>JAZDUH010000113.1:3082500-3741814 GCA_036419115.1 Scarus forsteni
GTTGTTTATGTTATTTGATACTTAAAGGCAACTTGATTAGAACAAAGCAACATGAGATTGTTCTCTTTTAACCAGAAAAACAGATAAACACAGATGCTGGAAATAACTGGCCAGGGAAAGCATTTAATCTAACAGCAATTCAGTCTTTGCTTAGTGCATGTTCAGCATCATATGTGCTTATGATTTTGATTAATTAGAGCCTGTGAAACATTTGATTATTTTCTGGCCAGTTTGTGGCCCTTGTTTTAAGTTGTCTGGAGAAAATGTTCCAGTATTTGAGCTGCCTCTGTCCATGTTTAAGTGAGCTTGACAAACACAGGCATATTCATTTTCTTGCATTGTTTGTTTACTTTTACGTCTACTACATCTTTCACCTTTATGTCTGTCCGTGTCCGACAGCCTGAAATGGATTGTCCACTCCCAGTCTCACACGTATCGATCTGTTGACAGAAAAGCCCATGTGCCTCCTTTAGGAGCGCTCGTAGCACCACCTGCTGTCTTTGCCTCCTCTCCTTGATGTCTCTCTGGGTTTTCATCTCAAAGCACTTCTCCACTCCACAGACACACATTAAGAGCCAAAAGAAACGGTTAGCACATCTTTCTACAGAAAATCCTCTTTTCCTTATAAGAATCTGTAAATCACCTCAGTAGGAGATTGTCTTTTGGCAGAAAAATACTCCCTAATTGACGATTTGTGTGTTTTCTGCAAACAGAAATAATGTGTTCAATCCAAAATAACACTTCTGATATTGTGGTGCTACTTACTTGTCAGAGATATACACATTTTTGTGAAAACTGAAAATGTACAATGGCATCCTGGGCTTTAATTATGCAAAGAAAGTCATGGCAACGGCTGTGAAACTGTGCCAACATGGAATATGTTATTGATCGGTCAGCCAGCATTACGACCCCGAAGCTTCAGAGCAGATGGCAGTGAGCTTGGGCCCAAGGGTGAGATGGAGCTAATAGTTCGTCCTTGGTCAAGGTTAACCACTACATGTCTACTCCCTCACAGACGCTCTGTGATATAATTACTCCCAAAGTCCCTGCATTGTCCTAAAATGCAGTTGGTGCAGAATCGACCGTGGTAAGTGGAAAAATCACACACATTCTGGAGAGAAATACTTCAGGGGAGGAAAGTTTTGAAGAGGTGGGCAGAGAGAGAAATGATAAAAGTGAATTCTGGACAGCTCTGAGTGTGGGTTTATTATAGTGGAGGAGCGAAAAAGATTGGATTTTGTCAGGTTAGATGGTTACACAAACAGAGGGTGAACAGGTAAGAAAGAGATGAGGTCATATTGGCGAAGGGGAAAAGCAGGAGAGAGAGATTTCGCAGGATGAAGCGTGGAGTGGATGTTGAGGGCTTCGTGCAACAGGATCCAGACGGCAAATTGATTATGGAGCAGAAACACTAATCCGCTGTCTGAGCCCCATATCGCTGCTGTAGACAGAGCATCCCCACAGGACTGCAATCCTGCACCCACACGCATCTTTCCCGGACTTCCTCATCAATACGAGCCCCCCGCCCCTCAACCCCATGAGCCTCTTAACATAGGTGCTCCATGTCTGCCAAGATTGGTCCTCCCCTGAATATAAATCTTGTTTTACTCCCTTCAGCCCGTCCCTCTCGCCGCTGTCTCATCTCTAATGTGATGCACTACCAATTTGGATTGCAGTCATGAGCTTTAACCCCCTCATTCCCACTGCATGCCCCGCGTCTGGCTCATACATCACATACCTGCACTGGCGACACTCTTTTGTGTGCAGTGTTGCTTTTACTTCTTAGTATTTCCACCTGTTCATATGAATACTAAAAACAAAACAGAACAAAAAATGACATTCTTTAGAATTTATGCATAATTCAAATATTCTGACTTGGCAAGGTCACCAAAATGAACCATAGTCTTACCAATACATATTTTTAATCATTGCTTTAAGGAGCATGTCCATTGCAATCATACCTTTTCAAGCATCCCACCAATATTTGGTTAAAGGCGCTCTGAGGAGAATCTATTTCCGGGGACATACAGACTCTGCTACCCATGAGCACGCGCGGCGACTGTCGTAAAGACGTGACCTAAGCCAAAGCTTGCACACCTTCCTCAGACCTCTGCATTGCTTTACAACTTCTTTTTTCAACAACTTACAGCAGTCCAAACTTTTTGCCATGAGGGCCAGATTTGGTAAAGTGAAAATGTGCAGGGGCCGACCATTCAGCTTCTGACACTAATTGTCTCTTAATATCTAATGAAACGTCTTCAATTCTCCGTACCACAGCGTTACGAGCCAAGCAAACTTTGGCAAAATCTTGCTTCTTCTCAGGACAAATTTTCTCAATTATTTCCAGCACACAGTCTTTAATAAATTCACCCTCAGGGAAAGGTTTGCGAAAGTGAAAGTGATCAGCGTTGCCACCTCGTAGCTAGCCCTTGTGGCATTTTCATTTGACTCACGGACTCTTGTGAAAAAGCGCTGATGTGCTGTTAAAAAAGCTTCCAGTTGTTTCAATTTTTCGCCGCGTTCGGCCCCAGTTAGCTTGTCGTAATTAGCATGTTTTGTCTGGTAGTGCTGCTTGACATTGAACTCCTTGAAAACAGCTACAGTCTCGAGGCAAATTAGGCAGACACAGATGTTTCATATTTCGGCGAAAAAATACTCCAATTTCCACTTGTTCTGGAATCACAGGCACTTGCTGTCAACTTTTCTTTTTTTAGCTACAGTCGCCATGTTTGAAATGGGATGGGCTAAAATGATGACAAAAGGTCAGGTGTCAAGTGCCACAAGGATGTGGCCACAGCGCTACTGCCATCCTCTGGTGAAATGTAAAATAGGTTTTTTGTATATGAGTATTTTATACAGCAGTCAACGGTGCAAGAAGGCTACATTTAATTGATTTTATAACAAGGACTGCTGGCCAGTGAAAATTTGAACACGGGCCGCATTTGGCCCCCGGGCCGGACTTTGGACATGCCTGACTTACAGGATGCAAAGCGACAAGTAATGTATCTCTTTCTAGTTACGTAGCGGTAGTTTTTGATGTGTGACAACAAGCAGTTTTTGGAAAACTTTAGTATCGTAGTTTTGTAGCCGGTTATATATCCCTACTTACAGCCCGGTGCTCTAAGACGTGTCTGAATAATATGAATTTGCTCTGGTTTTAATTGTCTTGTTCCTGAAGTTGAGTATCCAGGCCAGTCCAGCCCTGTCCGACCCGACCGTGAAGCTAAGGAATAGCATTTATAGATAACCTATTTTGATTCTATAAAACTCATCTTAAAGTGTGTATTTCCATCAGGCATATATCTAAAAATGAGACTTTTTTGTAATTACTTAGAAACTCCTCACAGTCCCTTTAACATAAACTCTAAAAATAATATTGCATTCATATACTTTAAGTTTGAAGCGGTGTGAGAAACCTACTTAATCTCTGTAGAGATTTTAATTTGTTATGTATTCGAGTACATGCACAAAACAATGCCTTTCCCAAAGGTTTAAACAAATTAATTATGCTAGTATTTAATAGCAGACTCCAATATTTGTGTAGCAGTTCAGTAAATGTGAATGTTCCCCCTCTCAACATTTGCATGTTTTGTTTCGAGAGCTGTCTCATCACCAGCCTCCACTCTCTGCTGTCTGAGCTGGCAGTGATCACATCAGGCCATGGCACATCTAAAGCCACCATGCCACTGATTAATAGAGAAAAGACTGTTCTACTCTGGCTGTCTTTTTTCTGTCTGTCTCTCCCTCTCGACAGAGAGTTGGGGGCTTATTCTTCAGCAGTGCTTTAATTCGAGAAAGACACTTTTATGTTGTCTCCTGAGATGAGCGCTAAGGAAAGAAATAGATACAAAGACAGTGAGGCAGTCAATGAGAGAGGAGAGATGTACCCTGAGGAATTTTGCTAGTAAGACTTAAATTTGCCTTTCTGTTAGGACATTTGAGAATATATATATGAAAAATTTGCTCAAAAATGTCTTTGTCCTTTGACTACTGTCACTCAAAGTTTTCATCTGAGAAGATTTAGGTTTCTTTAGATTCCAAGACCGTCATTGGGGCTTTTAAATAGGTTATCTCATTTTTTTTTCATTTTCTTTTATAAAAGCAGTCAAATCTGGCTCATTCTACAGAAACATGCATTTTTCTGTCCTGAACCTTGAGAGATACATTACTCCTGAAGAAAACAGTTTGTGTTAGATTTTTTTAAAGGGGACATATCATGCTGATGCATGATTTAATACTTACATATAATATAATTTGAAAACAAGACCTTACACCCCCTTAATTTTCAAAAAATGAGATATTGTATTTTTTCTGATATCCTAGAACGAGATTTGATGCCTCTGAAAATAGGTCATTGCGAGATGACATGAGATTCATCACATTGACGACACGAGGTACCTTTCTTTTTATTGGAGTAATCTGATAAAACACTTCCTCCTCTGTGATGTCCATTAACCACAAAACCGTCACCGAGGAACACATCCACCAGCAGCAGTATATAGCTCCCTAGCTCACACTCTCTCATTACCAGCTCTGGCCTGTAGGGGGACTCAATACGTGGTCGCTGCTTTGAGCCTGCCAGAAAATACCGTAGAAGAAGAAGGACAGCCTGGCTCTACCCCCGATAGAACTGACCAATCAGAGCACAAAGGGCTGTGACGTTGCGAGGTAACTTTAGGTCAGCCTGGAAACCGAGCGTTTCAACGAGAGCTTGTTAATGGCCTAAAATGAGGATTTTGAGAATGCTATTGTGGGGCAATGAAGGAACTAAATGACTTGTACTGAGGGCAGAAATGCTTTACAGGCATCCTAGTCTGGCATAGTGAAAAGGAGAAACAAACATGATATGTCCTCTTTAAGTATTTTATTGAACCCAATAGAGCCAATTGTATCAAATTTGATACATACTTTTATAATACGTCTATCTACTCAATATGATCAACAAATTACCAAAAAAAAAACATCTGAATACAATCAGATAAATGATAAAAAAGTCCTCAAATGGATTATCAGTTGCCAAAAACACCAAATGTATCAAATGAGATACAAAAAATCTGCATGTTGAATTTAATGGACATTTTTAGATTTTTTAGGATTTTAGCAGAAAGTGAAACAAATATTTCAGTTCCAAAAAATTTGAATTTTCCGGCTATAATATATGGTCTTGGGCCTTAAAGAATTAAAAACCAAATTATTTCAGCTATCACACTATTTGGAGCCATCAGCTTGGTAATATTTGCTTTTTAATGAATTATTTAGAACCACAACCACAACAAAAGTGCTCGTCCCCACAGTCATTGATGGAGAGAAAGTGCTGTATTTTGAGTTTAAAAATATGTTTTTCTAAAAAAATAGTACGAAAATGTATAAGTAACTATAAAATATATGATATAGATTACATTCTAAAACAAAATGCCAAATAAGCATTATAAAATGTATTTAAAAGTAGTCGTCCCCTGCAGTCATGTCACTGGTGTTACCATGTGACAAAAGTCTTTTATTTTGGAAAAAGAAATCACTCTGATGACATCACTTGACTTCCTTTGACCTCTTTCTTGTAGATCTATGAAGAGGGACCCTGGTAAGAACATTGTCCTTTTCAGTTTTCAGAAATATTAACATTTATCTCATGATTTCATATGAAGCTTTTAGTTGACGTCACTGGTGTTACCAACTTTATTGGCAGGGAATTGCAAACAAGTGAATAAAAATGTATTTAGAAGACATAATTTAGTGAATAGATCAGATTAGTAACATGCTGTGTCATGCTCTGCAGCAGCCATTTTGTTAAAGGGTATTTTTGTGAAACTGTCACTGGTGTTACCTTTCTTATGGGCAACAATAAGGAACACCAGTGCCAATCAGATGTGTGGATACACTTTATTAAATGGTGTTTTGTGATAAATGTACCAAAAAAAAAAAAATCAGTAAGTTTTCATTTATGTGTTTTCATAAAATCAATGACATATGAAACAATGTAGTTGAAGTTTAAATGTTAAAAAAAGAAATATAACAAAAGACATCTTGCCATCCCAAAAATCCACGTTTCTATAGAATGAACCATCTATATTTGTCGTAATTGGGCTTTTCCATGGCATCAGCTTGACTCAGATGAGCATTACTCCATTGCTTTGGTTCCACATTATGGATCCTGCCTAATACCAAGCACAGTTTGTTGCATTACATCCACCAGAGGTTAGGACCAAGACTACATCCTTTACACACATGCCACCCTAATGCTAAACTCCAGGACTTGGTTGTTCCCACTCTGGTAGAAGTGGTGGAGGGGGGCCCGGAAAGCAGAAAACATCAAAAATATGCAACTGAAGCCTATGTTCATATTATGATAGCAGATGAAGAAGCAAGATTTACACTATGATTATAATTCATATCCTAACAGCATTGATGCAAGAGTTGAAGAGGAGCATTGTTGCATGCAGAAGAGAATGTAAAGCAGCATCACTACTGTACATTCATGACAACCGCACTGTAGAAAGAAAGTTGCTTTGTTTTAGCTCCGTACCCAACAGCAGACACACATTTTCATAGGTGTTATTCTCCTTTCAACCAAATGCAGTTCTCATGTAATATTATTTTCATCCACCCTGTGAAGTCTCCATTTTCAGGTTTTTTGCCAGTCCCACAGGATTAATGTCATCACTCCTCCATCCTGCATTCCATCTCAAGAATGTAGCCAGAGTCGGCACGGAGGTGTTAATGCATGCTTTTATCTCTTCTCGTTCAGATTATTAGATTATTATTATTACAATATCCAATCTCCAATCACTACAAAATTCAGCCGCATGAGTGCTGACGAGGACCAGAGGGCGGGAACATATTACTCCAGTTTTAAAAAAACTGGAATCGGAATTTCCTACTGGGAACTCGGTGAAACCTCGCCACCCCCGAGTTGACAATGGAAGATGGATGCCCCCAGTGTGAACAGTTATTTAGCTCCTGTAATAATCAATTTATTTGCACTTCTGACTGGGGTGTGTCGCTCTAGATCAGCTGTATACATAGTATTGTTAGACTTACATTTACACAAATCCTGCCGTAGTGATAATCACATTCTTCATACAACAACACAGGGCGTGCTAACAACAGCTAACAATAGCCTGGTAGATCGGCATGTTTTTTTCCGACTTCTTCTGAACGCCGATAAGTCGGAGATGATGTCACTTCCAGTTCCGAGGTTACTGGAACGCAGCATTATGACAGTCGCCGTCACTGGTGTAACCAACTTTATGTCGCCGTACACTGCAAAACAGACTAAATGAATAAAAATGTATTTAGAAGACATAATGTAGTGAATAGAAAATCAACAATTTTCTTGTTTTGAGCAAATAAATCTGCCAATGGGGTAAGCAATTTTTGCTTGGCTAGCACTCTTAAAACTAGCTTATAAATCTAGATGGAATTTGTCTTTAAGATAGATAAAATTGCCATGAATTTGAGAAAAGTTCTTTGTGAAGATTTTTCCTCAGGGTTCTGTAAATGATACTTGTATGGTAAATAAAGCAGATTTATTCAATTTATTCAATCAATAAATTTATTCAATATTTGTGTGATTTCTTAAACTGGGAAATCGTGTAACTGATCTTAATCTTAAAATAAGTAGAATAATCTTGTTCTTCTGTTTGGACTTCATTCAAACCACTGTTGTGGCTTGTTGCCAGCAATACTTGCTTAATTTTAGCTCTCTCCGTCGTCCTCAGATGAGCTAATACTATTACAGCTAGTATTAACTGTACTTTCTTATTAAGATTTTGTTTGACATATTCTCTTGAAATAAGTTTTTTTTCCAACACACATCTTGCTTGTCAAGATAACAACAAATTTCTAGAAACAAGGTTTTTTTTCCTTTCTTAGAAATCCTTTTTTGCAGTGTAATAGATTCTCCTCATAGCATCTTTAAAGATATAACAAATCAGAAAAGAAAGACAATGGAATAAGGGAGCAGTATTGAGTTTGAAAAATAATACACTTTATTTTCCTAATGTGTTGCTCATACACATAAAAAGTTTTGTAACTATCCACAGTAATGAGACTGTACTGCAGCATGTTGAAGCAGCCACAGTCAGACAGGAGTTACAGTATTTGTCCCTCCTTATAAGAGAATATCATACTGTTGTTGGTCCGGTTTTTAACAACCTAATGTGAAAACAGACCAAACTTTTATGCCACAATGTAACAGATTGTTCCATAATTGTGACAAAAGGAACTTTACTATAATCTAGACCCTTTCATAAATTGATTCTGGGGAAGTGTTCAGTCAGTCCATCTCACAATGAGAAGACCACGTTAATCCAAATGTTGGCTTGTGGAAATATTAGCTGTGGGTTACAAAGCTAAATCTGGGCCACACCTGCCTGTTATGGGAGCTGCATTTCTGTTATTTTTTTTGCTGTGAATATCAGTGTTCTGTTTCATAGGAGCAGACGAAACATTAAACTCTGAGTGACTCCACAGGGGGGATTTGAATTATTTATTTAAATACTGATAACACTCAGCAAAGTATAGCTTACCGTACAGCTGCACGGAGCGATTGATTCTATCTATTTCTGTTTTCTTTTCCTCTCAAAGCAAAGACTTCCTTGTGTTTGTATGTTTTGTTATTCTAAATACACTTGGGGAGCCATACGATAGAAAACAGGAATACTCCGATAAAAATATTTCCTTAGTAAAATACAAATCATCCATCCAGAAGTCTACATTGGAACTGATTTCATGCCATCTCTAAGCCATTCAATAATTGTCTTCAATGAAATGCACGTTCATTTTACTGCCATTTAGCCTTACTAAACACAGGATATGTCACATGCTTTTCTTATACAAATTAGCATTTTAATAAGAGGTTTATCTGACATCTTTACATAATTCTGCAGGAAATAGTGCAGTATAGACCTAAAGAATAAGAAGATTAACAGATTGCAAAAGATCAAGCTTTATTCTGATCATATTACATCTAAGGTATCACACTTAGTCACTTAACGGACAAAAACAATCAGTATATTTTGAAATTCTTCCATCTTTTTCTGTGTGAGACGTATTTTGTTTGGAGATAGATATAATTTAAATGGTGTAGAGTTGGGCTGAACAATTAATTGCAAGTTAAATCACAATTTGGCTTGTTGCAATTTTCAAATCACAGAAGGTTCAATATTTTTAGCCCAAAATGTGTTGAACATTTTTGCATTGTAATGTAGTTTTTTGCAATTTCATGCCTATTTTTTTTTTTACCTCTATTCATACACTTTTTTACCACTTTTTGACCATTTTAACCTTTTTTTTTTAACCCTGTTTTTACAATTTTATGCCTATTTTGCCCCCATTCATTTTTTTTGGAATTTTGCTGCCATAATCAATTTTCCTGAGCCACTTTTGGATTTTTTTTTGCCAATTTTTCCCAATTTTTCCCCAATTTCATACCTATTTTGCTTCTGTTCTTCACTTCTGCACTTTTTCTCGAATCTTTTATCCTTCCATGAATTCTATGTCATATTGGTTTCACTATAAAAAGATCGACTGCTTGTGTTTGTTTAAGAATACATAAGATGAGGAACATTAAAAAAATTGCAGAGGAAATCGCAGTATTGGGGGGAAAAAAAATCACAATTAGATTATTTTCTCTAATCGTTCAGCCCTAGTGTAGAGGAAAAAAAGAGCTAAAAGTCTGCCAAACCCCTGTGCTTACCAAGAAAAAAGCATGTCACCCTGAAGGAAGAAGGAGAAAATTATACTCGGGTATACATAACAAATTGTGGAAATAAAATAGGCAAAAAGAACTGATGTGAGGAAAGTGGAGGCTTTGGAGTCAGTGCTATCTGATTTCCTGAACATAAAAGAAGAAAGCACCATAAAATTCAATAACTGTAGCTGATAATGTGGTTTGTTTTTAAGCTCAGCTCCAGTCAAATCCCTTTCTTATGAGAGTAGCAAATATTCAAATTACAGAGTCTTTGCAGCATGTGCTACGTCTGCTCAGCAGGTGGGATGGAGGTTTTCTAAGTAATAGGTAATCACAGTGAGATGGTGAGGCCCACAAGACGGTGCAGCACCTCTAATTGCGACGTGAGCAACTCCATTCATCGCTCCAATCAGTCACATCTCTGTATCTCAGGGATTCAGTCCCCTGCTCTGCTCGCTTTTTAATGCATGCATGCATAGCCCAAAGCACACACACACACACAGATAGAAGATGGTATATCTTCTCTCTCCCAATTTCCTCCGTCTGACCTTTAAGACTTGTTTTTACACAGTATTATGTTTTTTGTATTTTTCCATCATTTTCAGGCATCAGAAATTACCATACAGTTTTTTATTATTATTTTGTGAAATGAAACAGAATATAGTATTTGGACACATCTTAGAGCACCGGGCTGTAAGTAGTGATATATAGCCGGCTACAAAACTACAATACTAAGTTTTCCAAAAATTGCTTGTTGTCACACATCAAAAACTACCACTACGTAACTAGAAGGAGATTCATTACCTCGTGGCTTTGCATCCTGTAAGTTGTTGAAAAAAGAAGTTGTAAAGCAATGCAGAGTTCTGAGGAAGGTCCGAGCTGCATTCATTAGCATCACAACAAACACACTTGGGCTTGGGTCACGTCTTTACGTCAGTCGCCACGCGTGCTCATGGGTAGCAGAGTCTTTTTGTCGCTGGAAATAGATTCTCCTCATAGCACCTTCCACGTTCCAAGGTTAATGGAACGCAGCATGTCTTATAAGTACAGTCTTGTGAATGCAATGCCACAGAAATACTTTAAAAGATTTTCTCCTGAGATTGATCAAACATTCACCATGACACAGAACTTAATTGGTCTGATTATGGATGTCATAGTACAAAAGTCAAGACCAAAGAGTTCCAATGCTCATCCTTTGTGATGTGATACATGAGAAATGTGATATAACAAGAGATCTTTTAAGAGATTTTTGTCAGCTTTGGCACACTCATCCTCTTGGACTGCTGGGTGAAGTGATTAGCATAAAGATCCCAGCAAATCAGGTATCATTTTCACCCACTTATCACAAATGTGGTATCTCAAAAATTCCTCCTTTTTATTTCAGAGTTTGTAAACATATTCTCTTTGACTCATACATGAACTAATTAGGACCTCTTGGCTTTTGAATCCATAGCTCAAGAGTTCTTTTCAGGGGAGTACTTGCTGTTAAACTTTGGGTGATGCAAGGTCAAGGTCTCCTGTTCATCTCCTACCTGCAGGATTTGGATTTATTTCTGTGCCACAGTCTTGCACTTCTGTACCTCAATAAGGCATAAAACTGCCAGATAAGTTGTTCTGTCTCTTTATTAATGCTTTTTATTTTTACTCAGTCTTAAAGGTGCAGTGTGTAGAATTTGGCATTTTGGCGACATCTTGTGTTCAAATTCTAGAATGAACCTAACCGTAGCCAAAACGTCGCGTCGCTGAGCAACAGAATCCTGTGAAGACCAAAAAGGATCCTGAACACTGCATCATTTACTAAAGTGACAAGGTTTCTAACCATTATTTTTATAGATTATAGGTCAGTTGTTAGCTACTGATTGTAGGTTTTGTAAACTTGTAGTAACACAAACAAACACTAGCGCTTTAAAGCTAATCAGATCAAGCCTGATGTGGATTCGGTGAAATAAGATGAAGAAGAGAGAGAGTTTAATGTGGCGGAAAGCTGGGCCGGACGAATGAGAGCTTTGTAATATGATTAATGGAGTATTTATTTCCCACCGCTTATGGGCGTTATTTACAATACCAACACAATACAGGAGTTGTGTAGCAGCTCAGTGGTTTACAGTCTGTGTTGATCCAGTGAACAATGCAATTTAAACATAATAAACACTGTTACAAAACGTAATAAAACTGCATATTGCACCTTTACCTGTCCAGCAGGAAACAAGCAACTTCGGCGTCAGTCTTCAGACATAACTTTGTAAACAAGGCTCTCCACCTTGTAAAAACAACACCAATGTTTATCCTTGTTTTCTGACGTTTTCTGCCACGATTCCGCTTCATTTCGTCATGCTTTCTTTTTTTCGAAAGAAGTTGATCAGTCTTGACTCTCGAGTGATTTTGAATAAATGTGGTCCTCCATTTCCAAAGCTTAAACTGTAAAATACACACAATTTAAATCCCATGTGCAGAGTAACAACTTTCTAGCAGCTCAGTGGTTTACAGTCTGTGTTGATCCAGTGAACAATGCAATTTAAACATAATAAACACTGTTACAAAACGTAATAAAACTGCATATTGCACCTTTACCTGTTAAGCAGAAAACAAGCAACTTCAGCATCAGTCTTCATACATAATTTTGTAAACAAGGCTCTCCACCTTCAAAAGCAACCCTAATGTTTATCCTTATTTCTGACGGACTTTACTCGCCTATATTCACGCTTCATGTTTCAATGCTTTTTTAAAGAAGTTGATCAGAGTCTTGACTCTCAAGTGATTTTGAATAAATGTGGTCTTCCATTTCCAAAGCTTTAACTGTAAAATACACACAGTTTAAATCCTTAGTGCAGAGTAACAACTTTCTGCACATCCACCGCCGCCCTCTCCTCTTCTTCGCCTGCATTCCAGGTAGATTTCAGAACTGGCGGATTGATTTGCGTTTCGTTCTTTTTGTCCCAAAAATCCACCCGTAGACGACATGGCTGATTGTAATGTCGCCACGTAAATATCAGCCTTTAATTTAGTTAGATTTTTCTAACTAAATTTAAATAAAACAAACGTTTTATGGGGATGATTGTACTCCTATTTTGACAGACTTTACATACAATATAAACATCCTATATTCACCGTTTCTGTTTGGCGAAATGCGGTGGATGTATAAAATACCACATTCTACACACTGTACCTTTAACAAGTATTTTTTTTATCTTACGTGTCCAGGTAAGGCATCGACATGTGGTGTATCGTTAAAGTATATGGCATCACTAATCATCATCTGATTGTGCAGTGTCCCTTTTCGACCATAATCCTCCTCCATAATCCTAACAGTGGAAATGAAGACCAGTATAATAGCACATGCAGTATTCTGTTTCCCTTCGTCTGCCCATGGGGCTCAAAAAAGTTTCCATTTCCAGCACTTAAAGCAAACTTTTTCTTAAAATATGCAGCCGATGTGTTTTTAAATACATTTGGAACATTTTCTGTCCCATATCCTCTATTTTCAAGCACTGCCTTTCAATCCCTTCATCACTGCATTCTTGCTGTTAGATGAGAGCAACGGAGCAAATGGCTCAGTATATCTGCCTGAGTGACGGCTGGAGACCACCCTCAATCACAGCCACGCATGAAGCGAGGAGATGGGGGCTGACAGGGAAACCGAGCAAGAACATTGAGACGCAGCCTATCAGTGTATCTGAGCCACTTGCCCTTCACTGCATGGGTCAGAGAGATGGATTGGGTAGAGCGGGTGTAGGAGGGTGTCGGGGGGAAGTGGCCAGAGGATAAAGAACCGAAATGAGACCGGGGAGGGAGGGAAGGAGCTGTGTCTCTCTAATTAAATATTTACTACTTTTCCAACAAGAGGAGTCGCCATAGGCCCTTTTTGCCTTTAGACCATTCTGTGTGTCAACATGCCCTCATTTAATAATGCAGAATGTAGCAGCAGCTAGTCGCAGCTGCATCTATTTGTATGCGTCTGTGTGGAGGGCAGAGCTGCTTTTTATGACTGTACTTAAACTCCATCAGTAATACTCTCTCTCTTTCCCTCTCTCTTGCTCTTTCTCTTTCTATCTAAAACAGGAAACTAAAATTTGCTAAAATGAACTGGAATGCAGGCTAAAGGACCAAGCTCTGCAATGTGGAAAACAGTGCATCTCCATTGTTTCCTAGAGCACCAGAATCTGGTTTGCTTTGAGTGTGAATATGATCCATACCAAAGAAAGACCAATCAAGGGAGAGCATCCAGAAATTCATCTGTGCATTGTGGGTTGAATTTGGACAGATTTTTTGATTCAGCATTTCAGGAACTACCACTCTTCTGATCTGAGGGGAGTAGGGTTTAAGAGTGTCCTTCCTACGTCCTTTCCTATCCACTTTACCTGTTTGAATTTATTATATTTGGAGTGTTGTTAAAGTCCTCATTTGTCCTTTTAGTGATTGTTTTTAATAAACGTTATTAGGCCTCATCGTTCTGTCCCTTCTCCATCCTAAGTTTCCGTAAACCTTCGGCAGGAGCCGTATTTATACATGTCACATGCCATAAGGCATTATGGGGTGTTTTCTTCTCCTTTTCTTTTGAAGATAATGGTCCAGTGTTTCCTAAACTAAAGGGCACATTAAAGGAAGCAACGACCCTCCTTTCCTTAAAGAATAAGTTCGGTTTCTACAGCTTTCACATTGTTTATAGAATGAAGTAGAGGTCAGCACAGTCACAAAAACATGGGTGGAGCAACACCAGACTGTCTAGGAGGAGTAGCCTGAGCGGACCATGATGAAATATTGGTGAAACGAATGAGTTTTTGGACAATTGATGCAGTTTTTAGGAGCGGCGCTGTACATGCCCCATGTGCTACCATTATACGGATGTCCGCCGCTTGATTTTGGATCTAAATATCTCCTGAAGCACTGTTTGGATCAGGAAAGCCTTCTGGGTGAGTATATTGTTCTACTTCATTCTATAAATGCTATATGCTTTGTTTTTAACTGTGTTGTGTGTTTTTTGCAACTCTGTGTTTGTGCTGCTGCCTGTCTTGGCCAGGACTCTCTTGTAAAAGAGATTTTTAATCTCAATGAGACTTTTTTCCTGGTTAAATAAAGGTAAAATAAAAAAAAAATAAAAAAAATAAACAATGTGAAAGCTGCAGAAACCGAACTTATCCTTTAACTTTTGGAGAACTTGAACAGTCCTTATCATGGCTGACACTCAAATGCTTCCGAGTCATTTCTTCAGTAAGGAAGGTTCCTTATCAAAAAAGGACTATTCGGATGCACTCTTTGTCTTGCGTCCTTAACCTTGCAGTGCAGATAGACCTGCCTGATTCACTGTCTGAAATCACTCAAATCTTACCAAGCTCAAACGTCCTACGACTTTATGGCCAAAAAGCAGGACGGCCCAATCAGGGAAGAAAGGCAGAAACTGAAGATGTGATGACAGCGGGAAGTGATGCATGTTTTAAAAAAACGACAGTTTCTGATGCGGTCTACGTGGATGCAGCATTATCTGCGGTTTTACCAGAAATGGACTCAATTTCTTCTTTAGGTAGGGAGCATGTAACTTCACTTAAAGCTTTTCTTACAGAAATTCATGAAATCTAAAGTCATGGCTACCCAATGATACCTTGCGAAATATGCTCTCCTCATAAATTTTTCAGGAGAACTTTGGGGGGGGATTGTTGTTTACATGGTTATGGCAAAACATATACGGAAAATGATACATCTGTTTAGTATAATTTAATATAAGGATTAGGGCTGAACAATTAATAGCAAATTAGATTAAATCGCAATATGGCTTGTTGCAATTTTGAAATCGCAGAAGGTTCAATATTTTTGGCCCAAAATGTCTTGAAGATTTTGGCATTGTGATGTAGTTTTTTGCAATTTCATACCTATTTTTTACCTCTATTCATACACTTTTTTTCCCACTTTTGGATCATTTTTACTTTTTTTGACCCAGTTTTTACAACTTAATGCCTATTTCTTGCACCCATTCATCTCTTTTTTGGCCACTGTCTGAACCATTTTTGGAATTTTTACATGGTTTTTGAAATTTAATTTCAAATTAAATTCCCAATTTTGCTGCCACTTTTGGATTTTTTTGCCAATTTTTTTCCCATTTTTTTTGCAATTTCATACCTATTTTGCACCTATTTATTAACCTTCTTCTTCTATCATACCATTTTCACCCAGTTTTTTACCATTTCATACCTATTTTGCTTCTGTTCTTCACTTCTCCACTTTTTCTCAAATCTTTTATCCTTAGATTGATTTAATGTCATATTGGTTTAACTATAAAAAAAAAATCACTGCTTATGTTTGTTTAAGAATACAAAAGATGAGGAACATTAAAACAATTGCAGAGTAAATCGCAATATTGGGGACAAAAAGGTGGACATCTCCTCATAGGCGGAGCCATGAGGAGATGCTACTTTCAAATTCATGCTAGTTTTCCAAAATTGCCAACCCCAGCTTTAAGAAGCCAGTAGCTAGTTAAGTCAAATCACCTAACTGAGCTAAAACTGTTGCTTGATGTAACTGTACATGTAGCCAAACTGTGTCTCTCTGTTTTCTACATTTTCCATCACACCTTCTCTCTTGTTTGTACCAATCTTCTCATCTCGCTCTCCTATTCTCTGCTTCTGCCCGTCTTGATCTCTCTCTTCTTTCCTGCCACATTCTCTCTGTCTCTCTTCTTCCCTTTCTTTCTCTCTCTCCTTTTGTGTACCTGCTCCCACTTTTCTGCCTCTCCATCTCCCTCTCTCATGTATGTACCTCTTCTTCCTGTGTCTCTTGACCCTCACCAGTGAACAGAAGCAAACGTGAATGCAAGGCACACCCAAACCAAACTGACAAATACAGACATGCATCTAAACAAGTGGCAGGAATGTATAATTCATGCCACCTGCGCAATGCACTGCCTGTTCAATGCCTCTTCATTTGATTTCGTTCATCTTTTTGAATGAATGCACGCATATCTTCGTGTGTCTTTCATGGGTATTTTTGGCACAAGCATGGCGCAACATCAAACATTTTTCAGACACAATGGGAGAGGGGTGTGTGGGTGAAAAATATATGTGTGTGTGTGTGTGTTTTTCCTGTTAGCTTGTCTTTTTGTGATGACTAATGGCAGTTATTTGTTTCTCCTGAAACTTTCTCCTGCATACTAATAAGGTAATATAACTACAAAAGACGCCTCTGACTTAGACTTGAGGTTGCTTCAGCAGGGCCTGTTTATTTATGAGTGTGAGCATCTAGATTCAATCCAAAGCTTGCAGCAGAATATGTTGGGCCAAAGAGCAAGTAGAAGAGATGGAGGCTGTCTAATTGAATATCCTGTTACAGTGACACAAGTGAATCAGTGTTGTGCACCAGCCTGTCAAAATGCTTAAAGGCCTAACAGTTTGGACAGCTAGCAGACGCCATAGGTATGCTAGTTTTTAGGAACAGATTTAACTTCTTTGTAAATTTTTATTTGATTGCAGTTTTGTTTGCCAGCTGATGAGTTGGACTTTAAATTTGACCTTGGACTCATCAATAGAATATTTCCAATACCAGGAACAAATCAGTGAACAAATCCTTCAACCAATATAACCATTTTATTACTATCTTTCTTGGCTAAAATTTTCAAATTAATATGTTTCATCAGTTCCAGTTCATTGCATCTAAATACAGATTCCAGCAGACAATTCTGTACAGCTACAATGAAGATATATTAGCTGCAACCAGCCACTTGTACTTAAGATCAGCAAAGAACTGACCTTTAGCCAAACATCTTGTAATTGCAGACAACAATATTCTCATGGAGGACGTAATGCTTTTCACAGTTTCACTAAATGCATACTTTTGAAACTAAATCGATGTATAATGTTGGCGCTAAAATGTAGAAGTCTGTTAAAAATCGATTAAACCAGTAGTTCTTTAAGTTTCTGTAATTATTATAACTCACAAATTTACGTTAGGATAAATCCTTGGCTTTATGATAGTAACAGGATACACCATGTGATAATGGCTTCCCTGACAGGCTTCAACTGATTGGTCTTATTTACCATTATAAATGTGTCCTGTTGATACAGATGCTGAAACAAATGTGTGGTGAGAAATTAGCATGAGAGAGATGCATAGAATGAGAGAGAATCCCGGATAGATCTATAGATAGATGGATATATAGATGGATGGATGGATGGATGGATAGATGGATAGAAAAATGGATGGATGAATAGATGGATAGATGGATGGATATATGGATAGGTAGATAAATAGATGGATGGATGGATGAATAGATGGATAGATAGATATATAGATGGATAAATGGATGGATGAATAGATGGATAGATAGATATATAGATGGATGATAGATGGATGGATAGATGGATATATAGATGATAGATAGATGGATAGGTGGATGGATGAATAGATGGATATATGGGTGGATGGATATATGGATAGATAGATAGATAAATGATGGATAGATAGATAGATGGATGGATGAATAGATGGATGGATATATGGATAGATAGATAAATAGATGGATGGAAATATGGATGGATAGATGGATAGATAGATGGATGAATAGATGGATAGATGGATGGATGGATGGAAATATGGATATATGGATAGAATCGATGGATAGATGGATAGATAGATGGATAGATAGATCGATGGATGGATGAATAGATGGATGGATAGATATATAGATGGATGGATAGATGGATGGATGGATGGATATATGGATAGATAGATAAATGGATGGATAGATGGATGGATAGATAGATGATTGATGGATGGATGAATAGATGGATAGATGGATGGATATATGGATGGATAGATAAATAGATGGATGGATGAATAGATGATAGATAGATATATAGATGGATGGATAGATGGATGGATATATGGATAGATAGATAAATAGATGGATGGATGAATAGATGGATAGATGGATGGAAATATGGAAATATGGATATATGGATAGAATCGATGGATAGATGGATGGATGGTTGGATGGATATATGGATAGATAGATATATAGATGGATGGATAGATGGATAGATGGATGGATAGATGGATAGATAGATGGATGAATAGATGAATAGATGGATAGATGGATAGATGGATGGATATATGGATGGATAGATAAATAGGTGGATAGATAAATAGGTGGATAGATGCATAGATGGATGGATATATGGATGGATATATAGATGAATAGATGGATGGATAGATAAATAGATGGATGGATGGATAGATAGATAGTAGGACTGGGTTAAAAATAATCCATTTAATCGATTTAAATTGATTTTCCTTTAACTGGTTCATAATCAATCCATAAAATCCAAAGATGGATCTTTTAACTTGGGTAGTGTTTTCTTCTTTGGATGTGCAGAGAAGCAGCCTGTGGTATCAACCCAGCTCGTCTGGTGTGATCAGCGTTTAGCGTTGCTTTCTACTGACCAAGATCTCATGAGATGTTACTGCAAACAAACATGGTGGAAGCTCTATATGGGCACCACTTAACTGCAGCAAACTAGCACGGTGTGCAAGTGATCTTATCCTTGTCATTGTTGTAGATTAAGTTACAAAACATTTCGTAAAAGAATCATTAACACTGTCCAAAAGATATCAAACTGTGGAGCTAACTGAAAAATCAATGTCACTCATAAACCTTCCAGGTCAAGCAAAATGGCTATCACCCTACCTTTACTGCAGTCCTATCACAATGCAAAGTTATTAGTTCACAACGGTTTTATCTCTAGGTTTTGGCTATTAGACTGAGTGTTCCACAGCCCAGAGGAGGTATGGAAAAATCTGTATTTATTAGCTGTGGTCTATAGGCTTTGCGGGGACACAGTGTATAGAGTTTGACCGGAGCTTTGGGAGTGCCTCTTGTATTGATCTACTGTGTAGATAGATACAAGAGCTGTAATCTGTGATCCCAGAGAGCATGGAGCCGGCTGAAAGTGTCTGTGATGCATCCGAGGCTACAGAGCAGTGTGGCAGAATCAGGTTACTGCTGTGTTTGTGCTGATGCTCTGAGCCTGTACTGCCTATGAATAATGGATTGTTAATCCATGTGTGTAAAATACATCTTTTTCTCTCTTTATCCCACATACCTTTTTTTGCCTGTTCCCTTCTCCTCTGTTACTGTCTGTGTGCAGACACACCTTTGCTCTCACACTTCCCTTTGTCTGCGTGTGTGTACTTATTTTCAATGATCGTGTCAGTGGAGAAAAAGCAATGATTGTCAGTTTTATTCTGCTGACACTGAAAAGCAGGAAAGAGAAAGTGATTTAACAATTTAACAAGAAGTACCACAGGACAGTTTAAATATTCAGCTGTGTTGAGCTTCGCCTTAAAGTTTAAAAAAGCTAGGTTTAACACGAAGTAATGGGTTGGGAACATTTGCAATTCATATTTTATATATCAGGCTGCTGCTCTCATCCAGGGGGACATTGTGCAAATTAGAATGGAGGATATTTGTGTACTAGCATTATTAAAGGCTGTCCTGGGGGAAAATGGTGTCATGAAATGAGGCTGAGAAATGGGTCCTCTTTTTTTATAAACAAGTATTTTATCAACAAAATATAGGGTAAGACAATGGTTGAAACCGATTCTGTACCATAAGAACAGCATATTAACTGAGCTTATATGTTTTATAGCATCAAAATATGTTATCTGTAAATGCTATTCCTTAGCTTCACGGTTGGGTCGGACAGGGCTGGACTGGCCTGGATACTCAACTTTGGGAACAAGACAATTAAAACTAGAACAAATTTATATTATCTGGACACGTCTTAGAGCATACATTACCTCGTCGTTGTTGAAAAAAGAAGTTGTAAAGCAATGCAGAGTTCTGAGGAAGGTCCGAGCTGCATTCATTAGTATCACAAGTTACACACACTTCGGCTTGGGTCACGTCTTTTGGTGCGTTCCAGTTGTAGTCAGAAGTAGGAATTTCTGATTTCCGAGTAGGAAACTGCAACTGGAACGTCCCCGGAAGTCGAAATTTCCTACTGGGAACTCGGTGAAACCTCTCCACCCCAAAGTTGACAATGGAAGATGGATGCCCCCAGTGTGAACAGTTATTTAGCTCCTGTAATAATCAATTTATTTGCACTTCTGACTGGGGTGTGTCGCTCTAGATCGTGTGCTCATGGGTAGCAGACTCTTTTTGTCGCCGGAAATAGATTCTCCTCACAGCACCTTTAAGTGTGTTTTGATAGTATACAAGACATACAAGTTACTGTTTTCAGGACTTCTCCGTCTGGCCCTCTTTTTGGAACCAGTAGCTGCTGGAAATGTCCAACCAAATTAGACCTTACCAGTGTAATGTCCTTCTTTTATGATGGTTTGCATTAGGGCTGAACAATTAATTGCAAATTAGATTAAATCTCAATATGGCTTGTTGCAATTTTCAAATCGCGGAAGGTTCAATATTTTTAGCCCAAAATGTGTTGAACATTTTGGCTTTGTGATGTAGTTTTTTGCAATTTCATGCCTATTTTTTTTACCTCTAATCATACACTTTTTTCCCACATTTTTTTGCCACATTTTTTACATTGTTTTTGAAATTTAATTTCAAATTTAATTCCCAATTTTGCTGCCATAATCAATTTTCCTAAGCAACTTTTGATTTTTTTGCCAATTTTTGCTCCATTTTTTTTGCAATTTCATACCTATTTTGCACCTATTTATTAGCCTTTTTCCACTTTCATACCATTTTTACCCAGTTTTTACAATTTCATACCGTACCTACCTGTTCTTCACTTCTCCACTTTTCTCAAATTTTTTATCCTTTGATTAATTTAATGTCATATTGGTTTTACTATAAAAAGATCTACTGCTTATGTTTGTTTAAGTGTATATAAGATGATGTTCCTCATATAAGATGAGGAACATTAAAACAATTGCAGAGTAAATCGCAATATTGGGGGGAAAAAATCGCAATTAGGTTATTTTCTCAAATCGTTCAGCCCTATTATGCACAGTATGATACTAGTGTGCTGTATCATATACTTCTTTTAGGTGCAGAAGAAAACATATAGTTATTTAGGTAATATCTTCTGACTGAAATCAAATTATAAAGGTATGATTTTTGGTCCATACTGTCTATCCATCCAATGTAAGACTGTGTGTGTTGGAATTTGTTTGTTGTGTTGAAATTTGGATGTAAAATAGAGCAGAGGTAAAGTCCTACCACAGTCTGAGGAGTGGGTGCATGGACAGAGCTATTTCAACTGCACCATGGAAAATGCAGGGTGACTGGTGAAGAGGAAATCAGAAAAAGAGGGGATAAAAGATGGGGGTGCAAACTGCACAGTTTCTGTGAGCTCTCCGGGCAGGTTGGTTATACAGAATGGAAAGGTATGAAAAATGAAAGTGAGCGTGGCAAATAATCTTTTCAGACAGTGCTGCTGCACAAAACACCAACAATAGGTTGCAGTGTGACGGGATTGTTCATACAAGCACCCTCTATAGCAGCATTTTATCTCATCCCGTAGTTTATATTTAGTCATATCTGCTGTATCACACAGCCCGTCAGATAACCTTGTGCTATCCAACATGTAACACCGTGTGAACATGATACCGAGTCATGTTTGCTCATCTATGTTCAGGTTTTGAAGTCTTAACTGTCTCTGTGGCTGTAAATTAAGGCGGAACACGTCAGCTTTATGTCAGGTCGTAAAATGTGTTGATGTGTTATTATCCACTTCATCATTTATGGGTTCAGAGCAGTGTTTCTGTGTGCAGCACATCTTGTTAATTTCTTCCTTTTCCCTGCACCTGCTCATTAGATTACTTATACGCACTTCTCAGCCTGTCCCGTCTAATAATCTTGACACATTGGAGACCTCTGTGGTTGGAGTATGGCGGAGAGGAAATGGTAATAGAAATAGAAAATAAATCCAAATGTGATAATTACCGCTCACTTCCCCCCTTTGGAAAACAGATATTTCCTGTTTGATGTAATGTGTGTGTAGTAGTGTGAGGGCGTTAATGTGTGTATGCGAAAATGTAATTAACTATATAGAAGAGAAGTGACAAGAGGAAAATAAGTGCGAGGAAAATGATGGAGGAAGTGAAGTGAGGGAGAAGCTGTCAGGCAGCTGGAGATAGATTGCACCCGTAGAAGATGCAGATGTTGTGATTTTTCTGTTTTCCTTTTTTTATTGCTTCCAAATGTTGCTGCGCATCTGTCAGGTGTAGATGTGATGGAGTGACCTTCAAGTTCTTATTTATTAGCAATCTTTTAAATCACATACCATGTTGGCAACTTTTTCTGCTTTCACTCTGCATAGGGCAAAATCAAATCCAATTGGTTTCGAGAATACATGCTAATGGCAGAGGATATTCCGTTTACCCTACAGGTCTTGCAGCCCCCGCCGCCTTGCTGGCTGCAACACAGACACAAGGCATTCCATTAATCATTTCACTATTCATCTCTCCCGAGGCCGCTCCGGAGGGCCGCATGTCCTTGCATAGGAATCTTCCAATCTTGTCAGTGATGGACTATTTCAATACCTCTAGCAGGGGACCTTCTAAGGAGGAGGCTTAGTGTCCTGAACTGCGGTAGGTGGGGAGTCGACAAATTGGTCCCCATTTTGTCGTGGATGGGGAGTGGGCCAGCTGTTTCACATATAATCAGCGCACAGTGGACCCCAGAGTGCTTCCATACTGCAATTCTCTGTGTCGTTATTGTCTGCTAAGAGTGGCTTTCCCTATAGTTTCTTGATGGTGGTTGGCAGACCAAGACATATTGCTGCCCTCCACAGTCATTTTTGCTTAGGAAGGTTCCTAACGGAGTAAAATGATCCTGAAGTAGTTCCTGATTAGAGCTGTTCGAATAGTTTAAGTGCATAGGAAAGGTGGCTCTATGCTTCCTTTATTATCTACTTTAGCATAGGATACACCGGACCATGCTTTACGAAAGGAGAGGAGATTATTCTGTCTCACATTTCTCAGCGGCAACAGGTTTTATAAACAGCATGTATTCCAACTGCTTCCGAATTCAACAGAAAAATGACAAGCAAATCACACAGACCATGTGAGTTACCACTGCTGTTCATCCTTTCTAAAGTTTATGAAAACCTGCCTTTACTTTCCAGATGTCTGATTCTCTGAAGAGAGCAGGATATGAGACATTTGATGTTGATTATTTTTTAAAAATGGTTCAATATTAATATAATGTGTACACTATTAAATTGTGGTCTTAACAACCTTATGCATTTCTTTCATTCAGTTACCATTTTTCATGCACTGATTGGTGTTCATGGATTGCCCCCAAAGTCGGGATTTCCTACTGGGAACTCGGTGAAACCTCCTCACCCCCAAGTTGACAATCAAAGATGGATGCCCCCAGTGTGAACAGTTATTTAGCTCCTGTAATAATCCATTTATTTGCACTTCTGACTGGGGTGTGTCGCTCTAGATCAGCTGTATACATAGTATTGTTAGACTTATATTTACAAAAATGCTGCCATAGTGATAATCACATTCTTCATGTGATATTTGTGAACAACACAGGGCTTGCTAACAATAGCCTGGTAGATCGGCATGTTTTTTTCCGACTTCAACTGGAACACTGATAAGTCGTCGATGATGTCACTCCCAGTTCTGAGGTTACTGGAACGCAGCATTACAACAGTCGTTGCGCATGCTCGTAGCACCTTTAAATGGATGTTGTATCTATGTATTATCTTTTAGCCCTTTGCAGTAAAAATATTACATTGCACACAAAGCCACAACTAACAACTTTATTTTGGATAGCAAAATAACTGGCACTAGATTTACAAATCTATTTGAACCAATTCTCAATACTTTTTAGGATTGCAGGTACACAATCCTGGTCAAATGCTCCGTCTTAAAATGCAACAGAACCACCTACCAGCAGTGACAGTAAGTTTTTCTAAATGGCTGCTTCCTTTCTGCCTTACTGCCCTCAAATACCAAAAACAATGAACGAACAATGGAAATAGCGCACTTAGCATTGATAGTGTTATGTAGGAACAGTAAGTTTTACGGCTGTGAAGCTGTATTGGGTTACACTCACATATAAACCACTAAAGTGAAGCAGAAAGTACCCTCATTCAACAAAGTCACACTACTCTCTGAAAACCAACTTCACAATGCTCACTATCTGACGTGAAGACTGTGGTGGATAAAGAGTGCTGGAATTCTGACAGTTTTCTGACTACTTTATAAACTTCAGATTAGTGAGGTCAGTGTTGCACTTTTAATTAGATGTCAGGAACCAAAATCACATTTTTATGACATGTACTGCACCACTGTCTCTTGGTAGGATTGGTCCTGGTTTGATGTTCTTTTGGGTTTTTTTTCTGAATAAGACACACTATCTTCAAAATCCAAAGGCACGTTTGAAGCATCTGACTCTAAATTGCCTCTGTCTCTCTACAACAGCTTTCTGACTGAATTCTAACCAGCTCGGGGGGTTACACGGCCTCTCACTCTTACAGCTGAAGTTTGCTTCGTCTGACTATAACCTCAAGCAAGATAAATATTACAGATAATAGCTGAAGGGATGAATGTTACAGTGGAAAAATACTTTGATATACATCAAAACACACAGCAGAGTTAGGTTAAAGGGTATTACCATTAGATGTCCAGGTATTCTGTTTCAAACATATTGGTTAATTTATTCGGTTGACTCAATGAACATTGAAAAAAAACACTGAAAATCAGAAATCAAAATGTATTCAAAGAAGCAGGCATCGTAGACTGTCAAAGTGTAATGTGTATTTTTTTAAAAATTCATTAAAGCATAAAATGGTGGGCTCTTAATAATGTTAGAGTAGAAGTCTGTGGGCCAATAAGCTTTGTGGGATTCATGGAGCAGGAACAACCTGCCAGCCCAAACAACTTTTTCAAGTATTTTTGGATATTTAGTGTAAAAGGGTGGTTATCTGCTCATCACTGCAGCTGAGAGTCAATTCAAAAGCTAAAGAGAGAGAGAGAAATGCCTGCATAATAATTTTGTGGTATAAAAATGTGTGCTACAGAGCTTCTATGTGATAGCATTTGAAATTTCAGACGAAGTTTGCTTCGTCTAACTCTGACCTCAAGCAAGATAAATATTACAGATAATAGCTGAAGGGATGAATGTTACAGTGGAAAAATACTTTAATATACATCAAAACACAGCAGAGTTAGCAGGGTTCCCTGCGAACGTCTACACATGTCCGTTGTGTTACTGTGAGAGCACATGCCATCACTGGTGTTACATCCATATAATTTTCATAGTCTATGTCCTGGATAGACCCAGCATTGCTACAGATTCTGCCACTAGCAATCTACTAGCATGGCTAATTTAGCTAATGCTATTTACAACATCTTCAAAGTTTATTTTTGTTTAAAGGAGATTTTTGTAATTAGTAAGACTTTGATAACAGAAATAACATCAGACTGAAACTTCAACAGATGGACTCTAATGATTGTCAAATGTCAATGATGTCAAGCTCATATCACCACCTCGGGAAGCTGCCAATCAACTTGTTACTAATTGGTCTGATGGGTCTGTTCCCTGCTGTAGCTGTAGGCAATCGGTGGATGAATGTGAGTTGTGTTTTGCATTACAGAGTCATATATTAGTATGAGGTAAGGCTGATGTAACAAAGTGAAGAGAAAGTGGAAAAGTATTGAAGACGGTCAACATTTTCTTAATAAACATTTACAAACAGAGCTAAAAGGTTTTTTGGATCCTCCTCCCTCTTTCTGTCTCACTCTCCCATATTTCATCTCTCTATCACACAAACACACATGGGCCCTCCGTGCTCTATTTACAAGGCCAATTGTCAAAGCCAATTTGCAGTGACTTTCCCCTCAGCCTCATGCATGCAACACTCATGCTCATGCACACACAAGTTAAGGCACTCAAAAGATGTCACAGTGTGTGCAAACATTCATTATTCATCCTAAAACCCCAAATTCACACAGCACAAGAGACACACACTAACATACCCAGTTAAAGTAATTAGTGGGGAAAAGAATCGTATCTACATTGAGAAAATGACGGTGCCCTTAACACATTCGCCCTGGATCACCTGGAATGTTCCCTATAGCTAAACACACACACATACACATGCACAGAAGTGTGTTGGCCTTCAGGAAGAATTACAGGTCTGATTCCAGCCTGGTGGAGATGTAGGGGTGCGATAATGGCAGGCTGAACTGTGGGGCAATGAATCAGTGCCTTATCAGACCTGTGGCCCTAGGTATTAACTGTCAACACACACACATGCACACACACCAACAGCAAACATCTTGGGCTAGAGATATATTTGCTGTTAACCACAGGTAGACAAGATGGATTAGTTACATTTTTGGGCCTGTTGGTTCTGCACATCATTAAAAATCAACAGGATGTGGATGCCAGAATGCTGATGACTGGACGGGGGGTATGTGAATGTGGACAGAAATGGCAGAAAGTCATGAAGAACTGTCGGACCTTTCCTTACCCACCCTTCAGGAATGAGCCCAAATCCCAACGCAGTATAAAGTATAGGCCCGTGTCCCTGTTTTCATTCCCCCCTTACCAAAGATTAAACCCTTTGGGCACTCTACATGTGGGCTCTTAAAAGACAGCCTATCCCACAGTTAATCTTCCCTTAAAAGTGTAGACTCTTTGCCATTCCCAAGCTATCTTCGTTATGTACCATTTGTAAATCATTCCCCTTATAAAACTAAGTATATAATTACAAGGGGTCACAGAAAAATTGATGCACCATAGTATTGTGATGTTTGATGTAGCAATAGTGCAGGCATTCAAAGCTACCAAGCATCTATAGTTCTGATTTATGACTTTCCAACATTCAATGGAGCTTTTGGTTCTGTGGAAATGAAATGAGCTATTCTTCAAGTCCATGTGGAGGTGCTGTTGAGTCATTTGTAGATGAGGTGTAGTTGAGAGTTAGTAAACAAACACGGCAGCTCAGGGGAGATAAGTGTTGACTAAAGCCGGGCATCCAATGTGCGATTTTTGGCCCTTTTTGACACGTGGGACTATTTTGGGGATCGGGCCGAGTTTTGGCTCAATCGTGCTTCTCACATCGTGTAGTATACACGAGGTAATGAGAAGCGATTAACACTTCACGACCACCTCCCGATCGATCTGATGAGAATGAAACCTGTTTGAAATCCTGGTCACCCCTCATGAGGTTATGTCACACTACACATGGGCAAACGTGTTTGTTATTCATTTGCATCTGTGAGCATTCGACCACTTCCTACTTCTTCTTCTACTACTACTTTTAACGTTGCATTTCCGGATACAAGAGTCATAGATGTATTATAAGACTTTTTTATATTATAAGTTCTTATAATACACCCATGCGTGTCAGACATGGACGAACAGTGTGAGCAGTCCAAGCATCGGGTCGTATAGTGTGAGAAGAACAATCGTGAGCTGTGAACTGTTAACCCCTGCAATTTACTTGTACGGTATGAGCAGCAGCTGAACACCACAATCGAAAAAGTCGTACAGTAGATGCCCGGCCTTAGTTTGGACTTTGAAAGGGGCATAAGAGGTGAACATGACACAGGAATGACGTATGATAAGGAGATACTTACCTCACTTGGCACAAACCCAGAAGAACGTAAGCTAATGGCGGCAAAGCTAATGTCAAGCTAATCTTAGTTTTGACAAAGCTGACTCCCAGCTGAGAAGATGGCTCAATCTAGTCCTAACTTTGTGTTAAAACTCAAGGTGTCACCATGTTGTGAAAAACAAGGGCTTTTGCTTTATTCTGGCAGGGTCATGGTGTGCCTCCACCACATTATTTTACAGGCACAGCAGCGTCACAGCTAAAAACTAAAGGGACTTGATTGATATAATGAGATATGTTTCTAATAAGATTTCATAGAATTCTGTAATTTCTTTTTTATTGGATATGAATGTAGTCAATAATGTATGCAATATATTGCAGTGTTAAGTATCACAATACTCAGCATTTTGTAAAAAATTAAGAATTGCAATAACATAGAGACTCAAGTTTTGGAATAATATAATATTCTGGAGCTACTGATTATTCTACCCTAGTGATAACCCTCACAGCTCTTTAATATTCACACAGATTGATATCAGGCTGGGAAGAGGCATGTAATTTAACCACTAACTGTTTCAACATATACAATAACACATGATCTTTTGACCTTAGCTGTCATCAGAATTTTGTACTTGTCATACTTATTCAAAATTAAACATAATGGAACTATTTCCAGAAAGTAAATGCTGTCTTTGCTAAAATACCACTATCTATAATAGAAAGTAAAGGTATGCCTGCACACTTACAACCTGCTACCTGCCATCACAAATTTGGAAGACAAAAACTGCGCAGATGTTTTTCTGGTACAGAAAATCAGGCAGAAACAGTAGCTTTATGAAAGAACTATAACTTGTCAATCCAAATGCAAACTTAATCCTGATCTACACATTTTTGGATGTTAGTCTGCGGAAGTCTTTTTCATGATTTGGAAAGAAAGAGAATAATATTAACATTATATAACTTAATCTTTTTTAAAAACTAACTTGTGCATCATTTATAACAGGTTTGAAAGTAAGAAACAAAGGGAAAGGAAGTATGTTAACAGTAATTAATAAATAAAGAGAAATAAATAATGCAAAGTAATTCAAAGGTGGTATCAATAATTCTCTTACATTCACATACAGCTCTGAGAACATTCAAGTAGACATTCCTACCTAGAGAAAAACATTCACAGGTTTATACTCCTGTGTCAAAGCAACATTACATGCCATACACCAGACGCCATAGCCTTTGTGGTGGGTCCGTGTAAATCTGAACCACCACAGAAGCCCATTGAAAGGCAAAATGTGTAGGAAGCCTTAGGTTGACATCAAGGATATAATAGTTTGGATTTTTCATTATAGTTTAGTTTTAGTTAGTTTTTCCATTGTTTTTCCATTACAGTTTAGTTTTAATTAGTTTTAGAGCGGGCATTCTAGTTTTTATTTAGTTTTTATTTTTGCAACAAGGCTTAGTTTTAGTATAGTTTTAGTTTAGTTTTAGTTTTTTTCATACCTTATTTGCCAGGTGCAGGATTCAAAAATGTCAGAGTAAGTATTTTATAATACTTTTTTTTTTTCAAGTCCAACATAGTGCTCACTGCTAAGTCAGTGCTGATACTGTACTGTTGGCTGCTGCCTTAAACACAAGAAAATAATATAAACTTAATATAAAAAATATAAACATCAATATAAACTCCTGCTTCCTTGTTTTCATAGGCTGTATAAGCCTCCTTATAGGTGCTCCTCAAATGGGCTTTTAAGTTTGTTGGATTTTTCCCCTTAAGAAGCGCTCCACATATCTCACCAGTTTTAATTTCCACCAGGCACTTGCATTTGTTTGTCTCACTGTGGTACTCAAAAAAATCCCAAATGGGACACTGCCGCCTCCTCCCAACTCCCAACACGTTTCGTGGCGGCACAGAGCACAGCCAGTCAGTGCAGTAAACAGGCATGTCCCAGTATGTCGCTATGATGGTGCCGTACGGCGCTGACAACTGCCGAAAACTGTCGTAAAATTGGTTGGGAAAATGTGTTGGATTATTTTAAATCCTAAAGGCTAATAATATTGTCAAAAACGATAACGAAGGATATTTTGTCTATAATTTTGGTTAGTTTCAGTTAGTTTTGTGAACACAAGATGCAGTTTTAGTTTACTTATCATTTTTGTTTTCTAGTTTTTATTAGTTTGAGTTAACTGATATGTATTTTAAATTTTAGTTTTCGTTTTTAGTTTCGTTTTAGTTAACTATTATAACCTTGGTTGACATAATCTCCAACAGAGTGTCTCAGACAAAGAGAGAATAGAGGTGCATCAGGGGGACTTGGTATGTGTAACTATTGTGAACATAATTCCTCATACAGTGAAACAGAATATACAGTATGAACCTGAGCCAAGGCAAAATATGGACTGTTTAAAGAAATATTGAAATTCCATTTGGTAAATGAACGTTTTGAGGTGCTGGTAGTTGAAGTGAAGTGAAGAAAAAAGAACAACCAAAGAAGGTTAATTAAAATCAAGAACATTTAAGACAATCACAAATGGCAAAATGAAATTGAGAGAGATCATAACACAGAAGTGGGCACAACAAGACCAGGCCCAGTCACTAACCATGGACACAGAGGAGGCCCTGACCCCACAGGGCTGGAGACACAACACCCCAGGATACAGCAGAACCCAAGTGCAACTGAACCCTGATGATGCTAACTAACATTGACGGGTCCATGTCCAGTGACTCCAGCCCCATGAATCTAAAGGCCCCCTCCATATGTCATAGGAACACAGATAATACAGGAACACTGCTGCTAAAATGAGACTGTGAGAACCAAAGAAAGCTAAAAATAAATAAATAAAATTAATAAAATACATTAATAAATGAATAAAAATAAAAGACAGTAATAAAACAGCAGGATATAGATAATAAAGAGCCAGAACAGTAACGCAATTAGCTTAAAAGTCCTCAATAAAAAGATTAAAAGAATGACGGAAGATGAAGCAAAGATAAACAATCTGAATAAAAGTAAATAAAGACACCAGTCTGTTAAGATAACAAATAAGAAGTCAATAAAAGATGAAGATGCTAAAATTGTTTGAGCAATGCCTAAAAATAAATGGATAAAAAAGACAAACACAAATAAAAGAAAAAGAGACTAAAACACAGAGAAGGAAGGAAAATAAAAGACGAAAAAGACAACATCACATAAAAGCTATTCTGTAAACAGATGTTTTTAAAAGTGACTTAAAGGGACCCTGAGGAGTTTCTAAGTAATTACAAAAAAGTCTCACTTTTAAATACCTGCCTGATGGAAATACACACTTTAAGATGAGTTTTATAGCATCAAAATAGGTTATCTATAAATGCTATTCCTTAGCCTTCCAGTCAGGTCGGACAGGGCTGGACTGGCCTGGATACTCAACTTCAGGAACAAGACAATTAAAACTAGAGCAAATTTATATTATTCAGACACGTCTTAGAGCACCGGGCTGTAAGTAGAGATATATAGCTGGCTACAAAACTATGATACTAAGTTTTCCAAAAATTGCTTGTTGTCACACATCTAAAACTACCGCTACGTAACTAGAAAGAGATACATTACCTCGTCGCTTTGCATTCTGTAAGTTGTTGAAAAAAGAAGTTGTAAAGCAATGCAGAGTTCTGAGGAAGGTCCGAGCTGCATTCATTAGCATCACAACAAACACACGCTTTGGCTTGTGGTGCGTTCAGGTTGTAGTTAGAAGTTGGAATTTCCGAGTTTTGAGTAGGAAACTGCAACTGGAACGTCCCCCGAAGTCAGAATTTCCCCGAGTTGACAATCAAAGATGGATGCCCCCAGTGTGAACAGTTATTTAGCTCCTGTAATAATCAATTTATTTGCACTTCTGACTGGGGTGTGTCGCTCTAGATCAGCTGTATACATAGTATTGTTAGACTTATATTTACAAAAATGCTGCCATAGTGATAATCACATTCTTCATACAACAACACAAGGCGTGCTAACAACAGCTAACAATAGCCTGGTAGATCGGCATGTTTTTTTCCGACTTCAACTGGAACGCCGATAAGTCGGAGATGATGTCACTGCCAGTTCTGAGGTTACTGGAACGCAGCATTACGACATTTACCGCACATGCTCATGGGTAGCAGAGTCTTAACGTCACCGGAAACAGATTCTCCTCACAGTCCCTTTAAAAGTATTACTGAAAGAACTCCCCACATACATGGCTTTTCAGGCGGTTCAGCAGTGACCACGGAGTTAAATGCTTGAGTTTGACATGCTCAGAGCTCATAAAAAGTTCTGTTCCTTGGAAAGTTCCTGGTGTTAAAAATAGCTTAATGTCACACAACATGTCCCCCATATCAATTGGACAGTTGTCAGGACACTCCCCCCTCTTTTTGTCCACAGTGTGTCCCGCTACTCGATTATTCTCCCAACAGCAGAAAGCATGGAGGAGGAGGAGGGGAGAGGAAAATGTTGGCATGTTTAATTCAGCAGCTTCACGACGAGCCCCGTCAATGTGTAGATTAATAGTAGTGCTGAGAGAAGAATGAGGAGATAGTTGGGATTTAACTACCTCCGGATGCTAATGGGAGATTTAGCTCACACTTTGGGAAATCACCTTAATCCTGCGTTTTTCCGTTACGGGAGGATTGCAAACGAAATATGAGAGGCTGAATTTTTTTGAATTAAGTCCACGGACGGGGAGACATTAGCATTTTTTAAATAAAAACGACGTCTGGTATTCACATGTGATTACAGATAAAGATCCCTTTTCGGAGGATGTGCCTGCTGCTCCATTTGAAAATAAAAAGATTGCCTCCAGTTTTGTGATGATGAAATATCAGACTGGGGGCATGTCACCACTCAGAAAGGAGGCAGGCATTCAACTCTGATGTTTTACAGGATGCATTAGTACACATAAAAGTTTATTAGTCAGGCAGCATTGGGGAGCTGTCAAGCCCCATGACTTAATTCCTCTGTGTTGCCATGCTGCATCTTAATGCTGCTTCTGTGGGAACAAAGCAACAAATTTCACAGACTAATAAAGCCAGAACTAGTCTCAGGTCATGCAGCTGCGTCTGTAAAATCTGGTGCTTATGCATTTGCACTACAGCACAATTCACTTGATGCTTTAATGTGTGTTTTATGGTAGAGATCATAACTAGTAAGCTTTGTTTTTCTTAAAAGAGGGATATCTTTGTGCAGCCTAAGAGAAGTCCTTTATTCTATAGTGTGTTTACTATTCTGCAGGGAAAAAGCAGAAGCAATAAATGAGGAGCGTTGAACTTTTATCACACGAGATGGGAGTTGTGTCAGTCTGGAGCCGAGGTTTTTCTGGTCTGTCTGTCTGGGTGTCCTTCACACTGAGGGCTTGGATGACAGCAGAGGGAGTTTTTCATGTGACAGAAGGCTTTGCCTAATAGCCAGACTGTTCGCCAACTCTGTCTGTTTTTCTCTGTCTCGTATATGCCGACTTGTTTTCTCACTTTCCCTCCCCCTCCTCCTCCTCTACGGCCATATGCGCCACTGACATCCCTTCATCCGTGATGGAGGAGAGTGCAGGCAGAGAAGGGGGATGTATCATCGCTCAGAGTGTGGTGTAAACAGGCTTTTAATTTTCCAAATCTCTCCAGAACAATTGGGATTCAGCGACAGGCACCTGGGCAGCGGTCTGATTAAGGTGGCGCCGGCGATCTGCTGTCAAGGGGGGTGGGTGTTTGAAAGAGGCTACAGGGGGCAGCTCTGCCAGCCTGCCAAGTGTGTGGGCGCTGCTGTGACCAGTCAGTCTTCATAATGGCTGTCTGGATCTGGGACGGAGCCAGCTCAGTTGGTCACATGACTGGCTGTGCAGACGGTTCAGGGAAGGACTCCCATCAGTAACACCGAAACCAATGGTGCCTGTGGAGACAAGAAAGGGCAGAGAGGGGGAAGACGTCTCGAAAAGGGAGTGGGGGAGAGAAGCGAAGTTCAAAAGTTAATCGAGGACATTCAAAAAACTATGGACAAGGGAAAGATTTCATAGTGCTGTACCTAAAGCTGGACATTATATTGAGTTTTAAGGCTGTGTTTCCAATCAGTGGTCTGGTTTGGTTCAGTGTAGTTCAGTATGGTTTTGAGGCACCTAGGCATACCGACTGCTTTTACAAACATTAGTGAAAGAATGGGTCGCTCTCAGGAGCTCAGTGAATTCCAGCGTGGAACTGTGATAAGATGACACCTGAGCAACAAATCCAGTGGTGACATTTCCTCACTCCTAAATATTCCACAGTCAACTGTCAGCTGGATTATAAGAACGTGGAAGTGTTTGGGAACCACAGCAACTCAGCCACCAAGTGGTAGGCCACGTAAACTGACGGAGCGGGGTCAGCGGATGCTGAGGTGCCAGACCTCCAAACTTCATGTGACCTTCAGATTAGCTCAAGAACAGTGCAGAGAGCTTCATGGATGGGTTTCCATGGCCGAGCAGCTGCATCTAAGCCTCACATCACCAAGTGCAATGAAAAGCATTGATGCAGTGGTGTAAAGCACGCCGCCACTGGACTCTAGAGCAGTGGAGACACGTTCTCTGGAGTGACCAATCACGCTTCTCCATCTGACAATCTGTTTGACCATTCTGGGTTTGGCTGTTGCCAGGAGAACGATACTTGTGGGACTGCATTGTGTCAAGTGTAAAGTTTGGTGAAGGGGGGATTATGGTGTGGGGGTGTTTTTCAGGAGCTGGGCTTGGCCCCTTAGTTCCAGTCAAAGGAACTCTGAATGCTTCAGCACACCAAGACATTTTGGACAATTCCATGCTCCAACTTTGTGGGAACAGTTTGGAGCTGGCCCCTTCCTCTTCCAACATGACTGCAGGACAAAGCAGTGGATGACAGAGTCTGGTGTGGATCAACTTGGCTGGCCTGCTCAGAGTCCTGACCTCAACCCGATAGAAAACCTTTGGGATGAATTAGAGCGGAGACTGAGAGCCAGGCCTTCTCGTCCAACATCAGTGTGTGACCTCACAAATGCTCTTCTGGAAGAATGGTCAGAAATTCCCATAAACACTCCTAAACCTTGTGGACAGCCTTCCCAGAAGAGCTGAAGCTGTTATAGCCGCAAAGGGTGGACCGACGTCAGATTGAACCCTATGGATTAGGAATGGGATGTCACTTAAGTTCATATGTGAGTCAAGGCAGGTGAGTGAATACTTTTGGCAATATAGTTTATGTCCACTTCATCTCCTCCAACAATGGCAAGGAAGTTGTGCACCTCAGAGGTACCTCATGCAGCATGTTAATAAGTAGCCAAAAGTTTGCTCACTCTGATCCGCGGCTGATTTATGGTGCTTAATGTTGCTGTTGTTAAAGCTGCTGCTGCTGCTGCACAGAATGTGGCAATCTTTGCACTAGGCAGTATGCTGAAGGGGTGCCACGGTGGACAAGTGGACACTTAGGGAACTGCAGATGTCTGCACTTCGCAGTCAGCTCCACTCTTTATTGCTGGAGACTGCAGAATGATAATGTCTCATGTAATGCCATCAAGCAAAAAAAATGGGTTCTTGTTCCTCAGCCCAGTACAGCCACAAAAGACCATCAAAAGGCAGAGGTTCAGACCTGGAAAGCAAGAAATAGGCACAGGTGCTTGCTATTCATGACCTGTGAGCTCATGCTGTGTCCTCTCTCACAGCACATAAAAGTTTATCACATTAATGTATTTTTTCCCTTCCCGTTTCTTCCAGATTTAAGATCCAGGCTTCAAAGAAGTATTATAGATACCACCCAAATCTGATCATAGCCAAAGTCAAAGCCTGCAATTAAAGTCTAACAGGTAAAAAATGAAACACATTCAGGATAAAGAACATTTTTATTTGCTTTCTAAGTAGCAGATATTCTGAAACCTTGACCCTGAATAATGAAACAACATCAAGAGATTTTCTGATCCACATACCGACACATTTCAGTGAGGAGAATGTAATCGCTAATGAGATGAAACAGGAGTGGATTAGGGCTTGAATTAGGAGAAAGAATTTGCTCTGCGTGGGAACAGGGTTTTAACAACAAAAAAATAACCCCAATAGATAAACAAATTGGTTTGGAAATATTTTAGAAACAAAGTCAGGTAATTAAAGTGTTAAAAAAAACTGATTCTCTAACATGTTAATCAAAAATAAACATCTACAGGCACACTAGAATTTTTACTGATGCAGAGCTTTGACCCAAATTCTTACCGACTGCAGAGAGACAACATGATTTACTCTTTAATTTCTCTACATTTAAGGTGCAGGAATTTAATGGTTTGTTTAAAAGTATCTCCAGAACAGGGGGAGGCTATATGCTGTATGTTGCCCTTGAGGACCTGGTAGTCCATGGGGGGCCTTTTAGGTGCCTGCAGGATAGTTCTAAAAATAGCAAAAGCTACGACCACAGAGCTCGAATCAAATAGACATTTTATACCAAGGTTTATGTGTTGCAAATAAATAACACATCAGTACCAAGAACAACAACTATAAAAGGTGAGTTACGTTTTAAAACTTTGATTTCTTTTAAACTTTGACCCACACTTCTTTCATCGTCGAGCTACAGTCTTTACAGTATCAGTTGTATAAAACAAATCCCAATATGAATGAAAATATCAGTTTAAGTTTGACGAAAAATAATAAATATTAAAGATGCAGGTACGCATAATGTTTTTTTTATTAAACAAGGGTCAAGTATTGACAGGAATCATAAAAGGGAAAAAGCTAATTTACAGTGTCAAATGTAGCCTATGATTAAAGCACCATATCAGTCATTTTTTAGGTTAGATTATAACGCTCAAAACCATTAAATCACACAAGTAGCCTTTCATAATATAAATAGTGAAGAGGGTATTTATGAATCTATGAAAGGGGCTAATCTCCTTATTTACATAGAAATAATTTTAGGGGTATGTTGTGAAGGAATCATAACCATCTCAGGGTTGATCATGTGGTTAAAGTTTCCTAATCAAAGTATCAAGATACAAATCTTTAAAACGCTGCATAATTATCTATTTTTTAATATATATATATGTCTTTTTGGTCAACTGTGTATCTATTCCTTATAGCCAAAGTTGAAGTCAGCTATAGATTCTTACAGTTTGCTTGTTAAAAAATGCCTGTTGGCTGTTTTAGACCCATTTATGCATCAGAGGGTTAATTTTGATATTGAAAATGAATACCAAAATTTCATCGTAGCAGATATATTCTCCTCAAAAATCTTTGGAAATGTTATTTCTGTTGATTATTTCTACCCATAATTACAATTGGTATTGTTTTTATATTGTTACAAAGCCTAAATAGCTACCTTTGCAATGAGGTACAACTTGTAAGGATGATGCATTTGTTGAAGGAGCAACTCAGCTAAGCATGTGGGTAGCACATTAAAAAATGGGCCAAAATCCCCTCTTCTCCAGGAGGAAAGTCAACTGTTCTTCAGTGAGGCATTGTGGGGACTGGTTTTCTTGGAGTGTTTCATCCTTAAACACTCACTTCTCAGTCTGTCTTTAACTTAATCAGTCTCCAAATGTTACCAGAGCTGACACCAAATTATGCTGCCACTCTGCACACCCTAACGCAAGATTCCAGTTGCAGGAGATTTTAGCATAATTTATGGGGGTGGCAGGACGTGAAAACAGGACATGTCATGGAAAAACAGGACACTTGGTCACCCTGGGCCTTAACTTTACAATTATTTTCAGCTAACGTCAGTCTCAGTTTTTAGCCACGGCGAGTTTACGAACGAACATATACCGCTGTTGCATATAACGGATGCTAAGCTAAAGTTACCCAAGTTAACTTTAGTGAGTTATTCTCACGCTGCAGGTTTTGCAAACGGCAATTCGTGTTTTGTTTTTGACATCGTAGTTTATGAATGCAAATGAAATTATCCTCTGTAGCATGGTTCTGCATCTCTGGGTTGTTCCCACACTCCTGCAGTGTTGCGCTCAGTGTAACTGTGTAATCCACACCCTCTTTGTTTATTCGTCTAAACCCTGATTGGATGTTAATAGATGCATTCAATGGGGCAGATCCTGTGGGAAAAAACATTGTCTTGCTGGAAATGACAAAAATCAGTCACTTAGCCGAATAGTTTGAATGGGAGCACATTTTATTCAACAGTCTTACTGACAATTTCAAGTATTTTCAAGTCATCAGACTAAAGTCAGAGTCAAGTCCTGAGTCATTGATGTCAAAGTCCAAGTCAAGTTGCAAGTCTTTGATGATATTGTCAAGTCGAGTCCAAAGTCATCAAAATTGTGACTCGAGTCTTAGACTGTGTCCGAAATGGCATACGAACGTCCTACTCATGCTAAGTGTGACGTCAAAATGAGTATGTAGTGTGTTCACATTAGATAGTATGAAAAGATTGAGTGTGCGAGAAATACCCGGATGTATATTATAACGGAAAAAAATTTAAGTATGCGAGGTGGGCATACTAGTCACACTCAAACACCCCATAATGCATTACAGGCCCCATAATGCATTGCGCCATGCAAGACCGAGCTAAAAATCGGCCACTAGCAAACTTCCCGTTTTCAAAATAACGCATCTTTTATTATCTCCTTTTAGTTCTTTAACGCTTTTGTAAATGGGCTCTTGCTTTGGGGCCGACCAGAAGTTTCTTCGATAGCATAATGGCACGCATTGCGAAGTGTGCGAAATGCAGAAATGAAATTTGTATCTGTGCGTTTTATGGCTCAAATGACCACATTTTGGTATTCTACGTGGTGACTTTCTCGCCTAAAATGCTCTCTGAACTTTCAAATCTGGCGAATCAACAGAGATATTTGATAGCCTGGTGTGCTTCTGATTCTTGTTGTCGGGGGTTTGAAATGCATCATGGGAAACTAAGTAAGTAAACTAAGTAGTATACTAAGTATACTAAGTAGTATACTACAGTGTGAACGGTTGGCATCCTAATCATACTTATAGTATGTAGTATACAGTAAATACACGAGTTTGTAGTATGTAGTACGTTAGTATGCCATTTCGGACACAGCCTAAAGGTGCGTTCACACCGCAAGCGACCCAGCTACCAAAGTCGCGTCGCCCACAGATGTAGCGTCGCGCGTCTATAAATACCTGTTTGGTCGCCGTTGGCGTCGGACGTCGGTCGGTGACGTCACGTCCGCTTGAGTTTTACCGCGATCATATCATATATCACATAATAGGGTGTATAAGCGGACATTATTCCAGCTGTATCCTTTTCACTCACTTTATCAGACACAAAACTCTGCAGCTGATGATGCAGCTGCATTATCTGTGAGTTTACCGCGGTCCGTCTGCAAATGTCTTCACTGACATTAGTTCTGCCTAGCAGGAAGTCATCCGCCCTGTAGTCCGGATGAATAACTGCACCGTCACACCTACACACACCGCTGATTGGCTGATGCGACACAGTCACACCACATCGCTGAATAGATCAACTTTTTTTAACTTTGACAGCGGCGAGTGAAGTGGTCGTCTTGTCGCCGCCGGCTGTCGCGGAGGAGGTTAGCCCGCCCATCGCGGCTGTATGTTGACTTTGCATGGAGAGTGATCGCCGAGGTAGTACAGGTAGCGTCCGGTGTGAACGCACCTTAAGGGTGTTTTCACACCAACCACATTTAGTGCCCACCAAAGAAGTTTTGGCCCAGGATTTGGCACGTTAGTGTCAATGTGAATGCAACCACCGCACTTTGGACCGCACCAAATCAGCCGGTCCGAGACCTCCATGAAGGGGTGGTCTCGATCCGCTCCATCTCCCGACATTTGGTGTGGTTTCACTGGTGTGAAACAAAGTGGTTCGAACTGATCTACTTTTGATGCATTACTTCCTGTTAATCCCGCGGTTGAATCTTTTGCTTACTCAATTTGTGGATTTGTTTATTCTGGTTGAGGATTACGATGATTTACGAGGGTCCAGAAGGTCCCTTATGTCGTCTCAAACATGATGAAAAACATATTTGAAGGAAAATGTAGAAGAGAGCGAAACGTAAACATTGGTTGTCTGGTGTAGGAAATGGTTACCATGGTAGCCTCTTCTTCGTTCTCCTCCGTAGCAGGTTTGGTAACCAGTTACATGTATATCGCCCCCTGTTGTTTCAAGCTGAGTAAATACATAAGTGGGCCCAGGCATGATTCGATGTTGCAAGTATGAATGCAAGCTGGAGGGAGAGGGGGGCGAACCCATGGTGAACCGCGCCGCAGCACTGTTCAAAACAAGTGGACCTAAAGTGAAAACGCCCTTAGTCACATGAATCGAGCGCACACCTCTGCTAAATAACATTTTGAACCTATTTTTGAGGAGTATAGATACACACCCAATGCCAATCAGTCTTTCTCCATGTGCTTAAGTCAGTTCACTGGATTATCAGTCAACATGTTTCTCCCACTCTAACAGCAAAACTGTAACAGCTTCATTCAGTGTACCACCAAAACAGCCATTCCTCCAGCTTCAAATATGTGCTTTGGTGTCGTCACGGCTAGTTGTTGAACTGCTCTGTCAGGCGGTATCCTTGTAACTTTCCCAGATAAGCGACAGCATACAATGACAGTCTCACCTCCTGAAGATCAAACCTCTTGTTAGAAGCCTCTGTCCCCTCTCTGTCTTCCTTTAGTGATACTACTGGGTACCATTAAGGTGATTCCATTATCTCCTCCTCACTCTCCTCTAAGGGATGTTCTTAACGTCATTCATTGCCATTTAATATGTGACCAAGAACATAATGACCCTGCAAAATTGGACAGCCCAGTCTTGTCCTGCTCTGAAGGATGCTATTCAGGATGATTATTGATTGTCATATCGCATCTCATTTGGGAGAAGCCCATAAAAGAGGCATTATTTTCCACACAAAGCTACAGACAATGCATGTGCGAGCAGGGATGTTTGTCTCTATGTTCGGGTCAGTTTTTGTCCTTCGCCACAGCTAATTATCAGATCAGTTTTTGTTGCTACATGGGTGAAGTTCTCCTCAATTAATCCCTAAACTGCCCTTGTGGCCACAGAGGCTGTAAAATCACCAAATGAGCCTGTGTAAGATAGAGTCTTCACCATAGTTTAATGCTCTTATCTGAATGACTGCATTAATTCCTGTGTATGATTAACGGTGGATTTCTGTGTCAAAGTGAGCGAGAAATTAGCTCACAGAGGGATAATGGTGTTCACCCCGCTCCTCACACCTGCTGCACAAACAGCAAAATCGAATCAGATCTTCCTTTTCTTCCTTGCTTACCATCTTTTAATGTCTTTTATCTCTATCTTATTTTGACTTTACTGTTTGTTTTGCTTTTCCTTCTTTTACTCCTTTTTGTCAATTTATTAATACTATTAATTATGATTTTATCTTATGAATGATTCACCTTTTTACACTCTTTTATAGATAATTTTTAGATCGTTTTAATTGTCTTATCTCTTGCTCATGTTTACTACTGTATTTTATAGACGCCACTTATATTTTTTATTATTTTTTATTATTTTGTAATTTTATCATCATTGCTTATTTCATCCTTTTATATTTTCTGACCTGATTTCTGCTTTTACCCCCTTCTTATTGGGTTTCCTATTCTTGCTGATTTTATGTTTTTATATTTGGTCCTCATGGTCTCTTTTTATGCTGCATGGTTCTTGTATTGTCTGGGTTCCTATAAAGTATGAAACACAGTATTAACACAGTGTCCACCGTCGCCCCTCTGTCTTTTCACCTCATGTCTATTTATCTTTGTGTCTTTCTGTTAGTCTTGATTTAAGCTGTGCTTTTTGTTTTTACTTCATTGTGCTCATTGTTTGTTTGTGTTTTATTATTATATTATTATTATTATAATGCTTGTCAAAGCACTTTGTAAACTATGTTTTTAAAAGTGCTATATAAATAAAATTATTATTATTTTCCCATGCTGAACATTTCCTGAAAATTTCATCCAAATCCATGCATATCTTTTTTTAATTTATTTTATTCACAGACGGACAAACAAACTCTCCCAAAAACATAACCTCCTTGGCAGAGGTAAAAAGGTTCTCACACCAATCAGATCTTGATCTGATCCTGTTTATTCTTAGTATTGATGCAAACAAACAAACAATGGGTTACAGTTTGTCCAACATAACACTACTCTACTCTCAGAGGAGAGACAACAATATTCACCAATGCACTACAAGAGCGCACTGCTCTTTCATAAACAGTAGTCAAGTCAAAGTTTATTTGTAGAGCTCATTTAAAAACAACCTCGGTTGACCAAAGTGCTGTACTGGGGTACAAAATAATCTCTCATACACTTTATATTAAAAACCCAGTAATGATAATAAAACAGTCATGATAATAAAAACAGTAAAAGGACTTAAAATGAGCCAAACATTAAATATGCATAAAACCAGAAATAAAATAAGATAAGAATAAAAGCAATAAACGAAGAGTAAATGAGAGGATAGGGAATAAAATATAAGGGATAAAAGACACAAATATAAAAAAGATAAAAACGATTACTCGTTTAGCTGGGATTGAACGTCAAAGAATAGAGATGTGTTTTTAGCAGTGTTTTAAAGTGCTCAGTTGACTGTGCAGCTCTAACCTGGATAGGTAGGCTGTTCCACCGCTTTGGTGCCAACACCGCGAAGGCTCTGTCCCCACGAGAGGAGAGCCTTGTCCGAGGCACTGCTGGTTCGATGACCTAAGCGTCCTGGTAGTCACATAAGGCTTTAACAGGTCAGATAAATAAGGTGGAGCCAGACCATTCAAGCACTTAAAAACAATCAATAAAACTTTAAAATGAACTCTAAAATCAATGGGCAGCCAGTGCAAAGAAGTAAGGATAGGTGTAATGTGGTCTGTAAGGACAGGTGTAGTAGTCTGTGGTAGAGGCTGGGTTTAAGTTAGTTCTGAATTTGCTTAACCCTTTATCTACCAGCTCAACTTTTTATCAGATTTCGATAAATTCAGGAATATCTGATTTGTTTTTTAACTTAACGCTAATGCTAACTTAGCCGCTAATGACTGTTAGCCGCTAACTTAGCCGCTAACATCTAACAACAGTTAATGGCCATTAGCAGTTAGCCGCTAACTTAGCTGCTAACAGCCTTATACTATTGTCTTACAGTAAATTGTACCGCACAGATGATTCTTTTAACACTTAACACTTTAACACTGTGACATGAACCTCGTCAAAGACAATCCCTACAAGTAAACTTCTGAGGAGGGCAGACTTCACTAAGTTTCACTGAGAAGCCATGTGGACAATAGGCTAATCGGCATGTCCGTTCTCAACTTGTCGCCACGTCTGCATTCTGCAGCTCCCGCCTCTCTTCCCTGATTGGGCCGTTAAGAATTCAGCCAAGTGAATTTCTTGGACAACGGAGGCTGGCAAGACGGACCTGCAAGATTTCAGAATCAGGCAGGTCTGTCTGCTCTGCAAGGCTAGTTTTTACCATCCACACTGCAGTTACATAGTCCCAGAAAGGCAATACAGACACCCTCAGACCATGACAGAGGTGTCATTCAACCTCTTGTGAGGTGATGTAACATCACAATGACTCAAGAAATATGATGTGAGGGTGGAAAACTACGTAGTGTTGGTTTAAATTGAAGAAATAATGCTCGTGTCAATGTAGCTTGACGGAGGCAGACATGTAGTGTTTGCAGAAATTCCTGTTTCAAACAGACAGAGTGGGGCTCTTTCTGCCTTCTTTGGTCAGACAGTTTGTTTCTCTATCTCGCTGATCCACTGGCATTAGGATACAGTCAATAATTCATTTCATTTCAGCGCGGGTATGAATTGTACATTTGTGCATATTTGAAGATCTCATCCCAAAGTGAAATGTAACAAAAAGACTTGTGCGTGGTTTATATGTGATGAGATAAAAGAGGCCACTTCTCTTGTCTTGATCAGGCTGTCATTTCGGGTATTTAATAATAACATCTTGCTGTGTTGAGTCTGAATATAGAGTGTAGATGGTGATATGTCCTTGGGAAAAGTAATAGCATTGTACACAGATCATGTAAACAAAGCCAGTGCTGCTGTGACTGTGGCTCAACTGGGGTTGCTGATGTAGAGAAACATAAGATATGTCGTTTAAGCCGTGGAGGAGTTTTAGCACCTGTGGATAATTCTTTCAGCTCACAGAGGAAGTTTGAAGGTTTAGACTTAAAGCAAATCAAAAACATCATGAACCCTTGGATGAACGCTTCTCAGAGTTTGTGTTTGGAAGATAAATAGATATTAGATAGAAGATATTAGGAGTAGAGCTGATATCACCAGTGAAACGGAATACAAATCTAAAAAAAAACTAATTCTATACATTTTTTTTTTTGCAATGTGTTCTCTTTAAACGATTACAGTAGAATACTTGAGTGTTGGCCAGTTTATTGAAACTCATAAAGTATTTCACATCAGTCCATGAAATAATTAAAAGGTTACTCCTGCACCCAATTGTAAAGAAAAAAGGTGCATTTTAATAACCCCCCTTAAAAATCTGCTTAACCCTTTAACTCCCAGCTCAACCACTTGGTAGACCAAAATTGGATAACAGTGTGTTATTCATAAATGCTTCAAACTTCTTTAACCTCATTAGGCCATTTATTTTGTGGGAGTTGAACATTAAAAAAAAACATTATGTGGGGAATTTCTCAAATAAGTAAACATAGTGTTATAAAACATGATCAGAAAAAGAAAAAATGACTTATATGAAATGAATATGACATCCATAAAGTTATAGGCATTTTAAAAAATGACATTTTACCTGTGTTTTTAAAATCTCTTTTCACTTTTACAATGTAAACACTTTTGGTAGAGGTTAATGGTTTGTAAATATTTACAATGAAAAAAAAATGTTGCATTAGTGCCCCAATGTGTCAAAAAAAGACATTTTTCCTGGCTATTTTTATGAGGAAGTTAAAGGGTTAATGTAGAAGGCAGAAAATCTTATTGGGGATAGTACTAATTATTACTGTGAATTGACAAATTAGACAGACAGAACAAATTAACTGGAGGAACGTACATGTCACAAACAATTGAGGAACTATATAAACTAGATTTTATTTATTTTTTATTGTTGTGTGTGTTTTCATTGGAGTTTTATTTTTTCTTTACCGAGAAAGAGTCTATTTTTTTATTGTTTTTCATTGTTAAAATGATTTTTATTTACATGCAATTTTTCCCAAAAGATACCATTTCATTTTCATTGTTTTTTTCTTTTTTAATTATATTATATTGTTTGTTTAATTTATTTAATATAAAGCTATTGACCTTCCAATTATAGTTAAATACTCTTAAGAAATTCAAGTTCATTGCTTTTGATATGGTGTACTCACTTTATTTATGACATATATTCTAATTACATTAGTGAAAAAATGATGTTTCAAAATAATATTGACCATAATATTGTTTATCGGCAATAATTTTTTGGACAGTTATCGTCCAGCAAAGTTTGTTATCGTGACAGGCCTACCTGTGTTATGCCTCGACAATACCTCCAGGGTTTATAAGGTGATTTGAAACAGCATTGGAAAAGAGGCAACATGTTCTAATTTGAATTTCTCAGCAATAATGTCAAAGATTTCATTGATTTTAACAGGTAGAAAATTGGAGCAGAACAAAATCCCACCCAAGTCTATGTGGTAGTTTATTATGTAATATACTGAGAACCATCATTTTTCAGCAATTATCATGTCAGTGACTAAAAAAAGGGAAAAAGATGGATGAGCTTGTTTATAAAAGGTTGAAATCTCAGGAGAACAGGGCTGATTCATGGACAGTCATCTGTCTCCACAGGTTTCTTAACAGAAACTGTGGTATGGATTATTGCTGAACAATTAATTGCAAACTAAATTGCAATATGGCTTTTCAAATCGCAGAAGGTTCAATATTTTTAGCCCAAAATGTGTTGAACATTTTGGCATTGTGATGTAGTTTTTTGCAATTTCATGCTATATGTTTTACTTCTATTCATACACCTTTTTTTCCCACTTTCAACCCAAACCATTTTAACCCAGTTTTTACAATTTTTTGCCTATTTTGCCCCCGTGCATCTTTTTTTGGCCACTGTCAGAACCATTTTTGGAATTTTTAGATGGTTTTTGAAATTTAATTTCAAATTTAATTCCCAATTTTGCTGCCATAATCAATTTTCCTAAGCCACTTTTGGATTTATTTGCCAATTTTTCCCCAATTTCTTTGCAATTCCATACCTAGTTTGCTTCTCTTCTTCACTTCTCCACTTTTTCTCAAATCTTTTATCCTTAAATTAATTTAATGTCATATTGGTTTTACTATAAAAAGATCTACTGCTTATGTTTGTTTAAGAATACATAAGATGAGGAACATTAAAACAATTGCAGAGTAAATCGCAATTAGATTATTTTCTCAAATCGTTCAGCCCTAGTAAGGATAAAGAAATATCCTTTTTTTCCTATGAAAAAGGAATTGTCTTTTCCCTCTTGGAGAGCTGGTTTGCCTTACTTTGTCACTCCTCTCTTCCCCTTTAACAGTTCATGTCAAAAATTGCAAAAGAAAAAATTGATCAGATCAGGTAGCAACCCAGGGAATGGGAGGGTAGCCATGAAGATAGACCAAAACTTTTAGAAAAGGAGGAGATACATGCACTCACAGACTTTGACTATTTGACTTGTGTTTTTTGTTTGTCTTTCCATCCCTCAGATCAAACTTGTTTTTTACCAAAGCACTTTTAACAGGCAGAAACTACAAGAAGAACTAAGCAGAGCAGTAAACAACCAACAGCCATGGGTCGGGGTAGGGAGAGAAGACAGGGAGATGTACAAACAGACAAAAATAATGACGAACTGACATTTATGTTTGTGCATCTCGTGTTCTAAGTATATTTTTCTGTTGTGAGCGATCTGGATTTGAAACTGGCCAAAGGCCTCTTTTCCACGTGTTATCTCCTGCTCTCTTTTCAGTCTATCATCTGTCCTCTTCTCTACAATAAAGTCAGAAAATGTTCACAAAAAATCTCAAAAAAAACAAATAATACAAATTTAATCCAGCTGGGATGAAGCAGTAATATCATCAGTTTATGAAAAACAACCACATTGTCGGCACAACTGACTGATGAGACTTATTGTGACCAAAATCATCATGGTTATCATTATTATCGCAATATTGTTGTGCTGTGCTCAGAATGTTCAAAATGTACTTTCGCAAAAAATTGAAATCATTTAACCCCTTTAATATCATAATTTTAACAGTTCTTTATCTTTTTTGTCAATAAATGTGTTTAGAAATGCCCTTTGAGTACATTTTTACACTTCTTTCATTAGAAATTAAAGTAAACAATTCTAGCAAGTATTTGTCATTATTATGTTATAAATGCATGAACAGTGTGTAATTACAAGAAAAAAAAAACAAATTTGAACTTTAAAACGGATTCTCTTCATAAACAATTGAACATGAACAACAAATAACCTATTTTACATACTGCAGCATTAGTGTCCATGTTATAGCTCGTCAGATTAGACCATGTCATGGCCTTTTTTTTATCTTTTTTACTGACGACAGTCCCTGAAGCAGTTAGCCCCCTTCATGACTCTCCTCCATGGCAGATCTCCTCGATATTTCCTCCTCTAATATTTCCTGAGTACGATCGATTAAATCCATAAAGCACGAACTTTGACGGAAAAAGATTATCAGTTTCAAAATATGGCAAATAAATGGCAAAAGAACGGCAAGAATACACTCCAGAATGATACTAATGCTATCATTTACTAGATTTATACATTATTTAGACAGAAAATACTGACAAACCGCCTGTAATTCTCTCGGGTGTGGCTCATTGAATCTTCTCTCTCTCTCTCGCTTCTTCTACGACTCGGTCAGCTCATTTACTCGAGGAGTTACGGCAGTTTAATTGTGCACGTCTTTTTCTTTCGACGCAGCTTCGTGTTTAGACAGGGTGACTGTCTTCTATCAGCTTCCCCTCGGCAACCTTGTAAATCCAAAATTTAACCAGACTTAAGAGTCCGTTTCCAGAGGGAAATCTCCGCTGTCTCTAACTTTGGCTAAGGCCAAACAATGCAAACTGCACATGCGCGCTTCCCATGAGGCTGCTTCATCCAGGAAGAGACTCATAGTTCCGGCATTTCCAGGCAAAGAGCAGCATCACCGTGCGTTTTTGACGCATTGTGGTGATCAAACACGGTATAACGGTGATTTTTATATGACGCGGTAATGATTACTGTGGGAAATTTATTATGGGTATTATTTAACAGGGTTTACCATTTTACCGGTAACTGTTACATCCCTAGTAAGTTCACAGCAGCAGGTGTTTGGAAATGATTGTAGCATCATGTAAAATAAATCAAATGAAAACTGCTTTTTGTTTATCCTGGTGATATTTCAAACCTAACAAGCATTCATTGTAGATCCGACGTGTCCGTGGGTTTCAGAGTGATTCAGAATGACTTTCATAAAATTCAAGCTGTGAGCCATGCTTTCTGCAGCCCCTCCACAACACCTGCAGAAACAGAACACCTGCGCCAAAAACAGCAGCCGCTCACAACCATGAATCTTAATTGAGGCTGCTCTGTGAGGTAGCTGCTGTCAAAACACAGCAGTTTTCTCTTTCTGCAAAAACAGAAAAAAAATGCTTCTTCAGATGTCGACCCCTGAGTCTGGATGATGTTTTTAATACAAACATAATTGGACTGCAAACAAAGGAGGGTCTATAAATCAGAAGCAATGAGGGGAGAAAGAGAATCTGCACACATGAGAAAGAAGTGCTGAGAAATGACATGAACGCAGTGTCCATAAACATCCTTCTAACCTCTCTGACATCTTCATGTGTGCAGCACTGAAGCCTGAAGACTGAGTGCTGCAGATGATGTTGAGCTTTATACAAAGGTTTATTTTATGAAAAAGAGACACACAGACAAACATCACAGTCTTCTCTCTCAAACTCATATGTAGTCTGAAGGTTTGTCATGTACCAAGGGGGCAGACTCAGTCATGTGTAGAAAGTAATCAAAATTTTAAAATAGTCATTTCTAAAAATAACCAGCACAGAGTAGCAAAAGGAGGTTCAGACCAGACTGCTTTGTTCTTAAGAGCAGCTGTATGTGGAATTTCCAAAAGTGGTGCAAGATTAATTCACATTTATTGTATTTATATATTCATAATAATTAAGACTTGCCTGAGATTTAAAATGTACTCAAGGTTTAAGGGTTTTTTGTCACAGTGGCTGTGCAAGGGTAAAAAGTTCACTTTTTCTGGCTTAATTTAAAAAGTGTTATTGAAATAATCCAACTTTTACCATTTCAGCTAAACCTATCACATGCTACTTTTATATCTTTACAAGGTAAATGATACTGTTCCTGTTCAAGGACCAACGAGACTCCAAAAATAATCTGTGTACCTTCATATTTTGCAGAACTGTAATTTTTAATAAAACCTTGTGTTTTATCTTGCAAAATGTACCATGTTTATGTTTGAAATCTGAAAGTAATTACTCAGTTTTGCTAAAATGTGAATATTGTAGTGGTGGCAAACTAGCAAAAGTCAAAAAGGAAGCTGTGCTCTCACGTTTTATCTTGAGTTTAGGTGGCTTTATAGTCTAACTAGTACCCCACAAGTTTTAGTTAAGAAAGAGGGGATCACTGTTTTCTGTCAGAGTTTAATTATGTACAGTTTAAACTCAGTTTGTGGCTTATTTGCCCCTTTTACTTGTATCTAGCTTTACTGTACACAAGGCTGTTATTATTATCGTTGTTGTTTTTAGTATTTTTAATCACATTACCTTTTTAAGCACCAAATCTTACAATTTTTTAGATTGTTGCATGACACGTATTGACACATGACACATGACATTGTGTGTCCTGAGCTCTGCAATAAAATTGTCCCTTAAAGGATAAGTTTGGTTTCTACAGCTTTCACATTGTTTATAGAATGAAGTAGAACAATATACTCACCCAGAAGGCTTTCCTGATCCAAACAGTGCTTCAGGAGATATTTAGATCCAAAATCGAGCGGCGGACATCCGTATAATGGTAGCACACGGGGCATGTATAGCGCCGCTCCTAAAACTGCATTAATTGTCCAAAAACTCATTAGTTTCACCAATATCTCATCATGGTCCGCTCACGCTACTCCTCCATGAGAGTTCGGTGTCGCTCCAGACATGTTTTTGTGACTGTGCTGACCTCTGAACTGAAGACTTTCTTTACAGCTGCCGCGCATGCGCAGTACGGCTCATTGTTTCAGCGGAAGACCGCCGGCTACTCAACAACTTTCTTCTTCCAGTTTTGTGCAAAATGGACCAATATCTATCGGATGAAGATGTTGTGGAGGAGAACTTTGAATATGATGGGTGTCCTTACAGTTTCGAGCCAGAGTTTACAGATGAGGAGCTCATCGAAAGGAGGAAGCGGAGGCAAAGAGAAGAACAGCTGGCCAGAGAGCAGTCTTCAGTTCAGAGGTCAGCACAGTCACAAAAACATGGGTGGGGCGACCTTGGACTGTCGTGGAGGAGTAGCGTGAGCGGACCATGATGAAATATTGGTGAAACTAATGAGTTTTTGGACGATTAGTGAAGTTTTAGGAGCGGCGCTGTATGCCCCGTGTGCTACCATTATACGGATGTCCGCCGCTCGATTTTGGATCTAAATATCTCCTGAAGCACTGTTTGGATCAGGAAAGCCTTCTGGGTGAGTATATTGTTCTACTTCATTCTATAAACAACGTGAAAGCTGTAGAAACCAAACTTATCCTTTAAACTCCAAAACCTATTAGCCCTGATGCTACAGGTCCATTGATGTTAACAAATTACATCCGAGGCCCATTCATGATTCATCTCAGGGGTACATTTTTTCTTTATTTTCATCACTAATTACATTGTAGATTCTCACTGAAGTAATGATGGCCTCTTATTTCTCTTAACTTATCTGATTGGTTTTTGCCATAATATTAATAAAACAGTTGTCTAATAGAGCTGTGGGCTGTGCATCAGCCTGACTTCTGAACAACACAAATGATGGTCCAACCCCATTAATAAGGCACGAAATTCCATTAATTAACCCTGGAAAGGCACACCTGAGAAGAGAAAACCATTTCAGGTGACTACCTGTTGAAGCTCATAAAGAGAATGAAGAGTATGCAAAGCAGTAATCAGAGCAAAGTGTGGATACTTTGAAGAAACCAGAATATAAGACATGTTTTCATTTATTTCACACTTTTTTGTTAAGTACATAATTCCACATGTTCTTTCATAGTTTTGATACCTTCAGTGAGAATCTACAATGTAAATAGTGATGAAAATAAAGAAAACACATTGAATGAGGAGGTGTATCCAAACTTTTAGCCTGTACTGTATATGTGTTCATGTAAACCTAGTTTGAAGAGTCTAGTCAATCTTTTAATACACTTTCTTGATTTTTCCTCTTGATTTTGTCCATCGACAAAGCAGTTAAATACTACACCATCAATCTTGTCAGGTGCTTTTTTTAATTAAACGTTACTTCTGATCTGAGATCTTCACTAGTGACATATTGTTGATGTAAAGTGTGAGCACAAATACATGAAACATTGTCAAATAATTAAGGGGGGGATGTTGATATAAAATGTTAATAGGATCTTACAGTCTTGGCAGTAAAATCAGCCGCTTTCAAGCTCAGTTGGATTACTGTGTATTTCTTAGGTTGTGGAACAAAGCACATTGAGCTTATTAAAATGTTTACAATGTTCTTTATGTTTTTGCCAAATCGATGAGTTCTCATCTTGTTCAGAGTTTCAGCTCAGGAAATCATTGAACCCAATTTAAGTGTATATGTTTTTAAATTCAGGTGTCATTACCCATTGAGTTTTTTTATTCATCTCCAGAACAGCTGCTTTGTTGTTTCTGCCAGTACTTCCACAGAAGGAGATTGGAGTTTAAATGAATACATTATTCTACCATTTTAATTTCTGCTGCGAGGGACAGCCTTTTGTTCTGTTTGTTACCAAATGAGATTGACAGTTTTGTTCCTGTCGGTGCTTTAGAGTGCCTTTTAAACCCGAACAACAACAAGCACGTCATGTTGTAATAGCTTTAGTAACCTGTGACAATGGAACTTAAATAGAAACTCCAGAAAAATGAAGCATCCATGGCTTCCACACCACCTCTTTTTCTCTGTCTAATCCTCAGCAACAAGCTTCCTTTAAGGTGCTGTCACGTCCTGCCTACACTCTGCCTCTGCACTCTTTCATCTCTGATCTTCACCTTCCTTAAGCACGTATAAACTGTCTTTTCCACCATTAAACCTCACTCCACCTCTCTGTGACATTCATCTCCTGTATATTTCCTCTCATTAGAATCATGCATCCATATCTTAGATTCTAGCCGACAGGATTATCACCTTGCAAAGTGTTGGGGAGATCGCAGAGGGATGCTGCTAATGACGGGAGAGTGCAGGGGCTATTTCTACATTACACACCGCTGCAGGGAGGGGCTGTCAGATGTAAGGAGAGAACATAATCCATAGGGGGGAGTTAGCAGATGAGTTAGGAAGAGATGGAGAAGGATGTGAACTTGGACTGTAACAAACAGATAAAGGTCAGGAATGAACTCTTCTGCTCCCTTAAATGTCGTGTTTTAATCTGATAAATTCACAGGCAAGTCGGTGGTTATTTCAAAGTAATCTGCACTCCGTCACCTTATATGTGGTGAAAAGATGGTGTGTGAACTGGTGCTGTAAAGCTGTACACATTTCTACAAAACAACTACAGCACTTGTTTCATTGGACTGAAAGCCGGCGAGGGGGCACAGCATTGACCCTAATGAAAATGGTTTTACTTTGAGGCCCAGTTCAGACCACAGATTTGCTTCTCAGTGAGACAGTTGCAGTGAATTCAAATAGGTCAACAAGAGCTGTTCCAGAGGGGGCTGTGTTGTTCCTTCTAGAAAAAGTGCCTATAGTCAAGCTACTTTTTCTGTCTGCGCATCTCACACCTGGAACTCAGTTCCAAGTAAAATACGGGAACTTCCAACCCTGACCTCTTTTACCAGACAGCTTAAAGCTTGGCAACTGGAAAACCAACACTGCTCCCATAAACAGGCCTAAATTCGTGTATTTGTCCTATGGATCTGATTTGTCAAGGGCTCCTTCCCCAGTTTTTACTGAACAATGTCCAATGCAACTAGCACTTTGTATTCCTAGGTACTCTTGGTACCACAAATTACTAGGGGTGAAACGAAATTTCGTGCCACGAAATTTCGTGAAATAAAAAATGACGAATTAAAATTCAGAGACGCTCGAAATAAAAGGACGAAACAAACCCCCCTCGCCTCCCGTAGCAAAGCACTCGCTGCAATACGGAGGAGGACTTAGCGATGCTGTTTCGTGAAATAAATCAGTTGTGTGGACCTATTTTGGCTTCTCATGTAAAAGACGAGAGAACAGTGAGAAGATTGCGGACTAAACAACAACCGCGTGCAAAATATGCCGCTACAGTTTGCCATACACGGCGGCGAGTACGACTAGAACTGAACTGCTGACAGGCAGCAACTGTATTGTGACGGCCGTCGGACGTTAAATAAGGTGACTCCGACTCGCGAATACCTGCTTTTAATCAACAGTCACGGTGGGCAGTGCCCACGCCAACTACAATTTAAATTCACGAACAAAACAATGAGTAGTAATCTCTTAACCTCCTGCTAAGGACTATCTCCCTCCTTGCTAACACACACTAACTCTCTCCTCTGAACTCTGACCCGCTCGACCCGCCTACCTGGCCCCTTCACTGACCGTCAATTTATTGGAAACATTAAAATCCACATTGAACACAACAAACCGTAGAACTGCTCCACTATGTTTGTGTAAGTCTGCATAAAAAACAATATTTGATTTTTGCATCTACTGTTGAGTTGACAGAATTTGATCATACTTGAAGATCAGAAGTATATGCACTGTTATAGGCTAAATATTATAGTTCACAGTTCAGACATTTATAGGTCTAAACTGCAGCTCTGAGGACTGCTATTTGTTTTCCTTTTCATTCAAGAATGTACTTATCCTGATTGTTACATCAACAGAGCACTTTTTATTGAGATTTGATGTTTGTATTTGCACTGTAGTCTAAACAGGAGGAAAAACTACAATTTTGTTTTTTTTTTTTCAAAGAGCATTAATTTTGCACTGATGCAGCAATATTTTTTGTATGTCTGCATTAGGACGAAATTAAAGAAAATGCGATTTTTACACAACTTCCTACCATTGGAGATTTTCTTTCATCTTTATTTCGTATCGTGAGTATTTCGTATCGTGAGCCCTGTTTTGTATTTCGTATCGTTTCGTGAGTTGACCATTTCATTACACCCCTACAAATTACCATCGCTGGTATTTGATTATTGTAATATGCAATTGAGCATTAAGGAATCAAATTAGCTCTTTATGTTTTTTGGGCGATTTGCAATACAATGATGCACTTTACACTTTAGCACTCTGCACTTTAACCAGCCCCTTGGCCTAAATGTTTATTTTTTTTTGATGATCAACTATGTTTGCTTTGTTTCATATTGCTTGTTTCACTTTGTCTTTGTTTTGTCTTTTTTTGTTTTTTATTGTGTATAAATGTTGCGTACAACACCAACCTGCCAATGGGACTAGAGATGGAAATTAGCCACATGGCTATAATCTCACATGTTTACATTTATATGTTCATTCACATGTACTGTCCCATCTTTTAAAAATAAACGAATAAACAAATCTACAATCTACATTTGAGCTAGTTACAGCTCAAACTCAGTCATTACTGGTGTTACTTGCCAGTTTGTCAAATAGCTTGCATCTAGGGATGCACAAAATTGGATTTTTGCAGATATCCAATTGGCCAATCTTTCCAAACTTATTATTACTGATATTGATAAATTCTGGCCAGACTACTGTGTATCTGCTTTACTAAAACTGACCTGTTCTTCTCATTGTGACAGAGTATTTGTGTTAGAAGTGGATGTGGCCAGGAAAACTTTTAATAATCTAATAAATGACACCTGAATAAATGACACAAAACCATGGCTATTGGCTGATGTTACTCTGTCTACAAGTAGTGTGATGGAAATTACAAGCTACTAATAATTAGAAGAAAGAAAAATGCACATTTAATATTTCTGATTTTATAATAAAAATAAATAAGGAATAAGTGCACGCTACACATTTTCAGGTACCCTTAAGTCTAAGATGTAGGAAAAATACTGTTGTTGGTACTACATTCACAGAATGTACAAATTCTTTAACCTATTTTGCACCTAAAATAGGTGCAAAATAGGTATGAAATTGCAAAAAAAAAAGGCAAAACATTCAAAAGTGACTAAGGAAAATTGATTATAGCAGCAAAATTGGGATTAAATTTCAAAAACCATGTAAAAATTCCAAACATGGGGTGCTGGTTTGGCAGAGTGGTTAGCAACCAGGCACCCCATGTACTTGCTTCTGCCGGTCCAGGTTCGAATCCCGCCTGTGACCAGTTTGCAGAGTGTCTTCCCCTACTCTCTCACCCCCTCTCACAAGCCTATCCACTGTCTCTCTCCTATCAATAAAGGCACAAAATGCCCAAAAAATACATTAAAAAAAAAAAAATTCCAAACATGGTCTGACAGTGTCCAAAAAAATAAAGATGAATGGGAGCAAGATGGGCATAAAGTTGTAAGAACTGGGTTAAAAAAGGTTAAAATTGGCATGAAATTGCAAGAAACTACATCACAATGCCAAAATGTTCAACACATTTTGGGTTAAAAATATTGCACTGTCTGCAATTTGAAAATTGCAACAAGCCATAGTGCGATTTAATCTAATTTGCAATTAATTGTTCAGCCCTATTTCTAAACCACTTTTAAGATTTCACCTCTCCTTCCTCATGTCCTTAATGCCGTGCGCCCCCCTCTCTTCACTCCTTTATTTGATCTATTATTCCATATCACAGTCATCTCTTGTCTCTCAGCTGTTTGTGGTGTTAAATCATCCCACAGAAGAGACAAGATTTACTTCATTAGGTAGAGGCAGAGTGCACTGCTTCGCTGGAGAGTAAGGGTAAGAGTCTGTCCTCATGGGCTCTATCAATAACCATTAAGGATCGTCTCTCATTAGACCAAACCTCATAGGCCTCCAGGGCTTGACGAATGGCCCTCCATGTCTGATCTGATGGAGGAGATGGCATCAGCGCTGTTTAAAAATGCAAATTGTAATAGATATTTTCCTCTTGGTGATGATGTCTGCCACCAGCTGAATGTACACAACCTTATTCTCATCAGGATCTTTGCTTAATCAGGAAGAACCTCATTTCTCCTCCATCAGTAAAGTTTTCTCTTTGGCACCTCCCACTTTCCTCGCTCTTTTTCCTCTTTTTAACACACCACTCTCTTTTTCACAGCCTCCCTCTGCTGCGGCATGATTATTCATACCAAAACCAGGCTGACAAGGTCTGCCGCAGCTCGGTTTCCGGATGATGACTTAGGAGTCCTGCAGCTTCTCTGCCAAGAGCAGGGAATTCAAACTTAATCAGGGCGTAGACCCCTTCCTCCCTCCTTCGGGTCCAGCTCAGACCAGGAATAGAACAAGAGAATCAAAGTTGAGGCGAAGTCACGCACATGCTCCTTCCCTGAGTTTTACTCGCCGGGAGCCTAAGCTTTTCTCTCATGAGCGATGGGTTCATTTTGGAGCTATTGGCTAAACTTTTCTGTTGGAGTCAGAGAGGAGACATTAGTTAGATTAGCTTTGTTCCAGTCTATCAGTCCCATCGAAAGTCTTATCTAACACACACAAAAGCTGTTCCAAGTTTTCACACACACAGCCTGCTGTCCATCCATCACCTAAGAGCACAGCCGAGACACTGAGCTCTCTCACAGGCCCCAAACCCCACCACCCCCTCCAGCCCAGCCCCTCTGTCCACCAGCCATGGTCACACCAAGGGGAGGAGGCAATGATCGGCACTGATCAATAATACATCGGCTGCATTAAAGCTAATGAATAAGTCATGGGTGGAAAGAAAGGAGCAAGACGTCACTCCTCACACACTCTCTGTTGCAGTTCTTTTACTCCAGCCAAAGAAGATGAGCAGACAAGAAAGCGGGAACAAAGCCGAGGCTTAAACTTGTAGCGCATTTATCACCCACCCACCCACTGACATTTTGTTCCATGCTGAAGCTTCCCCTTCGTATTGGCGTGCATTCTGTCTCTCTGTCAAGAAATGGCCTTTTTCCTGCAGGCGGGATAAATAAGTTATTACATTCCTGTGTCCTAAGGCTTAGCAAGGACCGTTTGAATATAAATAGTTCATTTGCCCCCCGTAGCGGGGGCTCACTTTGTGCCATATAAATATATTTGTAATTACATTTTTCTCGCTTTTTTTATTCCGAAGAGCAGGGTGACTGTTTTGGTTGACTGGAATGGCAAGATGAAATTTGCCTAACGCAAATAAGTCTGCATGTGTTGAAGGAGCTCCGACTGTGTTGAGCAGTTTGAGCACAGTGGGCTGAGCACAACATAAACAGCACCGGGCAGAATTTTGATAAATGGGAAAAATGTTGTCATGTAAGAACGTTTTCACTTAAAGATGTTACGTGTCTATTTTTAACAACTAACGCAAATCAACAGAAGAGAAACCTTATGCAAGTGAATATGCGGTGTGACCTGTCCTTGCAGTGCGGCTGGATCTGCCTGATTTGATGTCTGTAATCAGACAGATCAATCTCGCCAAGCTCCACTCTACAGTGATTGTGAGCAGGCAAAAGTGGGACGGCCCAATCAGCTTCTTTGAGGGCAGAAAGAGGTGGGAGCCACAAGCAAGAAGACAGCTTTACCATAACACCTGTGCATAAACATTCCTCAGGGCTTGGAGGAGAGAAACGTAGGGCTGGACAATTAATCGGCGCAAATGCAAATTTTTAGGTTTAGCAATACAAAACTGTTTTCACTCTTACCACCAAAGGTAAGAGTGGTGCTTCCTCAAATTGCAGTTTCTTCCCTCCGAGGGTGATTTTTGCCAAGCTTAAGTGCATTTGGGTGCTGATTGACGGACATGGCAGAGGTTATAAGGAAAGAAAAGAGCAGCAATAACTAAGCTCTTATTCAATCAAACAAACTTTATTTATGTAGCACTTTTCCTACAACATACTGTATGCAACTCAAAGTGCTGACCAGGCCTCTCCAGACTGTAGGTGGGTCTACCTGGGTCCCACTGACTCCTCCTATTGATGAGCCAACAGCAGTGCTGGTCGTGCTCTGTTTTGAAGGGAAGTGAGCACAGTGCGTCTTTCATTATAATGAACTAAGTTGCTTTGGATGACCTCGGCATCACCCATTTTGTTGTGCCTCTGCAACAAGACCCTGAACAGTATATCTTGAAACTACAGTCTCCTTCAAAAGCTTTTCCTGGGAGAGACCTTGCAGATGTAGCATACCCTTCTGTCTTGTTGCCTTGCTATGTTTTATGACCTGTTGCTCACCCAGTTTAAGCCTCCTGTATAGGGCTGAACAATTAATTGAAAATTAGTTTAAATCGCAATATGGCTTGTTGCAATTTTCAAATCGCAGACAGTGCAATATTTTTAACCCAAAATCTGTTGATCATTTTGGCATTGTGATGTAGTTTCTTGCAATTTCATGCCTATTTTAAGCTTTTAACCCAGTTTTTACAACTTTATGCCTATCTTGCTGCCATTCATCTTTTTTTTTGGCCACTGTCAGACCATGTTTGGAATCCCAATTGTGCTGCTTTAATCAATTTTCATTACTCACTTTTGAATTTTTTTGCCATTTTTTTTTACAATTTCATACCTATTTTGCTTCTGTTCTTCACTTCTCCACTTTTTCTCAAATCTTTTATCCTTAGATTGATTTAATGTCATATTGGTTTTACTATAAAAAGATCTACTGCTTATGTTTGTTTCAGAATACATAAGATGAGGAACATTAAAAAAATCGCAGAGTAAATCACAATTTCAATATTGGGGAAAAATATCGCAATTAGATTATTTTCTCAAATTGTTCAGCCCTATTTAGAAGCGTAAATTCAAAGTTCATATTGACATTATGATGTAATGGCAAGTGGCAGCGTCAAGTGTCATTATTATTTTAATAAACCTAATACCCATCACAGGGGCTGAGCGATAAGGCCTGAAAACAATCCCAGAATTTTTCTATGAAAACTCATTTTCAACATTTAACAGATATTTTCCCTCTCGAATAAAATACATTTATTGACACAATAATAATGTAACACAAATTTTGACCTGATATGATCAAAATAAGTCCAAGACCTAAACTAAATCATCCTGTTGAAATTAATGTGCATTCTGGTAGTAGTATATTATGAAATGCACATTATGTTGTATGGAAGCAGACATGGTTATTCTTTTAGCAGTATTTCAACTCTTTAAAAACATCTAGACCTATGAATGTGCTAGAAATGGCAGGCTACACCACTGTGAAATAGGGATATTTTCAATATTTCACTGCTGCACAGTACTAATTATTATTGTTGTTTGGAATTTCTACATAGTTTTTGAAATGTAATCCCAAGTTTGCTGCTTTAGTCAATTTTCCTTAGTCACTTTTGAATTTTTTTTCCATTTTTTTGTACAATTTCATACCTGTTTTGCTTCTGTTCTTCACTTTTCCAATTTTTCTCAAATCTTTTATCCTTAGATTGATTTAATGTCATATTGGTTTTACTATAAAATGATCTACTGCTTATGTTTGTTTAAGAATACATAAGATGAGGAACATTAGAGTAAATCGCAATTGCAATATTGGGGGAAAATATCGCAATTAGACTATTTTCTCAGATCGTTCAGCCCTACTTCTGGACAGCTTTTTGTGTTTCAGGTAATGTCAGTATTTTAGCGTACATATAAACGTGGTGACCAGTTAGGACCTGATCAAACATTATCCTGACTGGAAGAAGGTGTACCTTTAAGACCAGACGTTGCTGTAGAAGAGTGGTCAGACCAAATATAGTTTCATGTCTCTCTTTGTAATTGTTAATTGATAAACATAAAGTCTTGCCAGTTCTATTTGTGAAATCATTCTCCATGTACAGCTTTGCCTAAAAGTTTTGCACAGAGCTGAATTTTTGTTAGAGAAGGAGAGAAAATGGTTTGTGTGGTGCTGAAAGTCGTGTGGGAGAAGAAGCACAAGCGAGATGTTTGTGGAGAATTTGAATGGGGAAGTATTTCTAAATAATTTATGAGTGGTTAATTCTTTGGAGAGGAAGTGTAACTATACAGCAGCTTACCCTGTATGTGTGTGTGCATTAACACAATCCAACATCATCTATTTTATTGGCACTCAGTGAGTTGGCATTCAGTGCCAGGCTGAGTGTGTGAGTATGCATAATGCAGCGACTATAGTTAAAACGTGTAATAGTTGCTTATGGCTTGACTTACTAAGCATCTTCAAGCTAATCCAGTTTGTCCTATAGGGCCAGCGGGTCTTAAAAATGCTGCACAGCTAAGCTAATTCTGGGCTAGCACTCATTTATGTATGCACACAGATTTGAGTGTATGTCTCCTCCTTGATTCCTTGCCATGCTGATGTGTGTTTGTGTTGTGATGGTGTGCTCCAGGAGGGCGTACAACAAAGAGAAGAGCAGCAGCACTTTGTTTTCTGCGAACAGAAGTATGTCAGGCAGGAACACTCTGTGAACAGCACTCAGAAAGAGTTCTCTGCCTATTAACTAACGTGTGGATATTTTCTCAAAGATTGTTCTGCATGCAGTACGCCGGCAGAAGACGGAGGCGGCAGAGGTGGAACATTTCTGAAACAAGGAAGGATAAGAGAGAAGGAAATGTATAGAGATGGAGGCCTTGGAGTATTACAAGATACACAATTCAGATAATATGCAACAGATTGCACAATTATATTCTTCCTAGAGCTCTTTGCACATGAAGTATTTTTATTATTCTGTTAAGCAAACACAGATAAATGTAAATATTGGGTTCCAGAGTGTGGGTATAGAGAGTTATTTGTAATAAGTACTTGGAATGTTCGTTGATGAAGAATTTCTAATTTAAGTGTGATATAGACAGTTCAATAATGATAAAACACACCCTCTAAAAGTATCAAACCTCACCAATGGTCTTTCAACCATCAAATAAGGCTTGTAGTGTTAGTTAAAAAAAATCTTAATAATGACCAATAAGCAGACAGTATTCTACTGACTAGTACAGGTGAGATAACCATTTTTTCACGATATAATGTGATTCAGGTATTAGCAGGTATTAAAACTGTGAGAAACCCCACACATGACTAAAAGTTGTACAGTTTTGAATAAACTTGTGTATGAACTGAGCTCCACAATTAAACTTACCTTGCCTTTTGTGGTTAACAGCAAGATGAATAAGGGCGTTTTCACGGTTCGCCCCCTCCCCCTCCCCCGCTGGCTTGCATTCACACTTGCAACATTGAACCATGCCCGGGCCCACTTGTGTATTTACTCAGTTTGAAACAGCAGGGGGCGATATGCACGTAACTGGTTACCAAACCTGCTACGGAGGAGGATGAAGAAGAGGCTACCATGGTAACCATTTCCTACACCAAACAACCAATGTTTACGTTTCGCTCTCTTCTACATTTTCCTTCAAATGTGTTTTTTTTCTTTCTTTTTTATCATGTTTGAAACGGCATCAGCGACCTTCTGGACCCTCATAAATCATCGTAATCCTCAACCAGAATAAACAAATCCACAAATTGAGTAAGCAAAAGATTCAACTGCAGGAATAACAAGAAGTAATGCATCAAAAGTAGATCAGTTCGAACCACTTTGTTTCACACCAGTGAAACCGCACCAAATGTCGGGAGATGGAGCGGACCGAGACCACCCCTTCATGGAGGTCTCAGACCGGCTGATTTGGTGCACACCTAAGTGCGGTGGTTGCATTCACATTGATACTAACGTACCAAACCCTGGGCCAAAACTTCTTTGATGCGCACTAAATATGGTTGGTGTGAAAGCACCCTAACACAGCAAACCACATAGGGACTAACTCATTCTCACTTTCTACTCTCACAGTTTCTAATATTATGCAGTCAAATAATCAGTGTAATTAAACATGGCAGATCCAAGCAGGAAGAATTGAGGCTAAAACTGCTAATTATGGCTGCAGTCATAATATGTCATAAGCCCCGTTTCCACCAGAGGGTTTGTTTCGGTTTGTCTCGGTACTACACGCTTTTGTGGCGTTTCCATAGCCTAAAACCGGGCCAGGACCCCTTAGAAGTGAACCGTACCATCCTACTTTTGGGGACCCTTCTGTTGGGGTGCCAAGCATACCGATCCGATCCCAGAAGGTGGAGCTAGAAACACTGCAGTTCGTCGTTTCCTTTTTTACTCAGTTTGTGACAAAAAGCCACAGATCACTGCGTCGTGCTCAAAATGACATCTTCGCAGTGCCGCTCAGCTGTTTAAAGCGACACTGCATGCTGTTGGGCAGGCGACAGGGGCTAATGGAAAAGCAGCACAAGGCGAGTAGAGTAGAGTCGGGTAGAGTCGAGTAGAGTGGAGTAGGGCTAGTGGAAAAGGGCCATTAGTATGAGTAGGACGTTAGTATGCCATTTTGGACACAGCCATTTACTTCACTTTTTGGCCTCACAAATGTGTACATCAGCCCAGGGAGATAAGTGGAATTAAAACTAACCCTCTCTGATTCACGCTCTGATTTTAATTTACAAATCTAAATGCAGACTCTTTGCCAAAGGTCACAGGAAGAGATTGTTTTTTTAAAAAGAAACATTTCAGCGGTGAAATTAAATGGCACATCTCTCAAGTACATTGAATATTATTGAATTAAACAGCATCCCCATCCAGAGGAGGTGTGTGTGTGTGTGTTATGAAAAACGTGCTGACATAAAGCCCTCTGAAAAAAGACGGCTGTAGATTTAAGGGGAAAAGTAATCACAATAAGATGGATGGAGGGAGGAATGTGACAAGTTTGTTGAGGAGTTTTGCAGCTCAGGGAGGAGCAGTGCTCTGTCACCCTCACCACACAGTCCAATTAGAGCTTATGATTAGAGCAGAACGTCTCCAGTGAAATTAAATCTATCACAGAGCTTGGATTGCTACAGGTCCCTGCAATTTAGCCTTCACTTTGTCTCTGTCAGCACAGAGCTGCTAATGTAACGCTGACAGAATGGATGATTTCTACTTAAGGCACGACGTGATGGAGGCTGATGACATTCAGAGTTTATTGTGTTTCTGAAGTATGTGTACAGGGAATGTGTGGAACAGCTTCCAGTGTAATAACACCTCTCAAACATCGTACTGATCTGCACAGTTTGTTGTGATATTCTATTGGCTTTACAATATCAAGAAAGGGTGCTAAGGGAGTGTTAAAGGGATAGTTCAGTATTTTTGGAGTGGGGTTGTATGAGCTCCATATGGACATTAAAGGTGTAGTCAGCGATGTGGGAGAAAATGAGTCGAGAGGTTGTTTAAAAACGAATTTAGACCCGCCTTTCCCTCCATACCTCACCCCTGGCTCCACCCCCGAAAGCTGATGGACATGCATCGTCATGGAAACGGCCGTAGAAACTGTGTAGCTGACCAACGTAGCTAAGGTAACCCTGACTCGTCAGACAACTCGACTGCCATTATTGATAACATCACTCAACAGTACATTCTGGCAGATTAGACAATAAGATGAATGCACGATGGCTGTTACTGTTATGTGAAGCACCACAAAGCTAATGTTGCTAACCTATCCAGCAGACAGACGGCGACATCCGTGTCCATATTCAGGTCTTTCAGTTCACGGAGTTGCCCCGGGTCTTCACTCTTTCACGGTCATAGCCCTTCTTTTTCACTTTTTACTCCTCTGATCTTTTTCCTTTGGGCTGTTTTTCAGCCATTGCCACTGCACCTATTGTATCTCTCTCTTACGCTAACTGTGCACGCTAAGCAACCTACAACTCCCCCTCCCCCCTCTGTCTGATCTGTGCATGAGTATGATCGCCCCCTGGATGTGGGGGGGTGTACCCTGTTTTGGTAACTCGGCCCGAGCCACAGTATTTACCTGCTGAAATTCAGAGCCAAGGCTGTGTATTGAAACCAGAGTTTTTTTTCAGCATGCTGTCAGTGGGGACATCTTGTGGATGGAGAGGAGAAATACGGTGATTTTGACAAATACTGCTTTAGATTAGAAGATCGCTGACTACACCTTTAAGTACATTAGATGCAGTAGAAATTTCTCTCTTCTCCCTCAGTAAGGCACAGTCTGTAAGAGTCTGTTACGCAGAACTAGCCACAAACAGGAAAGTATTGTACCAAGAAAAAAGGGTATTTTCTCCACCTACAAGAACTACCATCAAAAAAATAATACCACAGACTAAGAGTACACTACCTAGCAATGTTTTTAAGAGCATAAACTTTTCAGAAATGTAAAGTTTATCTGGAACTAACAGACTAACGTCATGTCACATAACATAACATAGGTGTGAATTAGGACCCGACCGATATGGATTTCTTGAGGCCGATGCCAATACCGATATTTGGTCCCAAAACACAACAATGAATATATGAATTACAGGCAAAAACGTTTATAGTTTAACAATACTTGGTCCTTTAGTATTTGTTTGACTTTAAACCAGAGACAAAATTTAAAGTACAATAACATGCAAAAAAAGAATTGAACTTCTGGGATGTTATTATATAACCTTAAAAAGAGTCGCTCTGTAAGTTGTACTTCTTGTTGATTAAAACTCAAGGCAGGTTATGGTAAGGGTTTGTTTTTTTAAGTTGTAAACAGAAAACTGAGAGAGGAAAGCAACAAAAACACTGAACACTCTTTTCATAGGCATTTTTCTTTTTCTTTGCAGCTTTCAAGCACAAAATTAAACAGTGTACAAAACTGCAGCAAATTCCTGCAAAATAAAACAAATAACTTTTTAAAAATATAAATATATAGATATTTTATGAACTCTTTGTCACATCTGCCTTGCAGTCTTCATTAGTTCATGAGAAGCAGGTTTTAGTTCAGGTAGAACCACTTTTTTATTTTAAACATGGGGTAACGTGCGTGAGGAAATCAGAATATTTTCTGGGACACCGCACAGATTTCTCAAACTTCTTTAAACAGCCTGATTAAAGTCCTCAGCTACACTGAAGTCTCCCCTGGATGAGTCTGCTGATGATGACGTAGAGCTCCGAGCAGCTATGCTAACACTAGCATAGTTAGCTTGCTAGCTAGTTAGCTTTGCGGCTATGTGTGGAACAAGCAGATAAAGCCAGATTTCCACCATAATCACAATAAAACAGTCACTGCTAAACTGATCTCCTGCCATCAGAAGGTCCAGTTCATCAGTACTGACAATGACAGAGGAGGCGTCGGTCAGAAAACTGTTCGGCGGTGCCCGGTCTGTCTGTGAGGCTGATCTGTAGCCGAGCAGAGAGCCAGGTGGTCTTGCTGTTTCCAGCAGCAGTGAGACATTGTGCACTGCTAAAAGTTGCTCATAATTTCAGGCTTTAAAGAACAACTCCGTGAGAGTGGAGGCAAGTCATCCATACACAGCATCAGCTGAGAGCCGCTTCAACAACGTCATCATTCTGCGCGGCTCGGACACCGAACAGCATTTTCTGTTTTATGAGAAATTAAGAATATATCAGTGTAACTCTGGCCGATGTTGAATACTTTGAAAAGGGCTATAATTGGCCGCTTTAGTGTGAATACACCTTTAAGCAACTATAAACGACTTAATGAGCTTCTGCCGGCCTGGGTTCAATTTTCCATCTATGTACAATTGCAGAATTTGCTCTTCAGCTCTCCTACCCTGTATCAGCCCATTCTATACACTATCTCTCTCACCTGTCAATAAAGGCATAAAATCCCAAAAATATATTAAACAAGACAAAAATAGAAAAAATATATTTCATTTTTATCCATCCTGTCACATGTTGGGATTTTCCAGACGAAAATCACAACAGAAAAAAATGCATTTTTATCTACCGATTGGCAATTTTTCTCCTTTTCCTAAATCTAAGCTTTTTTTTTTTATTGAGCCCCACTGTATTTTCATCACACTGCAGCTACTGACAGCTGTTTACACAAGGGGTTGAGGAACAACATGCTGAGAATGAGTGGATGGAGGACATGCTTCTACATAAACTAAAAAACATTGTGATTGCATCACTCATTTAGCATCACTAAATGAAGTCTGAATTTCCAGCTCCCTTTTTTAGATGTCTAATTTAACACAAGCTTGCTGCATTGCACTGTTGAGTGTCTGCCTCGAGCTTTGTCACAAGTTTATGCTGTTTGGAGTGGCTGTGTAATTTGGTGACTATGTTTGTGTGGTTGTTGCAGTTAAGAAGAAGAAAAGAGGTTGTCCTAATGAATGTGACACATCTTATCAGCATTTTCACGTTAATTAAAGAAAAGACTTGAAAAGGGGAGTCCATCTGAAAATCTCTCTTTAAAACATCCAGTACATGCAGAGGATGGACAGATTGGCCTCTGATAACTGATTTTCAACAGACTTATTAAGGATAAGGCAATGAGCATGAACACTTCAATCTGTTTTCCATCATCAACGCCAATAGTTGCAGTATGACTCGAAGGAATGAAAAATCAATTCCAGTTGTGATTCAATGACAACTGGCGAGAGGAATCAATGTCATCTGTCTTTCTGTTTAACAATGCCCTCATGAGTTTCTTCCACTTTGTTCTGCAGGCCTTATAAATTAAAGTATGCCACTCTCTCTTTAGTGGAAGTCTTCAGAAGCAACAAATAAGAAGCCAAAGATGTGATGATGGCAGACAGGAGGTCAAATCTGGGGCCTAGTTTTACACAATACTAAGCTAACTGCAAAGCATCTCGTGTCTGTGTGACTTCAAGCATGGGTGCAAACACCAGCAACCCATAGAAGCATAAGTCATTGGACAGCATCCAATCAGGAGTGCCATGTGTTTGATGTGGCTGACGCTGAACAGCTACTTTTTACTCACAGAAAATCGACAGGAATCAGTAAGAGAACCATTAACTAGAAAAGCACTCAGAGAGCGCAGACCTCCGCCAGCACCGCAGTCCTCTCCCATATTGTGATTTTTACCATAAATATTAGTCCTACCTTTATTTCATCTAAATATTTAGATTCCTTGACCATGAAAACATACCATTAGCAATTGGTTTCATAGTTACCTCCGCCAAGGAGGTTATGTTTTCGGGAGAGTTTGTCCGTCTGTGAACAAAATAACTCAAAAAGTTATGGATGGATTTTGATGAAATTTTCAGGAAATGTTCAGCATGGGAAAAGGAAGAACTGGTTACATTTTGGTGTTGATCCAGATTACCGTCTGGATCCGCCATGACGAAAAATGTGATTTCTGTGAGTAACTACTGAACAAAAATAGATATTATGAAACCAGTTGCTTATGGTATGTTTTCATGGTCAAGGGATCTAAATATTTAGATGAAATAAAGGTAGGACTAACATTTATGGTCAAAATCATAATATGGGTGAGGACTGTGGTGCTGGCGGAGGTCTGTGCTCTCTGAGTGCTTTTCTAGTTGATATTATGATATGAAACTGAAATAATAGACATTACAGGGACTTTGTCTCTTTTAAATAGTTAATGTAGCAACATTTGAATATGCAGAAAGCTGAAAGTTATCATTTAGCATAGTAATTCACTGCACCATAACACTGGAACATTATAGTCACGTGCGTAAAGTACGGCTGGTGTGTATCCCAGTCTTTAATCTCTTTGGTAATAATGTCTGTTCATGCCAGTGTAGCTGAATGAACTGAAGTGATTTGAATCCGAGTTCCTCTTCTGCTTCTACTGGCTATTTGAAAGCATTATATTTGTTCTGACTTTTTTAAAGGATAAGTTTGGTTTCTACAGCTTTCACATTGTTTATAGAATGAAGTAGAACAATATACTCACCCAGAAGGCTTTCCTGATCCAAACAGTGCTTCAGGAGATATTTAGACCCAAAATCGAGCGTTGGACATCCATATAATGGTAGCACATGGGGCATGTATAGTGCCGCTTCTAAAACTGCATGAATTGTCCAAAAACTCATTAGATTCACCGATATTTCATCATGGTCCGCTCAGGCTACTCCTCCATTACAGTCTGGGGTTGCTCCAGACATGTTTTTGTGACTGTGCTGACCTCTGAACTGAAGACTGCTCTCTGGTCAGCTGTTCTTCTCTTTGCCTCCGTGTCCTCCTTTCAATGAGCTCCTCATCTGTAAACTCTGGCTTGAAACTGTAAGGACAGCCATCATATTCAAAGTTCTCATCCACAACATCTTCATCCGATAGATATTCATCCATTTTGCACAAAACTGTTAGAAGAAAGTTGTTGAGTAGCCGGCGCTCGCCGCTGAAACAATGAGCCGTACCATGCATGCGCGGCAGCCATAAAGAAAGTTTTCAGTTCAGAGGTCAGCACAGTCACAAAAACATGGGTGGAGCGACCCTGGACTGTCTTGGAGGAGTAGCACGAGCGGACCATGATGAAATATTGGTGAAACTAATGAGTTTTTGGACGAGTAATGCAGTTTCAGGAGTGGCGCTATACATGCCGTGTGTGCTACCATTATACGGATGTCCGCCGCTCGATTTTGGATCTAAATATCTCCTGAAGCACTGTTTGGATCAGGAAAGCCTTCTGGGTGAGTATATTGTTCTACTTCATTCTATAAACAATGTGAAAGCTGTAGAAACCAAACTTGTCCTTTAATGGTCGCCATGCACAAAAGGATCAGTGTCACGCTCTCCTGTGCTCTTCCAAAGCTATATCAAAGTGGTGGATTGGCATAGATGTGGTATCCTGGATTTAATGTGAGTGTTTCGAGGTGTAATGATGACGAAGCTTCATTAAACACTTTAAAAGGGGCAGATGTGTCAGGTCAGGCCACACAGACAGTTGTGATGGACCTTGATTATTCTTCAAAATGTAAAGAATTTGACAAATCGAATAATCTGCATTTAGCTTTCGGTGATAGAGATTTTGCTGATTCTTCTATGTTTTCTGCTTTTCTCTGTAGACTCCCAGAGCCCAGAGCAGACCCTCTGAACCCTCGAGACTTTGAAGACAACGATTCTGGACCCTCCATGGACCACGCCCCCTGATCCAAGCACAGCAAATTCTTATCTGCATCCGTCTGTCCTTCAAAGTCTGCTTCAGCCTCCTCAAGCTGTCAGGCTGGTCCTCTCTCCATCAGCTGTCTCAATTTTACACCCTCCCCTCCCCCTTCAGCGAGGACTCACAGCGAGGTGACCTTGAAGAAAGGCTGCAGTGACAAATATGGATAGGCTTCCTCTTTTTCCAACCTCCAACTTTCTTTCTTTTTTTCCTTTCTGAATTAATCCGTCCCTGGCTACCAACTTTCTTTAATTGCACAAGTAAGTTATGTGCAATCAATTACCATCAGACTCAATTTCCACAGCCAGCCAGTCACATCCCTGGCTTGGTGGTGAGCCTGGCGGAGTCAGCGACGACGGAGCCGAGCATCTGTTAAACCCAACAGATGTCAGAAACTGGGAATTTCTGCGACACGGTGCGCTTCACACTTCATTTAATCTCAATTTCATTTCTGTTTTTTGACAAACATTTTCAGCCGCCTCACGCATAGGAAGAGAACATTCATCAGACGCCATGATGCCTTATGACGCAACAGACATTTTCTGAGAGTTATATTTTTATGGAGAGTTTTTTTTAAGCTTTTCTGTTATAGAGTAATCTTTTATACTTTCCTTCATCATGTTGCCTTCACCCCTTTCTCCCCCTGCTAAATCTGCTTGTAGATTCCAGCTCACTTCCGGGTGTGCTTGTCAGATCTATTATCTAAAGCAGGGGACATTTTGACACCTATTGATTTCCAGGAATACTGCTGAATCTTTGTTAGGTGAGAGATCGAATTGTAATTTGAATGTGTAAAATAGCAGCCCTGCAGTATCAGTTTTCTACGTACTGTAATGTAAAGGCTCATTGCCTCTGGCCAATCTGCAGCATATGACAGATTACAGCCCAGACGAGTGCGTATGCGTGTGTTTGCACTTTTATTTTTATTTTTTACCTTGACCCGCTCAGCTATAACTTACATTAAGCACCACATATTCACCTGTATCAGCAGTTTGTTTTAATGTGATTGATTCTCCCCCCTTAAATTCACATTTTCAAAGGGATGTCACACAGAATATGCGGGACATATTTGACAACAAAACTGCTGCAGCAGATGCACTGAGAGCTGTATGCACACCCCAGGGAAATGCTGGTGTGTCAGCAGCCTATTGAAACGACTCCAACAGCTCACTCTTTAGACGAGAGAATCAAAAGACGAAGAGGGTGGCTGTCTGATTTATCATCTTGTTTTCATTTGTCTATTTTTGTCTACAGTCTAAAAATAAAAGCCTCTTTCTTGGGTTGGATATTGAAGATGACGTTCCAGTTTACACTTGAGAGCATTTTCAGCATGTTTTTTTTGTCTTTTGCACAACATAACCATTTAAAAACTTTCATCCAAGACGGGTTCAACCCCACGTAAAGAGTTTTTAAACAGACTGGAATTATGAGTCTTACTTTGTGCCCTGCAAATGCAAATAAAAAGGATAAGTTTGGTTTCTCCAGCTTTCACATTGTTTATAGAATGAAGTAGAACAATATACTCACCCAGAAGGCTTTCCTGATCCAAACAGTGCTTCAGGAGATATTTAGATCCAAAATCGAGCGGCGGACATCCGTATAATGGTAGCACTCGGGGCATGTATAGCGCCCCTCCTAAAACTGCATTACTCGTCCAAAAACTCATTAGTTTCACCAATATTTCATCATGGTCCACTCATGCTACTCCTCCATTACAGTCTGTGTCGCTCCACCCATGTTGTTTGACTGTGCTGACCTCTGAACTGGAAACTTTCTTCACGGCTGCCGCGCATGCGCAGTACGGCTCATTGTTTCAGGGGCGACCGCCGGCTACTCAACGACTTCCTTCTTTCAGTTTTGTGCAAAATGGACGAATATCTATCGGATGAAGATGTTGTGGAGGAGAACTTTGAATATGATGGGTGTCCTTACAGTTTGGAGCCAGAGTTTACAGATGAGGAGCTACCATTATACAGATGTCCGCTGCTCGATTTTGGATCTAAATATCTCCTGAAGCACTGTTTGGATCAGGAAAACCTTCTGGGTGAGTATATTGTTCTACTTCATTCTATAAACAATGTGAAAGCTGCAGAAACTGAACTTATCCTTTAAGTCAGAGAAGAAGACAAGAAGCATGCTCATAAAACATGCCTGATGTGAACAAACCCTAGTGTTCAATGTTCTCTACGTCCATTTGTCAGTAGACTCTGCAGCAGGAATGCCACACTCTGGTTTCTATTGTTGTTGGTTAACACATGGGGCTTAAGAGAAAGATGAAGCTATGAGAGTACTATTTAGATAGAGGCACAAGAGTGACTTTCTTAGCTTTCAAGACATGTCTCCATGTGGACAGCCCCTTAATGCTGAACTTTATCCACTAATGTCTCAGCCTGTTGCTGGTGTTCCCTCCCTTGCACAGCCAAGTACATTAAATGCTGTGCCTTTAGCTTCAGACTCTATAAACATTAAGGCACACTGTGCAGCAGGGATCTATTCAGCAATTAATCATAAAAGTTATAAAAATTAAATGAAAGCTTGAAAAATTGAATGAAAGCTTTTGAATGAATGGGTAGCGTTGGTAATGTATTCCACAGCACAGCTCAGACGTTAAGCTAAAGGACAACCACAGGCTGGTAGTTCTACCGTCAACCATAGCATCAGCCACACTTTGCAATGTAATTTCACTTTGTTTACTCACTTATGTTGTCATCCTGTAACAAATAAACAGTGCTCAACTTTGAGTTTTCTCCCATTCCTACTTCATACTGTCTCTGTCTCCTGTGATTAATTCCTGTCTCCTGCGTTGTCATTCCTCCTGGCTGCCTCTTGTGAAACAGTGCTTATTTTGCATGGTGGAAGTCCCCAAACAAGGATTTTCATAGCTAAAGGCTAATATGAAGGATACCTTAAGAAGTCCACACCAATTCTTAAATGGAACCAGTTCAAGATTCCCATCCCTAGCCATGGTACTGCTCCATGTGGCAGCTCATCACAACCTGTAGGAACTGTGTCTGAGGCAGTCATGCGCACAAAGATGGCAACAACATGTAGCTTTTCTTTTCTAAGCTTTATTTGCTGTCAATGTGGTATCTGTTTTGACATTAAGTGTGTGTTGTGATGGGTTCTATGATCTACATTTACATTACACAGAGGTTATATTTTAAAGGTGTAGTCAGCGATGTGGGAGAAAACGAGTGGAGAGGTTGTTGATAAACGAATTTAGACCCGCCTCCCGAAAGCTGATGGAGGTGCATCGTCATGGAAACGGCCGTAGAAACTACATAGCTGACCAACATAGCTGAGGTAACCCCGACTCGCCAGACAACTCGACTGCCAATATTGATAACATCACAACAACAGTACATTCTGGCAGATCAGACAATAAGATGAATGCCCAACGGCTGTTACTGTTATGTGAAGCACCACAAAGCTAATGTTGCTAACCTATCCAGCAGAAAGACGGCGACATTCGCGTCCGTTTTCAGTAAATTTGCAGAGTTCCCTCCACCGTCGGAAAGCAACAGCAATGTTGCCCCGGGTCTTCGCTCTTTCATGGTCATAGCCCTTCTTTTTCACTTTTCACTCCTCTGACTTTTTTCTTTTGGGCTGTTTTTCAGCCATTGCTACTGCACCTATTGTATCTCTCTCTTACGCTAACTGCGCACGCTACGTAATCTACGACTCCCCCTCCCCCCTCTGTCTGATCTGTGCATGAGTTTGGTCGCCCCCTGGATGTGGGGGGGTTTACCCTGTTTTGGTGAGTCGGCCCGAGCCACAGTATTTACCTGCTGAAATTCAGAGCCAAGGCTGTGTATTGAAACCAGACTTTTTTTCAACATGCTGTCAGTGGTGACATCTTGTGGATGAAGAGGAGAAATACGGTGAATTTGACAAATAGTGTATTAGATTAGAAGATTGGAAGATCGCTGACTACACCTTTAAAGTTGACCGAGGTCCAGGCACCCTAACTGAGGTTTAACCTTGGGCAAGGAACCAAGGCCCTTGTATAATTTTATTCATATGGACACATGGTGATCTTTTTAAGATACTAGAACCTCAGTAAAAGGATTCATGAGTTGTTTTTTTGCTATGTTATGCATCCTACATGGAAGCAATGTGTAGCAAAGGCAACCTCAGAAAATCTGCGATGTTAAATTTAGTTGTCGGGGCATTTGCATTTTGGACCAATAAACAGCAGCTGCGATATTATTAAAATTGCCAAAAGAAGGCCAACAGATTTATTGAAGAACAGCTGGTCACCTAAGTGATATTTACATACAGTATGGCAGAGAATCCCTCCCTTTACACTTTGCATTTTCTATGTATTTTGATCTATGAGATTAGATATAACTTGATCAATCCCTTGGGAAGTCTGCTTTATTAAAAATAATAATACAGTGGCATCTTAGAGTAGACAGGGTACAAAAGAACACAGGATATCAAAAAGTAATACAAAAAATGTTACATAGATAGATAGATAGATAGATAGATAGATAGATAGATAGATAGATAGATAGATAGATAGATAGATAGATAGATAGATAGATAGATAAAAAATCCGGCTCATTGCTTTTTTTTTATTCTGTTCAACCACAGTTTAAAATCAAATTCAAATTCTAATGATATCTGTGCCCATTGTGGGTTTTCTTTCTTTAACCGAGGGGTACCAACAATTTGGTCCACCTGTGTATATACATATACAGCCTTTCCCAGGGCTGTCTCATTTTATTGGTCTGTTAAAATGTTTAATTAATTGATTAATTAAGCAACCAAATATGTTTTTCTTGAGTCTGCTACCTGCTTGATTGTTAAACTAGCTAGGATTCACTTACTTTTGCACATACTCTAATTCCATGTTTCATTGAGTTTTTGGTCCACCTAAAGAAGTCTCACTAAATAAGTACAAAGAATTGCCAAACAAGTATCTGACATTTCAAAAATAAAAACGGGTGATGTTAAAATAAGACATGAATTGTAAACAACAAAAACAATCCAACTGCTCAAGGAGTTCACGAACTTTTAAGCAGCACTGTATATATGCTGTTGTCTGGGAGTAAAGGGGTATGAAATTGTCATTATTAATATATATGGGCTAATAAAGTTTGCAATTAGCTTGTTGCAATTATTAATAACAGTAACACCTTTACTTTTTGACTTGTGTTATGAGGCAGCTGTTTTGTTAAATGGAATTTATAGTTTGATAAAAAATGAACAGAGTCTTTAATAACAGAATTGGGGGGGGCTGTTATCTACTGTTTACTACAAAGACCGAGGACCACCCTATGGGAGCCCCCCTGACAGCTTTAGTCCACTGTTTGCTCCTATCTGTGTATTCTTTCTCAGTGAGGCTTGTTCATTCAGCAAGTAGAAAAAAAAACTTGTTTGTTCAAGAAAATGGAAATTCCACCCTAGCAACCAAGACTGCAAACCTCTCAAAAGCCTGCAGCAAAGGGATAGCTCCTTTCTTTGTCTAACTGCAAAACCACCGTTGGCTTTAGGAGAAAAGTGTCTCCAGTACATCAACTGTTTTCCTATGTAAGAGTTCTGTCATTGTACGACGTGGATCTCCAGCATTTTAGAGCATGAATGAAAGTTGAAACGTTTTCTACTTTACCGATCAAGATGAGGAGTCACAGCTCTTGTTAAAGGGACTGTGAGGAGTTTCTAAGTACTTACAAAAAAGTCTCACGTTTAGATATATGCCTGATGGAAGTACACACTTTAAGATGAGTTTTATAGCATCAAAATAGGTTATCTATAAATGCTATTCCTTAGCTTCACGGTCAGGTCAGACAGGGCTGGACTGGCCTGGATACTCAACTTCAAGAGCAAGACAATTAAAACGAGAGCAAATTTATATTATTCCGACACGTCTTAGAGCACCGGGCTGTAAGTGGAGATATATAGCCGGCTACAAATCTACAATACTGAGTTTTCCAAAAATTGCTTGTTGTCACACATCAAAAACTACCGCTACGTAACTAGAAAGAGATACATTACCTCGATGCTTTGCATCCTGTAAGTTGTTGAAAAAAGAAGTTGTAAAGCAACGCAGAGTTCTGAGGAAGGTCAGAGCTGCATTCATGAGCATCACAACAAACACGCGCTTTGGCTTGGGTCTTTTGATGCATTCCAGTTGTAGTCAGAAGTAGGAATTTCCGAGTTCCGAGTAGGAAACTGCAACTGGAACGTCCCCCAAAGTCTGAATTTCCTTCTGGGAACTCGGTGAAACCTCACCACCCCCGAGTTGACAATGGAAGATGGATGCCCCCAGTGTGAACAGTTATTTAGCTCCTGTAATAATCCATTTATTTGCACTTCTGACTGGGGTGTGTCGCTCTAGATCAGCTGTATACATAGTGTTGTTAGACTTATATTTACAAAAATGCTGCCGTAGTGATAATCACATTCTTCAGGTGATATTTGTGAACAACAATGCAGGGTGAGCTAACAACAGCTAACAATAGCCTGGTAGATCAGTATGTTTTTTTCCGACTTCAACTGGTACATCGATAAGTCAGAGATGATGTCACTCCCAGTTCCGAGGTTACTGGAAGGCAGCATTACCTTTAATGTCACTTTTGGCCAAAACAGCCATATATATACATGGAAGTAGGTGTAGGTGAGTGTTGATAGTCTCTGTGAGCCATGAATAATCATGAGTGATGACAGAAAGCAGAATAAAGTGACAAACCACTTGCACTGTGCTCAGAGTGCTATGTTTGCTCGAAACCATTTTCTGCTAATTTTATTTGGCTGCATGTGTGTGGGTGCAGCGTTTCTCTTCTTCCTGAAGGCGTTTTTGGTTCAGCCGAGCCTTCAGCTACACGCCTGTGTGCGATTGGCCCCGTATACAGAAGAGAGCCTACCTTCAGCATGATAACCCTGCTGGCACATGAAGATGGATGGAGACAGAAAAGATGGATTGCTGTATGGAGGTGAATCAGGAAAAGGGTTTAAAATCTCCCAACATTGAAATTCAAAGCAGCAATCCCATCCCAGATAGGACTGGGACTTGGAGGCGCAAAGGGAGCAGCGGAGCCTTTTCAGGTCCCTGCTGCATTCACTGGGTTCATACCTACAGACCCACACAAGCCAGAACCTGTTTTTTTTTAAATCAAAGCCTCAATTCTGAAGCTGTCCCTGTTTTCTGCTGCTCATTTCATTCTCCTCAGCATCACAGCACTCAGCCCACGTTTGCTTCACACCTGCTGTCTACCCGAGCCACTTCATCAAGCCCAGAACGCTTCCTCAGCATCTCTCCACATTGAGATATCGACTTGGAGAAACTCATTTAGCCATCGCCTTTGCCACCACTGCTGCCTTCTGGGTGGTAACGCGTGTGTGTGGTGGGTTAGCATCCCCTCGTGGGTTTCCCTTAACAGAAATAATGGGGCTTAATGATTTACCGCATGAGGCAATTGATCCTCAGCATCCACTAAGCCACTGCTGACCGACCAAGAACTGGAGCACTCAGACGCTTTTAGAGATTTTTCCCTCCTGCTTGTGTGTGTTTGAATGTGGCGCTGGCTTAATTGATTTAGCTCGGAGGAAGTAAAGCCAGATGCAGCTTTCTGTGCCATCAGGGAGAGGCTGCTTTTAGAGAGTGATCATTATCCCGTCATCCGTCTTGGAGTCCTGCTTGATCAAAGAATAATAACAAACCAGAGACGGGGACAATGTGCCTGTTGTCTGTGGAGGAAATGGAGAGGAAAAGAATTGTCTCATCTAATTTAGCCAAGGAGACCACGAGGATGCCTTTTTTTCACACCCAATTACACCTAACTCCTCAGGTTCACTCCACCGAGCGCGCTCACAAAGAGGCCCCAGCAACACCGCAAGACCTCCGCTTCCGGCAAGCAAACAACAAAAAGGGAGACTATTTGCGTATTTGTATTGACATGAATTAATTGCTTCATGGCTTGTGAGATTGAATTAGCTACGTGACAGGCTTGCTAGTGCCCGTACGGCTTTGATTGCTGTTTTTAATCGAGCTGATTTCTCTCTGCCATCGTTTAGAGGAAGGGTTGAGTCTGTTTGGAGCAGCCCCACCACCCACCAACCCACCAGCGCTTAATGAGTCTGTTTTATTAGCACGCAGAGCAAAAGGAAATGTCTGTGCCCTGGAATGACTGTGTGTGTTTGCGTGTGTATAAGGGGATCTGTAAGGATGTGTGCATTAGCCTGTGAAAAACGACAGTTTATGTGCAGAGACCTGCACCTCTTGTACCGTTCATGAGAATGGATTGCTTGCCTCAGTGTTTATGCCCTGTCTTATTCATCTTTCCCCTTCGCCGCTTCACACGAAAACAAGGAAACAGGCATCAGGCGAGTGAGGCCAACCCATGTTTTCATGTTTCAGCTGTTTGCTTTGGGTTTTTCCTCTGGTAAACAAGGATGTGAAGGGTTTTTTATGTTTTCATTTACTATTTTTAAGGCTTTCATCTAACTCTGGTTTATTTTACATACAGTTGCATGAAAAAGTATGCAAAGCCTTTGGGATTACTTGGATTTCTGCTTAAATTGGTCATAAAATATGTTCTGATCTTCATCTAAGTCACATCACCAGACAAACACAGTCTGCTTAAACTAATACACCACAAAAAAATTATAAGTTTTCATGTTTTTATTCAACACACTATGTTAAAATTCACAGTGCATGGTGGAAAAAGTATGTGAACCCCTAATTACTTCTCCAAGAGCTAATTGGAGCCAGGAGAAAGTTCAGCACTGTTGCTACTCTGCCAAGGTGTGGTCGTCCTAGAGTGTCAGCTGAAGACTTACAGAAATCCCTGGCACATGCTAGCATTATTGTTGACAAATCTACAACACGTAAAACATTACACAATAATACATTACATGGGGGACACCACCAAGGAAGCCATTGCTGTCCAAAAAACACATTGCTGCATGTTTGAAGTTTGTGAAAGAGCACCTGGATGTTCCACAGCACTACCGGCAAAATATTCTGTGAACAGATGAAACCAAAATTGAGTTGTTTGGTAGGACCACACGACGCTATGTGTGGAGAAAAAAAGGCACCAAACACCAACATCAAAGCCTCATCCCAGCTGTTAAGTATGGTGGAGGGAGCATTATGGTTTGGGGCTGCTTTGCTGCCTCAGGGCCTGGACGGATTGCTGTCATCGACAGAAAAATGAATTCCAAAGTTTATCAAGACATTTTGTTCCTCTCAGGCATGGTTAGTCTGGTTGATCATGATAACCACACCAGTGGTTTGGAAGAGAGAGTCTCGTTTCCTGTTGGAAAAGGCAGAACAAGAAAACCTTAATTTGTCAACATCAGATCACTGAAAAGGATTAATCGCATAATAGGCTGGGACAATGCACAGAGCACATTCATGCTCTCCTTTACCTGCCACTCTCTAAACTACCAAAAGCCAAGGCATGGCCAACCAGAGAGACCTGTCAGGTCCACCAGACTGACCATGCCTGAGAAAAAGTAGGACACATCACAACGTTCAGGTGAAACTTCTGAGAAAGACTGAAGTTAGCAGTCAAAGCATGTCAAGGTAAAGAAAACACACCTTAAATGCTTTTTTTCTGATTAAAAGGAACTTAAGTAATCAAAATATTAACCCTTTAAGGCCCAAGACCATAGATTGTAGCCAGAAAATTCTAAATTTTTTGAGCTGAAATGTTTGTTTCACTTTCTGCTAAAATCCATAAAAATCAAAATGTCCATTAAATTCAGCATATAGATTTTTTGTATCTCGTTTGATACATTAGGTGTTTTTGGCAACTGATAATCCATTTGAGGACATTTTTATCATTTATCTGATTGTATTCAGATGGGGTTTTTTTGTATTTTGTGGATCATATTGAGTAGATAGAGGTATTATAAAAGTACGTATCAAATATGATACAATTGACTTTATAGGGTTAAGACAAAATTAACTTGTTTGATCAGGACTTGATCAGGCCACCTTCCAGTCCCCAACTCAAGTCCTTCTGGGCTGGGGTAATAGATGACATTTTTCAAGCCAGCTCGCTTGAACTAATGAGGAAAGATCGTTAGAAAATAGGCCTTTTGGAGGGAATCAGCAGTTCCAGGCAGCATCTGGTGCTGTACGCAGGAAGAAAGGAAGAAGGCCTGACACAGCAGACCTTGTTGTCTTGCATATTGAAGTACCCTAAAGGACAAGTAAAGCATTATATAGCCTTTATTTAGAACTCCTAGTTAAATCACATGAAAAATAAAAGCAACAAATTGGCCATAAGCTGTGTATAATCAAATGTAAGCTTCTTCTGACTTTTGATGTTTATTACCAAAACCAATCCACTGACCCTAAGAATATGTTCTCTTGCTCTGGCTACGGCTCCTTTCTCTTCCCTTTAATGTGCTAAACAATGCTTTAAAGCCCCTCTGAGAATCGCTAACAGGAAATAAATCAATCTCTTTCAGGCTGTCGATTTTTTGGCTCATATGAGATCCAGCAGGCGAGAAGGTGATACAGATTGCAGACTGTCCCAGACTGACTGACTGACAGCAGGCATCTGTCACAGCTGGCAGCTACAGACAGCTGTTTGGCAGCTCCAACTCATGAACAATGAATGGGTGAAGGCAAGACGGCCGGGGAATCCATCTCTCCCCTCGACAGTTTCCATCACTCTCACATCCCACAGTCAACAGAGGCACCCAAGGGCTCCTGTTACTGACCCCCCTGCAATCTTTTCTCCTGTTTCAGCGTCCTACTCTGAGATGTAATTGTAGAGTAGACAGAAGGTGAAGGAGAATCAGAAGACTCATACCTGGGCGTAGACTCAGGATCAAGCATGCAGCAGTCATTTGAGGCAAGAGAAATGGACGACATAAAGGCAGGAACACAGTGGAGGAGAGCCAAGATGCCTCCTCCCAACATGCCTGTGAATAAAATGAACACCCTGTCCAGAAGACACCTACAGCTGTTCCTTCAGGGAGCTGCAACACATTAGAGCTTCTCTCTAACTGCTGCATGACTCAATGTAGAGGAGTGGGAGGGAATATTTTTACATTTGGCGCCTCCCTTACAAAAAACTCTGCCAAACTGAGAGCCAAAGTGGAAAAAAATGCCTGTAAAGTACAGTTTGTGATATCCCAAAAACTTCTTGGCTGACACAAATACGTCTGCACATGTGCGACATCAGGAATATGATGTGTTGCATTTTAATCCTCGAGATGTTTCTTTTACGCAGAGGTTGACATCCACCCACACGCAGCGTTCACAGATACCTGATGATCGTGCCGGCTGGCGTTATCTGCCTCCATCTCGTCCTTGCTCCTCACGCCTCTCATCATTCATGCTGTGTACACAGTCTGTCCCTCTCTGGTTGCCCAGGCTCCTCTGGAGCTTGTTAATTGCATCTGTGACACAGGTCTGCGGGTGAAGCGGCGGCAGTAATTGCTCTGGCCTGGCCTGAGGAGAGGGAGGTTGCAGCCATTTGGCCTCCAGGTCTGCCCCAAGGCGACCAGATTAGATACATGCTTCCTGTTTGATGAGATGGATAGCATTAGAAGTTTATCAGGGTCGGAGTCCACCATTAAACCTGTTCTTCTGCTCTCATTCGCTTTGATGGAAACACTTGTTAAACCTCAGCTGCATAAACAAGTGATGGCCCCACATTCAAAGCAGGTAAATATTACCCTCTCTTAGTTCATCTTTATGTATTTTTTTGTTGTTGTTGTTGTAGTTTAAAATAACAAAATACACCCACCAGCCACTTTGCTGAACCCCCGCTGGGTCCACGTATCCACCTCTCACCTCTGAAACTAACTCTCCTTTCTTTCCATCTCTGCAACACTCAGCTTGCAGGCAAAGCATAACAGGTCTCCTGTGTGCACTCACCATGTTTGAGATGAAGTAGGCAGTCTGATGGCAATGTTAAAGGCGCTATGAGGAGAATCTTTTTCCGAAGACATTAAGACTCTGCTACCCATGAGCACGCGCGGCGACTGTCGTAATGCTGCGTTCCAGTAACCTCGGAACTGGGAGTGACATCATCTCCGACTTATCGACGTTCCAGTTGATGTCAGAAAAAAACATGCCGATCTACCAGGCTATTGTTAGCTGTTGTTAGCACGCCCTGCGTTGTTGTATGAAGAATGTGATTAACACTATGGCAGCATTTTTGTAAATATGAGTCTAACAGTACGATGTATACAGCTGATCTAAATGGATTATTACAGGAGCTAAATAACTGTTCAAACTGGGGGCATCCATCTTAGATTTGCAGAGAAAGAGAAAATGTCGGCTCTTTGCATTAGATGTGTTGTAATCTTGATGTTGGGAGACTAAACATTTTATACATTATGCTTGTGCTTGTGTTTAATACGCACCCAAAAATTAGACCTTATAAAGAGCAACATGAGATTGTTATTGTTATAAATGAGAAATTATGGTATTTCCTATATAAACCACACAGAGGAGCCGTATTTTGATTCAGAAAATGGGGATAACACTTTATGTAAGCTTTAGTAGTTTATAACTGCATATTACCATTCAACCAAAGCAATGGGTCACCTTGTTTAGCAAAGTCATGGATGTAAACTTGGAAATAGGACCAAAATTCACACTGCTTCATCAGTCACACTGCAGGCAAAACAACTTTATAAACCTGCTCATGCTGTTATCCCACGTTAAGCTTTTCACACTTTTGACTATTCCCTTATTTAAACACAATTTGTGCATTGAACTGACATAAATTATTTAGCTTGCACCAGATTATAAAGGATTCCAAGGGAAATGTGGATTCAATCAGTAAATCTTCATTTGAGCGGCTCCAATTCGAAGTGTTTTCTCTCGAGGCTCCTCAACAAAAGGCAGAGCTGTACTGTTCTCTCTTTTTATGATTTGTGAAGACCTAATATTAACCTTTTATGAGCACAATACCTAGTTAAATTTAGCAAATCAGTGCAGACTTTACAGGAAACGTAGTTTTATATTACAAGAGTATAACAAATGTCATATTGTCGTCTTCTACAATCACGATAGGACTCCTCGTTGAAGGTACACTATAATATCAAAAGTATTCGCTCACCTGCCGTGACTCACATATGAACTTAAGTGACATCCCATTCCTAATCCATAGGGTTCAATCTGACGTCGGTCCACCCTTTGCAGCTATAACAGCTTCAACTCTTCTGGGAAGGCTGTCCACAAGCTTTAGGAGTGTTTATGGGAGTTTTTGACCATTCTTCCAGAAGAGCATTTGTGAGCTCACACACTGATGTTGGACCAGAAGGCCTGGCTCTCAGTCTCTGCTCTAATTCATCCCAAAGCTGTTCCATCAGGTTGAGGTCAGGACTCTGTGCAGGCCAGTCCAGTTCATCCACACCAGACTCTGTCCTCCATGTCTTTATGGACCTGCTTTGTGCTCTGGTGCACAGTCATGTTGGAAGAGGAAGGGGCCAGCTCCAAGCTGTTCCCACAAAGTTGGAGCATGAAATTGTCCAAAATGTCTTGGTGTGCTGAAGCATTCAGAGTTCCTTTGACTGGAACTAAGGGGCCAAGCCCAGCTCCTGAGAAACACCCCCACACCATAATCCCCTCTCCACCAAACTTTACACTTGGCACAATGCAGTCCCACAAGTATCGTTCTCCTGACAACCTCCAAACCCAGACTGGTCCATCAGATTGTCAGATGGAGAAGCGTGATTGGTCACTCCAGAGAACTCCACTCCTCGACTCCACTCCACTCCACTGCTCTAGAGTCCAGTGGCGGTGTGCTTTACACCACTGCATCCATGCTTTGCATTGCATTTGGTGATGTGAGGCTTGGATGCAGCTGCTTGGCCATGGAAACCCATCCATGAAGCTCTCTGCACTGTTCTTGAGCTAATCTGAAGGCCACATGAAGTTTGGAGGTCTGGCACCTCAGCATCCGCTGACCCCGCTCCGTCAGTTTACGTGGCCTACCACTTGGTGGCTGAGTTGCTGTGGTTCCCAAACACTTCCATGTTCTCATAATCCAGCTGACAGTTGACTGTGGAATATTTAGGAGCGAGGAAATGTCATGACTGGATTTGTTGCACAGGTGGCATCCTATCACAGTTCCACGCTGGAATTCACTGAGCTCCTGAGAGCGCCCCATTCTTTCACTAATGTTTTTTAAAGCAGTCTGCATGCCTAGGTGATGATTTATACACCTGTGGACATGGAAGAGACTGGAACACCTGGTTCTGGTTATTTAGATGGGAGAACGAATACTTCCTAAAACACACCTTACTGTATCTCTGTCTATTTCTGGGCTCTGCTGAAGACCTCTGCTTCCTAACCTAAGAGGCCTGATCACTTTATAACCACTGAACCATCCAGAAACGCTCCATACTGTACTCAGCGTTGACCTTTAGAGCACAGCCAGCCGCTGTGTTATCCATTCTCTGTATTTGTTTCCCTTCAGTCTAATGCAGGAGCTGAAATGCCTCCACTTAGCATAATTTGTAGACTCACTGCACGGGAGTGATGAACTTAAACGCCTGCTGTTGTACAAATAGCTTTTCTGTAGTTAGCAGCTTAGTGTCAGTGGCCCCAATTCATCAAGTCTGTTCGGACAGGACAAAGGATTAGCATGGAAAACGTCCAAAACAAGTTAAATAAGACAAGTGAAATCAGACAATATACTCAGAATAATGCATGATTTATTTAGAGGAAAGCCAGACGGGTCTTGAAGAAGATGATTTATCTGTGCCAGGGGCTGCTGCTTGGTTTTTGGCACGGCTTCACTCACTTGCAATGCAAATGCAGAGAGGAGGAAAGTGTAGATGTGATGTGTAAAAACACCAGTAATAATAATAATCACAAACAGAGTGAACACAGGGATATTAAAACAGCCTGCGACAGGCAAACACTAGACAGCAGCACTGAAGGTTAAACAGTCCTCATTAATGGACACAATGTTCAAACTGCACCAAAACAACTGTAAGGATATTTTCGATGGATGTAAACGAATACTGATGCCATTTTATGAGCCACAGAAACATAACGACATTTAAACTCAGTGATAATGTTTGGAAATACTGTGCAAAGTGTATGTTGATGATTGTTTGACAACGCACTACAGATTTTGCTTTTTACATTTTCACAAGAAATTCCCTGTCAAAGTAAAACGGAAGGAAATTTTATTTAAATTAGAATTTATATATAAACTTATGTTTACCAAAAAACACCAAAAATTAAACATTGTGACCTCTGTCTGCAGGAACTTACGGAGCCCCAGACATGACATGGGGAAAAAATTAATAAATTGTGGCCACAATATAGATATAACGTGCACACGAAATACTAATTTGTTCCCACGAGATTCTATTTCGTTCCCACGGAATATTAATTTGTTCCCTCAAAATATAAATTGTTCCCAAGAGCTATTAATTTGTTCTCTCGAAATACTTATTCATTCCCGCAAAGCTACACATCATCACTCCTGGAAGCTACAGTACCGTACGGCCACTTCATCAAGTGGCAAACCACTTTTTTGGGGGACATTTTAGGGGAAGCTGAGCTTCCCTTGCAGTCTTACAGCAATCGCCACTGGTACGTTACAGAGCCCCGCAGGATTTCCTGTACTGCAGTAGCCTATGGGATGTATGGTCTCTCGCTGATAATAAATCCATGCACTGCCAGGCTTTTCAGAATGTCTTTATAACTCATCCCCAGCCTAAAGCAAAACTCAATCAGTGTTTCCCTGTCCATCATGCTGAATAGTTCAGCACCTCTAACTCCGTACCCTACCGTAGTATTCAACTGTTCAGGAATGATGAATGATTTGCAGGATGAATTAATATCTCATGGGAACTAATAAGTATTTTGTGGGAACAAATTAATATTTCGAGGGAACAAATTAATATCTTGTTGGAACAAATTCGTATTTTGTGGGAATGAATTAATATTTCGAGGGAACAAATCCATATCTCGTGGGAACAAATTAGTATTTCGTGCACACAAGATACACATTTATTTTTTACCATGTCATGTCTGAGGCTCCGTAGGAAATACCAAAAAACAACACAAACTTGAACTTCGAGCCTCAATAGTGGACTTTTAAGTGCCATGAAATCACATAGTTTTGATATGTTGCTGCTTTCACTGCATCAAATAATTTCATCATCAGTCCTAAAGATAAAAACTTGCATTTGAAATGTTTAACCCTTCCTTACATGTTTGATATTGAAAAGAAACACACACAAAATATTTCACATTTCATTCCCTGCAGACGAATTACTAAATAGAAGTCTTAAATTGGTGAAACACAGTGCGGTACATGTAAGTGAATAACTGGAAAATAATTCTGATGTTTGTTTTCCTTTTCCTGCTGTGTCAGCCGAGAAAAGCTGTTTCCTGCAAATGTATTGTACAACAACAGAAAAACTGTATGGCAAGAGCTATGTGATCAAAAATAAAACTTTTAGCTGGTTTAAAAGTATTTCTTTTTTGCCTTAGTAAGCTTAGTGTGATGAACCTGATGCACCAGGTTCACCATATTTCATTGTTCTGGAAAGCAGCCCACAGAAGTGTTTGTGAATGGGCAGAACCTTTCAGAGGCATATCCTGCAGGTGATTGGGTGATAGCTCAGTCAACAGGACAATCAGGAAATGTAGGCAGGCAACTCTGCCGTGGTGTAAAATACAAAATGTTAGCCATTTATAGAAAAAAGTAGCATTTGAAGATGTCTTATGTAGAGCAAAAATATCCTTCCCATCAAAAAATGCTTTCAGTGTTGTTAGTTTTTATTTTTAAAAGAACTGTCCTTAATTACAGACATTGAATCAGGAGAGTTCAAAAGCACTACAGTGTTTAAAGAGACTGTGAGGAGTTTCTAAGTAATTACAAAAAAGTCTCACTTTTAGGTATATGCCTGATGGAAATACACACTTTAAGATGAGTTTTATAGCATCAAAATAGGTTATCTATAAATGCTATTCCTTAGCCTTCCAGTCGGGTCGGACAGGGCTGGACTGGCCTGGATACTCAACTTCAGGAACAAGACAATTAAAACTAGAGCAAATTTATATTATTCAGACACGTCTTAGAGCACCAGGCTCAAAGTAGCAATATATAGCGGGCTACGAAACTACAATACTAAGTTTTCCAAAAATTGCTTGTTGTAACACATCAAAAACTACCGCTACGTAACTAGAAAGAGATACATTTCCTCGTCGCTTTGCATCCTGTAAGTTGTTGAAAAAAGAAGTTGTAAAGCAATGCAGAGTTCTGAGGAAGGTCTGAGCTGCATTCATTAGCATCACAACAAACACACGCTTTGGCTTGGGTCTTTTGGTGCATTCCAGTTGTAGTCAGAAGTAGGAATATCCAAGTTCCGAGGAGGAAACTGCAACTGGGACGTCCCCCAAAGTCGGAATTTCCTACTTGGAACTCGGGGAAACCTCGCCACCCCCGAGTTGACAATGGAAGATGGATGCCCCCAGTGTGAACAGTTATTTAGCTCCTGTAATAATCCATTTATTTGCACTTCTGACTGGGGTGTGTGGCTCTAGATCAGCTGTATACATAGTATTGTTAGACTTACATTTACAAAAATGCTGCCATAGTGATAATCACATTCTTCATGAGATATTTGTGAACAACAACGCAGGGCGTGCTAACAACAGCTAACAATAGCCTGGGAGATCGGCATGTTTTTTTCTGACTTCAACTGGAACGCTGATAAGTTGGAGATGATGTCACTCCCATTTCCGAGGTTACTGGAGCGCAGCATTATGACAGTTGCCGCGCGTGCTCATGGGTAGCAGAGTCTTTATTTTGTCGGTAATAGATTCTCCTCATAGCACCTTTAAATACGTTTATTTTGATACAAGCGTAACTATAGATTGATTAAAGCAGACGAAGTAAGAATTCTGAAAAGGTTACATTTTCTTATAGATCATGAGTAAAAACAGTGTACACCAAAAAGGGCTTGTGGGTAAACCTATGTCTACTTTTACTTAACTGTCTGCCCTTGGCCCTGAGTAAAGAAAGAGTGCACTTTTTCCCCTCACCTTGCTGTACCAGTGAGAAATTGGAAGCACACTTAACATTGCCCTTGACTAACTCTGGCCTGAGACCTGATTTGTTCCTTCAGGCTACAACACAGCTGCCCACTGCTGCTAAATGGGTCATATACAGAGGACACGTTTCATCACAGTGACTGATGAAGTATAACAGAACAGGTGTTACTTGAGTTCTCAACTTCAAGGTTGTATGAGTTTCTGCCAAGAATGCTGGTTTTTATTATTTTTTTTGCTGTTGGCAGTCTTTGGGGTAAGACTGAAAGGACATTACATGAGCTGTTTTTGGAAAAGTGATGCAGAAAGTGTAAATGAAATATATATATCTTTGTTTAACCACACGCATCATTACCCATCCAAGCTATGGTAAGGTTGGAAAGACACCATCTGTTGTGTTTTTAATCTGCTGCACATGTTCCTGACACCCTCTGGTGTGGCAAACCCCTTGTTTACCTGTGCTTAAAGAAAAATCCCTATTTAAATCGCTGTAAATAGGAGAGTTGCATGTTTTTGCCAAAGGAGACCAATTAATCAAAGTGGGGCCATGTGCTGGAAAATACCAACTCTATAAATTATTTTTTCTGCAATTAAAAAAACCTGTATTATACAACAATCACAAAAAAATATATGGAAAGGCTATGTGATTTAAAATAAAACTTTTAGCTGGTTTAAAGGTGCTATGAGGAGAATCTATTACCGGCGACATTAAGACTCTGCTACCCATGAGCACATGCGGCGACTGTCGTAATGCTGCGTTCCAGCAACCTCGGACCTGGGAGTGACATCATCTCCGACTTATCGGCGTTCCAGTTGAAGTCGGAAAAAAACATGCTGATCTACCAGGCTATTGTTAGCTGTTGTTAGCTCGGAGGTGGCGAGGTTTCACCGAGTTCCCAGTAGGAAATTTCGACTTCGGAGGACGTTCCAGTTGCAGTTTCCTACTCGGAACTTTGATATTCCTACTTCTGACTACAACTGGAATGCACCAAAAGACCTAAGCCAAAGCGTACGTTTGTTGTGATGCTAATGAATGCAGCTTGGACCTTCCTCAGAACTCTGCATTGCTTCACAACTTCTTTTTTCAACAACTTACAGGATGCAAAGTGACGAGGTAATGTATCTCTTTCTAGTTATGTAGCGGTAGTTTTTGATGTGTGACAACAAGCAATTTTTGGAAAACTTAGTATCGTAGTTTTGTAGCCGGCTACATATCGCCACGTACAGTCCGGTGCTCTAAGACGTGTCTGAATAATACAAATTTGCTCTAGTTTTAATTGTCTTGTTCCTGAATTTGAGTATCCAGGCCAGTCCAGCCCTGTCCGACCCGACCCGAAGGCTAAGGAATAGCATTTATAGATAACCTATTTTGATGCTAAAAAACTCATCTTAAAGTGTGTATTTTCATCAGGCATATATCTAAAAGTGAGACTTTTTTGTAATTACTTAGAAACTCCTCACAGTCCCTTTAAATGTAGTTGTTTTTTCATTTGTAAGGGTAGATTATTATGCTGTTGGAACAAAATGTAGCCATTTTAAGGTGGAAAGTATGACTATTTTGGAAATTCTGATACAACAACAATGGGCATCCAACTGAAAAACAATATTCGAATGTAGACCAAATGCTTCCTTACCTGTGTCCATGGTGGTGGCTGACAACAGTTGTTTATTTAGTACACTTAACAAGCTAAGAGAGCAAGTGGAGTGTAAAGGACAAAGCGCTCGCCTGACCCCCGTTAGGACAGCAGCTGGTGACCATGGTGAACCATGTAACTGAAAATAACCGGTCGTACAATCACTCCAGTCCGTTACAGCCCCTCTGAGGAGGTGTCAACAACATTCCTGACCACTACGTCCAGACGGACTAAGAAGCTATAACATCATAACCACTTACAGCTGATGTAGTGGCTGCAGTGTTCCTGCAAATAAGTCAACACATTTGAATATATCAACTTACAAAGTCTACAGAATCAAAAGAGGCAGGCCTATGTGGACTTCCTGGTTGCAAGTTGGAGCCTGCAAGTAAGAAAAAAAAAAATAACACAATTTGTCACTTTTGTAGATGTGAGCATACAACCAAGGACAACATCCTGGTTCAGAAATTAAGGAAGCTGAGATAACAACAAGCAGGGGAATAGCATGTGGCTTTAGCTGGCCAGTGTCATGCTCTAATGTTTACTGTGGCCGCACGAACATGTCTTGACATGTAACTTTAACACAGAGGAAGCTAGATAGATTACAAGTGAGACATCATTGTTAAGTATGGCATCATTGGAGGATCTTTACCATTGAAGGAAAAGTATTTTTTTATCATGTATGGGGGAAGGCAGACATTTTCAGTACAGTAACAAAAAAGGTATTTTGCATAATACATTACCTTAAAGATATAGCATGGCAACGACAGAGTAATGTAAATAATTAATTTGCACTTTGATCAGTACAAACTCATTTTTGTATTGATCATCCATGTAAAGTCAGACTTCTGAATACTGACACAAGGTGGGATTTCAAGCATTTGAAGTGAGCCTCTATTGGCCCTTTTCCACGAGCACGCCTTGGCCCTACTCTACTCGGCCCTACTCGATTTGCAGCGTGTTTCCACTAGCATGGTACCTCCTAAAACAAGCTACTTTTAGTACCTACTCCGCTCTGGTTCCAAGCGAGCTTAGTCTATACTAAAAGATGATGTCACCGACTGCCGGCTACTGATTGGTCAGACAATGTCGTCATCGATAAATCATGAACCCGACAACCTAGCATGCTAGCAGTAGCTACCATTAGCTTACCCTTCTGTTGTATAGCTTCCAAAACTCTCCTGTGCTTCTCAAGGGGTATTTCTTCTTACCACCTGCAGCCTTCTTCTACTTTCCTTTTTTACTCGGTTTGTGATAAAAAGCCACAGATTGTTGTGTTGCGCTCAAAAAGACATCACTGCAGTGCTGCTCAGCTGTTTACAGCGACACTGCACCCCGTTGGGCAGGCGACAGGAGCTAATGGAAAAGCAGCACAAGGCGAGTAGAGTAGAGCCCGGTAGAGTCCAGTAGAGTAGGGCTAATGGAAAAGGGCCATAAATGGATACTTGGTGCCTTCTCACTTCACTTGGTTGTTCTAGCTCACTTCACTTGGTTGTTCTAGCCCAAATGATCTGTTGTTCTCAGATGAACCAAACTTTAGTTCATCTGAAAACTTAGAAGTGCAGATCAGAGTTTGGTCTGCAGTGAGTGTAAATATCATCCAAACCAAACAGGGCAAGAAAATGACAAAGCAGTGAATAATGTGGTGAATTTTGGCAGAATATCAAAGCAGTAAGAAAGCTAACATTCTGTTTCCTGACAATATCAAGTAGAGAGTGCCTAAAGCTAGCATTGCTCGCACCACCAGCTCTTAGTCTTGTCCCTTGACAAAATGCAAATTCTTGCAATTTTTCAACAGGTTTTATGATGTTGATCAGCAGTTTACATCCATTTTGTTTAAACCTGATATCTCAAGATAACTAATGAGGATAACCAGCATAGTCTGTTGGATTTCCATTTAAACTAAGGTTCAGCTTACAACATATTGGTGGTCATATATGTCAAATGTCAAACTCATGGAGTCAATGAGTAAAAGATGGATTCTTTTGTACTTTAAAAGTCACATGCTAAAGGTTAAAGTAATGCCCACTCTGATTAAGAAATGAGCTGACTTGAATTTAGAGGTAAGTAGAGAACAGTGGCGGCTGCTGGTCTTCAAGGATATGCTCATCCTTTGGCCTACATCATAAATTTGATATCTCAAAATGATTTTATAACAACTCTGACTCACAAATAGAAATCTTATATTATTTATTTCAAAGCTTTGAGTCCAAACAAGATACAACAAGTTTAAGTCACATCCTGCTTCAGTCTTTATGGGTTAAGTGTGTTAGGGCAGAGTGAGAATCTCATGTTAATCTTTTGTATGTAAATGTGAAGGTCGGCACTTCACTCCTAAAACAAAAGGATATTAATTTTAAAGGTAAATTGATGGGCATGGGTGGAGCCCGTGAGTGATTCAGCCATGAATCTTTAGTGATACCAATAAAATTATAACCATGTGCAAAACCAAGACAGTTTTGTTCTTACTGAACAATGGCTCACAATTAAGCTTTATGAAAGAATGAAAAATTTATTCTGCCCATGAATATGTAGAATTGAACTTAATTTTATGAACTCTCTTAAAGTGTACACACAGCAGTATTTAAACATTTGGTTAGAGGAGATAAATTCCTGCTTAGAAGCACACATTGACTTTTTTTCTGTTTTCTGATGGGTAAAGCCAGGCAGTAGTTTAAAACTGATTTCTTGCCCATAAATGGTGTAAAACTTAAACTAATAAAAAGTTTCTGGGGTGCTGATAGATGAGCAGTTATGTTCAAATGCAGATCATCCTGAGTGCTCCCAGTGTAGATAGGGGTGGGTCAAACAAGTCTCTTCCAACTCTGGTACCCCAATTGTGGACACTGCCCACTGTTTCTGTCTAACAAAGGCACAAAAAAGCCAAAAAAATATATCTTTAAGTTATATATGTACACTATTGCAACAAAGATGCACAGTTGGAAAAGAAAGAGCTTTTGGAAAGAGCCCATAGCAAGTGTTTGAGAATGGGCAAAACCTTTCAAATGCAGTAATAATATTAACATTTGCTCTGTCAATAACATGAATTATGAGCCAATCAGATGATGCAACAGGTGGAAGGACAGAACCTGAGCAACTTCATAAAACAAACTATTGCCAAGACATATCTAAAGTGGAGTGGACATATCCTTACTATTGACAAGTTTGCAGTGCTGATATTGTTTTTCATTAATTAAAAACGGCCCCAAGCTCAGGGCCACCTCTGCCAATTTGGGGCCCTAGGCAGAATTTCATTTTGGGTACTCTTAAACTGTGGTATTATTTTTGATAGGAGTTCTTGTAGGTGGAGAAAATACCCTTTGTATTTGGTATAATAATTCCCTGTTCTACTGGTTCTGTGTAACAGACTCTTACTGTGGCTTCCTGAGGGAGCAGAGAACTTTCTACTTCATCGAATGTACTTAGTGGTCATATGGAGCTCATATAACCACACTTTAAAAATTCTGAACTATCCCTTTAAACTGGTTGATTGTTTCAGGTATCCATATAAAGAAATAATGTATAAATAATGATAAAAGAAATGCAAACTAGCAATTTAATGTCCATAAAACTAAATGGAATGACACTTTCTAAAACACTGAATCTTGATATTTCTGTATTTTAATCTTACAGTTCATGTTTTTTGTGTTCTATTTGTGTGTTGTTTCAGGATAATGGATTTTTTTTAATGCTACGTGTTTTCTTTTTTTAGCGAAGGGATTGGGCTATACCCCTGCACCAGCTGTGAAGCGTGTGAGTGTGCTTGGGTTGGATTTTGTTTTTTGTTTGCTTCATCCTGCATTGATGATACCTTTATACAAAGGAACAAGGATATTTTTTTAATTTTGTCCTTTTTGTAAACTAGTTATACACAACCCCCTTCCTTAACACATGTTGGTTCACCATCTTTTCTGCTTTCAACAAGACTCAAGAATCCAAATTTTAGGCCAGGAAAAGAAAACTGAAAAAGCTACATACAAATGTAGACTCAGAATGTCAATGTTTGTGAGAATTTGTACAGTCAACATGATTTTCTCCATCCAATCCTTTCCTGACATCTCATATTACTGTCTAGGATTGTGCTTTCTGTCCTAACAAATGATTTCCTCAGCCGACTTAAGCAGAGTAAAAAGACGCTTAAAACTAAGATCCACACTGGATTCAGAACTGATAAAAGTTAAACTTAACTTGTGCTTTTTTCAAACCCAAAGTCACATCTTAACAAAGGGCTTATTGGGTGGAAAAATGAAGGACAAGAAATATAAATAAACCCCAATTCTAAAGGAGCTCAGACATTGTGTAAAACCAGAGTAAAACAGAATAGTTATCTGCAAATGCTTTTCATCTATATTACATTTCATCCAGCACAAATATGTGTTATTTATATTCTTGGCCGGTACACTTTACCATGTTTTGGATAATATAAACACCTTATTAATATCATGTTAGGAGTGTGTTTGCAATAGTATTTTGTCTTCATTTCCATCGCTCTATATCTTTAAGTGTGAAGACTATAGACACTGATTGCTGAATTACTATTGTTGAATTCTTACCCATTCTTATTGACGTACATCTTGAGCTGTACAGAATAACTGTTGTTGTACAATTGTATTTCTGCTTTATGCACCTTCAACTGTCAATAAGCGAAAGACCAGACAGCTTACAGGCCACTCTAGTATCCACACTCTTTAACTGCAAAACCATGCTGTTGTAACTCGTACAGAATGTGGTTTGGCAATGTCTCATTTAATTAATCAGGTAAATTCCTGGAAAAGATGTTTTCTTGGATGGAAGCTAATGTGGCTCCATTATGTGTGTGTCTTATTGATGGCCCCTTCACAGGTGTGCAAAGCACTCATGTAATGGGCAGAAATGCATCCAAACACAGTCACAGATGTTTACTATTGATCTAATCTGTATGATCCCTTTCCTCCATAGCCGAAGGATGCCAGAGTCAATATTTCCATAAACAATATGTCATGAGGACACAGCACTCTGCTTCATTCTATGTCAGTCCAGCTTAGATTTTAGATTGAAGAAGTGTTTTCAAGCCCATGTTGTAATGTTTTTCACAGAGAACTGTCAGTTTTGATTGCAGGACCACAAGCTTTTTAGATAATAATAAAGCCAATTGATGAGGATAATATAACAAATAAGTTTAACATAGAGAAATTTAGGAGGACTGTTTCTGTTAGATGTTTTCCATCTATCAGCCACCTCACAGCTAATAGGATCTTATTAAACATTACTAAAGGGACTTTACAAAAAAGTCTCACTTTTAGATATATGCCTGATGGAAATACACACTTTAAGATGAGTTTTATAGCATCAAAATAGGTTAGCTATAAATGCTATTCCTTAGCCTTCCGGTGGGGTCGGACAGGGCTGGACTGGCCTGGATACTCAACTTCAGGAACAAGACAATTAAAACTAGAGCAAAATTTTATTATTGGGACACGTCTTAGAGCACCGGGCTGTAAGTAGCGATATATAGCCGGCTACAACCCATACCTGAATCTATTACTGGCGACATAAAGACTCTGCTACCCATGAGCACGCGTGGCGACTGTCGTAATGCTGCGTTCCAGTAACCTCGGAACTGGGAGTGACATCATCTCCGACTTATCGGCGTTCCAGTTGAAGTCGTAGAAAAACATGCCGATCTACCAGGCTATTGTTAGCTGTTGTTAGCACGCCCTGCATTGTTGTTCACAAATACCACATGAAGAATGTGATTATCACTGTGGCAGCATTTTTGTAAATATAAGTCTAACAATACTATGTATACTATGATATAGCTGATCTAGAGCGACACACCCCAGTCAGAAGTGCAAATAAATGGATTATTACAGGAGCTAAATAACTGTTCACACTGGGGGCATCCATCTTCCATTGTCAACTCGGGGGTGGCAAGGTTTCACCGAGTTCCCAGTTCCTACTTCTGACTACAACTGGAACGCACCAAAAGACGTGACCCTCTCATAAGAGACCCTCTCATCTTAAAGTGTGTATTTCGATCAGTCATATATCTTAAAGTGAGACTTTTTTGTTATTACTTAGAAACTCCTCACAGTCTCTTTAACATGGATTATCTTGCCTTTGAGCTCTACTTTATTGTACAAAGGTTCAGGAGATTTTGCAAAACACTATTGTGTTCGCACTGCACACATTGTCCCTACTCTATTTGAAAAGGGATTTGCTATTCTGTTCACTCTTCTCTGTTACAGCCACATTCCCTAACACTTCTCTGTTTCCTGTTTTCTGTTGACGTGTCTGTCACCACTTTGAAGCTGCTGCACTTGCGCTGCAGGCTCCTACACACGCAGAAGCAACACCTGCAGGCATCACAGATGTGTTAATGACCCCTCTTCTGACAGGGCCAAGGCTGAACTTTCTATATTTGCAGCAGCGAAAACACGCTCCAGCTCTCCCCCTTCATATAAATCCAAACAATGCTCTCGATTCTGCTGCAAAGAGACTCCAATCAATACATAACAATGTTACACAGTGTTCTGGCTCGCTATTACTGCAGCCTACAGACACCCAAATGTCCTCTGTACACTGCCTTTTGAAAAGTATGAGCCACAAAGGGAGGAATCAAAAGAAATGAAAGAGATAGTGTGGGTTTTTTCTTCTTTACCTGGGGAGTTTAGCATTTTTAATGGATTCCTTCCAAACTGGAGCGTCAAACTGGCAGAATACATATTTCAGTCTGTTTGTTTGGGATTTTGTGTCTCTCTTTTTAAGGCAGAGAAGAACGGTGTGGTCTCCAGGGGTGATATTTTTCTGCAGGAAAAAGACAGAAATGTATTATGAATGTAGAGAAAAATAGTGTGTGAACTGAGATAGAGTGCAAAAGACAAAAAGGGATGAGCAATAGAGACTGCAAACAAGAAATAAGGCACTTTCTGCACCTCCATCTAATTCTAATGCAGCTAGAAAATATTTTATGAGGTGTAAATAACAGTGAAAGCATAAATGCAGGTGTTATTATATTCAAGGGCTCTAAAATCTTTATTTTCAATATACCTTCCCAGCCAGGCAGCTACATTTCTGTCTGTAGCCAAGGAGTCTGTATTCAATCATCCTTTGGAATTACTGATGCATCCTTTATTTGTGGTAGAGGAAATAGGACATGGTACTTTTAACAAAGGCCAGACAAGGTAAGGATGGACCTGAATGAAAAGTAATGGTATCCTCTAACTTGGTAGCATTAAACTAACACATCAGGGCTTTTGTGAAGCAATAGCAGAGGATGGGATTTGCTCTCAAGGCTAAGGATGAGCTGTTTGCAGAATTCAAATCATGCATTGTACACACTGTAGCAGATAGGGATTGAATGTGTAAGACTTCCATGTCCACATGCACCACAGGAGCCTGGGATCCTGTCTTTTTTTAATTTCATTGTCCCCCTGAAACAGGCTAACATCTATTAGCACTGGCAGGCGAGGGATTAAGATGAATGACTTCCAATTTTAACCACACCTTCGAGTGCCCTGCAAGGTTTTGCATGGATACGGGAGGACTGTGAAGTGAGAGCTGGAGGTGTCCGTAGATGGTTCCGACTGTTTCATTGTGGCCTAAGTGATCTGAAGCTGTGGATGAAATTCCAGGGATACATCTGTGAATGTGGTCATGCAACTTCTCAGGGATAGTTTCATACAATCTTCCCCTTCTTTTTCCTCTTTTGGTGGTTCTGTTCTTAAGTCCACAGTGAAATGCTCCACAATATTACTGTCTTAAAAAGTAGGACTCCAAATTGTGCCATTTTCAGGCTACTTTCAGACATTTCCTCCTAAAAAAAACAAATAAATCCTGTTCTACACATTAAAGGTGTTATGAGGAGAATCTATTTCTGGCGACAGAAAAGACTCTGCTATCCATGAGCATGCGCGGCGACTGTCGTAAAGACGTGACCCAAGCCAAAGCGTGTGTTTGTTGTGATGCTAATGAATGCAGCTCGGACCTTCCTCAGAACTCTGCATTGCTTTACAACTTCTTTTTTCAACAACTTACAGGATGCAAAACAACAAGGTAATGTATCTCTTTCTAGTTACGTAGCGGTAGTTTTTGATGTGTGACAACAAGCAATTTTTGGAAAACTTAGTATCGTAGTTTTGTAGCCGGCTATATATGGCTACTTACAGCCCGGTGCTCTAAGACGTGTCTGAATAATATAAATTTGCTTTAGTTTTAATTGTCTTGTTCCTGAAGTTGAGTATCCAGGCCAGTCCAGCCCTGTCCAACCTGACTGCGAAGCTAAGGAATAGCATTTATAGCTAACCTATTTTGATGCTATAAAACTCATCTTAAAGTGTGTATTTCCATCAGGCATATATCTAAAAGTGAGACTTTTTTGTAATTAAAAAGAAACTCCTCATAGCATCTTTAAGTTTATGAAAGCATCTCCTTGCAAATGAAGGTGAATAAATGCATCATTAATTCAACTCCTAACTCCTGAAGAAAACAGGTTGTGTTAGATTTTTTAAAGTATTTTATTAAAAAAAAAAAAAACATTATTTCAGCTATCACACTATTTGGAGCCATCAGCTTGGTAATATTTGCTTTTTAATCAATTATTTAGAACCCCAACCACAACAAAAGTGCTCATCCCCACAGTCATTGATGGAGAGAAAGTGCTGTATTTTGAGTTTAAAAATATGTTTTTCAAAAAAAAGTACAAAAATGTATAAATAACTATCAAATGTATGATGTAAATTACATTTTAAAACAAAATGCCTAATAAGTATTATAAAATACATTTAAAAGTAGTTGTCCCCTGCAGTCATGTCATTGGTGTTACCATGTGACAAAAGTCTTTTATTTTGGAAAAAGAAATCACTCTGATGACATCACTTGACTTCCTTTGACCTCTTTCTTGAAGATCTATGAAGAGGGACCCTGGTAAGAACATTGTCCTTTTCAGTTTTCAGAAATATTAACATTTATCTCATGATTTCAAATGAAGCTTTTAGTTGACGTTACTGGTGTTACCAACTTTATTGGCAGGAAATTACAAACAAACAAATAAAAACGTATTAAGAAGACATAATTTAGTGAATAGATCAAGATTAGTAACATGCTGTGTCATGCTCTGCAGCAGCCATTTTGTTAAAGGGCATTTTTTGTGAAACTGTCACTGGTGTTACCTTTCTTATGGGTAACAATAAGGAACACCAGTGACAATCAGATGTGTGGATACACTTTATTAAATGGTGTTTTGTTATAATGTACCAAAAAAACAAAAAATCATGAAGTTTTCATTTATGTGTTTTCATAAAGTCAATGACATATGAAACAATGTAGTTGAAGTTTAAATGTTAAAAAAAGAAATAAAACAAAAGACATTTTACCATTCCAAAAATCCACGTTTCTGTAGAATGACCCATAAAACAGGAGTAGTGTGGGCAAGTTTGTGTTTCTGGTCAATGTAACATCTGACACAAGCATGCTGTAAGGACAATCTCATTGTGACCGATGTTCCATTAAAGGATAAGTTCGGTTTCTGCAGCTTTCACATTGTTTATAGAATGAAGTAGAACAATATACTCACCCAGAAGGCTTTCCTGATCCAAACAGTGCTTCAGGAGATATTTAGATCCAAAATCGAGCGGTGGACATCCGTATAGTGGTAGCATACGGGGCATGTATAGCACCGCTCCTAAAACTGCATTAATCGTCCCAAAACTCATTAGTTTCACCAATATTTCATCATGGTCCGCTCGGGCTACTCCTCCATTACAGTCTGTGTCGCTCCAGACATGTTTTTGTGACTGTGCTGACCTCTGAACTGAAGAAGAAGAATGTTTGACTCCACACATGCGCAGATCCGCTCATTGTTTCAGCGGAAGACCGCTGGCTACACAACGACTTTCTTCTTCCAGTTTTGTGCAAAATGGACGAATATCTATTGGATGAAGATGTTGTGGAGGAGAACTCTGGCTCGAAACTGCAAGGACGCCCATCATATTCAGAGTTCAGAGATGAGAAACTCATCGAAAGGAGGACGCAGAGGCAAAGAGAAGAACAGCTGGCCAGAGAACAGTCTTCAGTTCAGAGGTCAGCACAGCCACAAAACATGGGTGGAGCGACCCCGGACTGTCTTGGAGGAGTAGCGTGAGTGGACCATGATGAAATATTAATGAAACTCATGAGTTTTTGGACGATTAATGCAGTTTTAGGAGCGGCGCTATACATGCCCCGTGTGCTACCATTATACGGATGTCTGCCGCTTGATTTTGGATCTAAATATCTCCCGTAGTACTGTTTGGATCAGGAAAGCCTTCTGGGTGAGTATATTGTTCTACTTCATTCTATAAACAATGTGAAACGTCGAAACCAAACTTATCCTTTAAGAGATGTTTGCTTGTTTTCAAGGCCAGTAAGAAATCACACTTAACCCCGTTCCCAACTCCCCACGGTGAAGGCTAAACCATGGTTAACAGTCTTTAACTCCTAACCATGATAAATGACTTCCCATTAAGATGATGATAATAAAATGGCACACTGAGTTAAGGAGCATCCAGTCATGTTAATTGTTCCCATGATGAAAGGTCAGACTCAGCACGTGTCTGAGCATAGGCGCCAGCAGCGCTAATATTTAATGAGACTTCTCACAATTAAATTATCCACAAGGAAACAAAGATGGAGGCCAAACTTTCAGCTCCCAACTGGCATTTATGGGATATGCTGGACCTGAAAGGCGCTTTGTACTTCTCAGGCAGTTTGTCGCCCCATCAAATGTCATGGAGGATGGATTGTTCCCCGCCTTATTGGAAAGTCATCACTGCCAGCACTTCAAACGCATAAACCATTTTTTCAAGTTGTTGGCCACTGTACATCACACACAAACAGAGGACCTTGCCCCTTCTCCTATTCAACGATGTGGCCTTTCCCCGCTGAGGTGGCCCCCTTCCACTGAGGATTAGAAACGATCAAAGCAATGCTCATTCCACGCTCACATTTCCTCCCCCTCCAGCAGCAGGCGGGAAACCCCCATCAGTCCACACACACCTCGGTTTCAGGCAGCGGGGTAAGCCTGTGGTTCATGCTTGAAAAGGCAGGGAAATACATGACTGAGTACTGCGAAGAAACTTTATATTGCAGCTTATAAATTCTCCGGATGTGGTGATGTGTTATGTTTGAGAAATACGTCAATGAGCTCATACTTGGATCGACTAGTCGGAAAGTTTCAAGGCAAATTAATCCATATTTGATGAAGCACAAGTTTATATTGTTTTTGGAAAAAACACACAAAAACAGAATTTAGCCTCATTTACAAAATACAGAGTCAGCAGGTAACTAATTGTAAGTTTATTTGCAAAGTGGAGCTGAGCTAATGTTACAGTGACAATGAGTGACCTTACAGAACGTAATGACTGAAACAATCTACAGAATGCACTGACCTGCTTATAGATCATGTAGAATAAAGAGTTTGAAAATATGCTACAAAGCCCATGGAAATGCATATTGAAACACTAATGGATAAACAAAAGGACAACCATTGACATTTTCTTTTTTTAAAAATTTAACTCCCCCCTTCAGATATGGCCATGGGTGCTCTGGTGTGGAATTGTCGTCTTTATCTGCCATAGTAGCCATCATTACGGCCAAGACGAACCGTAACCACCAGCGTTAGCTCAACCTTTACCTGCCCGATCGCAGTAGCGCATGCGCGTCTTCTTCTTCTTCGTTGTTGTTTAATGGCGGTTGGCAAACTAACTCAAAAGTGCATTACCGCCACCAACTGGACTGGAGTGTGGAACAGGATGCACGAAGTAAAGATAACACCACTTGAACAAATCACATTTTAGAAGAAAAAATAAATTTCATCCGCTGACTTCATACCTGTACCTAAAAGTAACGAGTAATGAGGCCATTCATAGAAATGTAGTGGAGTTAAAAGTAGAATTTTTGTCTTTTAATTGTAGTGAAGTAAAAGTTCCAAAAAGAAAAAAAAACTCAAGTAAAGCACAGACACTCAAAAAATGTACTTAAGTACAGTACTTAAAGGATAAGTTTGGTTTCTACAGCTTTCACATTGTTTATAGAATGAAGTAGAACAATATACTCACCCAGAAGGCTTTCCTGATCCAAACAGTGCTTCGGGAGATATTTAGATCCAAAATCGAGCAGCAGACATCCGTATTTCTTCACGGCTGCCGCGCATGCGCAGTACGGCTTCCTCCTTTCAATGAGCTCCTCATCTGTAAACTCTGGCTCGAAACTGTAAGGACACCCATCATATTCAAAGTTCTCGTCCACAACATCTTCATCCGATAGATATTCATCCATTTTGCACAAAACTGGAAGAAGAAAGTCGATCAGTAGCTGGTGGTCGCCCCTGAAACAATGAGCCGTACTGCGCATGCACGGCAGCCGTAAAGACAGTTTCCAGTTCAGAGGTCAGCACAGCCACAAAAACATGGGTGGAGCGACCCCAGACTGTAATGGAGGAGTAGCCCGAGCGGACCATGATGAAATATTGGTAAAACTAATGAGTTTTTGGACGATTAATGCAGTTTTAGGAGCGGCGCTGTATGCCCTATGTGCTACCATTATACGGATGTCCGCCGCTCGATTTTGGATCTAAATATCTCCTGAAGCACTGTTTGGATCAGGAAAGCCTTCTGGGTGAGTATATTGTTCTACTTCATTCTATAAACAATGTGAATGCTGTAGAAACCGAACTTATCCTTTAAGTAAATCTACTTCGTTACTGTCCACCCCTGTGTAAACGGGGCCTGTGTGTCACCACCCCACAGCTCCTCAACTCAACTCCAAGAGTTTGTCCAAGGCGACAGTATAAACCTATTTATTTCCCAGTGTGTCTGTCAATGTGAAGTCCATGAGTGTGCGTTTTCCTTGCAGAAAATATAAACCAGGGATGTGTGGCGAGAAAAGGGTTGGCATTTGAATATGAACATTTCCCTTGGTGCTATGGGGTTGGGGGGCCCAGCAGCATCGGGCATTGAGCTGGTAATTCTTCACCCTGTGATCAAAGGCCCCGCTTCTCAGCTTGCAACCCTACCAACCCTCTCACCGTTCCCCTCATTTTTCCCCTCCCCTCCTCTCTTCTCGCTGCTCCAATAAGGGCCCAAAGCAGCCAGGCGTGAGTTCTGACCCTGTGGTGCTTTTGCTCATTATCCCGTTTTTCTCTTTTTTTGCAGATCTGGCTGGTCCCACCCGACCGGCAGCCCTCCTTGCTGCACTGACTTCTACCTCCTTCAAATCTCACTTCCTCTGCTCACTCTCCAGCGCTATGCTCCAGTTGCACCTGGTCTTAAACAATCAGTTTCAGTCTGGGCTTTTCTCAGAACCTTAAGGCACCTACAGTTCTGCTACCTCTCCTCATCCTCCTTTGTGTTTGTGCTCTTGAACAGTTTTGAACATCGCATTGACTCCGACACACCCTTGACTAAAGTTTTCAAAGCCGTCGCTTTAAGTCAAGTTGAATTATTTCACACTCCCTTTCCTTCTTCTGTACACTTATCCATACTTCTGAATCTTATGTATGAACCAGTTCTTTCTTCACTGCCTGCTCGAACTTCTTTGTTCTCAATGATCGTGCACTGCGCTTTCTATTTTAATTCCCCCTTCAATTGCACAAGTGTGTCACTCGCTTACCGGCTCCAGGGGCGGACCTATCATTAGGCAAAACCAGGCGGTTGCCTCGGGCCCCAAGTTCCTATGGGCCCCAGAAAACTCCTCATACATTTATGGTTAATACAGTTATTACTTATTTGTGCACATTAATTATGTTTTTGATTAAAATCCTTTCACTAAAATGCCAGCAGAATGCTTATTACCTCCACCAAGGAGGTTATGTTTACCGGAGAGTTTGTTTGTCCGTCTGTCCGTCTGTGAACAAAATAACTCAAAAAGTAATGGATGGATTTGGATGAAATTTTCAGAAAATGTTCAGCATGGAAAAAGGAAGAACATATTCGATTTTGGTGTTGATCGGGATCAGCGTCTGGCCGCAATGGCGAAAATTTGATTTCTGTGAATAACTACTGAACTAAAATAGATATAACTAGAAAGCTCTCGGAGAGCGCAGGCCTCTGCCAGTGCCACAGTCCTCAGGCATATTGTCATTTTGACCATAAATATTAGTCCTACCTTTATTTTATCTAAATATTTAGATTCCTTGACCATGAAAACATGCCATTAGCAACTGGATTCATAATGATATCTATTTTAGTTCAAAAAATCCCATTTTTTGCCATGGTGGCCAGACGCTGCTCCGGATCAACACCAAAATCGAATCAGTTCTTCCTTTTCCCATGCTGAACATTTCCTGAAAATTTCATCCAAATCCGTCCATTACTTTTAGAGTTATTTTGTTCACAGACAGACGGATGGACAGACGGACAAACTCTCCCAAAAACATAACCTCCTTGGCGGAGGTAATTATGAATCCAGTTGCTAATGGTATGTTTTCATGGTCAAGGAATCTAAATATTTACATGAAATAAAGGTAGGAGTAATATTTATGGTCAAAATGACAATATGCCTGAGGACTGTGGCGCTGGCGGAGGTCTGCGCTCTCTGAGTGCTTTTCTAGTTATGTTTTTGATTAAAATCCTTTCGCTAAAATGCTAGCAGAATGCTTATTGTATTATGTGTGTCTCGGGGCCCCCCCTTTAGTCTCCACTACATTGGATCAGTCCATCTTACTGAGCATGTGCAGAAAGGATCCAGGAAGACACCAGCAAAACAAAACGAAGAGACAAGAAGAGTAAAAAAAAAGGAAAGGAAAAGCAGATGAAAAGAAGCTACCTCAGCGGTGCTGAAAAGTGGAAAAAGGAGAAGGAAAGCAGAAAGCTGCTCTCAGATTATTTGATAAGTATTTCTTTATCCCATTGAAGATGTGAAATCTTATGGGTCATTTTGAAGTAAGCTTTGAATTTCATTTCTATTTGCTACAGAGGGGGACAAATCAATTATTTAGGCAATTTTTTTTTCGTGTTGAATTTGTAAGAAGACTTCAGGCTTTGGGGGGGGGGGGGTCTTTCTAAAATCACCCATAGGTTTTACAGTTAATTTTGGTCGGTGCTTTTAGTCCTTAATGTGTCACATATATACAGTGATGAAATTACAACTTATACAGTCAAATCAATTCTATGTATGTGATCCACCCTAAGTATTCTATCAGAGAACCTACTTGTAACCCGGGTAGAAAAATAAATTTTCCCTTTCCCCTTTGAACGCAACTCGTTATGTCATCACGTCAAGCATCATTTACGTCATCACGCTGAGCGTTCACTCTTTTCATTCAGTCTGTTGAGCTGCAGCGTGCTGCCGGTGTCGTGAGGAGAGCACGAGGAAGAATTGTTTGTTCGTAAGGAGCCGACTACCAGAACCCAGGACTGTCAGGGTGGAATTCAGAGAGTCTTAATGAATCATGGAATTGGCCAAATGATGGCGAGCTATTGAACCTAGCCTGGGCGTGAAGCCTGAAGAATTGCACCGGTTGATCTGCTGAACCTCCACTGCTCTGGTCGGGCTGGTAGGAGGCTCCTTTATGCAGCCGCTCTTTTTGGTTTTTCTAGTTTATTTCCCCCTTTTTCTCATCAACGGCCCAAAACTACACACAATCAAAGCCCAACAATCGGACTTTTTGCCCTTCCCTACCGGGCACTTAACACTGGACTGTTGAAGCCGTTGTGCCTGAAGATTTTTTTTTTTTTTTGTTCCAGGCGAAGTGACTTTGTTTTTCTGAAACAATTAAAAATTCATGAATTTCCTGAATTCATCTCAGGTTACACGGAATGTTTGTATGTACAAAGCCAAAACCTGTGAAGTTGGCACATTGTGTAAATCGTAAATAAAAACAGAATACAATGATTTGCAAATCCTTTTCAACTTATATTCAATTGAATTCACTGCAAAGACAAGATATTTAATGTTCAAACTGAGAAACTTTATTTTCTTTTGCAAATAATCATCAACTCAGAATTTAATGGCAGCAACACATTGCAAAAAAGTTGTCACAGGGTCATTTTTACCACTGTGTTACATCACCTTTCCTTTTAACAATACTCAGTAAACGTTTGGGAACTGAGGAGACCAATTTTTGAAGCTTTCAGGTGGAATTCTTTCCCATTCTTGCTTGATGTACAGCTTAAGTTGTTCAATAGTCTGGGGTCTCCGTTGTATTTTACACTTCATAATGCGCCACACATTTTCAATGGGGGACAGGTCTGGACTACAGGCAGGCCAGTCTAGTACCCGCACTCTTTTACTACGAAGCCACGCTGTTGTAACACGTGCAGAATGTGGCTTGGCATTGTCTTGCTGAAATAAGCAGGGGCGTCCATGAAAAAGACGTTGCCAGGATGGCAACATATGTTGCTCCAAAACCTGTATGTACCTTTCAGCATTAATGGCGTCTTCACAGATGTGTAAGTTACCCATGCCTTGGGCACTAATACACCCCCATACCATCACAGATGCTGGCTTTTGAACTTTTGCGCCTATAACAGTCCGGATGGTTCTTTTCCTCTTTGGTCCGGAGGACACGACGACCACAGTTTCCAAAAACAATTGTAAATGTGGACTGGTCAGACCACAGAACACTTTTCCACTTTGCATCAGTCCATCTTAGATGAGCTCGGGCCCAGTGAAGCCGGCGGTGTTTCTGGGTGTTGTTGATAAATGGCTTTGGCTTTGCATAGTAGAGTTTTAACTTGCACTTACAGATGTAGACGAACTGTAGTTACTGACAGTGGTTTTCTGAAGTGTTCCTGAGCCCATGTGGTGATATCCTTTACACAGTGATGCCGTTTTTTGATGCAGTGCCGCCTGAGAGATCAAGGGTCACGGGCATTCAATGTTGTTTTTGGGCCTTGCTGCTTCCGTGCAATAATTTCTCCAGATTCTCTGAACCTTTTGATGATATTACGGACCGTAGATGATGAAACCCCTAAATTCCTTGCAATAGCTGGTTGAGAAATGTTGTTCTTAAACTGTTGGACAATTTGCTCACGCATTTGTTCACAAAGTGGTGACCCTCGCCCCATCCTTGTTTGTGAATGACTGAGCATTTCAGGGAAGCTGCTTTTATACCCAATCATGGCACCCGCCTGTTCCCAATTAGCCTGTTCACCTGTGGGATGTTCCAAATAAGTGTTTGATGAGCATTCCTCAACTTTCTCAGTCTTTTTTGCCACTTGTGCCAGCTTTTTTTAAACATGTTGCAGGCATCAAATTCCAAATGAGCTAATATTTGCAAAAATAATAAAGTTTCTCAGTTTGAACGTTCTGTATCTTTTCTTTGCTGTGTATTCAATTGAATATAAGTTGAAAGGGATTTGGAAATCATTGTATTCTGTTTTTATTTACAATTTACACAACGTGCCAACTTCACTGGTTTTGGGTTTGTATATAGTGTTTTGGAATGGTCATTCTGATATCAATGTATGTGGGTTTTCTTGAACTTTACTGCATACTTTTCAATATATGGTGTCTCAAATTCAAGAACGTGTTCAGTGTCTTCCTCTTCACTCCTAGAGTCTAGCCTAGTCTTCTGACCTAGCCCAGTGAACAACAGCATTGCTAGGTTACATACTGGTAAAAAATAGTGCATGTGTGTTCTGTTAAATGTTTGTGTCTGTTTAATTGACCTGTTGTTTTTTGTGTTGTCTTCTCATTTCAGACGGCCCCATACCTGCCTTTGCCTTGGGCCCCAAATTTCTTCAATCCGCCACTGCCTGGCTCCATGCATATTTCTCCACTCTAGTGTCTCATATTCATACGCAGCTGCTGTAATATTCTCAAGGTTACTCTCAATGTTACCCTTTAAAAAAATCTCTTTTTATCTAACACAAATATAGCCTGGAGCCCCGAGACGTCCGATGAAAAAACGCAGAAAAAAAGGCGCAGAGGCATGAGAGGGAGCAGCAGGGAATGAGTGTCCCACTTTGGCCCGTGAAAAAACACCTGTGACAGTTGGTGGTCCTCTAAACGAAAGCAGCCTGCGGGTGTGAGCGCTGGTCCAAGCCAAAAATGATTGCTTTAAAGCGGGCCAAGCCTGGTGGGAGTGCTGGTGCCTCTTTTCATCTTGGCCTCACTCCATCATATGACCTTCTGGCCCTCATACGCTTGTCTGTCCTTCTGTTTTCTGCCTTTTTCTCGCTCATTCTTTCTGATATCTCCCTCTCCTTCAATTTTTCAATATTCTGTTAGATTTGATCTGTGCTGTTGGTCCAGTGTGTGTGTGTGTGTGCTCAGATTAATGTAAAATTGAAAAGGTTTAGCTCTGTAATTCTGTTTAATCCCAAACCCATTTTATTAACGCCTTTGACAAACTGAGTTTTTGATTTTAATGTGGAAACCTATTCAAGAATCTGACCTTTGCACAACCTGGCAGGAGCTACAATGAAGAAGCTAATTTAAAGAGGGTTTAAAAGAAAAGTGTAGGAGATAGGCGAAATTGTAATAAAGCAGGTTTTATAATAATATAGTAGATTAGGAAATGGATTTATCAAAAGTCAAATAATGATTTAAAGGTCCCATCCTTCTTTTTGCCGTTTGGTTGTTGTGTTGTGAGTGCGTGTGTGTCTGTGTGAGTCTGCATGTGTGGATGTGTCCCACCCTCTTCCCTCAGGTTGCCAGGTGGAGGTGGAGGATTGGAGCGCCTGACCATCAGGACTGTATGGCATCTCCAATAAGAAGCTGGGCAGTAAATGGCAACCCCTTTAAAAGGCTTTATGTTAAATTGTTTAGTAGTTTCAGTTTGTCATTTTGAAATAATCTTATTTGGTGTTGTGTGTTCATTTTGTTGTACGACCATCCTTTGTTAGCAAATCCTTATTTTTTTATTAAACACCTCTGTTAACCGTTTCATCTGTTTTTTATGTTACCTCAAATTTTTTAGTTTGCACACGCAATTTAGCACCTTAAAGTGTTGTCTTCAAGTTTCCTTTTATGTTTGGAAATTCATCTGTCTTTTGGCTCTTTTTCACGAGCACGCCTTGGCCCTGCTCTACTCGGCCCTACTCCATTAGCAGCGTGTTTCCACTAGCCTGGTACCTCCTAAAACAAGCTAGTTTTAGTACCTACTCCGCTCTGGTTCCAAGTGAGCTGAGTCGATACTAAAAGATGACGTCACCGACTGCCGGCTACTTATTGGTCAGACAATGTCGTCATCGATGAGTTATGGGGCGACCGGTGAGCATGCTAGCGGTAGCTACCATTAGCTTACCCTCATCGAACCGTCTTTTCTTTGCAGCTGGATTGCTCTCGTCACTCGGCTTCATTCTGTTGTATAGCTTCCAAAACTCTCCTGTGCTTCTCAAGGGGTATTTCTTCTTACCACCTGCAGCCTTCTTCTGCTTTCCTTTATTCTATTTATTACTTTAGATATTATTAAGCTATTATATTTTTTATTTTGTAGTTTAGTTTCTTTACTCTTGTTTTTAATATTGCCTTTTGCACCGTGGGTCCGAGAGGACTGAAATTTCATCTGTGCTGCATGTCAAGCTTGTAAAGCATATTTGACAATAGGGGTGGGCGTATCGATCTTAATATCGATAGTATCGATACCAAGCTGAGTATTGGTATCAGATCGATACTAGCATGATGAGATCGATTCTGCAGTTTCTCTTATGTCGTCTTTACTTTACCTTCCTCCGCTCCGACTGCCGCTTCGAAACGGCGCACCTCTCTCCCTCTATGTCAACATGTTACTGTTCCTGAACAAAAACCTATAAATCTGTTGTCAATATGGAAACAGAGCCAAAAGGGCAACAAGAGAGGGCTTTGTGAGCAGAAAGCCAAAGGTTAAAGGAGACATATCATGCTGATGCATGATTTAATACTTACATATAATATAATAAATTTGAAAACAAGACCTTACACCCCCTTAATTTTCAAAAAATGAGATATTGTATTTTTTCTGATATCCTAGAATGAGATTTGATGCCTCTGAAAATAGGTCATTGCGAGATGTCCGCGAGATTTCAAACGTCGTGACATCATGAGGTACATTTCTTTTTATTGGAGTAATCTGATAAAACACTTCCTCCTCTGTGATGTCCGTTAGCCCTAAACCCTCACCGAGGAACACATCCAGCAGCAGGGGTATAAAGCTCCCTTGCTCACTCTCCCTCATTACCAGCTCTGGCCTGTAGGGGGACTCAATACGCGGTCGCTGCTTTGAGCCTGCCGGAAAATACAGTAGAAGAAGAAGGACAGGCTGGCTCTACCCCCTGATAGAACTGACCAATCAGAGCACAAAGGGCTGTGACGTTGCGAGGTAACTTTAGGTCATCCTTGAGACCGAGTGTTTCAACAAGAGCTTGATAATGGCCTAAAATGAGGATTTTGAGAACGCTATTGTGGGACAATGAAGGAACTAAATGACTTGTACTGAGGGCAGAAATGCTTTACAGGCATCCTAGTCTGGCATAGTGAAAAGGAGAAACAAGCATGATATGTCTCCTTTAAGGTTAACTGTAGTTTACACTTTATTTGTGCAATGGAAGGTATTTTTTGTTGTGATGTTGACATTATTATATTTATATATATTTTTTTAAATTGCTGCTTTTTTGTTATTTTGCACTTGTGATTTTTTTTCTTAAACGTGGAATAATTTATTACTTTTATACAGTTAAAATTTATTTCTATTGTTGTGGTTCATTAATAAAAAGCATTTTTATTGCCTAAAATCTTTGTGCTGTGTTTTACCATAATCATAATCAACCAACTCTGGGCAAAATTACAAAATTATTCAATGATCATTACATTTCATGTAAAAAGTATCAGTATCGGCGATACTAGCCCTGTATTTACTTGGTATTGGATCGATACCAAAATTCCCAGTATCGCCCACCCCTATTTGACAATAAAGGCTCATTTATGCTCAACGTTAAATACGGATCCGGATACAGACAGAGCTCTCTGTCCGTGCTTAGCGTTCTTTTCGTCCGTATTTCTGCACGTATCCTTGAAGCTTACGGATACGGACCAAACGGAGCAGTACCACCGGAAACCGTGTGGGCAGTGTTGCTACTGTCACTCTGATACTCATCTCTGGAGAGAAATGAAGAAGTATATGGCGGGGCTCTTCAAAGAAAAGTTGTGTGTGCTGGTGCGAAATCACAAACATATATACGATGTTACTTGTCCGGGACACCACGACAAAATCAAACTCCAAAACAGCTGGGAGGAGATCGGGAGGGAGCTAAATGTTAGCTCGTTGGATGCAAAGGAGAAGTGGAGGTCGGTGAGAGACAGATTTGTGCCCCCTGGTGAATGCAATGGTCAACATCCATTGCAAAAGTAAAAGACGCATGGGAGTATGTGCGCAGTGACGGAACCATCGTTTGAAACGGACGCATACTTTTTCATGCGTGTGACAAGCATAAATGAGCCTTAAAGCTGACTTTGACTTTGTTTGGACCTTGCCTTTTGGTCTTGTGTTTTTTGGATACCTCTATCAGATTCTCCCTGCCTCTGTCTACTGCCTGTTGTTTATGACACTACTCACAGTAGCTTTGATTGATGCACTTCGATTAAACCCCTAATTATCCAAAGTTTTGACAAACTAAACTTTAGAAGAGGGGAATTCTGTCTTGCATGTGACTCAGACTCCACTGAGCCTGAAAAACAGAAACAGATAATATCCCAGTCTAACATGAAGTCAGGGTATGTGCTCTCTGTAATCAAGCCTCGTTCAAAGTCAATTGACAATAATTTTGTCAATTAGAAAGACAAATGGAAGTGTGCCAGCCTCTGTTTACTTTATAAATTCCCTGAGGAGAGGGACAAAATCTCATTTGTGAAACCGAGATGAGGGTTTACGGTTAACCAATGTCTACTAATAGGCATAAGTGAGACTCGATTACCCATTGTTAAGCTCAACGTGACCTTGACTGATGTTGTTTATTTGGACATGCCGTGGTCTGTTGTTTGGGGACCAGATGTAATAATGGACTGTTGTGGCCTTGAGAGTCAGCTCACTGCAGAGAGAAAAGCCAGTCTCACCAACATTTGGATCATTATCTGTTAGAAAACCACAGCTGGCTGGTTTTCATCATAATCTCTGTGTGCCATTATGTTTCTTGTGTTTACTGTGACACGCTTAATCATGTAAATCACAATATTTAATTGATAAAATGTTACTGCTTTTATTGTTTTGGAATGAGGGACGGTTATTGCTCAAACTGGGTGACATTTAATTAACATTTTGCATTAAGTCAGCAATTCAAGCCACCAGCTCCTCACATTTACTGACATTGCCTCAGGATTGGTGTTGCTTTTTAATGCCTTAAATTTCCCATTGTGATAATAATGTGCTCAATTTGTTGCATTTACTATCATCCCTTTCTTTTTTTTTATAACCCATTCCAACCCAATCTGTTGATCAATTGTCTAGCTTAATTAAGAAAAGTGATTGTTGATGCTTTCGGCGTTTTTCTCTCAAACTGTTGGGCCCCTGCCTGTGAAACCCCAAATCAATACCTGTTACTCATTTGATTCTCAGCTTGGGCCTTATGGATTGACACACACACAAATACACACTCACACAAGTGATTCAGTTGTTGATTTCTATCTGCTGTCCCTGCAGCATCACCCAGACAGACGCCTGCTTCAGCTGCTAATGTCAACGGAACAAATCATTGATCACATAATCATATAATTATTCGTTTCATGCACTTTGAAGAGCGTGACGATAAACGTGAGTCATGACTAACTGCAAGAATTGTGAGCTTGTTCAAGGGAAGAACTGCACTGCAAAAACCGCCCTACTAAAAATAAGCAAAATATCCTTAAATTTGTTACAATTATCTTGTTTTGAGCAAAAAAATCTGCCAATGGGGTAAGCAAATTCTGCTTGGCTAGAATTCTTAAAACTAGCTTATAAATCTAGATGAATCTGTCTTGTAACTAGATAAAATTGCCCTGAATTTAAGAAAAGTTTGCTTATTACGAGCATAGAAAGTTATTTTTTTTAGAAAAGTTCACTTGAGTTTTGTGTTCTGCTTTTTTATTTAGTTTATTTCAAGAATGTTTTTGCTTAATTGAAGAATTAACATGTTTTTCATTTAGTAAAAAAGTCTTGGAAAGTGATAGATTTTCTTAAAGCAAGACAATGTCTTTCTGATTTAGCTGGTTTCAAGAAATTATCCTCCAACTCCAAGAAAAACAATAAGCAAAATTAACTTAGAATAAGACATAATTTCTTCATTTCTTCTATCTAAAATCAAGGCACCAGAAGCAATCCTGTTTAGTTGCCATTTATCAAAACAGTCAAATCAGCTGACAAACAGTTCCAAAAGCAATTCTCAACAACTCAGCCATCATCCTCAGAAAATGCAGTTTTTTGGGCTTTTTTAAAGGAATATTCCAACATTTTCTTTGTTTTGGTGTCTTACCTCAGTCCCCAGTCCATAACAAGCAGGTAGAGACCATTCTCTTGACTCTTCGTACAGTACCAATTATTTTGAGAGACTTCCAACCAAAGCCGCTAGCTTATGCCTAAGTCACACATTCCCGTTTCTCATAGCGACTGTGCACGACTGTACATGATTGAGGAAGCTGGTGTGATCGCTATGATACGGGATGAAATGACTGTCTCATCCCTGGACACACCCCGTAAATACACCGTCAGTGGCGCTGCTACAGTGCTTCAGGGGGCGTTCATCCTGCTCCAGTTAGGTTAATACAGCGATATGACGAGGATTCCATCCCGCTGACAGGACGTCAGCCCCGCTCGAGCTCAGTTCGCGTCACATAAGCCCCGACTGAGCCCCGTCGCTTGCGCCGTCTTGAACGGGACACAGTCGGGGCTCATACGGATACATCCTTGTCAGTCGTCCTCATAAAGCTTTCAGGATTGAGCCGCGATTGGGCCATGTTCAGCCCGACTGAGCTCCGTACATGCCACGCTAATACCGCTCGCATTAGGTCTGCATTAGGCTTCCATCCTGCTACACTGAGTGCGGCGATTCTCCACGACAGTTTTGAACAGTTCAAAACTGTCGGGACCCTTCCACGTTCCCCGCTGTTCATCCACGACTATACAACGCTGACCCAGACCAAGTAGCGCATGCACCACGACCAAAGCACGCTTTATCAGGATTATGACAATTGTGCACAATCGCCATGATAAACGGGAATGTGTGACTGGGGCTTTAGCTTAGCTGGAGTGTTCAGGTACACTCCAGCCAGCCTCTGGGTACAGGCATATCAGATAACTCTAGACAGTCAGATGGATTCAACTTATATTTGTGTGATTTCTTAAACTGAGAAATTGTGTAACTGATCTTAATCTTAAAATAAGTAAAATAATCTTGTTCTTCTGTTGGGACTTCATTCAAACCACTGTTGTGGCTTGTTACCAGCAATACTTGCTTAATTTTAGTTGTACTTTCTTATTAAACCAACACTATGTAGTTTTTCAAACATAATATAATCCTTCAATATTCATTGTGATGGTCCACCACTTTACAATGAGTTCAATGAAACCTCTGTTGTGGTCTGGAGTGGTCTGTATCCCTTTCACTGGCGCTATGTAACTTCGAGGTGGATGGTGGGAACCCTGCCACACTAAAAAAACTACACGTTTGGACTGCTTTACGGCATACGTCACTTCCCCCGATTCCCGATTCGTTTAAAACACGGAAGTCTTGTCGAAAGCCAAACGCGTAGCTGTAACCATGGCAGAGGCTACAAAAAACGTAAGGAAAAGAAAAGTTTTGTCAGAGGATACAAAACAAAGAAAGCGAGAGAAAAACAAGCTGAATGCTCGGACCAGAATAAACATCGGTTCGGCGTTCACTCGCTGGCGTGAAATAAAAGACGAGGAGGGATGTCCGACTACTATCGGGTATGTTAGCGACTAATTTATGATGAAGTTCCTCAAAAAAAACTTGACAAGAAAAAAGTACAGTACAACAAATCCAGAACGTACCAGTATATAGTTTGGTTTAGACCTATTTCAAGTGTGTGATATCACCAGCTCGTCGTTGTCTTTACTTTTATTCACTTTATTGCTTCAACAGGACGGGGTAATATTGCTTCACGGTAATAAAACCAAGTTGAACTTAGCGATTTTTAACATCGTCATTTAGTCAAAAATAAATACATTACCTCGTCGCTATCCATCCTGCAAACAGCCGCTGAAGACAGAAGAATACTTTTGAGCGAAGTCCTGGCTTCTGTGATTCGCCTACAAAACAAATGCACGCGACCGGCAGATCTGTATCCTTACGACAGTAGGCGTGCGCTAGTGCTCATGGGTAGTTGAGTTCTCTTTGCGGTCAAGCGGGGATCTTCCGTTGTGCTGCTTTAAGATTTTATTAGACATATTCTCTTGAAATAAGATTTTTTAAACACACATTTTGCTTGTCAAGATAATTTTTCTTTTTAGGTAAAATATAAGAACACATTTCTAGAAACAAGCTTTGTTTCTTTCTTAGAAATCCTTTTTGCACTGTCTGTGTTGACATAAGGCTACTTTTTTTTCTTTAAATCAGCTTTGTAATGATCCAGCAGTAACATTGGCTGAACATGCACACTGTCCCTTTACATGTGTTACCCTCTCTCTTCTACTTTCTGACTCACATAGCCGCCCACAAACAAAAATGTCCTTCGCATGGATATGCTGGTTAATAAACACAAGATGAATGTCAAGAGACTCACACTTGTTAGTGTAGCTGCTATCACCGATCATGGAAGGGCTTTGGCATTTCACAGTTACCTCGAAGGCAGTCTCACACATCCAGGACATGTCATTCTGAAGCTCTCATGAGTTTTATTATCACTCTCTCGCCCTCATTTCAATCGTAGGATAGAAGGACACAAATGTAAAGTTTCTCCCTGATAGTAGACTTTGTTATGTGGCATAGTTACACTGTTTACTGGCCACTCTTCCATGCAGCCTGCAAGTTCAACTTTCAATATTTAGAGAAGTTTGTTGAGCTATATTTCTCTTTTTTATTTCTTTGGTTGACCTTGTTAGTGCAGTAATCTGCATGAATGCCATTTTAACCCTTTCATCCATGAATTTATGAAATCACATGGGAAGGATTTTTAAAATACGTGTTTTTTTATTTGCTAAAAATAATGTGCAGTTTTTTTACATGTTTGTTAAAACTAGGGCTGTCACTTTAGTGCATTAATTAGATTAATTAATTACACCACAAATTAATGCGTTGTAAAAATTAATCGCAAGATTAATCATAGCACACAAACATTTTGATATTGTCCAGCTGGAGGACCCGTACATGGCAGTGGCACGTCACTTCACACATGTGTCTCTAGTCAAACCAAACAAAGCCCAGGTGACAACAGGAATGGGTTATTTAAGACTTAGTCTTATTTTATTTTTGAATTTATTTACCCATATTTGTACTACATTTTGTCAGTATTTTCTGTCTAAGTAATGTATAAATCTTGTAAATAATAGCATTAGTGTCATTCTGGAGTGTATTCTTGCCGTTCTTTTGCCGTGTATTTGCCGTATTTTAAAATTGATTGTCTTTTTCCATCAAAGTTCGTGCTTTATGGATTTATTCGATTGTACTCTGGAAAGATTTGAGGAGAAAATATCGAGGATATATGCCAGGGAGAGGAGGAGGAGGAGACCAGAGGAGAGTCATGAAGGGGGCTAACTGCCTCAGGGACTATCGTCAGTAAAAAAATAAAAAAAAAGGCCATGACATGGTTTAATATGACGAGCTATGACATGGACACTGATGCTGCAGGCAAACAAAAATCTGTGAGTGTATATAAAATAGGTTATTTGTTGTCCATTTACAATTGTTTACGAAGAGAATCCTGTTTAAAGTTCAAGTCTGTTGTTTTCTTTTCTTGTAATTACACACTGTTTAAGCTTTTATTACATAATAATGAAAAATACTTGCTAGAATTGTTTACTTTTATTTCTAATGAAAGAAGGGTAAAAAAAATGGACTCAAAGGGCATTATTGCCATGTCAATAAGTGCAGAATCTTAGCACATATTGCTTACAATGTAATGTTGAAAGCTTGTAACTGTTCACCTTGTAAAGCAAGTGGCTGCTGTGCAGATCAAAACATTTAGGGATACTTGTTGACAGCTTTTCTGGCTCATCAGCTCACAGTCCAACGCTAAAGGAAAACAATAATACACTACAGAGGAATTACACCATGTGGACTGTTGGATTTCAGTTGGAACAGACTGTTCGATTAAAGACAGCAAGTGAAGAGAAGAGGGACTGTTGGCAGTTCACAGCTTGGCTGTAAATGTGCTTCACAACAATTATTGTGGGCTGAGAGTTCAATCACTGCCCTGGTAGGTAGATGGAATGCAAACTCCATGTTCAAAATCAGAAGGGACTGCCAGTACTAAACAGCTACATTGAAAATTTTACTTAAATTAACACAGTATAAAAAATGCAAAGTAAGAAAGACACTCGCAAACCAAATGCAGCCTATACTAGTGTGGCTTGTATTCTGTATTTTACTGTCTCAATGTACCACACAAACGTCCACAATGACCTGTTAACTTAAGCCCAAGTGATATGCATATTATGAAAGAAGAGGTGCCTTGAGTGTGTAAAGTATAAATAAAGGGTCAATTAATTTAATTTGTCAAACAACACAAACACTGAGGAAAGTTGGAGAAAAGAAAACAAACTGAATATCATATATGTGTCAGGATCTGTTTCATGATACACCAATAGGCTACATCTTGACTGTTTCAAGCAACAAATGGAAGGATAAGCTTTACAAGCCATAAAAAAACAAAATTACTGCCCTGAATCCATGAGGTATTAGTTAATGGTGGAATGGATAAGAATATCTCGCACTGCTCTGTGTGCTAAAGTATGGAAAAGTTTATTTCCCTTGAAACAGTTAATTTGCATGGGATTTTTAAAATTCTCAGAGGTAATACTTTAACTTGAGAAATGTCTCGTCCTTTTCCTGTATACTCCAAAGTCAGTCTTTAAAGGCGTTTTCAGTTTAGCTACAGTAGGTGGTGACATGCACCTTTTTCATCTGATTATGGACCCTCTTCCTTTTGAACGTGACGTACGTCAAAGCAAAACTTGCTTATTACCTCTGCCAAGGAGGTTATGTTATTGCCGGAATCTGTTTGTTTCTTTCTCTTTTAGCAACATAACTCAAAAAGTTATGGACGGATTTCGATGGTTTTTTCAGGAAATGTCCGCATTGGGACAAGGAACAAATGATTTGATTTTGGGAGTGATCTGGATCAGCATAAAACTGCAATGATGAAAAATGTGATTTTCGTGATTAACTACTGAACTAAAATGTATATCTTGATGAATCCAATTACTGATGGTTTGTTTTCATGGTCAAGGAATCAAAATAGTTAAGTGAAAATATGGGTGAAGACTGTGGTGCTGGCGGAGGTCTACACTCTTCGAGTACTTTTCTAATATTTCCTGTTTTTTCTTCTGTACAAACAACAAAAAGGCCAAAATTTTACCTCGTGGATATTCCTGTAATTAGGCAAAAAAATTGACTACTTCCAAGACATAGCATCTCAGCTAAATGTTAATTTTTAGGGTCAAAGCCCAGTGCAGATGTGGAGCATATGAAGAACCTGCAGTTCAGTTTGATTGAGGAGTTTAGATCTGTAATTGCTTTGTCTTATGTTCTGTATTAAAGGAAGTTTTATGCAAACACTTTTATGTTAACACACATTTTAAAAGTCCACTGTTATTAGGCTATCATCAAAATTCATCTTAATCTTCCTGCATGTGAAGTACCAAAAGTCTCCCCTGATTTTTCCTGAGCTATCTTTATCTCTTCTCTCCCTTCCTTCACCTCCCTCCTGATACTTCTCTTGCCACCGGCTTCTCCACTCAGTCTCCTTCCCTTCCTCTCTGTAGTGTTGTTCTCTCCCCACACCCACACAGACACACTCACGCTGACTCCTTTTTGTGCCACTCCTGTTATACACTCCTCAGTCCCTGCTATATCACTGTCTGAATCTCTCTTTCTCTCATTTGCTGTCACTTACCTTCAGGCAAAGTCATCCCAAGTTGTTATGCACCCCCTTCGTCTCTTTGCTGATCACATCATCACACTACCTCTGAGTCATTTTCCAAATTTGGCCTCTAATTGGGTTTCTCCTGTGATTAAGTCAATAACAACCTTCATATTAGAGTTTAATGTCCCCTAATGAGTCCATTTGTTGGCTAGCGGCTAATTAGCTCTGATCTGTTTATAGACAGCCCAAACTAATTGATGGACCTTATTGAAACGCTATTTTTCATTGAGCTACGTTGAGCCTCTGTCTGCTTTTTGCTTCCAGTTCTGTAGTTAAGAGCCCCCCACAGCAGATTATGCCGTTCCGGTTCATGGATCGGGCTGTATAATTTGTGAAACAGCTAAGCATTAACGTTAATGATAACTCCAGGGGAGCAAAATGAAATCCATTAAACATTGACTGACAAATCTTCTTCCACCCCAACAAGCATTTACTTTTATTAGTGTTGATTGTTCTCAGGGTTGGTGTCGCGGAGACGTGTGTCTGCCTTTGTTAGCTTTTGCATTCACTGAAATATTCATATCTGCCAAGACTAGACTCTTCAAAAGTGGTTACGCAGCACACGTGCACAGCTGCTGAGCATGAGGACTCATCATAGCAGGCTGGTACAGATCAGGCCCTACAGGCAGTACTAAGGGAAATGCGAGGACAACACGCCCCTAAGTGGAAGCTATCAACTTCCAATCTTTGACAAAGTTTCACAGATCCGGCTGACATGCCAAGACCTTCCCCAGGAGTTTGAGTCTGCACCAGCTTTTGGCTTGATAAGCAGTGAGTCTGTTTGAATACAAAGTGAGCTGGAGGAGTCTGATATTGGGACTCATCCCAATCATATGCCTCCAGGTTAGCGCACTATCAAAAAGAGGGGTTTGTTTGAAGCAAGGTTGTGTGTCTGCACACAGCTGCAGCTTTATGATAAAGAGGAGGAAAGCTTGATAGGTGAGGCTTCCTGTCCTTCCATTCCTCCCTCAGTCTCACTCTGTTATTCAATTCAACTCAAATTGGCATGAAAACACCAAGGCGAGAGAGTGTTTTCTCCTCCACTCTCCACCTTATATCAGTGTGTTTATGTATTCAGTGGATCAGTGCCTGGACTGCGCTGTATCTGGGTTGTTAAATATTTGATTTATAACTATTTGAAAGTTTCTAACTGAGCTTATTTAAGAACACCTGGCAAATTGAAAAGAAGAAAACTCAGTCTTTGTATCCACATCTCCCTTACTGTGCAAACAAGAAAGTTTTTTCTAGTGTTTGCTTCCTTAAACCTCCATTGAGGCTGAGACTGTTTCAGCAAATTCTCTGGATAGTTTTCCTAAGTACCATCTGGACTCCGCAAACTTATCAGTACTAACATTTTCTAACTTTTTCGTTCCATTGTTCATAGCACATAAGCCTCAGTGCTATTTTCTAATAGAGGTGGTTGGTTGTTTTATGCTTAAATACAAAACCCAAAACCAGTGAAGTTGGCATGTTGTGTAAATCATAAATAAGAACAGAATACAATGATTTACAAATCCCTTTCAACCTATATTCAATTGAATACACAGCAAAGACAAGATACTTAATACTTTTTACAAATATTAGCTCATTTGGAATTTGATGCCTGCAACATGTTTCAAGAAAGCTGGCCCAAGTGGCCAAAAAGACTGAGAAAGTTGAGGAATGCTCATCAAACACTTATTTGGAACATCCCACAGGTGAACAGGCTAATTGGGAACAGGTGGGTGCCATGATTGGGTATAAAAGCAGCTTCCCTGAAATGCTCAGTCATTCACAAACAAGGATGGGGCGAGGGTCACCACTTTGTGAACAAATGTGTGAGCAAATTGTCCAACAGTTTAAGAACAACATTTCTCAACCAGCTATTGCAAGAAATTTAGGGATTTCATCATCTACGGTCCGTAATATCATCAAAAGGTTCAGAGAATCTGGAGAAATTACTGCACGTAAGCAGCAAGGCCGAAAACCAACATTGAATGCCTGTGACCTTTGATCCCTCCAGCGGTACTGCATCAAAACCGGCATCACTGTGTAAAGGATATCACCACATGGGCTCAGGAACACTTCAGAAAACCACTGTCAGTAACTACAGTTCGTCTACATCTGTAAGTGCAAGTTAAAACTCTACTATGCAAAGCCAAAGCCATTTATCAACAACACCCAGAAACGCCGCCGGCTTCGCTGGGCCCGAGCTCATCTAAGATGGACTGATGCAAAGTGGAAAAGTGTTCTGTGGTCTGACCAGTCCACATTTACAATTGTTTTTGGAAACTGTGGTCGTCGTGTCCTCCGGACCAAAGAGGAAAAGACCGGACTGTTATAGGCGCAAAGTTCAAAAGCCATTATCTGTGATGGTATGGGGGTGTATTAGTGCCCAAGGCATGGGTAACTTACACATCTGTGAAGGCACCATTAATGCTGAAAGGTACATACAGGTTTTGGAGCAACATATGTTGCCATCCAAGCAACATCTTTTTCATGGACGCCACTGCTTATTTCAGCAAGACAATGCCAAGACACATTCTGCACGTGTTACAACAGCGTGGCTTCGTAGTAAAAGAGTGCGGGTACTAGACTGGCCTGCCTGTAGTCCAGACCTGTCCCCCATTGACAATGTGTGGTGATTATGAAGCGTAAAATACAACAACAGAGACCCCGGACTGTTGAACAACTTAAGCTGTACATCAAGCAAGAATGGGAAAGAATTCCACCTGAAAAGCTTCAAAAATTGGTCTCCTCAGTTCTCAAACGTTTACTGAGTGTTGTTAAAAGGAAAGGCGATGTAACACAGTGGGAAAAATGCCCCTGTGACAACTTTTTTGCAATGTGTTGCTGCCATTAAATTCTAAGTTGATGATTATTTGCAAAAGAAAATAAAGTTTCTCAGTTCGAACATTAAGTATCTTGTCTTTGCTGTGTATTTAGTTGAATATAAGTTGAAAAGGGTTTGCAAATCATTGTATTCTGTTTTTATTTATGATTTACACAACATGCCAACTTCACTGGTTTGGGGTTTTTTATATATATTATTTTTCAAAAACTTTTTCCTGAATCTTTCGAGCTTGTTGTCTAAAGCACTGTAGATGCATGAGTCTTCAGAAATGAAACAGACCATGTATTTAGTGCTAATGACAGCCAACTGACAACCTTAAGTCCTGCCTCAGCACAGCCTCTCAGTCTCTCAGTACGTTAAGACGCCATGTACAGCATGTTCTGTCCACAGATTAGCATTAACAACCCTTAAAGGCTCTTTTAATAATCAAACAACTGATGTCACATGGTTACAGTTCTTTCTAGAGACAGTGGTTTGTTCAGCCCACATGCAGCTCTAGTGGAAGGAACATTTCAAGGCATGTCTGTGCAGCCAAAGTAAACATTAGAGCACATTGATGGCATATTGTGACCACATTCACTTACTAATAAAGTGTGGCAAGAAACATCTTACCAGGTTTTTCTTCATAGTCCACCTGTGTAGTGTTCTGAGTGTTATGCACTCCACAGCAAATTGCCCCCAGTGTCATCATCAGCTCATTTGCACATCTTGCACCTCAGTAGGCACAACCCTGTGCTGGCTCCATGAAGACACAAAGTGAGTCTGTTTTCTTCAACCCGCATCCACCAAACAGGATGACTGAAAAAACAAAAAAACAAGCAAACAAGAGTTTCGAGGTAATTTAAAAATACAGCACTTTGTGAAAATAATATCGATACAGACAGCATCGGGCATGAATTAGCTTGCTGTTTTCACATTGCCCTTAATTTATGCATGACAGCTATCTCACAATTTTACAAAACCCCATTTAAATTGTAGTTTCCTTGTGAGCACAAACAGAACATCTTGCTGGTGGATGTAGTAGAACTTCAGTATTACTAAGACTGACACAATAAAGCCTGTTGTCTGACGGGAGCTAAACTTAAGAACTCAAAATGTATTCTGTGGACATCTTGAACTGGTACAAACTTATTGGAATAGTAAATTAGTGGACCTTTAAACATGTACTGAGAAATTCTGACTAAACAAAAAAGCTCTACACAGAATTAGCAAATGCTGATTTCTTTGCAAGCAGTTCTACTTTAAAGGGGTTTCACTAAAAATGCTCTCTAAACTTTCAATACCCTGCTCACAGCTTTGCAGGCAGATACTGAAGAGAGCTTTCCTTACATTGTTCTTGTCATGGTTTTAAAAGGATTTGTCTCAGTGGATCTACAGGTTTACTCATTTACATGCATGAACGGCACACAGTTAAAAGTGGGAAACTTCAATTTGAAGCTGTTGACAGAAAGGGATCAACAGGAACTTCTTAGACAGCTCCAAGTTGTGATTCCACTTTTAGACTACTCGTGTTGCTGTAGTTCTCGATTTATGTCCAACACCTCAATACTTTCTTCAAGAGCCTCTGTCTCTGTTGGCAAACTGTGGACAAATTTGACAGAATGAGACTCATCACTTGGAGGTGAAATTCCTGCAAGCAATGGCCTGGAATAGAAGGCTTATTGACAACAGAAAAACATGCAAGAATTTCATTTATCCTTTTTGCACCCTCTTAGCTGTATCATATTACAATATCGGCATTTATATTGTATTGCACTGTTCCTGTATTTGAAAGTACTAAGGGACTGCGTAATGTCACCCCTTTGTTTGCTGAAACCATCTTTTCATCCAATCTGTAGCAAACCCTGCATGAAAAATACTCTTTAACCCTTTAACTTCCAAACTAAGACATACATTTGTAACATATTTGTTGGTATGTTCCTGCCTCTGTATTTAGCAACATTTCAGGTCTTATTTTTCAGACTACCCAATTAGGGAGCAGATGTGTTGGTCAACCCACTGGTTGACTTGCCCGTTAAGGGTATATGACGTGAATGGATCTCTTTAATCTCTGCAGCAAAATTTTGTTTTTCACATGAAAACATTACATAGAGCAAAATTTTGATAAGTAGTGGTTGACCCAGTTTTCTAAGGTATCATAGATACACTTTTTTTATTGTCAAATTTACTTCCTTCAACTTAATTATGATTTTTAGCAGATCTGGAAATATGTGACAAGATTTTTCAAGATTTCTGAGGAGCTATGCAGCAACGATTCACTGTGGGTTTTTTAGTTTACAAACATTTATATTCATGTATAGCAACATATTCATATACATGTTGATGTTACAAACGCTATTTAGAGGTGCATAAGGAAAACAGGCAAAAATGAACTTTCAGAGTTTCAAACACAGCGGTTTGACAGCAAAAAGCCAACCGAACGGTTACAGTGCCAGTCAAAGAGTCAAAACAGAACTGCTTTGGTCATAGCCAGTAGGTCCATCCATTTGGGATTCTTGTTCCTGGTTTAGTAGGGTTATTGCTTTGGATGTTCCTTCACAGGAACTGCAGCTCAGAGGTCTAGCTACTCCCGCCCTGGTTGCCATCTTTCTGTTCCTTCAACTGTCTCCCCAGTTGTTACCATTCTATTCATGGATGTCATCTAGTCTTTCCTAAAGGTTACCGACTAAGCCAGATAAGACAGTTCTGGAATACACCTATTGGCGGTACTTGGACACATGAACTCAGTTCCTGGGTGCAAAAGAATAATCCAGTTTTCATTTACCTCAATTTTTTTGATGTATCTATGTGCCAGCCATTGTAATTCTCTTTTACTTGATGCTCTTTTGCATTACTTGCTCAAGAAAATCCTTCTGTGTCAGTAAAGTTTACTTTTCTTATCTGTTATTTTTTAATTCTATATCGCTAGGGGATAGGTCATATGTTTGGAATCAACACCATGGTCTGAATATGGAACTAGAGGATGACATTTTTCGGAAATTCCCGTGGGTCATGTGATTCCCGCGGGAATCCCATGGGATGGGAGTCATTTTTTACTTAATCCAGTGATCGGGACGGGACGGGAAAAAAAAGCAACGTTGAGTATCCAGTCCAGTCCAGCCCATAGACTGTAAAAAACATGGGCGTTATACCGCTGGGCTCAAGTTGAAGTCGCCACAAAAACTGCTCCCCCTGGTGGCTGGCTGCAGTATAGGTCAACTCTCCGTCTCCCCCTTTCATCTGAACGGGCCGTAGTGAAACTTGAAAAAATTAATACACCTCGTAGAAATATTTCTCCCATCCGTATGCTGTGCTGATATGAAAGTATTATTGGGCTGCGTTTTTTCCAAGTCCTCTTTTTTCCGAAAAGTTTCTTTTTCATCAGTTATTGGAGTTTAAAAAATAACCGCGGTTTACAGCAGTTTCACAATGATTGTGTACGGCGTATGCTGCGGAGATTTGCGACCGTTTAAGACAGCTGCGTCCAGATATGGTCCAGATTTCTCGACTGGCTGCACAATGGCGGCGCCCTGACGGGGGATATTATGGCTTCAAAACCGTTAGGCTACATGGTAGAAGGCGGAGCCACGCTATCCAGTTCTTATAGCCTAATACATCCATGGTCCAGCCCTTTCCGACCTGACCGTGAAGCTAAGGAATAGGCTAGCATTTATAGATAACCTATTTTGATGCTATAAAACTCATCTTAAAGTGTGTATTTCGATCAGGCATATATCTAAAAGTGAGACTTTTCTGTAATTACTTAGAAACTCCTCACAGTCCCTTTAATTAATATCATTTTTATAAGATTCACAGCATGCTCACTCTCTTTTGGGACATGGCTGCCCAGGCACACTGAGGTGAATCACAGCCCAGGTAAGTTTATTGTGAGTAACGGTGCCGGCATGCTGCTCCACGCTGTTCGTCAGCCGAGACCGTTATCGGGTCCTTCCCCGCAGCTTGAACACCGCTGTCCCGGACGAGCCGACCTCTGCTCTCCGGCTCTCTCCCTCCGACTCCGCCTCTCCCTGAACCAACACACGAGCGACCGACTCCCCTCAGCCTGCCTGCCGCCACCCCGAAGCCCCTCCAGCTCCTGCAGCCCGTGGACCTCCCCACTTCCTCAAACCCGGACTCCGTACTGCGTGTCCCGACGCGTACCCACCCCTTTGTCCCCCAAATGGTCTCCTGATTCTGGTGGAGGAGTATCAAACTTGAAAAGTCCGTCTGTCGGGAGGAGCTGCACCGGAGAAGTTTTTTCTCTCTGCCCCAGTTTTGTGGCCCCGCGGCGGGGCAGGACAGCAAGGGGAGGCCGGGGGGATCAGAAGACCGTATGATGTGGATCTGGTACCTTCTGCTTGGTTCGGGGTCAGGCTCAAGAACTGTCGGTGAGTTTTTAAAGCCCTCAGAAAGTAATGTTGTCATGTTCGGGTGGGAGGGAGGGGGAATCTTTTCCAGCAGTGTGCTCGCTGTGCCGTGCAGCAGAAAACCTCCATTCACGTGATTTTCTCTGAACAAATGCACTTGGAAACTTTGTGAGCAACTTCCGTAACAAGAACTTATTTCTCCTTTCCCCTCCATCGTCTGAAATCTGCCCTTTCTCTTGAAGTTGTAGCGGAGCAGCAGCAGCAGTCTCTTCATGCATGACGAATGAGCACTTTGTCCCCTTCACTCAGGAGTGGGAATATTTTTGCTGCAGACACCCCCCTCGGATGCCATATCCATCTTACTTGTGTATGTTTTACCGAGATGGGGTTATGGTCTCCTCCAGGTTAAGTTATATGTCTGAGAAGTTGTTGACAGGACAGTGTTGACAAGTCAATCTGTTCCTCTGCCCCGCCATGGCAGCTGGGGCCCAGAGGAGGACACCAGGAGTTTAAACTTAGCAGTCACTTCAACTCCCTTCAACCAAGCAGCCATATCTCTGAGCTGGTTTGTCCATCAGTGGCATGCATTCAGTGTTTACAGCAACATTTAAGTGATGGGAGAAGTCCTGGTAAACAGACAATAATCAGTGATTCATGGTAGGGCTGAACAATTAAAGAGACTGTGAGGATGGAAATACACACTTTAAGATGAGTTTGATAGCATCAAAATAGGTTATCTATAAATGCTAATCCTTAGCTTCGCGGTCGGGTCGGACAGGGCTGGACTGGCCTGGATATTCAACTTCGGGAACAAGACAATTAAAACTAGAGCAAATTTATATTATTCAGACACGTCCTAGAGCACCGGGCTGTAAGTAGCTATATATAGCCGGCCACAAAACTACGATACTAAGTTTTCCAAAAATTGCTTGTTGTCACACATCAAAAACTACCACTACGTAACTAGAAAGAGATACATTACCTCGTCGCTTTGCATCCTGTAAGTTGTTGAAAAAGAAGTTGTAAAGCAATGCAGAGTTCTGAGGATGGTCCAAGTTTCTTTCATTTAGCATCACAACAAACACACGCTTTGGCTTGTGGTGCGTTCCAGTTGTAGTCGGAAGTTGGAATTTGGAGACTACAACTGATGAAACGTCCCCTGAAGTGGGAATTTCCTACTGGGAACTCGGTGAAACCTCGCCACCCCTGAGTTGACAATTGAAGATGGATGCCCCCAGTGTGATAGCCTGGTAGATCTGCATGTTTTTTTCCGACTTCAACTGGAACGCAGATAACTCGGGGATGATGTCACTCCCAGTTCCGAGGTTACTGGAACGCAGCATTACGACAGTCGCCGCGTGTACTCATGGGTAGCAGAGTCTTTATGTCGCCGGAAACAGATTCTCCTCACAGTCCCTTTAATGTTAGCTTCCTTGCTCCGCAGAGCACTTGTATCGAGGCTTTGTCATGAAGAAAGCGCTGAAATGAAGTGACACAGTTAAACTCTTTTTTACAGCCAACAAACAGGAGCAAACAGCCAAATCAAAGATGGCAGATTTCTTGGTATCGTGGTTTTTGCTCACCTTTTTCCTGTACTGGAACACAGGACTTGAATATACCTGTTGAAAATGCATAGTAACACCACCACATTTTATCAGGGGATGCATATTTGTGTACACTACAAACATCACCACTGGAGTATGTATCAACCTTTACATGAAGCCACTTGTTATTCGACACACAATAACAGAAACATTTATTCTCATTATTAAACACTGCATACAAGTACGCATTTGTCAATGACAGGGTGCAGTATAAATATCATTCTGTTAGACATAGATGTGGAGTGAGCTGCCAAACTCAATGCTAGTTTGCTCGACTGGATCAGAGGAGCATGTAGACATGATTGATGTTGGATACTTCCTCTCAGAATATCACTCTAGATTGTTTTTTCTGCTGTAGTACTCATATTTTGTCAGCTTTCAATAAACAAATTGGGCTCTGGCTTTTTATCATCTCCCAACCCTGACCTGGGTGATAATGATGTCGGCCACTCTGCATGTTTTTTCTGTTTCGCACTGGTTCCCTGGCCATTAGGTAAATAAAAATAGGGTATAAAAATCCCTCACCAGTGTTGATGTCTGGCAGGATTTTGCTGCTGGTAAATTCTCGAGCAGATAAATTAGCTGGTAATATTAGGTCTGAATTGGATGCCCTGTCATATTATGGGATTTATTTAAGAATTTAGGCCAAATATATTGAAAAATAGATGTGGGTCATGCTTGGGCAATAGTCATTAAAATGCCAATCATAGTATTGACATTTTAAGTTGTGGTAATATTAAAAATTAAAACTGAAAATGTATCCATCCCACACAGTCTAAGCCTGAAATATTAAAGTAAATAAAATATGTATGGATGAAAATGAGAATGAAAACAGGAGTTCTGCACAGGCTTTAGTGTCTCCTCCTGCATGTGCAAATAGTTTGCAGCATGCATTAGTGTACCTATGAACATTGCAGATCTGCAAACACAAGGATTATTACAGTGTGGTTAATTTCCTGCAGACGCATCAACTCACAATAACATGCATATTTCTGAATGGTCAACCAAAGCTGTTGTGTTCTCATGTGTAATTCATGACCCACAACACAGCAGTCATTGTTGCGCATGCTGTAAACAATAGGCGCCACACAAACACTGAACAACACAGTCAGTATTACCACAGTCTGCAGTTAGATCATGAAATGCCTCTTGTAATATAATTGAGTATATTAGATGTGTGTTTTTACTAGGGCTGGATATCGATTCAGATTTTCTGGATCGATTAGATTCGATATTAAGAGTTCTCAAATCGATTCGATTCACAATTCGATTCGATATTTGTTCAGTCTGGGTTTTCTCAGTAAAAATATTGCTGTAAATGACTTTCTGATCTGGTACATTAGTAAAAACTGTTTTTTACATTAAGAACTGAACCCAAAGCAGTTACATTAATCACTTATTAATAGAGATGCACCGAAATGAAAATTTGTGGCCGAAGCCGAAGCCGAATAATAAAGAAATGCTGGGCCGAATACCGAATACCAAACCGAATATCCAATGCGGCGGCAAAGTAGTTCACTATATTTTTTGATAGTGCATTAATAGTTTAGAGTACATTTTTAGACATGTTTTTAAAAGAAAGTAATTGTTTATTAAATGTTATGACATTTTGTTCATATTCCAGTAGCCTTTGCTTTTCAAAAGAAGCCCAACAAAGTTTTTCATTCATATTAAGCCTTCAAACAAAACAAAACATGCATTAAAAAATATGAATGTACACTGATGGATATATACCAATAGACCAATAATACCAACAATACTGCTTTAAAGCTGTCACTTTATATTCAATATTTGAATAACCGATCAAATATGGGAATAAATATCCGTAATGGAATTGTAAATAAATATTTTAATGTAAAATATTGAGTGTGGCGACACATCAGGCCTGGAGCAGTGGACCGTTCCGTCCAACAGAGGGCGCTGTGAGCGCAGCTTGACCGTCAGTCACATCCGGTGCTCTCTCGAGCCAAAGAGTTTCCGCTCCGAGTGGAGCAGATGGAGCGGACGTAAACAGCTCTAATTTGGGCTTTAACTGTTCTGAGGAGAGCTGTGTGGAAGTAGTTTTGGTTCTACACCGTTGATGGCAAACTTAAATTCAAAGACCAGGCTGTGTGTTCCGTGAAATATAGTTTAGTCTTTCATCCTCCACTTATTTGCGGGCTCAGCCATCAGCTTTTCATCCAAGCTATACGGCCGAGTGCAGTGGAGCTTCGTCAAGAGTTTAACCCCGTGTGACTGTGTTGTTTTCGGCAGGGTGGATAAGAGAGTGTCTGACCCTTACTGAGGGGGGGAACTATTCGGCCATGTTATCAGCTCACTCCACCGAAGGCCGAATATGGCTTTTGTTGCACTATTCGGCCACCGAATGTTCGGTGCACCCTTACTATTGGTGATATACATTAATGCATATTCTGCATGTTACTTGTTTTTTGTACAACTTGTCTTTTTCTTTCATTCTTGTTAATCTGAAATATGTCCAGACGTCAATTAAACTCTCCACTGGTGCCCCTATAGTGCTACTCGCTTCTGCCATGTTTTTTTGACTGCTTGCAGTAACATATCAAGAGATCTTCTCCAGTGGAAAGCAGAGCTAAACGCAAGACTAGCAGAGTTGATACCACAGGTTGCTTCTCGGACCGTCCAATGAAGAAAAAACTACCCACGTTAAAAGATCGATTTTTGGATTTTATGGATCGATTATGAACCATTTAAAGGGAAATCGATTAAATTGATTTTTTAAACCCAGCCCTAGTTTTTACACAGCATGATTCAGGTATTTTTTGCTGCTTAGTTTTAAACATGGAAATTCATAATTCATCTTGAGGCTTAAGAAACATTCCTTTAGTCCTTAAATCTTGGCAGTATGTCACGAATATTCCGCCAAACCTCAGAAAATGCCCATTTTCTCAGCCTAGCCAATGTTTCCTTTTTTTTTTGTTATTTTGTTGGGCTCAGAACAAATAAAATATACTCAAAATGCAAGTTTCAGTGCGGGCACAGCATCTCTCCTTTAGTAATAACTACACTGCAATTTTAGCAAAGTGCATTTATTGTACCCTCAAAGAACACTTACATACTTTGCAGATTATTTGGCATTGTACTGGAGCAGCCTCCCACAGGAGCCTAATGGTCCTGCTGCCTTGCACTCAAAGCTAGCAGAGATAAATCAGTGCTATTATGTAATATGAGATTTAGCCCCACTACCCGCTGATGCTGGAATGCTGCAGTGATGCAGTTACAAACAAGGAAACTTTCTCTTATTGTGTTGTGCAGTCTAAAAATATATGTGAGCTGTAGAGCTGGTCTGCCTGGCTGTACACCTGAGGGAGTGTTGATATAAATAAAATGAGGTACAGTGTCAGAAAGATAAATGAGCTTTGCATCAGTTATTCCCCCCTGCACACCAGTATGATTACTGTTTATTAAAGATGGGCTTTGTAATCATCACACCTGTGTTATTAATGTTTGATCATATTGCTCTAACATTCAGTTCTTCATGGGTCTTAAACCCTTTATGTTCCTTCATGATCACCAAACACTGTACATCGTCTTTTGAAGTCCTTGATTTATTACAAAGCATCATCACAGGCTTATTGAAAATGAGCACCGTTATCAAATTTAATCAAAGGAAATCATCTTGTTCATTCCTTTGTGCTGCGGCATAAGCATGTAGAAATATGCAAGACCCTTCATTCAGTAGAACCAAGTGTGTTTTTTGCATCTTGGTATGAAGATGGCATGCAATCCCTGCTCAGAGAGATTGGATTATATGCCGCCACTTTACATAGGTGCGATTTGGATATAAGATGAATCAAACCAACTGCTGTCAGCTAGGGGTGTGCGATATGACGATATTAAAACGTTAAGGATTATAACGATTTGATATCGTCATAAAACAGAAAGATCGTCAGATCGTCTGCGTGGGCGCAGAGACTTTGACGCGCACCGACTAGCCAAACAGGATCTCCTGTTTGGTTATGTAGCATGAAGCCATGGCGGAAAGAGAAAAGGAGATAAAAGCTTGAAAATGTCTGAAAAAAAATCTGTTCTAAAGCAGCTGTATTATTCACTCAGATTATAGACATTGCAGTTAGATAACATTTATTCTAAATTGTTGCACTTTAAGAGACAACCAGTTACTTAAGTTTGCATTTATATTTGACCCTTTTCAATAAGCTATTTGGTGTGTTTAGTTTTTATGTTACAAAAGTGCACTTTATTGTTGTTCATTACCTTTTATGTTTACATTTATTGCAAATTTTTACAAAAAACTGCACTATTTAAATTAAAACCTGTTCAGAAAGTTTCTTTGGCTTAAATTGTCTTTTTTTTCTTTTAGGGTTTTACATGTTTTGTATGTTAAACATGGGGGAAATGGTCAAACATGCAAATTAGTCTAGAAAAATCAAAGTAAAAAGAGAATTGTGATAAAATCGTGATCGTGATTTTATTTTTAAAAAATCGTGAAATGATTTTTTTGCCATATCGCCCACCCCTACTTGTATGTGTTGTTATGGCAGATGTGATTGTTTTTCAGAACAATCTGGTTCATTGGTTCATTTAATACCTCTCCTTTGATTGTGAATACAGAGTACACACAGGACGCTATATGCATATGTTGACACTTATGTCACAGTTACTTTTGATTGGAGAATTGCCACAACAGCAGAAATAATCAAAAAGATGCGCTCACACGGCCCCTCATGACTTACAAAAGGAAACCTCATTAATTATGAAAAAGTCAAGACACAAAGACAGGAGCGGCAAGGATCTGTTTACTTTCCTGTTTGTTCAGCATCAAGTAAAATAGGCTATAAACATGTATTTACCTACAAAGTCTTCTCTCTCCGGGGATGCTTAGCTGTGTTCTCTTGTATTTTCTCCTGCACATGACATTCTTTGTTAAATCAGAAAGATTCCTGATGGCACTCTCAGTAAAATAAGATTGTGATAATTCCAACCCATTGCAGACATCTCTGGAATGATCAGAAAATGGGCTGATGTTGAACTGTGGGTTAAGTGTGCTGCTGTGCATCCTCAGCTGGGCTTGATATAATTGGCCTGCTGGCCTTGATTACAAGTTATCTAACTGACTGAACATTTCACCGGCCTCTAATATGCTGCATTTTAAATACTGCCTTTACAAAAAATTGATATGGTCACCAATTTTAAGTAGTTTTCCTGTAATATGGTGTTTTTTAGTGATTCCTGTTAAATCATGTTGATAATTACTGCTACTGCATTAGTGTTTTAAAGTGTGTATGGTACGTGTGTGTGTTGCTTAAAATGCAGTTGCTTCACAGCTTACAATTCAGATGCAATCACAGAGCTGTTGTACACTCAGACAGACTGCTGTGCTGCTGTTCTCTTATGCTACGGCCACACCGCACGCGAATTGGCGAATTTAAACGCGCTTAGTGCCTGAGGCTGGACGCTGGACCTTTTTGACAAGCTGAGGGGCGACGGGCGTCACTGCGCAGGCGGAGTAGAGAGCCGGAGCCAGTCAGACTCAGTGATGACCTGTGCAGGCAAATCCAGCTGGAAACGAATATTTACAGAACTCAGCGACTTTGAAGCCTGCTCCTTTTTGTTCCGGTCTCTGTAGAGTACACATGTTGAATCGTATAGCTTTGGAGGATAACAAACAGCGCAGATCAACCTCTCCTCCATCTTTCAGTGGGGTTTGAGCCGGAGCAGGTGGCCGGAGCGTCACACGCCATCAAATCAATGACATTGGGGGGGAATGTCATCGCTGATTGGCTGCGGCGGCACAGCATTACGCGAATTTGCGTCAAAAGTTCAATATCTTCAACTCGAGCGTAGAGGCATTTGACGTCCCAAACGTGCCGGACGCTCCATACGCGCAGCGCCAAACGCGTCCAACGCGCCGCCCAGGTCGGCGTCCAAACGCGTTTTTGCATTGACTTTGTATGTAATCTCAACGCGCGTCTTTGCGAATTCGCGTGCGGTGTGGCCGTAGCATTAGGCAGGTTGTGCTGATCATCTGCACATATTGGATGCCATTCGGTCATTACGGATATTCAAACTTTTTTACACTTTAGCTAGTAACAGGTCATGAAGAGTTGGTGTGTTTTGGGCTGTGTTCACACTGCAGCCCTTAATGCTTAATTCCGATTAATTGCTCAAATCTGATTGTTTTGTTTGGCTGATCAGATTACACCTGTAAATGTGGCCTGACTGCAGGCCCTTGTCAGGCCACGCTACAGAAATCAACACTGTGACTGTGAATTTGTTTTGCCTGTTTCTACATATGAAATGAATCCACCATGCTACCCATTGTTTTCATTTATCAGGAGAGTTAGATTCATATCAGTTTGTGCTCTAATGATCGCTAAGTATCCCCGCTGCAGCACTCTGACCTGAACAGCTGATGAGATAAAAGGAGGAGGATGAGTAGCCCATCTTCTGCATCATAATTTAATTCTAACTACCAGGGCTTTTTGAAGAAAAGTGAAAAGCTTTTAAAGCTCTTACTGTCAAACCAACATTTTTGTCTGGTCTTATCCTACAAGTGGGAGCAATTATGAGGCTGTTAGAGGCGCCATATACTGCTATGTATCACTTAGAGTCTGTGCCTGGCTAACTTTCTTTGCTATATTGGCAATTATATCTACTAGTTCCATGAGTCTCAAGCAAATCCACTTTGAGAAACCTGAACTTTCCCTTCAAAAACACCATGGCATGACTTTGACCTACTGATTTCACCCATTTGTGAAGTTCCCATCTGTAGCACAGTGATTTCAGTTGCCATGGATATAGTGTCTTGCACTTACTTTTAGTCAACCTAGAGATAAAATAAAGGTGGGCCTTAAGTTCTCTGGCAAGCAGTTACAACATATGCACCAGGCAGTCATATCAGCTGCACACTTATTTTGTAAATTGAAGCAAATCTTTGACAATATTGTAAGCAAAATAAATCAGGTATACAAATTTAGCTGTTCTATTGTTGATTTTACTGTTGTTGTTTTAGTCTTATCTCAGTGACAGTGTTCCTGATTGTCATGAAAGATGCTTTTAAAAACGTATTAATATTTCCTTTACTATCACAAAATTATCCAGTGCTTCTTGTGTTCTGAAAACATGAATTAATATGCCCTTTTATAAACCAGTCTTTAAACATATATTTTAGGTTTAAATTAGAAAACAGATGTGGGTTTATTAGGACTGTAGAGGCTTTTACAGCATGCCCAATTTGCACAGTTCATGTTTTTGCATTTTTGCACAGGCCTCATTTTTTAACAGTTGTGGTTTACGCTTGATCATGGCAAATTTTTACCTTTATTGTGAGCTTGCACAGCCCTGAGAGCAAACTGATTTCCAAATTTTGGACGCCTTCTTGACACTGCTTATCTTAGTGACCCTTTTGTTTATGAGAATGTCCCACTTAGTCTCTTATGTTGTGAAGTTAGAGGGCTGATTTATGTGTGGTCCACTGCCAGCCTAGTGTAACCGGGACACCTTCAAAGAGGCCACACTGTCCGATATTTTGATCCATAATCAAAGATTGACTATTTGGGTCATTTCTCCCCCTGAACAGGAGGACAGAATCACATTGTCCAGCTCTTATTGTGCTTTGTGTTTCTGCTCTGTGGCTCTTTAGAGACAGTTTGGCCCTAAAATGGCTCTGTGTGTTGGTGATTACCTTGCATGCCTCTGAAAAAGGACAGAGAAAGACAATCTGTGTTTCTTTTGCCTTCTGACTGACATGGTTGGTATGCTTCCAGCCATAGTCACACTGAGAAGGCCGGAGATTAAGGAGGGCTGCTGCAGCTTAGTTTTCAGAGTTGTTAATGACTGGAGTCACGTATCCCTATTTTAATCAATTTGTCAGTCAATGCAGAGAGAGGCTACACAATATATTGAGAAAAAATGCATTGTGATTCTGCAAATAAGCTTACATTTCAGAGTAACTTGAAACTAGGGATGTAATCTTTGTATATTCAAATATTAGTTTAACATTCATTCTTTCATTCTTTTGATTTAAAGCTTACTTTTGATTGTTTGTTAGGTAATAAAATCCAACCAACACTGCACAAGAACAAGAAACACACATTCTTTAATAACAATGCCATGGTAGGGCTAATATTGAAATAAAGAAGCAGCAGCAGACCAGTGTCCCTTTAAACCTAATGGAACATTAGTATGCTTCCACTTTTATGACCCTGAGTGATGTCTGTGTATGCCACTATTTGCTAGAAATCATTATTATTTGCTACACTAAATTTCAGTTTAAGAATAAACAAGCACTATGGCTTTGGTTTTGGTGTTTTGTTTTTTAAATCAACTGACTAAAGGTCTATGGTTAAGGTAGCACTCATGTACAGAGACTTGGACACTTCTGACTGCACTTGTTGGAGGAATTCAGCCCAGGGTGTTAACATGTTGATGTTGTTGTTTTCTCACTTTTTAGTTTTTCTTTGCAATGTGTTGTTTGCTTACTGTAACATTTTGATAACAGTGAATTTGAGTTTTATTGTTGAACCCTAATTGGATCATACAATTGTGGCTGCTTGACATGCATTTGCTCACATGGCTGACTTAATGACTTGTGATGTGTATAAATATATATTATTGCTAAAGGAGTGCTAATACAAAGGGCAGAAACAATGACCTCATAGCCCCACCTCTCCAATAAGCCACATGTGCTAACCCTGCGAACAGGGCCAAAGAGAAGCAGACGCAAAGTACAAAAGGATGGCAGACTTTGAGGAGCTAAAGCTGTGTCACTAGGTCAAAAACACGCTATAGAAATTCTAAAAGTGTATCTGAATATAAAACACACATCATTATCTCTTGCATTGTTCCTACTGGTCCCTTTTATCTCGTCCTCTCGAGTTTGTGCCTGTACAGATCCTCCCCTTACCTTTTTAGTCTCATTAAAGATGCTATGAGGAGCTTCTAAGTAATAACAAAAAAGTCTCCCTTTTAGATATATGCCTGATGGAAATACACACTTTAAGATGAGTTTTATAGCATCAAAATAGGTTATCTATAAATGCTAGGGCTGAACTATTTGAGAAAATAATCTAATTGTGATATTTTTCCCCAATTTTGCAGTTGCGATTTACTCTGCGATTGTTTTAATGTTCCTCATCTTATGTATTCTTAAACAAACATAAGCAGTAGATTATTTTATAGTAAAAACAATATGACATTAACTGAATCTAAGGATAAAAGATTTGAGAAAAAGTGGAGAAGTGAAGAACAGAAGCAAAATAGGTATGAAATTGTAAAAACTGTGTAAAAAAAAAATAGTACAAAAGCGGAAAAAAAGTTAATTGGTGCAAAACAGGTATGAAATTGCAAAAAAAAAAGGCCAAAAAATTCAAAAGTGACTAAGGGAAATTGATTATAGCAGCAAAATTGGGATTAAATTTCAAAAACCATGTAAAAATTCCAAACATGGTCTGACAGTGGCCAAAAAAAAAGATGAATGGGAGCAAGATAGGCATAAAGTTGTAAAAACTGGGTTATAAAAGGTTAAAATAGGCATGAAATTGCAAGAAACTACATCACAATGCCAAAATGTTCAACACATTTTGGGTTAAAAATATTGCACTGTCTGCGATTTGAAAATTCCAACAAGCCATATTGGCATTTAATCTAATTTGCAATTCATTGTTCAGCCCTAATAAATGCTATTCCTTAGCTTCACGGTCGGGTCGGACAGGGCTGGACTGGCCTGGATACTCAACTTCGAGAACAAGACAATTAAAAGTAGAGCAAATTATATTTATCGGACATGTCTTCGAGCTTCGAGCTGTCAGAAGCGATATATAACCGGCTACAAAACTACGATACTAAGTTTTCCAAAAATTGCTTGTTGTCACACATCAAAAACTACCGCTACGTAACTAGAAAGAGATACATTACCTCGTCGCTTTGCATCCTGTAAGTTGTTGGAAAAAGAAGTTGTAAAGCAATGCAGAGTTCTGAGGAAGTCTGAGCTGTCCAAGCTTTGGCTTGGGTCATGTCTTTACGACAGTCGCCACGTGTGCTCATGGGTAACAGAGCCTTTATGTCGCCGGAAAGATTCTCCTCATGGCACCTTTAACATTGTTGAACAGTTACTTCCACTCATGGTTCTCCATATTGAAAACAAGTAATATATTTCTCCATATTTATTTAATCATGCTAAAGCTTGACTAACTGTAAGACACTGCCATGTGAAGCTTGGGAGAATGTTGGTCTTGAAACGAGGAGAAGGCTGTAAGGTGCATAAAAACACATTTGCACATCATGAGCTTACGGTTATACCAAGCCTTTAGTTTGGGATTTCTAATTTCTAGATAATTTTACAATTTCTTAACTGGAACACATTTGACAGGGGTGTGATGTGATTTCCAGATTGCGACATCTAATTCTGAGGTAAGTGTAAATGCACACTTGCCACAGATTTGTGTAGTCTAGCATCTTGCTTGTTTTTGTTGACATGGGCAGAACTGATCATAATCACTGTGACTAATAATTGACATAAAACTCATGCAGCCTCCACTTCAAAACTGTATCCATCTATCACAGTACACATGTTTTATAGATAAAGCAAGTGCAAACATGCTGCATCCATAAGGGCAAACTAGGGCTGTATTTTTCTTCTCTTGGGCTGCAGGGTCAGGGTCCATTCTCTGAACATTTCAGATCTATAAGTCATGATGCTAAAAGTTTCATGAACCCTGGAATATGTGGATTGAACAAGACAGAGAGAGGTGTAAAATATACAGAAAGAATAGTTCTAAGACAGCTCATTACAGATTGATTTGGAATTGATTGTAACTAATTCTCTATGCAGTGATGCGGGAGCTATGTCCAATCTTATATTGATCTCCCATGTCCTTGGAGTCTTAGATCAAACCAAAGTCTCAGAGGAATCTGCTTATTTACTGAATATAGTTTTTTCTGAATATGTCAGTGTGACTTTTCAGAAAGTGTAACATGTTCTCACAACCTCGTTACACAGTAGTCAATCACAGTGGAGATAACCAAGAGGAAAGGTTGGGTTGGGCATTGATTTCAACAGTGAGCAGTGCCAGGGCTGAAGGGTTACGTGAGATGCTCTGAGAAGTTTGTTTAGAAAGTAAAACCTGAGTGCTAGAAGTTCTTTGGCCATTTTCAGGCCTCTTTATAGTGTTTTTTACAAATGCAAATCTGCACATTCACTGTTGAGGAGTACAGCTGAGATGGGACAGTCAGAGATTTACAGTAGACTGTTGTGAAGAAGGAAAATGAACTCCCCACCACACTCTCTCCTTATCATATTAAACAGCCTCCCCCTTCTTCACTGATATCCCATTGTTTTACAGTCTAGAATAATCTATGGGGGAAAGATGCCCTGTGGGCGGAGAGATAGGAGAGCTGCAGAATCTTATTCGCTGTAAAGCAGAAAACTACTTATAAGAAGGCGCAAGACAGTAATGACCAGCCGAAGTAGACGGAAGAGTTCATTAAAACTAACTGTGTCAGGGACAAGAGCGGAACTGCTCTGACGTAACCAATCACGTCTAACATCTACTGTGCATTTAAAGTAAAGGATGTAATTTTATGCTGGAATAGGGTTCAGTTACAGATACAGGCTCTGCATGAAGCCAAACCATCAGTGGTAGCAGGAGAGTGCCTGACGGTTCTTCCAACAATGTAAGTAAAAGATCTGGGCATTACGGCTGAACGATTTGAGAAAATAATCTAATTGCGATTTTTTTCCCCAATATTGCGATTTACTCTGCGATTGTTTTAATGTTCCTTATCTTATGTATTCTTAAACAAACATAAGCAGTAGATCTTTTTATAGTAAAACCAATATAACATTAAATTAATCTAAGGATAAAAGATTTGAGAAAAAGTGGAGAAGTGAAGAACAGAAACAAAATAGGTCTGAAATTGCAAAAAAGGGGAAAAATTGGCAAAAAAAATCCAAAAGTGGCTTTGGAAAATTGATTATGGCAGCAAAATTGGGAATTAAATTTCAAAAACCATGTAAAAAATTCCAAAAATGGTTCTGACAGTGGCCAAAAAAAGATGAATGGGAGCAAAAAACAGCCATGAAGTTGTAAAAACGGGGTTAAAAAAAGGTTAAAAAAAATGGTCCAAAAGTGGGACAAAGTGTATGAATAGAGGTAAAAAAAATAGGCAGGAAATTGCAAAAAGCTACATCACAATGCCAAAGTGTTCAACACATTTTGGGCTAAAAATATTGAACCTTCTGCGATATGAAAATTGCAACAAACCATATTGCAATTTAATCTAATTTGCAATTAAATGTTCAGCCCTACTGGGCATAAAGCCTGTCAGCTTAGCTGCAACTGGTTTATTAGCCTACATTGTGAAGCAGGGCTAAACAGTGAAGAAGAAAATTAGCATTATGATAATTTTTTAAACTAAATAAAAATGTTTTTAAAGGGCAAATTACAATAGATATATTCACGAAATGATACGAAATATGAAACAGGGCTCACGATATTAAATAAAGATTATAGAAAATCTCCAACAGTAGGAAGTTGTGCAAAAATCTCATTTTCTTTATTTCCTTCCTAATGCAGACATAAAAAAATATTTCTGCATCAGTACAAAATAAATGCTCTTTAAACAAACCAAAATTGTAGTTTTTCCCCCTTATTTAGACTACAGTGCAAATACAAACATAAAATCTCAATAAAAAGTGCTTTGTTGTTGTAACAATCAGGATAATTACATTCTTGAATGAAAAGGAAAACAAACAGCAGTCCTCAGAGCTGCAGTTTAGACCTATAAATGTCTGAACTGTGAACTATAATATTTAGCCTATAACAGTGCATATACTTCTGATCTTCAAGTATGATCAAATTCTGTCGACTCAACAGTAGATGCAAAAATCAAATATTGTTTTTTATGCAGACTTACACAAACATACAGTTGCTGTCTGTCTCCAGTTCAAAGTAGTTGGTAGTTGTACTCGCCGCAGTATACGGTGAACTGTAGCGGCATATTTTGCACACGGTTGTTGTTTTGTCCGCAGTCTTCTCCCCGTTCTCTCGTCTTTTACATAGGAGTCCAAGATAGGTCCACACAACCGATTTATTTGACGAAGGAGCGTCAGCTAATTCCTCCACTTCGTCTTCCTCGATATTGAAGCGAATGTTTTGCTACAGTAGGCGAGGAGGGTAAACATCACCAGTCGTGCACGCCCCTTCGCGTTTTTTATTTTGTGCGTCTTTGAATTTTATTTCGTCATTTTTTTCTTTCCCGAAATTTCGTGGCACAACATTTCGTTTCACCCCTACTAACTGCATTTTAGTATGATGGACACTCTTATTTGGGTCTTCAACAACTCTTATTTATTTATTTTACAAATTCTATTTCTCTTTTTATAATCTCTCCCCGTTGCAGCGCTGACAGTTGCACGGACACAAGCAAATAAGCAGCAGAGTAGAAGAAGGAAAAGGGGAGAGAAGGTGGATTAGCACATGTTCTTGACTCACTCATATTTGTTTTTTTTAATTACTTTAAGTAAAGACAGAGATCTGTAACTGTCGAATTTGGTGGTAATTTTGACAAGCTTTGTTACTTCTGTAGTACGCTATGAAACTTTACAACAAATAACATCTTGCACTTAGTTTTGTTTTAGGACATTTCGATCACTTTGAAGCAACACTTGCATTCACAATTTCAGTGTCAGACAGACAAGTTGAATTTAAATCTGATAATATATTTTTTTTTCTTTAAGAGATAAAAAAAATCATTAACACCATGTATGTTCCATCTGCTGATGTGAAGTTAGTCCCTAGCTCTGACAAGCAGCAGGATAAGGTGCTCCTTTCAGTGGGTAGTGCTAAAATGAAGTGGCTTGGTAGTGAAAATATCAGTTGTCAAAAAATCAGATATTTGATGCAGTGACCCCATGCTGTCTTTGTAGATTGTTTCCACCTTTTAGCTCTTTAAACTACGAGGAGATGGTGGCACCATTTCCAGCTATATGTAACCTTATCTTCTGTGCCAGCTATTTCTATACAGATGCAGAGCTGATCACTGTAGCTGTGGCTTTTGTTAAGCTAATGCTATGAATCCCACACAGCCTAACCTCAAAAATCCCAAACAATCCCTTTTAATGTTTGATGTGGTGTTTTTAGACTTAAAAACAACAATGTGAACTTAACTTTGAGAGGCACCTTCAGTGTTAACGTTGATTTGTTTAGAGCTTACACAGCACAGTCGCTCCATTCTCCCGTGGCCAAACACCTTGGTGTCCCAACTTTAATCTTCGTCCACAGCGTCTCCACTGAGAAAAGCCTGACCCCAGCTGCATGTGTCTCCCTTGCATGCTTTGCCTGCTGTCAGTCAGGGGAGCGGACTCTGGCAGGCTCACAGCTGGCGCCCCAGCTGTCCCCCGTGATCAACAGTCATTTGCTGTCCTGCGTCTCACAGCCATTGTGGCAGCCATGCAGTGTGGACACTGACAAGGCTATTTTTGACCGAAATTCCTGCTTCCCTCTGTCAAAGCAAACAAACAGTACCTAGCGGGTCAACAAAAAGCCAGAAAGACTTTCAGATAACATCAGGGCAGCTGATTCTCCGTTTGTTTGTTTGTTGATTTGGATAAAAATACTTGCAGTGTGACATAGATTTTGTTTATTACCTCCGCCAAGGAGGTTTTGTTTTCGGGAGAGTCTGTTCGTCTGTCTGTGAACAAAATAACTCAAAAAGTAATGGATGGATTTTGATGAAATTTTCAGGAAATGTTCAGCATGGGAAAAGGAAGAACTGATTCAATTTTGGTGTTGATCCGGATCAATGTCTGGATCCGCCATGACGAAAAATGCGATTTTTGTGAATAACTACTGAACTGGAATAGATATCATTATGAATCCAGTTGCTAATGGTATGTTTTCATGGTCAAGGAATATAAATATTTACATGAAATAAAGGTAGGACTAATATTTATGGTAAAAATTACAATATGGGTGAGGACTGAGGCGCTGGCGGAGGTCTGCGCTCTCCGAGTGCTTTTCTAGTTTTGATCTTTGCTACATTGATTTTTCCCTGGAGATATAGAGGTAACTTTGACTTTTAAGTCGAGCTCAATATTTGCTACTCATGTCTAATGCTGCGTTCACACTGCAAGCAACCCAGCTACCAAAATCGTGTCGCCCACTGACGTAGCGTCGCGCGTCCATAAATACCTCATTTTGGTCACCGTTGCCGTCGGCTGTTGCTCGGTGACATCACGTCTGCTCGAGTTTCACCGCAATCATATCATATATCATATAATAGGATGTATAAGTGGACATTATTCCAGCTGTATCCTTTTCATTCACTTTTCAACCACAAAACACTGCAGCTGATGATGCAGCAGCATTATCTGTGAGTTTACCGCGGTCCGTCTAGGCGGAACTAATGTCTTCACTGACTAATGTTTCCCACACAGACATGGATTGTTCCTCTGTAGTCCGGATGAATAACTGTCTGTCTAGGGTACCGTCACACGTGCACACACCGCTGATTGATCAACTTTTTTTTTACTTTCACATCGCGCGACAGCTATGTGGTAGTGTGAAAAGCGGCTGTCGCATCGCAGGAGGGTTAGCCTCGCCCCATCGCGGCTGTACATTGACTTTGCATGGAGACTGAATGCCGAGGTAGTACAAGCAGCGTCCGGTGTGAACGCAGCATAAGGAATCACTTTGAAAACACAAAGGCAATGACAACCAGAAAAGCACTCAGAGAGCGCAGACCTCCGCCAGCACCATAGTCCTCTCCCATATTGTAATTTTTACCATAAATATTAGTCCTACCTTTATTTCATGAAAATATTTAGATTCCTTAACCATGAAAACATACCATTAACAACTGGATTCATAATGATATCTATTTTAATGGAAAAGTCATTTACGAAAATCCCATTTTTCGTCATGGCAGATCCAGACGGTGATCCGGATCAACACCAAAATTGAATCAGTTCTTCCTTTTTCCATGCTGAACATTTCCTGAAAATGTCATCAAAATCTATCCATAACTTTTTGATTTATTTTGTTCACAGGCAGACAGACAGACTCTCCCGAAAACATAACCTCCTTGGTGGAGGTAACTAAAGATCTCTCATTTATTGTCTTCAGATGATGTTAACCGTAAAGGATAAGGCTTAGAAAGAAAAGCTGCAGAATTGGAGCTAAGCATTATTCAATCACTTTTAAGAGGATGATTCCACTTGAAAAAAAGAGCCCTAATATTTGGCATCTCCAAAATTAAGGGATTTAAATTTAAGCTTATTTATTTCTCGTAAAACTCGGTTCTGCTTCATTTGCATATGGTGCACATCAGCTGTCAAAAACTTACAGTGATGATTATGCCGCACTCAACTAGTGTGGATGTAACCTTTTGCCTCGCTCATAATTGCTTTGTAATTGTGATACTGCTCTGGCGGTTTCATCATTTTACCAAGCAGCCCAGCTCCATCCACCCGCTCTGAATGCTGTAATTAGATGCAATTTTCCAAACATCTAATCAGAAGTAAAAGGGCTATTTTGACCAGACACTGTTTTTTTGATTGCAATCACACTGCCATTTCTTTCTCTTGTTCCTCGCTTTTGCATGCCAAGTGTTATTATAGTGCACAAATGTCCTTCTGTGTGTAATATACACACGTTTTCTAAGCAGCATTGTAGATGAACCCTGGTTTAGAGGCACGGTTTGCAGTTTATCTTTCTATCTGCAGAATTAGATCAAATGTTAGTACGACAGAGACTTTTGGCAAATATATTTTACAAGGGTCTCAGTGCTTGAGTTCAGATTTGATTTTATTGTGACTCTTAATATTTCATAATTTGCTGATTATTGCAGTACGTAGCATTGTGATATATTGATATTTTAAACCTTTCCTGACTGTATTTTTATTCAAAAAATGACCAAATGATCTGAATTTTAGATAATGTTACATGCTCTGCTGTGCTCACCCTCTCCAAACACTAAATTTAAATGACATTTCTGTGCTGCCATGTTTGTTTACTTACTCTCTCCTGCACCACGTATTTCACCTCCGCACACCTTACTTGCAGTGGCTTAAGCACCATTATATGGACTCAGAGAACAACTGATCTTATTTTTAAAGAGCCAAAATTAAATGTCAGATAATGATACTTCTGAAGTATCCATACTTGGTAGCCTTGAATTGATATATGATTACCACATCAAATATCACAATACTTAAGTGTAGGTCTGACACGATTCCTCGGATAATCCCGATTATTTGATTACAAAATATCCTCGGGGCAAATTGTGTGCCTCGAAGCCTCGTTTAATATATAATTGTACATATATCTGGACTACCATACAGTGCACGGTGTTTGACATGGATGATCATTTCTGTGGCACAACGCGCCTGCTACCTCCGCTGCTGCGCGGCTTTTAAAATCATGAAGGAAGAGAAAAGAGAGGGACAGAGAGGAGAGAGTCCACAGCTTAGCACAGAGCTTAGCATGATAGCACGTCGTCAATGCTGCAGCACGTCAACAGTAAACATCCGGTCTGTGCGTCAGAGCGATACAACAGGATGACACTCATGATACATCAACAGAAGCAGCTAATGTGATCAATAAACTGAGATATGGGCTAGTAAATAACCTACTTTGATTATGGCTCCGTGTAAAGGCTGGTTCAGAACGTAAATCAATGCGGAGGCTACTTGCCCAGAATCATGTGTATTTAGTTCACATACTTTTCACATCCAATAACTTTACATTCAATTTGATTGCAGAGAGTAGAAGAGGAAACACTGACAGTGAGTGGAGGAAGCAGGTGTAGGGAATGTTTTCATATGTTATAGAAATGTACATTAGCTAGTTAAATGATCTTAGTATCTAAGTATGATATTATTTGGTCCTAGAAATAAAGTAAGCAATATAAGATCATCAATATGGTACAGTAGTAAAGGCAATAATTTAGCAAAAAGAGACAAGCATGAATACAAATAAAATAAAAATAACCAAACTTTAAAAAAAAATACTGAAAAAAGCAAGATATGGCCCAGAGTAAAAATAAAAGTATAGATTTTGATTTTGAGATCCCATTTATGCTCAGAATTTTCAAAATAAGAAAAATAAGTTGTTAATTTAAGTGAGCTGGCTTTTCTGTTTTGTGTGTTACGAATAATAATAATGTGTAGTTATTTAATGCAAACTGGGTATAACTCAATTAAAATGTTGGAGCAAAACTTAGCATTTACTTTGAATTAATGGGAATTGATACTCTGAGTCCCATGTGATGGTTTTATTCAATCTCTGCTTGCTCCACTTTGTCATTGGCAGCCCGACCTGAAATTCTAAATATCAAATTTGTTTGGTTTTCATAAATCTGGATCACCAAGGCTCTGTCTGTGTAAATGTCAGGTCCACAAACCTCTGCTCTGTAGCTCTACTCATTATGAACATGATGAAACTTCCCCATACTCTTAAGTGCTGCATGTTTAAGAATGTTTTCACTTCTTAACTACTCACTAGCGTCAGATGTAGAATTATAAAACACTAAACACTAGCTGTGTTCACTCCAAATATTAACCTCTATGCACTGTTAATTTCAAGTCTCCTTTGGATAAAGTATGACTTCATTCAGCTCTTTTTAGAGACCCCATGACCATGACTTACAGTCCTGCTCAGTATTATTGGCACCCCTTCATTATTTTCATTACTTTAACAATATCTTCAGAAATAAATTGAAATGAACCAAACTTATGTCATCAGGATCTTTTAATTGAAGGTCCAAAATACTTTAACAAAAAAAAAAAAAAAGTTACATATTGTATTTTCAAAGAGGGAACTGAAAAAAGCATGTGCAGCAATAATGGCACCCCTCTTCAGTATTTTGTTGCACACCCTTTGGCACTGATGACAGCCTCCAAATGTTTCTTGTAGCCATCTATAAGCTTCTTGCTCTTCTCAGCTGGTATTTTCTCCCACTCTTTCTATGCAAACTGTTCGAGCTCTTGAACATTTGCAGGTTTCTTTTCCCCAATGGCAGATTTCAGCCATACCAAAGATTTTCAATGGGATTGAGATCAGGACTCATTGCTGGCCATTTTAAAACAGGCCATTTTTTTCCTTTTCAATCATTCCTGCGTGCTTTTGGATGTGTGCTTTGGGTCTTTGTCTTGCTGGAGGGCCCACGATCTTCGACTCAAACCAAGTGTTTTTACACTGGGTAGGACATTTGGCTCTACAATTTCTTGCTAATTCTCTGATTTCATGATTCCTATGATAAGGGCAAAGCCTCCAGTACCTGATGCAGCAAAGCAGCCCCAAACCATTATGGAACCTCCACCATGCTTATTTGTTGGTAGGGTGTTCTTTTCCTCGTAGACTTCAAGTGGTTTCAATGAAAACTGCCTATTCTAAATATGACTGCATGATCATAGTAGCTAATGAAGTATAAATTACAAAACTTAATATGTGAACATTACTTCTGCCAAGTTTGAGTCTGATAAAGTGATGCAGAGCAAAGTTAGAGAGGTTTGTAAAGAAACTGTACTGTCACATTGTGTACTTAAACTTCATGGGTGCCAATAATGATGAGCAGGACTGTATATATAACTGTTTATTCTGGGGATCAAAGTGGACATTTCTGCAAAAATTTAACTCAAAACAGACTTTTGCAGGAAATTTTAGGTTGCACGCAAAGTATTCTTTAGTTTTAATGTTTAAGTGAATATAAAATAAGTCCAGTAGGATATATGCAAATGTGTGATGACAGGCAATCCCAAGAAAAAGTGTCTTTAACTTTAGGCCCAGAATGATGGAAAACTCGTCACAGTATGTAAAGTTATTTCAGAAAGACAAATGTATGACCAGGAGAGGGGAAGGCAGCTCTATTCCACTCTTCTATTAACCACTATCCATGCGAAGGGAGATGTTACACACCAATCTCTTTGCACCTGATTGACATTAAGGTTGACAGAGCCAGTCTGATTCTCACCGAGATGAACATTTGGGCCAGCAGACCTCTAAGGTGAAATTCCAATCTTGGGACCTCAAAGCTATTATGCTTTTGAGGCAACTGCTCCACCATGCCAGTGCATTAATGAACAAATAAGATCAATCTCGCTTTGGCTGCCTTGAAATAATTGCCCATTTGTCACAATTAATTTCAGAAGTCAAGCTCAAGACCTCCTGATATTGATATTGAATTTCCCATTATTGCAAACCCGAAACTCTTCTCATTAAAGTGAGCTGGATGCCAGGAGTTAGTCTGTTTGCTAAATGGATATTAAAAGGGTTGAGACAGACAGCAGGGATGATTTTAATGGTCATTTAAAGGTATGCAGCAGCAGAGAGTTAATATATGTAGGAGACTTCAGACTCCAACAGTGTTGCATAAGTACACTAACCTGAGATGCCAGATAACGCTTTTCATATCAATGGGATATTTTTCAATAGTCGATCTGGGAAACAAGCCATAGGCAGTGTTTAGAGAGGACTGAATCATAAAAAATAAAATTAGAAACACTGAAAGTCTGAAGACGTGCTGTCACTTTTAACTTAAATATTTTCTTAACAAAAACAAGCTTGAAGCTTTGCCACCTTATGACAAACATAAATCCACTTCCTTCATAAGGTTATTTCTAAATTGTTAGCTAAAAAATGTAAGGGATGTAGAGCCAGTGTTAGTCCACTTCGTTCTCCTTTACATCTAACACATTTGGTTTGGGCTGAACAAACTCTGGTTTGCTCTTTTGGAAAGTTCTGATGATGCTGGCTTGTGTGAAAGTTCACATTGACTCTCGTTTCGGACCAAAGAACTGTACCCTTATCCATCAGACAATGGGAATTCGTCCAGGTTTGCTTTCAAGCAATGTAAATCTAGGTAAGGTTGGATATTTACGTTACTATTTGGAGCACAAAATGGATTTTTTCATATAAAACATGGTATTGAAAAGTATCAAATAATGTTACTACAACCAGCTCTGAAAGTCCCCAGCTTACGTGGTTATTAGTTAAAGCTGGGATTGGCGATCTGATTTAGATACACTTTTTGTAATACTGGTTAAAATGGTCTTCATGACCCAATGGCGATCAACTCATATTGTGTTCTTAAAAGAGAGTGAAAAATATCCGCTATCTACAGCAAAAGTAAAACAGGGAAAACACCAACCAATAAACATGCCGTGACACCTGTTTTTAAACCAATCAAATCCCGTCGCCATTCTGCGTGTAGCCGAGCTAAGACAGATCAGAGTCCGCTGGAGAATGCTTACCTTTCAAGTTTTGTCTTGAAAATAAGGGAAGCCCGCTACGAGCCGTCCCACAACCCCAACCAAGCTCCAGTATCCCTCACATTTTAAGACAGGTGTACAAGAAATCTAAAATAAGCACTTTGTTTCCCTAAGTTTGTTCTGTTGGCTCTAATCTCACCACAGCTGCCACCCAGGCTACTGCAGGTGGACGTTCTCACCAGACTTTTTCTTCTTCTTTGGTTTTACGGTGGATGGCATCCATCATTTTGGAGCATTACCGCCCCATTCAGGCTAGAGACAGAGTTCAGTTTGGAGAGGCAGAGGAATGTTTTTATTATCATATCATCACACGGGAGATTTACGGAAGAATACTGATACAGGAGGACGGCGGGAAAGAGGATAAAATACGGAAAATACGGTAGTTTCACGGCAAAAAACGGGGGACTTGACAGCTATGTGGAGAATGTCAGAGGAACTACCTATACCCCGATCAACATCGGGCTGTGAGCACTAACTAACTTTACATGTTTGTTTGGTGTTTTCTTACCGCTGACTGAGACATGACTTGGTGTAGTGTAAAACAAAAACATTGTACATTGTGGTTTGGAGTTGAATCAGTCGTGTTGTGTTCATTTAAGCGTAAGTTGAATTTTACAAAATTAAACTTCTGTTTTAAAATTTCTTTGTTGCTGCCTTATTTGAATAACTAGTTTTCTTTGTTCTGCGCACTGAAAATGCCAATTATTATATGGAAAAATTGTGCTCTAGGTTACCAGGAGCCATCGTCTGCCATAGGCCTTTTGGCAGTGCTTTCTGGCAGTGCTCACAAGAGCACCATAATTTAACTCTTTCATCACACCTCAAGGTGTTCACTTCAGAGGAGATTCAGATTCATTCATTAACAGTGTGGTACAGCTTGGGATGCATGGGAGATAACATGACAAAGCGCATGCCTCACATGTTCTCGAGGGCAAACACACACACTCATAGTTCTCAGGCCTAAACAGGGCCTGAGAGTGGATTCACTACACCGATGTAGGGATGTGTGAGCGCTAACATGCATCTACATCAGTGTAGTTAGCAGCAACTCAGGCTACGTTTACATGGAAACTCCTGACTTAAAGACGCATAGATTTGTCCTTTGTGTTTTAGAATTCTTCTGCGTTCAGACGACAACGCTTGGAGACGAGTTAATCTGCTGTAGTGTGCATGCTGGTTCAGTAGATGGTGGTGTAGGTCTGCAGAGAGGCAGCGCTGCTTCAATACACGAACGAAGAAGAATACCTTTCACAAACAACAATGGTGAATAGACGAACAGAGATGCAGGAGTTTCTTTTCTGGACAACAAATCTGTCTGGATAGTTTAGTCTTGATAACAAACCGAGCACGTAAGCAGCTCACATGTTACTCAGCGGACGGCCGAAGCTGTTGTTGTTCCTGGCACGTGCGCGCAGCCTTCATCCAAAAGAGTACTGCGCATGCGGCGACGCCAGCGTTTCACCCTGAAACGCTCTGATACGGGTTTACACAGAGCTAAATGGAGAGCGGATTCAAATCTTTTCACTCTGGACCCTGTTTTCAAAAGTTGCCATTTTCAACGAGTTTCCATGTAGACGCAAGGCCAAAACGCAATGAAAACGTATCAGATTTGATCATTTTCGGCGCCATGTAAACGCGGCATCAGTCTCCAGCTTAAGCAGTCACACACTACCATGCCCTCATTGTTTGTCATCATTGCTTCACCCTATCTCATGTAAACCTAACCCTATTAGTGCTTGAAGACCCTATCCCAAATAAATCTCCTTGAATATTATCATCACACACACCTTAACTTTTTTAGCTGTTGGTGCCTTGCTTCAGAGCTCCCCCTTTTGACTCCCTTGGTTTGTTGTCCTCCATGCCCAGAGGACGTTTTTGCATTGAAGTCTGCGTTTGTATGTTTGTGTGCTCCTAAGGTGAAGTGTGTGTGCAAAAAGAAGAAAGGGTAATCCCCTATTGGACAGGAACCAGGGGAGGTGAGGCGCTCATCTTCACAGGAACTAATCACCTGATCCTGCCTGCTGTTGACAGAGGCAGTCTCGCCAGCCACAATCAAATGCAAAGCTCATGTTAATTACCTTAATGCCGCCTTTCCTGTCAGCCATGGCTCAGCGAGTGTTAGGTCACAAAATGGATTATTCTCTCTGATGTACAGGGGCTCCTACTCATCAGAAACAAACAGCAGAAACCCATTCTGATATTGTGAGACCGGGTCGTGCTAACAAGAGAGAGCTATGGAAGGCCAAATGAAATTGGAGGTGGGTTAGTTAAAGTGCCAGGAGAGGGCAGAAAGTTCAGGCCTGTCTTAGGTCATTATGGGGCCAGCACCATTAGTCTTACAGGGTCTAGTGTGTCAGAGACCTTAATTGAGTCTGTCTCTGTAGAGGTTGCTCTAATGAGAAGCTCCAGCCTTAAGGATTTGACTAATTTCTTCTTTGCCCAGGATGATGTGTCAGCCCAGCCATCCTGTGGTTAATGGCTCCACATACTTAATGACGGATTGGTGGGATCTCCAGAGACTCAGATTGGCCTTCATATTAATGCACCCTGGAGACTTGTGCCCAGAAAATCCATCACCTCTGATGTTGTGGATGCATCCTGTGCCACTGATCAATAGTAGTTCACTTTGTTTATTATTGTTTATGATGGTGTTTTGATTGACAAGTTTAATTATTCCAGGATGTTTTCCCTTGATAACATGATTAACATGTCCTTTAAATTCGACTAAAACTGATGCTGTAAAATCTTCATTAATCCCTTTGCTCCCTAGTCCTTATACTTTATAGAGATGCTAAGAGAAAGGTTCTAGTTATGTGTTGTCTTAATAAAGTCAAAACAGTGATGGATAACTTGAGTGAAAGTATAGATATTCCTGGTCAAATATCACTCCAATGCAAGTGAAAGTTATGCAGTCAAATTGTAATCTAGTTAAAGTACCGGAGTACCTGCTTTTGAAATACTTAGGTATTAAAAATACATTTTCAAAAGCAGGTCAGCATGTTATTGCAATATTGCCACAGTAAATTTACATAACCTTATGATTGAAACAACCAACTGAATGCACTGACCTGCCTATAGCACCTGTGGAATAAAAAGCTTGAAAAATATGCCACAAAGCCTATAGAAATGCCTACTGACACACTTGAATCAACAAAGACGACTATTGGTGTTCTCATTTTTTTATTTAAAACACCCCTTCGGATATGGCCGTGGGTGCTCTGGTGTAGAATCATTGTCTGGATCTGCCGTAATCATAATTACTGCCAAGGCGAACGGTTAGCTCAACGTTTACCTGCCTGATCTGAGTAGCACGTGCATAAGGTACAGCATCACCACATTAACAAACGCAGATCGCAGTTTTAGAGGAGAAAAGAAGTTGTGTTCACCAACTTCGGAGCTAAACTTTAAAGTAGGGAGCAACAAAACCCTTCATATAAATGTAGTGGAGTTAAAAGTATAGTATCTGTCTTTTAAATTTAGTGGAGAAAAATTCAAAAGTTTAAAAAATATATATACTTAAGTAAGGTACAGATACTCAAAAAATGCACTGAAGTACAGTTCACAAGTAGACCTACTTAGTAACTGTCCACCTCTGGTTGCTTTAGTATCAGCAAGGACTGCACAGAGTGAACCACACTGATATAACCATGATATGCAGTTAAGATGGAGGTCATGGTCATAGCGAGAAAAATGTGTGGTGCTAAATGGTGGAATAATGTTTTTTTTTTTTTTTAGTAATTTGGAACTTTAAAACAGAAAAAATTTTTGTTGTGTGTTGTCCTTTTTTTAAAGAATTGAATTGATACTTTGCACTTGCTGTTATACAAGTGACAGAATCATTTTGTTTTGAGTGAGAAATTGTACTAAACATCACTGTAACTTGAAGAGCACACTGTCCTTCAATAAGACTTCACATTTTAAGATAAAAATTCTTGTACATAAGTCAGTAAGCCTATACTTTTACTTGCTGTTTAACTATGTGTTCATGTACAGAGCCAACACTTTGTTAATAGTAAAACTTAAAGGTGCTATGAGGAGAATCTATTTCCGGCGACATAAAGACTCTGCTCGGCGACTGTCGTAAAGACGTGACCCAAGCCAAAGCGTGTGTTTGTTGTGATGCTAATGAATGCAGCTCGGACCTTCCTCAGAACTCTGCATTGCTTTACAACTTCTTTTTTCAACAACTTACAGGATGCAAAGCCACGAGGTAATGTATCTCTTTCTAGTTACGTAGCGGTAGTTTTTGATGTGTGACAACAAGCAATTTTTGGAAAACTTAGTATCGTAGTTTTGTAGCTGGCTATACAGCTTACAGCCCAGTGCTCTAAGACGTGTCTGAATAATATAAATTTGCTCTAGTTTTAATTGTCTTGTTCCTGAAGTTGAGTGCCCAGGCCAGTCCAGCCCTGTCCGACCCGACCGTGAAGCTAAGGAATAGCATTTATAGATAACCTATTTAGATGCTATAAAACTCATCTTAAAGTGTGTATTTTGATCAGGCATATATCTAAAAGTGAGACTTTTTTGTAATTACTTAGAAACTCCTCATAGCATCTTTAATGTGGAAATCAATGATACTACTCACTGTGATCCATCGTTTCATTGTGATATCAAATTGAATTAACAGGATAACTGTAATAGAATCATAAGAATAGTGAAGATGCATAGCTCTAATACTTGGACTTAAAACAAGAGCAAACTGCCAGATTTTGTGAGTATTGATTCTTATGGAAGTGTAGCTTTAGCTTGGCTCATTGTACCTTTAAATAGAGCAGATTGCAGAGTTAAGAAGTTCATTTTGTCATGCTGTTTAATGCCCTAAGGCACCTCTTGTCTAAACAGCAGACCGTGAATCACTTCTGCGTTCCAACATCAGAACGGTGATCTGATCTCTCTAATGTAATTCCTCAGTGACCACATGCTTCTACAGTTGCCACAACCTGCTTGTGACATCTCCACATTGCCCAGTAAGACCTGTGAAAATCCCACACAGAGACCAGTGGAGCCGGTAAACATCACATTTCACCCTCATGTGACTCTCATCTCCACCGTGTCCGCCATGGGTCAGGGGCTCATCCGTCCTCAAGGAACTGCACAGCTGCTGATTATGATGGATTATGATAGATTCCTCCTTCACTGACCTCTGCAGCCGTTTGCACATTCTTTACTGCACTGGCACACAACCACACACACAAGGAGACACTCCAGAGATTTATAGACAGACAAGTGTAAACACAGAAATATCGATACACAGAGGTTCGGACACATGCTGGGATCATGTTGCAGTGGGAAAGTACACATTCGCCCAAGGAAGGACAAACAGCCACACATGGATACACATACAACAGCAACAAACAAGCATGGGGCATAGCTTGGAGTGAAGCCTTTCTAAGTCTATTCAGATCGGTACCAGTGAGACTCTTAAACCAAGCCCAATTAACTCGACACAAACTTGCATGAAAGCCAGTAAGCCCAAAGGGAAGGAGGTTAAAACCATCTACAACCAAAGCCCAAAGAGTTGGAGCTGCTTTCAGAGGCAGGCCGTTTGTTTTTATTTGGTCTGGCGTCTTTAACGGTGCCACACTGCAAAAACAGCCCTACTAAAAATAAGCAAAATATCCTTAAATTTGTTACAATTTTCTTGTTTTGAGCAAAAGAAATCTGCCAATCGGGTAAGCAAATTTTGCTTGGCAAGAATTCTTAAAACTAGCTCATAAATCTAGATGGAATTTGTCTTTAAACTAGATAAAATTGCCCTGAATTTGAGAAAAGTTCTTTGTGAAGATTTTTCCTCAGGGTTCTGTAAATAATGCTTGTATGGTAAATAAAGCATATGGATTCAACTTATATTTGTGTGATTTCTTGAACTGAGAAATTGTGGAACTGATCTTAATCTTAAAATAAGTAGAATAATCTTGTTCTTCTGTTTGGACTTCATTCAAACCACTGTTGTGGCTTGTTACCAGCAATACTTGCTTAATTTTAGCTGTACTTTCTTATTAAGATTTTGTTAGACATATTCTCTTGAAATAAGATTTTTTTTCTAACACACATCTTGCTTGTCAAGATAATTTTTCCTTTTCGGTAAAATATAAGAAAAAAATTCTAGAAACAAGCTTTTTTTTCTTTCTTAGAAATCCTTTTTTGCAGTGCATGCAGAGCACTTTGAGCACTGTGTCTTTAGAGGCCGTTTACATGGCGCCGAAAACGCTCAAATCCGAAAAGTTTTCATTGCGTTTAGATGGAGCGCGTTTCGTTTTTACTGAAAACGGAAACTTTTGAAAACGTGCTCCAGAGTGGAAAGGTTTGAATCCGCTCTCCATGCAGCTCTGTGTAAACCCGTATCAGAGCGTTTTTAGGGTGAAACGCTGACGTCACCGCATGCGCTGTGCTCATTCACATGAAGGCTGCGCGCGCATACCAGGAACAACAGCGACTTCGGCCGTCTGCCGAGTAACGTGTGAGCCTCTTACCGTGCTCGGTTTGTTATCCAGACAGATTTGTTGTCCAAACTAATTTGTTGTCCAGAAAAGAAACTCCTGCGTCTCTGTGCGTCTGTTCGCCATTATTGTTTGTGAAAAGTTCTTCTTCTTCGGTCAAGTGTTGTAGCAGCGCTGCCTCTCTGCAGACCGACACTGCCATCTACTGAACCGGCATGCACACTACAGCGGATTTACAGGGGATTAACTCGTCTCCAGAGTTGTCATCTGAACGCAGAAGAATTTGAAAACGCAAAGGAAGAATCTTTGCGTCTTTAAGTCAGGAGTTTCCATGTAAACGGCCCCTTTGTCAGACCAGCCGCCTCCACCTCTACCTCCACCCCAATCACCACCCCTCGCTTCATTACAACGGATTGTGTTGGTGCAGCCACATTGAAGAGCAACAGGCTGGACAAGGGCTAATCGCTGGTGCAGACTGATGCACGTTCACAGTCACCTGGTCTCCAAGCCGCTGAAGCGTTTTTCTCTTTGCATTTCCCTCCCGCTTTGGAACAGCAAAGGCCACCTACATTGATATTTTGAGGCAGAATTTCACAAAAGATGGCAAAATTGACCACAGGGATCCATAAAGATGTCAGCGCCGCAGCTCTGAGCATGAGTCTGCATGCGATGTGGAGCAGCAGGATCACTGACAGCAGTAAGGAGGAAATGGCTGGCCTTCACACTGTGAACCCTGCAAGAGCATATATGAAGCTCTTTCCCAACGCTGTGTGAGAGTACTTTTTATCCATTTCCATGACAACACAGAGGTCTGGAGCTTGGCGAGAGAGCGGGAATAACAGAATTACAGGTCTGAGTAATGCAGAGGATCTCTCAGAGGGAAGCTGAAGCTGGGGAAATATAATCACCGGCAGACATGAATGATGTGGCAACTGGGAGACATAATGTGGGGGTTGCTGACACCACGACCAGGTCAAGATAGATTCTGGCAGCCAATTTTCAAACCCTATTTATGGGGGACTAGAGATATAAGGACAGTTTCAAACACTTTCAACTAGAAATGCTTAAAACTCAACTTACCTGGGGGCAGAATCTGGACGGGGCTGGGCTGCATCAAGCATTGAACAAAAGTATTCCAAAAAAGTCCAATAATAACTTTAGATTCTAAATAATGACTTAACATTCTAAAGTCATAAGGATGTAGAGTCAGCAGGTGCTGCTGTCTTTATTTTAAGGTGTAACGTGTTTTATAGCTGTAGACCAGTGTTGGGGAAGTTACTTTTAAAAAGTACTGTTTGCTCGTTACTCGTTACTTCGGAAAAAAGTAACTCATTACTTTACTTAGTTACCCTCTATGAAAAGTAACTTTTCAAGATACTCGTTACTTCTCCGTTACTTTTACATTGCTCGGTCTTGGACAGAACCCCATATCTGTTCCTGAATGTGAAGGCCTACACAAAGTTCTACTACAGAGAACATAACAGTTATTTGTGCTCTTTATTTTACTAAATGTCACATACCCTGTGGAATCAGAGCTCCTGCCCAGTGTTTCCACATTTTGCTTCTGAAATAAGAAACCTGGTCAGTAAAAACAAGCCCAAAATAAGCAACCTCTAGCTATTTCCTTTCCTAATGTGATATATTACTTTTTAAAAAGAGAAATCTACATAAAGTGTGTTAATTTTACATTTCAATATCACAGCACTAAGTATCTATTTAAGAAAAGACCTTCGCTTATAACAAGCAGACCTGGCAACTTTGGCTCTGGAGTGTGCGCCATGTGCGTGAGTGTGTTTGGGGGCGTGCACGATAACCAGGAAACGAGGAAGTGGACAAACTACCTACCGCAGTCGTGTTTTCCTTTATGCTAGGAGCTGGAAGATAATCAGGGGGGATACACACAGACTTAAGAGCCCCAAGAAGAACCTTCATGTCTAAAAAACAAGGCCAAAAAAAACCACAACCCGCGGCCGTGACTCACAAGATTTTCGGCCCTTAGACGCTTATAATGAGCAGTTAGATCTGTCCGGGGGAAATGTAACGTCGCGCTGCATTAAAAAAAGGAACTACGTTTTGTTACCAAATTTTCAATAGTACCGCGTTACTTTACTTGTTACCCGAAAAAGTAGTTTCATTACTGTAACGCGTTACTTTGTAACACGTTACACACAACACTGCTGCAGACGATGTTTTTGGTGACAGTGGCAGGCAAAAATGTCTCTGTTGATTAGAACGGTTGGACTCCAGCCCTAAATAATAACAAAATTTTAAAGCAAAAGGCAAGGGCTTGGAAAAAAGGTGCATTGGGGGCAAATACTCTGGCCGCACTATCACTAAAACTTTGTTATCAAGTAGGGGACTACAAATCATCATCCCCTAGGCCTCAATTGTCACTTGGGCCATGAGTTTGAGACCCATGCTCTAGACCAGGGGTCATCATCTATATTTATACAAGGGCCAGTTTTTTCCTTGGCATATGCTCTGGGGGCCAGATTTAAGAAAACACTAATAATAAATCAAAACAATTATAATGAAGTGTTTTTGGTCCACTAGTCCTGAAGCAATCACATAGGGTTTCATTAATAGTTGAGGGCATCAAGTGAAGAAAAGATGTCCTTTAAACAAAAATATTTTTTACTCTGCACATTTCCTCATGTTCAGTAAAACAAAAGACCAAAAGAGCAAACAAAAACTTAAGAAAGAAAGAATTTTAAGGTTGAAGTTGTTTTTAAGTCTGTCAAAAGTCAGAACTTTTTTTCTGAGATTAGTTTTACTATTGTGGGGGGAAACTGAGGATTCTTAGATTAAATTTAGAATGATGCAGAAAAAAAATCAGAACTCTGAAATTTAAGCAGAAATCATGAGGAGAAAAGTAAGATTTTTTTGAGAATTAATGCATACTTAACATTGCATATTTTGTCTTTTTTTCAGTCAAAGAAAAAACTAAATCTTCTCAAAAACTTCCGCTGCAGTGGCCTAAAACCTCTTCTGTAAAATAGTAGTCAGGGGGCCGGATGGAAAGCTCTGAGGGGCCTGGTGTGGCCACTGTGATTTTTTAGCAACTTAAGCTAAAATATATTGATAAAAGGACAAAATGGAGGATATCCAGAAATAGGTCATGTGATTTATATACATTAATACTTTTAAAGAGGTTTAACCCCTTCATCATAAATCTTTCCACTCCCTACAGTGATATTCACCTCCTCTCTTCTCATTCATTCATCTTTACAGTGCACTCTGCAGGGTCTCGTCATAATAAACAGGGCTTAATAAGGTGCCCTCTGAACTCAGATCTAAAGATTATATTTTTTTTTTTTGTCAAAATGATTCATTTCGCTCAATAGAAATGTAAATGTGAGCTCAGCTGTGTTTTTGCCTGTGTGTGACAAGTAGTTAGCACATCTACAACCACTACCTGCAGCTGGGGATATAATGGCTTTAGTGGACAGGAGGTCACGACACACTGAGCATGGTGCATTTCCTCACATTTACGCTGTGTTGATAAAAATGCTCTCTAACGTCATTTTTAATACCTTGTCTGAACTGCTGTGCTGCAGCGACACATCAGGTCCTTTACAAAAAGCTTTCATGGATACCAGTACTCTCAATATGGTGTAATAATTAAGAAAAAGATTATTGTACACTTTAGGGACAATAAAGTGTACACCTTTTTGGCAATACCACTGCCCGGCTGACCTCACTCCCTTTACAGTGTCGGTGGCATGACTTGAGCAGCTGCTTTACTCGGTTATAAGTATGAACATTTGAGACTTAATTATTATGTTTAAAGAGGAGTGTTTAGTTTGTCTTTTTGAATTTCAAATAATCCATTAAAAGCTGGAACAGATGCAAAAAAGCAGAAAATTCCACCTGTTCTGTAGAAAAATAAACAGTATAAACTAAAGTGTTGGAGCCTGGATAAAACATGACTGGGACAACATGAGACTAGTCTGTTAGAAACAGAAATCAAGTGTACATAGGCCCCGAATCTATAATTCCTGTCCAATGTTTTCAGAAGTTGTCAATAATGTCAGCATGAAACCAACATGTCTGCCACATGACATGACGTAATAACAATAACTTCCATGTACCAAGTGCCACACCTTTAGGAAATCTCTTCAACCACATCTCAATAAGACTTTCTGCAAGAATTGTTTCTTAAATGCATGACAGCTATGGTATAAAACCCTTAACCAGGGGTGGGCAAGTGGCGGCCCGTTGGCCAAGTGTGGCCCTCCACATCACTAAATGTGGCCAGCAATTCATTCCCAACAAGCAGTTGTGAATATGAAGAAAACTCAGATATCCAATAGAAATAATTCTATATGATCTAGACTGATATTTTATTGACTTATGTCAGTTGTTTGTGACCTTACTTTGCTGTGCTAGTGTCTCTAAATCTCGTTTATGAAACATTTGAACGTTATATCAAGTATTACTCAATACTGTAGTTAAAAAATGGCAGCAGTAAAATATTTGAGCTTTAAAAATTTGAATAACACTCATTATTTTATTGATTTGAAAATAGCTTCATTGGTTTTAATTCTATGTATGTTAGCTAAATTTGCCTGAATTCTCTGTCAAGCTCATTTAATTATGCATGAAACTTGTATTTATGTTGTGATATATGAATATTGGTATTCTAATTTTATGACAAATTTATATTCTCATATGTTGTTTATCCAACATTACTTTTCCTCATCGAGAGTTTCTGAAAATTTGAAACAATGTGCCCCTCAGGCTGGGAAAAATGGTTTTATGTGGCCCTCTTGGTAATTAAAGTTGCCCACCCCTGCCCTTAACCCTTTAAGGTCCAAGACCATAGACTATAGCCAGAAAATTCTAATTCCTTGGAGCTGAAATGTTTGTTTCACTTTCTGCTAAAATCCATAAAAATCAAAATGTCCATAAAATTCAACATATAGATTTTTCATATCTCATTTGATACATTAGGTGCTTTTGGCAACTGATAATCCATTTGAGGACATTATCATTTTTCTGATTGTATTCAGATTTTTTTTTTTGTAATTTGTTGATCATATTGAGTAGAAAGAGGTATTATAAAAGTATGTATCAAATATGATACAATTGGCTTTATAGAATTAAGTTAATGTGAGGGTCAGACTAATGCCCATCTCTCTGTCTTGTGCAATATGTCATGATGACCAACAACAGAAAATCAGTTTTGGATTTCTACCTTCTCCACAACCCAAAGTCTAGCATGGTTGATTTTTGTCCTTCCGTCCAATATTTTTTCCTTCACATCAGAGACACTCACTAATAAGAAAATTGGAAGCTCTGTGTATTCTACAGCCATGGATGCAAACAAACAAAGGTGATGCCTTTGGAGCCACAAAACAAAATTAAGTAAAGCTCTGAAAACAACATCTTTGTCCTTGAGACACCACCCAACTGTAAAAGAGAAACAGCAGAGGCACCTTATTACCTTGGTGGCTAGCATTTATCATTAATGTAGTAGATCATTCATCATAAAATTTGGAAAGAGAAACAAAGGTGCAGTCCTTCAGATGCAGAGCTTGTTTGCTGTTCACTGTGTCACTTCATCTTCCAATGTCATCATGTAGGCCAGGGGTGGGCAACCATCGATACCGAAAGGGCCACATCAATTTTTCGTAAGTGCCTGAGGGCCACACTGTTACATATTGTTGGAACTGTCAACAAAAAATATATAAATAAACAAAAAAAATACAAAGATAAAGCTTAACCAAGGATTATATCAACACTTAAATATTCTAACTCAAACACAATTAAAAATTAAAAATGATTTAAATGAGCATCACACATAATTAAAGCTAATTTAAGCATCTTTTTAATGCAATAAAAGATATTGCTCAAATATATTACCATTACCATTGTTTCCAAATATGGGTTTTACCAATACTATAAATTATGTTTTGATGAGACATAATCATAGCTAAGAGACACAATCACAGCTAAGTAGGAACTTAAATGACTTGTAAAAACAATGCACGTACCAGCGGTCTAAGGTTAGTAGAAATATTTAATCACCTATCCAGATTTGTGCATTACATGGTACTGGTTGCTCATGATGTATCATGTTTAGCAACTGTTGTTTTGTCTTCATTTTTCCAGTTTTTGTTTTTTTGTGGAAATGACTGGTGGGCCGCATTGAGCGAGGTGCAGGGCCACATATGGCCCCTGGGCCGCCAGTTGCCCACCCCTGATGTAGGCTGTTATATGCAGTCACTTTAGTCTGTCATGCTTATTGGACAAGTCACTGCATTGTGGCTTTTGTGGTCAAAAATCTGGTATATTGGCTGCTGTAACCGTAAAAGAAAATGTAGTTTTACCCTGGCTTAAGCGATACCGGGAATTCTGTTGATTGTTGAGTTGAAAAACATTTTTCACAAACAGAAACTAGTTTTTCATTCCTGTGTGTCTTTGTAAAGATTTCTGTTAGGCCAAATCACATTATGTCTTGTCCCAGTAATTGAGATTCTCCATCCTCCATGAAACTATAGAAACTAAATAAGAGAGAGTAAATCATTCCTATTCTGGGAGCTTATTACCTGGACTGTGATTATTACCATTCCCCAGGACTCATGACCTTCCTCATCACCATTCATGCCCTCTTCCGTCACATATCTTCCATGTCTGAGTTGGCCTTTAACAGATTGCACATGGACTGAAACCTTGTTGGACTGACCTTTAGTTACAACATTGACTGGCACGGTGAGCACCATTCATGCACGCTCTACCTTTTAAACTCCAGCCCTCTATTACTAATACTGTATGACTCATTACCGTTCAGTTGAGTAGATGTTATATTATACAGAAAAAAGACAGACTGAGACAGAGAGTGCAGTCGAGGCCCTCCAGCTTTCTTCTGTCCCTCATCTGCATTCTGTGAAAGAAACATTTCCATTGTAATATCTGTCATCCCCCCTTTACCCCCTCTTTACTTCATAATATAGTGCCTCCATCTCACAGCCTTTTATTATCTCCCCTTACGTACCTTGCCTTCTTTCTTTTTGTTCCTCCTTCCGTTTCTTTGTCCCAGTGTTTCTGGCAGATATAAGTCTCTCACCACTTCTCAACCCCTGCAGTGACTCCATGGCCTGGCTACACAATTAGAAGCTCATTACTTGCTAATTCACAGACTGGAAGACAGACAAAAGGCAGTCTGTGTGCCCTTTTTTGTCTTTTCTTTTTTTAGCTCTTTCCCCGCATCCATCTTTTTTTTTTATCTCTCCCCCTCTCTCGCTCTCTCTCTCCCAAGGCACATTTAGAGTAAAAGGTTGCTTCTTCCTCACCTTTCCTCTGCTACTGTACAACCTCTACACTGCATAATGAGCCAGCGTGAGCTCAGATGAATAGTTCAGTTTCCATCTATTAAGCATTGTTTTTCAAGTTAATGCACTGTTTAAGCATGCATTTTGTTTTGCGGGTGACATTTGGGTGGTTCCCACAGGCATATAAGTAGAGTTGCTGACCTTCCTAAAGATGCTATGAGGAGTTTCTAAGTAATTACAAAAAAGTGTCACTTTTAGATATATGCCTGATGGAAATACACACTTTAAGATGAGTTTTATTGCATCAAAATAGGTTATCTATAAATGCTATTCCTCAGCTTTGCGGTCGGGTCGGACAGGGCTGGACTGGCCTGGATACTCAACTTCAGGAACAAGACAATTAAAACTAAAGCATATTTATATTATTTGGACACGTCTTAGAGCACCGGGGTGTAAGTAGCGATATATAGCCGGCTACAAAACCACAAAACAAAACTAGAAAGAGATACATTACCTCGTCGCTTTGCGAGTTCTGAGGAAGGTCCAAGCTGGATTCATTAGCATCACAACAAACACACGCTTTGGCTTGGGTCATGTCATTTGGTGCCTTCCCATTGTAGTCAGAAGTAGGAATTTGCAGGTTCCAAGTAGGAAACTGCAACTGGAACATCCCCCGAAGTCGGACTTTCCTATTGGGAACTCGGTGAAACCTCGCCACCCCCGAGTTGACAATCAAAGATGGAAATACTATTGATATGTACAACAACCAGTTATGATAAAGGGAATACATAATAACAAGGAGCTTGTTAGCTAAATATTTTCTGTATTCCATTCCAGTAAAAAGGATATGATTTTTTTTCTGCCCTAAAGCTTTCTGCTTTGTTTTTTGTTTTTGCGTTGCCATATTCTCTTGTCTTTTGTTTGCCTTTCTTGGCTCTCCTTTGCAACTTTTTTTTTACATTCTTGAGTGCTGTTAGTATAAGGTGTGTCTTGTCCTTTAATTATGTTGCTTAATGGAAATACACATACTTGCTACAACAATAAGGAGCTTGCGCCGCTATCCTTAGCATTGGCCACACTCCTATCTAGACAACAACTGTTGTTTACATGTTAATCATGTGGTCTTGTATTCTGTTGAAGAAAACCAGTGAATAAAACTTCATTTCTTTGCAAGTATATTAAAAGTAAACTTCAATTTTTGGTTACATTTTTAATACCTTTTCACACAGCCCACCACCGCCTGTGGCAAACACTGATGACATTCTACTTTCTAAGAATTTGTGTTCTTCATTTGCATATAGAAGTCACTGTCAGAGATTGAAAATAACTAAAAAAGCTTCATAGGGTGACATAAGGTCAGTGCTGGCAGCCTCCCTCTGTGCCACTGTCTGCATCATTTCTCGCTATCTGGCTGGCGCTGCGGAAATGCCAATTTGCTCGGGATGGGGTCCCTGGCGGCGTAACCGTGGATGACGGCTGTGTGCTGTTTACCGGCGTGTGTTCCGCGACAGTCGACTTTATGATGAAAGAGACGCAGGGGGCTGTTGGCATTTGGATTTGGACCGGTGCAAGGAATCTGAATTGATCTGATAGATGTGTTTGCTTGACAGGAGAAGCCTCGTCTGTCAGACTGATAAGGAATTCAAGCCCATAAGAGGATGTGTGTTTGTCTGGCCAGCATAGTGTGTATCTAAATGTTTACTTTTGTACATCTCTGTGTCAAACAAACTGCTTTTTTGTCTGTGTTTGAGGGCTGAGCGGCTTGCCCACAGTGCCATCATCCAAATCTCATTTGAGTCATCCTTCTCCTCCTCATCCTTCCTCCCCTCCTATCTCTATCAGCTCGTCCTCCCGCTGAAGGTAATCCCAAGGTGATGTTAATAGGCTGGGATGCTGTTGAAAATGCCACTGTCATCTCTGGGAGGATTAGACGGACAATTGCTTCTCTGAAACCCAAGCCAAGCGGTTAAAAGGAAACTGCAACAAAACAACTTTTCCTGAAAGTGACTTATACTGTGACAGAGCGGTGCTTTTTTGTGCAGTAAAGCTGCTGTAGACATAAATCCACAGTGGTCTTCAGACTTCACAATCAAAGGCTTAGTCATCATCGAAAGAATACGAAATGAAACCTAAACGTTGATACAATACTCTGCTGCACGCATGCTGGCGAAGACCAGAAAGAGAGCTCACATTACACTGCTGTGTAAGTCTCAGCATTGGTTTCCTGTATCTTCAGTAATAGATTTTAAGGTTCTTTTATTGGTGTTTAAATCTCTTAATGGTCTTCATCCCTCCTATATATCTGATTTGCCTTTACCACATGAGCCCAGTAGAGCCCTCAGGTCTTCAGGTAGTGGTCTACTAACTGTTCCCAAAGTTCGATCTAAAACATACGCTGAAGCATCATTTGATTATTGTTATTATTACTGCAACACGTAATTTTGTGTAAAAAATAAAGACTTTACAAGATATTAAAAGATTCAGCCTTTTTTTTATTACCACAGGATAATAATACAAATTCAACAGAATAGTAGTAATGCATTACAAATGCTTCTCAGAGGCAAAAAGAAAGCTAAGGAGATGGCAAAACCCCTTCATGCCTCCCAACAGACTGCATGTACAGACAGACCCAGATATCAAACAGAACAGAGCAAACAGTGTTTATGCTGCCTACAGGATTAACGTAATATATCAGTGGTGCTAAAACCGATGCTGTAATGATGACTGCAAACTAGACAAAAAACTTACCGTGACTTGACATAGCAAAAACAAAACCAGGTGCCGCTGCCACGGTGGTGCAGTCTTTAGTGTTAGCCGGGCTGCTAACTTTGCTTGTGTTGCTATAGCACAGTATAAAGCATAGTAATAGTATAGTATAAAGCTGCACTCCTTTAGCTTTATACTATGCGTGCCCTCCAAGTGTTTGGTGATGTTGCTAGTATTTCCTAGCCTTGCAGAGCAGACAGACCTGCCTGATTCTGAAATCCTGCAGGTCCGTCTTGCCAGCCTCCGTTGTCCAATGAATTCACTCGGCTGACTTCTTAATGGCCCAATCAGGGAAGAGAGGCGGGAGCAGCAGAATGCGGACGTGACGACAACCGGAAGTTGAGAACTGGAAGTTGAGAACGGACATGCCGATTAGCCTACTGTCCTCATGGCTACTCAGTGAAACTTGGCGAAATCTGCCCTCCTCAGAAGTTTACTTGTAGTGATTGTCTTTGACGAGGTTCATGTCACATGTAAGTGTTAAATGAATCATCTGTGTGGTACAATTTAGTGTAAGACGATAGTAAAAGGCCATTAGCTGTTAGCAGCTAAGTTAGCGGCTAATGGCTAATGGTCATTAACTGTTGTTAGCCGTTAGCGGCTAAGTTAGCCACTATGGCTAACATCCATGAACTGTTGTAAACTGTTGTTAGCCGTTAGCCGCTGTATATGCTACATTATAGGAGGCAACCCTGCTTGATGTGGATTGGTCTGTGATGAATGTGACGAGCCAAACGATTGTCCAATCACAAGCTTGTGTTTTTTTTAACATTCTGCCCCTGAAAATAAATTCAAAGGGCTCCTACCCAGATGGACTAGTGAAATATTTCTGTGGCAGATTTACTGAGCTGTCCATCTGGCTTGTTAAGTATTTCCCCCCTTGGACGCAACTTCTCTCTGACAAAGATTGCATCGGGCCGAGTTTTCATTAACTTTGCTAAAGTGAGCCCAAACCTTCGAGCGCTTAGCCCTCACCGACATGCTTGAGCCAGCTGCGTCATCACCTGTCGACGGCAGTAGTATCATAACTATGTGACAGTTGAAGAGACGTTCAAGTACCGATAACAGTACCGCTTTTCCAGATTCTTAACGGTATTCGGGTGCTGACCCAATTAGAGACCAGTACATTAAAGTACCAGTCCGCGGTATACATCCCTACTCTTTTAATATGCATCGTATGGGTTTGGTGTTTAAGTTTAGCTTTAATATTCTGTATTGTTTTAAAAATGAATATAAAGACGCGTAGCTCAACTGTAGTGCTTTCCAATTCTCCTTAATACTTGCTGAAGTTTCTTTTCAAAGTGTCACACCTAAGTATACAACCATCTCATTTTAACACCAGTATTTTCCAAAGAATGATACCACACTTAGAGGATGGTAATGCTGTGGTTGCTCTCACACATTTTATGTTTCTACTCTTTTCAGAGTAATCGTTGGCAGTACATTTATAGAAGTGCACTATTATTGTGCAATTCTTCCAGGAACACACAATTAAAGATTATCATGCAGTATGGGGTACATTTACAGTATTTTTATATGTACTAATAAATGTAATTAATATTTATTCTGACAGGTAATAATAGAAGCTATATAGGGTGTTTTGGGCACACAGTTGAGAACATAACCAATGACTCAAGTAGAGAAAATGAAAAAAAACAAATTGTTAAAGTCACACCTATTTGAGTTACTGAGTCTGTCATAAACATTACTCTCTCTGATCCTGTCAGGAGATTAATAATAACTGACAAAGTTTTGTTTATACAGAGTCTTTGGATCATTTCTTAAGTTCTGGGTTGCTTCAATGAATTAATTACTGAATGATACAGCAGAACGTCGGACCAAACAATAAAATCTGTCTGCTCCCACTTATGAGAGCCTACACTTTGATTGGTTTGATCTATGATTCTCCCAACTCACACCTATAATGAAGGCACATAATCCATCCTCTTTGTGCCCTGCAGCTGGCTTTGTGCTGAGAATTTAGTTGAATAGTAAAAGAAAGACTGAAAGACTTACTCGCCTTACTCTGTCTGAATATGGCCCTTTAGGTCATATTCTTTCTTTTTGTATTTTTTGGGCAGAGTAGGGGAAGACACTCTGCAAACTGGTCACAGAATTACGTAAGTATGTACATGGGATGTGCATGACCACCAACTTCTCCGCCAAAGCAGCACCCTCTTTAGGTCATATTTTAAATTATGGCATACACCATTGTTGTATCATCCATCAAGGAAAGTGAGTGTGTTAGTCAGTTTTATTGTGTCAGAGATGAAAACTTATTCTTGAGAATTTTCAGTCCAGAGAAATAGAGAAAAGATGCTCTCGGAAGGGGCCAGCTCCAATGTGAGCGAGTAGGGGAACCAAGTCGCCCAGCTCACATCCGTTGCATCACAGAAGGGCTGATCGCACCTGATTTTGGTTTTACATTGACTTTACATGGAAAGTGGTCACTCAGGTCACCCAAGTTGCCCCCCGGCACTATAAATAAATAGTTGAGGAAACACTGCTTTTATAAATAAGTTATGGCCGTTTTCCATTAGCTCTACTCTACTCTACTCTACTCAACTCTACCCGGCTCTACTCTACTCGCCTTGTGCTGCTTTTCCATTAGCCCCAGTCGCCTGCCCAACGGGGTGAGCGGCACCGCGGTGACACATTTTGAGAGCGACACAACAATCTGTGGCTTTTTGTCACAAACCGAGTAAAAAAGGAAAGCAGAAGAAGGCTGCAGGTGGTAAGAAGAAATACCCCTTGAGAAGCACAGGAGAGTTTTAGAAGCTATGCAACAGAATGAAGCCGAGGACGAGAGCAATCCAGCTGCAAAGAAAAGATGTATGAGGGTAAGCTAATGGTAGCTACCGCTAGCATGCTAGGTTGTCGCGCTCATGAGTCATCGATGACGACATTGTCTGACCAATCGGTAGCCGGCAGTCGGTGACGTCATCTTTTAGTATCGACTCAGCTCACTTGGAACCAGAGCGGAGTAGGTACTAAAACTAGCTTGTTTTAGGAGGTACCAGGCTAGTGGAAACACGCTGCAAATCGAGTAGGGCCGAGTAGAGTAGGGCCAAGGCGTGCTAGTGGAAAAGGGCCATTAGTGAATTCAGACAACAAATTCTATCTACCTCAATCAAAAGTTCAAACTACTGTGTTTTTACATTAAAAGTTAAACTTTCAGAGGCTGCTGCATTTGATACCCTCATTCGTTGCTTACTTTGTAATGCATAAATGCACTGATCTCCATTCTAATTTAACCACAAGGGACTCAAAAACAGCCAAAGTAAACCAGTGTTCAGGGATTTTCGGCTCAGTGTGATCTGTTATCCCAGATTAATCACACACCACTGTGTGATCAATCGGGCCTTGTTTGGCTGAGCCATGTTCATTTGGCCAGAAACCCTTCCAAAGACCCAAACCACAAACTGTAACGGGGCTTGTTTGATGAAAGAGAGGCTGCTAAATGGACACAGTGTTATAATGCAGAGGCTAATGAAACAATCGATGCTTTGCTTGTTTTACTAAAGAAGCCATGTATGATTGGATTGTTTGCAAAGAAGGGTCTTAATGTTTTAGTTAACATTTATACATTCAAGTGCATGGAACATGTGAAGTAGTGCAAGGAATAGAGAATAGCTGCTAATAGGACAGTGTTTCTCGTCTTACTACTTTCAGAAGTTCGAGTCATAGGAGAGAATACATTTTTTTTCACTGACTCACCCACTCACCCAACCTTATACATGTTTACATTTTAGTTCAACGTGCACAAGCTTAGCTAAACAGTCAGTTTGTGTGCGTGTTCCCTCATATAGGTTTACCTTCAACAGCAGAGCAGCTGCTTCCTCTCTGATTTTATATCACTGGCAGTGTATCCTGCAGCTCCTCATCTCATAACAAAAATCTCATTTCAAGACATTTATCCTTTTGTAAAATAATAATACTAATACTGCTAATACTAATAGTAATAAGTATAATTGTTGTTATTATTGTTATTGTTTAATTAATCAGTCAAACTTTATTTATATAGCACTTTTCCTACAACATATGTAACTAATAGTGTTATTATTTATTATCATTATTACTATACATGATCATATCCTCTATTAATCTCTCTTCTTTTTCACAAATCCTTCAAAAAACCTTTTTAGCCCCCAGTTTCTTTAGTCTATTTCCTTTTTCTTCCTCTTTCCACCCACTTTGTTTTTTGTTCCTTTTTTTCATTTTTATTGATATTTGTTGTGTTTTGTTTTAATGTGATAATGACTAATGCATTTATGTATTGTGTCTGGATTTCTTTTAGCACCCGTTCGCTCTAATGGTTGTTACAGTTCTCGTCTGTGTTTACGTACATCAGCTGGTTTTGGTTCTTTCTGCCTTGTCTCTCTTGTGTCCACCTTTTGCACACTACATTTTTGCATTACTAAATGAATTATTTAAAAAAATGCTTTGTGACTTCATAGTGCGAGCCATGTGTCCTTTTTCAATGTTTTTCCCTCGCATTATGCAACATGTTTTTTAAAGAATTGGAAACCTTTGTATTCTGGTTAGTACCTTATGGGTGATGCTTTACTCAATTTAAAGAACAGTAACCAGTAAAGTCAGATGGGGTGACTGGGTCACTACGTCTTGACTGATCAGCAGCTGTGTTTACTTGAGAGCCTGCTGGTAGTTGAATTTGACGTACTGTGCTTTTAAACAGAAGCAGCACACAAATATGAACATTTGAATTGCACTCTGCTAGCTGTTTTGCTTTAACATCAATCTGATTCTTTAATACCATTGCAGGAGTACATCATAGTTTAATCTTGTTGAGATTACTTGAGAACATTTTTCTCCCATCCCAGGGTTATTTTGAAGTAAAATGATAATACTCGTAGTTGTTTGGCAGTATTTTACACTGGAAACTTTATTGATATTTGCATAAAAAGTCTGCAGCGTAGGAAAAAAATGATCTAAATAATGTTGCTGTGGAATATGCACATCTGTAAAGTACTGTCTTCTGCTGAAAATCACAGCATCTCTCTTGCATAGTTCAACCCCACGCTAGCACTGTCTCTTTCAATCTCCCTTCTTCTCTCTCTGTGGTGCTATTTCATCTCACAGATGCACCATCAATAATGCAGCCGTCTTTAACAAGGCCAAGGCTTTTAAGAGGTTTGTCTGCCCTCCCCCCCTTCTCTGCTCTTGCTAGCGACTGGGTGGCCTTATGGCAGCATAAAAATGTTCGATTTTGTAATGAAACTAGAAATAAAGTTGCTGTTAACGGGCAGTCCAAGTTTAATTTATATTGTCATCTCGGATTTTCCCTCCTTCCACCCTGCAGAAGCCAGGAAGCCCTTCATACTGAGAGGGCAAGGGGTCATCGCTTCACCAAGGGAGCACAGAGCTGAGCGCTGACTTTGTTGCTGCAGGCAAACACATGGAAGCTGAAGAAAGAGCAAAACACAGCTTCTTAATCATACTGCAGAGTTCTTATTAGATTGAACATACAGTTTTTGCATTTCTGTGCAGACAATGAAAGACTTGGAAGACTTTTCCAACACAACAGAGCCTCCTGCACCCTTTCAGGCTATACCCATGTGGTGCTGCAAGCTTAGTTTGTGTAATGAGAGTGCTTGTGTGTGTGGATTAGTCGAGAGGGGGTCTTGAGGAAACAGAGGCATTTCTCTTGTTTGTGTGCTAATGCCGTCAGCTATAGGGGGTCAGGAAACAGCCATTCTTTGAGGCTTATTGACTGAAAAACACTTTTTTTGATAAGAGCAGAGAGTAGGTCTCACACTAAGAAACAACAATGAGTTTTGCAAGGCTTTTGCAAGATAACAACTGTTGACGCCGTCTCTTCATTGTAAATGTATGCCATTTTGGTGCACACAGAAGAAAAATGATGAAACTCGAGGCCAGACGGTCTAAATATTTTGTATGGGTGTAATATTCATTGTATCGTTTTCTTGGCATCTTGTGAATAAAATATCAAACGCAGTACAAACAACATAGTGACATGCTTGAAGGATGCTTTTCACGTCTGAAGAGCAGACATATTCTGTCCTCTTTTCTTGAAAAAATTAACTCAGACTTTCTGCCTTGAGAGACATTGTCCTTATTTCAGTAAACACCAAGTCCTGGAGCCAAACAATTGCCTTGTTATCTTCTGCATGGATGGGGACTAATCCTGCTTGAGGCTACAGAGAGGACAGGCTTGTGCTCCATTGTTTGCTCCTCTGCAGAGGCACACAGGGGGATTGGGTTGATACTCCAGCAGTGAGAGCTGACCAGTGCAGATGCTCCTGTGGAGAATCACACACTGTCTCCCTCTGAGTTTGTTGTAAAAGAAGGGCTCGGTCTGAAAGGGTCTATCAGACATTATTGGAACCTCCTGTTTGACAATGATTACATTTAAAGGTAGGGTTGGTAATCTGATTTACAGTAGAAACACCTTTTGTAATACTTGTTAAAATTATCTTTAAAAATCAACTTTTTTGACAACAATTGGCCAATGCTGTTAAGAGCAACTTTATTTATTTATGTATTTATTCATTTATTTATTTTGAACATATTAACAACAAAAATATATACAAAACAAAAAAATAAGAGGAAATAATAAGAAAGCAGATAACTAATGTGTAATATTCATCGGAAGTTACAATGTACATGCTCGAAAAGGAGCAGGAAGTAGTAAAACTTATCTGGTTCTACCCCTTATTCTCTGTTACATATTTGACTTTTGTTCCACATATCTACTCCAATAGCCTTATCATGAAAACAAATTACATGGACTTATGAAATATATTTAGATGTTAGATCGACATTTATTGGCCGTTAGTCAAGGAAACAAGACAGTTGGGAGTTCTGGTTTCCATAAAAATAAAACAAAAAAAAGAACAAAACAAATAGCCATATGGGTCTGTGTACTTTCCGGCCATTCGTTTTTCGTGTTGATATGGGTAAATGGAAAATGGGAAACCATCTGATTTTCCGATCTCCATTTGGATGAAGGGAAACGAAAAATTGGAAATGGGAAACAAGTCGGGATATAAAATACGGCCGTAATTCCTTTCTTAAAGCTTGCTTTGCCGTCACCTGGAAGCACTTCCTTCTTCTGCGCTGCTGCTTCTTCTCGTTCTGCTTCTGAAGCTACACTACGGCGTATTACTGCCCTCTAGTGAAATTATTAGTTTGCTGCGCTTTAAGCCGATTTCGAAGCATCATCCGTAACCATAATTGTTTCCTATAAATTGAGTTTCAAATTCTCACTATATATCTATGTTCTATTGTGCTAGTTCTGTAAATTGTATTTAGTTCCAAATTAATGTATTTGTTATTACCATGTATTAATGAATAGCCATTTATTTCAATTGTCAAACTACATCCTATCACATATTACCAGATGGGCGGTTACACATTACAAACAAGGTAAGCCTCGGTTCTGCAATGTTTTATCAATCAATCTTTATTTTTATACCACCAGTTCATAACAAGTGTTATCTCAAAACAACTTAAAATCGGCAGCGCAGAAGAAGGAAGTGCTTCCGCGTGAAGGCAAAGCAAGCTTTAAGAAAGGAATTACGGCTGTATTTTATATCCCAACTTGTATAGAAATAAACCCGTAATAGATATCAGATAAAGGCTCGTTTTCCGTTTTTATATATTTTCGATTACCAAACAAAAGATGGGAAATAACTCGTTTCCCATTTTTCGTTTCCCTACATCCAAATGGAAATTGGAAAATCGGATGGTTTCTTGTTTCTGTTTACCCATATCAACCATAGACTGTAAAAAACATGGACGTCATGTCGCTGGGCTCGAATTGAAGTCGCCACAAAAACTGCTCCCCCTGGTGACTGGCTGCAGTATAGGTCAACTCTCCGTCTCCCCCATTCATCTGAACGGGCCGTAGTGAAACTTCAAAAAATCAATACACCTGTAGAAATATTTCTCCCATCTGTATGCTGTGGTGATATGAAAGTATTATTGGGCTGTGTTTTTTCCAAGTCCTCTTTTTTCTGAAAAGTTTCTTTTTCATCAGTTATTAGAGTTTAAAAATAACCGCGGTTTACGGCAGTTTAACAATGATTGTGTACGCTGTATGCTGCGGAGTTTTGCGACCTTTTACTACAGCTGCGTCCAGATATGGTCCAGATTCTCTACTGGCTGCACAATGGCGGCACCCTGATGGGGGATATTATGGCTTCAAAACCGTTACATGGTGGAAGGCGGAGCCATGCTATCCAGTTCTTATAATACATCCATGATATCAACACGAAAAAAGAATGGCCGCAAAGTACATGGACCCATATGACATGCTTTGAGTCATGTGACATTGCATATCCTGCCATGTGTTCATTGCATACACACATATTGCAGTTGTGATATTACAACAGTACATATAGATCAGCCTTAGAATACATCTTGACCAATTCTCTAACTAAAGAAGTGGCTGCAGGATCTTCTTCAGGACATGTGACTAATATTTCATATTTCTCAGTGTGAATACTGCACATGCACATGTTGCAAATGTGACTGAAAAATGATAAGTTGCTCTGCATGAAACCAAGCCTGTTTTCTTGCTGTTAAATCTGCACAAAGCCCTCAAATGTAACCACAGATTCCTTGCACAGTTCCAGGTCTTGGTCTAAAAGTGAACTGCTTTTAACTCAGCATCATCACCAGGATCACATAGACGTATTGTTTGATGCATGATGACACATGTACTGTGTTTGTCGAGTCACGTGAAAGACACAGTGCTGTTTTTGTTAAGGAACTTGTAAGTACGTGATGCACACTGCTGACTTTAGTGACAGAGGAAGATTCTTCTCCATTATTCCGCACTCCTCAGCAGCTGCCATGCTGCTTTTGTTTGACTTTCTTGCTCAGTATGCCTCCCCCGCTCAGGCTTTTTCTGTCTGTACTGATGTGTGTTTAGTTTTCCTTGAAAGGCAAAAAATGCACGAATGTCACTGATATTTCCATTTCAGAGGAAAAATCTTTCTTTGTGTCAGCCTTAAAAAAACTATTCAAAGTGGCACATAGTCATCTTTAAGTCCACCATTAAAGCAAGCCACCTCACATCCAGACTGATTAGTTGTATAAGCCAGAATCCACCGAGGCAGACAGTGAAGATGGCAATGACAGGGACTGAATGTAAAACTGGTTGTTTCAGACTGAAGAAAATTGCTAAATTAATAATACCATCCCTGTTGTTGGCCTTTTTTTATCAGCCATCTTGCACTCTCATTGCATCAATACACCCTTTGTATACAACTGCATTGTTATAAAAGCCTATCAGAGTTGTCACGTCTTTGTCTGCTTCTGTGAAATCATACAAAGTGAAATAAGATGAAAAAGTATTGATAGCAGAGAGCTGGAATGACAATATTTTTAAGAAGTTAGATAGGGTAAGATGCATTTTGGTCCTCATTCTGACATTAGTCACAACTCAGTATACATAATTTATTTCAGTTTACCTAAAGACCAACTCAAAAGCAAGAAAAGGCAAAAATTTTAATGTTATTCCTTGTAATCAGAAACAATTCTTTTTTGCAAGGCAAATTAGAGAGATTTGGACCCTTTTCACTGGGTTATGCCTAAGTCACACATTCCTGTTTCTCATGGCGATTGTGCACGACTGTACACGATTGATGAGGCTGGTGTGATCGCTATGATATGGGATGAAATGACTGTCTCCCCCCTGGACACACCCCGTAAATACACTGTCAGTAGCACTTCTACAGCGCTGCAGAGACGTTCGTCCCGCTCCAGCCACGTTAATACAGCGATATGACGAGGATGGCATGAATATCAATCCCGCTGACACGACGTGAGCCTCTGGAGCTTAGGTCGCGTCACATAAGCCCCGACTGAGCCCCGTCACTTGCGCCGTCTTGAACAGGACTCAGTCGGGGCACAAACGGATACATCCTTGTCAGTCGTCCTCATAAAGCTTTCAGGATTGAGCTACGATCAGCCCGACTGAGCTCCGTACATGCCACGCTAATACCGTTCGCATTAGGACTGCATTAGGCTTCCATCCCGCTATACTGAGAGCGGCGATTCTCCGCGACAGTTTTGTGTCAGGACCCTTCTACGTTCCCCGCCGTTCATCCACGACTATACAAGGCTGATCCAGACCAAGTAGTGCATGCACCACGACCAAAGCACGTTTTATCAGGATTATGACAATTCAGGGACCATCATTCACAATCATGTGAATGTGATGTTCAGAAGTACAAAGGTTTTAATTAGGGGTGCAACAATACATGTATCTGTATTGAACCGTTCGATACAGAGGCCTCAGTTCGGTACACCCTATGAACAGAAAAATATGCAATTTTGTATTTACTTATTTGATCAACTTCTGACGAGGTGCTATGTGCTGAAAGTTCAGTGAATCTGTGCTCGACTACTCCGGGCTGCATTGTCAAGCACAGATCCGCTGAGCACGCAGCACCTCCCCTTTCATTCGGCCAAGCTGCATACGCTACGGCGCTGCAACATGGCGAGTGCTTTACCTTCAGCTGAAATTTAAGACCCTCCACTATCATTCAGATCTGGTGTTTGGGACTACTTTGGCTACCGAGTTAAGTATGACCCTGATGGTAAGGGTGTCGTGGACAAAAACACAACAGTATGTCGGAAGTGCAACACGATGCTAAACTATGTCAGGGGAAATACAACAAACGCCAACATCATCCTGGTGTTAAAACAAATGGAACCAGACAGAAACTACAAGCAGCACACATGCTACAGACTTTACCTGGGTCATTTAGACAGCCATTAACACATGATTCAAAGAGGGCAAAGGAAATCGGTCGGGCCATAGCTACTGTGGATAACGCCAGGTTTCAGGTCATGCTACGGACACTTGATACACTTATAGCTAGTTCTTTGTAATATTTACTCTGCTGCTAAGAATGCACCACATGAGATGGGTGAGTTCTCCATTAGATACATTTATTTTTTTTACTTATTCTTATTTTTACATGTTGATGTTGTTGTTTTTTATGATTCTAAGTATGCACCGAAGAAAGTGCCTGGTTTAGCTGCAAGAGTTACATTTAATTCAATTTAATGAGAATGTACTCTGAGTTTAAACAAATGTTAGTTATTTTAATAAACCACAAGTAAAAAGGCAGTGAAATTTCTCGTAATTTGCATTGAAAAAGTATCGAACCGTGACAGAAACATATCGAACCGGACCGTAAATTATGTGTATCATTGCACCCCTACTTTTAAAGTACCAAAGATAAAAAAAAAAGAATAGAAAAATTATGATTGCAACGTCTTTTAGAGATTCTGTTTTGGAGGGCTGAGTTTTGACCCAACATACTTTTTATTGTTTTACCAAGCTGTGCATAATTTAACAAAGCATATCACGTTTTATGCTTTCATTCGTATGTTTGGTATCTGGGTAAATCTAGGATATTTTTAAGCCTGCCTGGGCAGAGGATTAACTGTGACTGTTTCCTTGTTGAGCTTTGTTGTCGGATGCAGGGAACAGAGCTGCTGTTTCATAACTGCCACAGTAAAGAAGGTCAGTCAATTGTACGGCCAAAATCAAGAAATCTTAAAAATAGGCATGATGTCATCAGTTGAAACAAAAATTATTTGCTTGAATGGTTTTCTTGTCAAGGAAGAGAAAATATAAAGGTTTTGAGCTTGGATTTTGTTGTCATGTTCTAGTCAGAGGTCTGTCAGAGGAGTATGGAGCAGAAAAGTGTCAGCTGTCATGACCTCGTGTTGTGAATCCCTGAAAGACAGACTGACAGAAAACAGCAAAACCTTCTTTTACTCTGTGTGTGCAGCATATAAGTCGACAAAGCATCTAAGTAAATATCAGGCTGTGTCCTTACAGAGTCCGCTCACTTAAGATACACGAGTATGCACCTATTTCACAGTGTAATATAAGGTCATTTTGGTCTTGGCTTGGTCTTCAAGATCTTCTCTGTCCACGCTTTCCAGAGAATATCTATACCCCAATAAACATGCAGAATCACACACGTTAGGGAGTTTCATTAATATTTTGTATAGATCAGAAGTGTTCAAAGTGCGTACCTTTCTGTGGAAACCAGTTCTTTGGCCAATTAAACAAAAGTTAAAATATGATTTTCAAAATTTAAAGACGCTATGAAGAGTTTCTAAATAACTACAAAAAAGTCTCACTTTTAGATATATGCCTGATGGAAATACACACTTTAAGATGAGTTTCATAGCATCAAAATAGGTTATCTATAAATGCTATTCCTTAGCTTCGCAGTCAGGTCGGACAGAGCTGGACTGGCCTGGATACTCAACTTCAGGAACAAGACAATTAAAACTAGAGCATATTTATATTATTCGGACACGTCTTAGAGCACCGGGCTGTAAGTAGTGATATATAGCCGGCTACAAAACTACGATACTAAGTTTTCCAAAAGTTGCTTGTTGTCACACATCAAAAACTACCGCTAGGTAACTAGTAGAGAAAAGCTTATGATGGTCACCCCTCTACTACACAGTAAATCCACCACAATGAATAGGGGGATCAGTAAAATGAAATGAAAGATTAATGACATTTGTATCAAGGAAAAAAAAACAGTTAATATCTTTAATTTCATTCTTTTATGTAATACAGCTTGGAGTTAACTGTCTTCTATGCTAAATGAATCTATGAGGGATACACATCTACCTCAATGCAGCAACAAACTTTAAACTTTATCAGTCATTTGTATGAAAGGGAGGACATTTTACCTTCTCGTCTGTTATAGTTTGAGAATAAATTATATGCTGTAAGAAATATGAATACATCATTGGAATGCATCACAATATTTGTGTGGAAGATCATTTAAAACTGCAGTGTACCACAAAGCTGAATACACCTTGACCACACAGAGCTAAATAACAACAGCTGCATATAAACATCGATATGATACAGATGATTAACAGTCTTTACCGCAACATCAACCTACATGCAAACAAATTCATTCTTCTTTAATTCAAGTTTTGTATAATTAGTCCTCAACAAAGACGCTTGATTAGCTCTTATTCTGCTCTTTTTAAAGCTTTGATTGCATCGTATTGGTGTTTGTTTTGTATTATTTTGAGTTGTTTTGATAGGTTATACTTGCATCTCTTAAAGGTTAAATATGTAAATATTTGACTCTGTAATGTCAAAAGAAAGATGGCTGAACTGAGTTACTTAATTTAATGGAGTACTTCCAGTTCCAATAGTTTCAAAGTCAGATGACTTGTAATGATTGTGGTTTTCAATGGTGGCTGCTGTGACAGGAATCAACATGTTTATAGTTTTCGTCTCTGTCTAAGCTTGTCAAAGACTGTATGATAAGTAAGAAGGAAACCCAGATTCATGCTGTGTGCCATGTACTTGCGATAGACGGTGATTATTCTCTTTCATCATGTGTGAGTTCTGCTGTCAAACTAGTTTCAGATGATTGTAGCTTTCTGACGAGGCCATATCCTGATAATGGGTGTGTTGTGGTCATAAAACTGATAGTCATGATTTGCAAAAATACTGAGGCTGGGTTTGTGGATTTTGGATTTAGGAGGTTTCTTTATATTTTGTTAACCTTTAAGCTTTGTTAAATGTACAGCACTTTGCACTTTGTTGTTTCCTATGAAAGGTTCTGTGAAAATGAAGTCTGATGGATTCATTGATTATCCCATCCCCCGTCTGAATTGTTGAATCAAGGATAGGTCCATGTTTTTATGTTGCTTACACCAAGTTCTTACCCTACCATCCAACGCACTAATTGTGGTTTTTGATGTTTCTGGCCCTATGGTTTGGGGGCCTTCTGTGTTTTTCAGGTTGTGTTGGGGGCCTGGCATTGGATTGTTGTGCCCACTTTTCGCCCTTTTCCACTAGCACGCCTCGGCCCTACTCTACTCGGCCCTACTCGATTTGCAGTGTGTTTCCACTAACCCGGTACCTCCTAAAACAAGCTAGTTTTAGTACCTACTCCGCTCTGGTTCCAAGCGAGCAGAGTCGATTCTAAAAGATGACGTCACCGACTGCCGGCTACTGATTGGTCAGACAATGTCATCATCGATGAGTCATGAGCACGATGACCTAGCATGCTCGCAGTAGCTACCGTTAGCTTACCCTCATACGTCTTGTCTTTGCAGTTGGATTGCTCTCGTCCTCGGCTTCATTCTGTTGTATAGCTTCCAAAACTCTTCTGTGCTTCTCAAGGGGTATTTCTTTTAGCCACCTGCAGCCTTATTCTGCTTTCCTTTTTTACTCGGTTTGTGACAAAAAACAACGGATTGTTGCGTCACGCTCAAAATGACGTCACCGCAGTGCCGACTGGTGACTGGGGCTAATGGAAAAGGGCCATTGTTGGGTTTTAGGTTTTCCTCATATTCTGTGACATTTTCTCTTTTCTATTAGCGCTCTTGGTCTGTGGAACTCCAGAAGTGCTGATGCTCTCTCTTAGGTTCTTATTGTGCTTTGGCCTTTTTACCATTTATGAATGCTTGCAAGTGCTTTTTGATTTAAATTGTTCTCTTTGTTGATTATTTACTTCTGTGCTTAAGCTTTTGAGCTTTGTATATTCTTGTGTTGTCAAAGCACGTTGTACATGTGTCTTTAAAAGTGCTCTACAAATAAAGCTATCCTTAATTTAGCAGGACAAACTTATGGTCACATGACTGTCACAGCATGTCCAATGATGTTTTTTAATTATTTTATTTATTCGTTTACATTGCAGTCTCAGCAGTAAAACCATAAAATATTCCGCTTTTCTGTAAAGTAAAAGCACCTAATGGAAAGCAGGTTCGTCGAAAATACATCCTCTATGTGAAGCATCAGGTCGGCTGAGGGGTTGTGCAGACATACAGGGCTAACAATATTGGGGAAAATGTAACTTGTGATTCTTGTCACCACATGTATAGTGATTTGAGATGAATTAGCGCATGATAAATATATTGTCTTTTTACGAACATTGGGTAAAACTTAAATAACAAGTTTGTTATTTAGGTCTCATTTTTTTGCAAACTCAACCCTCCTATGCTCTCATCTCGGGCTGAACGATATGGACAACATTTCATATCTCCATATTCATGCCAGATATCTCGATATCAGTACGATACAATATGACTACGGGTTTGGTGAAAACCAAGCGGTGCATTCAAGGGCAATTGTAAAAATGAAAGTTGTTGTGACTTCCAGAGCTGTACATGCAGGGCGATCATTTATTTATCATTTATATTGTTCCGTTTTTCTGTATTAATATCTTAAATGTTCATATCTTGATATCGATAGGATCAGATATATCTTTAAGCCCTACTCTAATCACATGATACACTGTATTTTGCTTTTGGAGCCCTTGTGGTGGGATTTATTTACTTTGTTTTAACTTGTCTCAATATCTTCTTTCTTCTCACCTTCAGATTAAGATTTGATTTAAAAATTTGACTTAGTTTTATTTTTACCAAGATGACAAACACTTACTCATAACCACAAGCGTTCTCTCTCGTTTCTTTGCGGCAGTTAAAAGCTGAAAAAAAGAACCAACGTCTACAGAGACTCAGTGTAGCCAGCTCTGCATTATTGTCGTCCTAACTGTCGGTTTCTATGCATGATTGCTCCTTTTCCTCTCCCTTCCCATTAGAGCTTGCTTGCTCTGTTGCCTTGCGTATGTGCTGCCCTTTCTGTCTGTGTGTCTGTCTTTGTCTGTAGGGGGTCTGTAATTGAAGCAGACCAGGTCCTTTATACTTGTGCTTATTTACCAGTGGATGCTTCAGTGCACTGCAGGAGCTGGATAGAGATTTTTCTTTCCCCCTCCAGAAAGTTCATTCTTTCTCTCTCTTCACCACACTCACAAAAAAAAGAAGAAGGCGGCAAATCACCTTCATCCCCCCTGCGGCTGCTCCTCGGAGTCTGTTTGTGGAGCCACAGCCATTAGAGTTGTGTGTAAATGAAGAATACGTTTCTCACCTTGAACTTGAGAGGTTTGGTTTTTATACTGGGAAAGGAAATATTGATTATCTCCCCCCATGTCCTCCAACTCATGCAGAGTTTGCTGTGCAGGTTATTATTGACATAATCAGGTTGTGAAATAGGTTAACTCCTCTGCTCCTTCGAGTCTCTGACAGAATGTTCTGCATTACCACTTAAAGGGATAGTTCAGTTTTTTTAAAGTTGGGTTGGTACTGACTCATGTCTCATATTCCTCCTGTTCCATGTATTCCCAGTTCCATATCAGCTTAATTTTTCTGAAAAGTTAATGCACTCAAATAATTTAGGTTGCCTACCCTTAAACTGTGAGGAATTATTTTTTGATGGGAGTACGCAGAGAACATATCATTCCTATTTGGCGCAATACCTCCCTGTTTGTGACTGGGTCTGCGTTAGAGCATGACACGGGAGCAGATTTCCCGTCCTGTCCCAATCCTGGGCCAGAGTAAAAAAATTAATCCTGTCCTGTCCCACTCCTGTAGAATGACTCCCACTCCCATCCCGCTCCCACTCGAAATTACTCCCACTCCTGGCTCCTGTCCCGTTCCCGTTTGAATAAAACCAAACATGTTGAAAAAATGTTGCATTTTTTATTTTAGGTAAAAGTTCAGAGCATATAAAAGTCATTCGCTGTGTCCGAAATCACTCACTATTCACTAGGCCTATATAGTGCACTATATAGTGTATACGCCATTTTGTAGTGGTGTCCGAATTCTCGGCAGTTAATTTCATCCACTATATAGTGCACTACAAAATACCCACAATGCACAGCAAATTTGAGTGTTCATGCGATGTACACTATACCGTACTCCCGTATACCACAATGCAATGCGGTCGTGTTTTTCCATAGAAGAAGAAGAGAACGGAGGCTGTTAGGCGCTGCTTTCATTCATAAATGTAAATAAACGTTGGAGTATCTTTAAAACGTTCATAGCGTCTTTTAGCGGCTGTAAACAGCTTCGAAATCTGCTACTTATCCTCCCAAATGCCCGGTTTGTTTCATCTGGCCCACTCACAGGAATAACTGCTCATCAGCTGACGCTACGACGTTTAGAAAATTTCAGTGTAGTGTCCGAAATGTTGTTTGGTCATTCACTATATAGTCCACTATATCATTTACACTACATAGGGAATAGTGAGTGAGTGAATGAGTGGACGATTTCGAACACAGCTATTGCCTTAAAGTTTCACATGCCTGACATTCGGTCGGTGTAAACAGCTCTCTTTTTGACGTGTTGTCTTCTCCCTCCATGTTGTTTTGTTATGTGTTTCGCCAGCAGCTGCTCCGAGTTGCTTTTAACTTCCTGTGGTGACAGGAAGTAAAAACACTTCTGTAGTTCTTTTGTGTTGCTAGTGCAGTCAAGAGTGTTGGCTCTCACTGAGAGATGACTACAAAAATGGACGCATCTGTTCATCTGGTTGTTTAACACGGCTGAAAATGATCATCTATTAATGTCGTTCCCGCTCCTGCCCGCTCCCGTTGCTTTTTTTCCCGTCCCGTCCCAATTACGTGATTAATTAAAAAATGACTCCCAGGTCACATGATTCCCGCTGGAATCACGTGACCCACGGTAATTCATGAAAAATGTCATCCTCTTTGCTTGTATAAAATACGGCTGTAATTCCTTTTACTGTAGACATTAATGAAATATTATGCTATTTCTGTAAATTGTATTTAGTTCAGAATAAATGTATTTGTTATTACCATGTATTGAGAAATAGCCATTTATTTAAATTGACAAATTACATTTTAAACACATATTACCAGATGGGCAGTTACACATTACAAACAAGGTAAGCCTCGGTTCTGCAATGTTTTATCAATCAATCTTTATTTGTATACCACCAGTTCATAACAAGTGTTATCTCAAAACAACTTACAAAGCAAGCTTTACGAAAGGAATTACAGCCATATTTTATATCTCGACTTGTGTAAAAATAAACCCGTAATGGATATCAGATAAAGGCTCGTTTCCCGTTTTTGGATTTTCGATTACTAAACGAAAAACGGGAAACGACTCGTTTGCCGTTTTTCGTTTCCCTTCATCCAAACGGAAATCGGAAAATCAGATGGTTTCCCGTTTTCCGTTTGCCCATATCAACACGAAAAATGAATGGCCGCAAAGTACACGGACCTATAATTATCAGCCACTGTAGGACTAATATGCAAATGATCTAGATTAGCTGGTAGGGTCACTGACCTTGTTACACCCTGAAGTCTGGCTGGTTTTATGGGCTGATGTAGGGATCAACATTTTGTTCCACATTGCCCAGCCCTAACCTGTGAAATACTAGAAAAAAATGACTAGTTATACAGTTCAGAAAGTGATCTCATCTGAAGCGTCCAACTTTAAATGTTCTCTTCTGTTCCAATTTCTTCAAAAATGTCTCAGAGGCATCATTGCATTCCTGCTATTAAGGTCAAAAGTCTAATACTCTGATACTTCTACAGCCTTTGTTTTGTGTTTACTTTGATGAAGCCAACATACAAAGACACATTCGATCAATTTTCTGTTGGTTTTTCGATTGCAGGCTGAACTTTTCACCCGGGGCTAATCCGATCAGGTCATATACCTGGGCGTGCTGAGTAAGATAGGGTTAAAGCAGTAACAGCCGGTAGTCTTCTCAGATATAGTTTTATGATGCTGACCTTTCATGTGCAGAGCTAAGGGAATAGAACTTGCTTAGGGCGGCCGTTATTTGGAATCTGTGGACAGAAAATCATGTTAGTGCCCACCTCTCTGTTTCTGTTTTATTACCATCCCCACCCCCTCTGTTTCTCCTCATCCAGCTGTGTCTGAACATCCCCGCTCATTCAATGTGTTCCCTCCTCTTCTGTATATCTTTATAATTCTTTTTTTCCTTTTGCTTTAAGAGAACAGACAGCCTTTTTATGTTTGTCCCGGTGGAAACATACTAGAAGCACACAACACTCTTCATCTGTTACTGAATGATGTGATCTTTTGAATAATGTATCCCAAAGTCCAGACATAACAAGAAAGGTCTTACAGGGGAGGCCATCTATATTCTTTTAGCTTTATTACATTGCCAATAGGCTCTGTTGAGAGCAATATAGATTTTATGGCCAAATTAGCTGCTCTGTGGCTGGGCAGCGTGCTGACATTTGTTATTAAAATATTCATAAGACCTGGGAGACAATGGCACATGTGGGTGGCTGGACTGGAGCCTGCAGAGCACGCTTTCAGAGGATTGCTGAGGGTGTGTTTTGAAGTCTCCAAGTCTCTGCCATTTGTTGAATCATTATGTATGAAGAGCACCCAAGGAACATCTTGTGATGGCTCTTGGATGTGGGCCACATATGCATTGACTTGGTGCTTGGTCAAAGTTATTAAATAATTGACAACCCATTTAAGAGACCGCGAGCTGGTGTTCACAGGATGTTTCCATTTCCAATAATAACAATAAATAAACCTCCTTAAATATGTCAAATAAAGCATCTATTGCTCCAGAGATACTAAACATGAAGAAGCAGGCCGCTCCACATTATGATTTCATGATTTTAGTTAAATATAGGATGAGTTTGATTTTTTTTTACTCGACATTAATCCAGAAAAAATCTATTTGATTAAAAGTGCCCCGAGGAGTTTTCTTGTAAGCAAACAAGTTTGTTTTTACTGTCAATGTTACTCAGTGTACGCTTGTTAAACATGTTTTCCTCGTCATAAATATTTGCAAAGTCGTTTTTTAAACATTTTAACTCCTGGAATGATACACAGTTTGTGAAAGCTTGCAGTCCTCATACTCATTCCCTTTGCACTCATAGTGTGTTTTCTTGGATAGATAAAACTAGGGTTGACACTTTTCACAAAAAAATGATTTTGAGCACCCATGAGCACGCGCGGCGACTGTCGTAATGCTGCGTTCCAGTAACCTCGGAACTGGGAGTGACATCATCTCTGACTTATCAGCGTTCCAGTTCAAGTCGGAAAAAAAAATGCTGATCTACCAGGCTATTGTTAGCTGTTGTTAGCACGCCCTGTGTTGTTGTCCACAAATATCACATGAAGAATGTGATTATCACTATGGCAGCATTTTTGTAAATATAAGTCTAACAATACTATGTATACAGCTGATCTAGAGCGACACACCCCAGTCAGAAGTGCAAATAAATGGATTATTACAGGAGCTAAATAACTGTTCACACTGGGGGCATCTATGTTCCATTGTCAACTCGGGGGTGGCGAGGTTTCACCGAGTCCCCAGTAGGAAATTCCGACTTCGGGGGACGTCCCAGTTGCAGTTTCCTACTCGGAACTCGGAAATTCCTTCTTCTGACTACAACTGGAACGCACCAAAAGATGTGACCCAAGCCAAAGTGTGTGTTTGTTGTGATGCTAATGAATGCAGCTCGGACCTTCCTCAGAACTCTGCATTGCTTTACAACTTCTTTTTTCAACAACTTACAGGATGCAAAGCGACGAGGTAATGTATCTCTTTCTAGTTACGTAGTGGTAGTTTTTGATGTGTGACAACAAGCAATTTTTTGGAAAACTTAGATTGCTACTTACAGCCCGGTGCTCTAAGACGTGTCTGAATAATATAAATTTGCTCTAGTTTTAATTGTCTTGTTCCTGAAGTTGAGTATCCAGGCCAGTCCAGCCCTGTCTGACCCGACCGTGAAGCTAAGGAATAGCATTTATAGATAACCTATTTTGATGCTATAAAACTCATCTTAAAGTGTGTATCGATCAGGCATATATCTAAAAGTGAGACTTTTTTGTCATTACTTAGAAACTCCTCATAGCATCTTTAAGATATTTGGTTATTACCACTGGTGGGACACATGTCCTCACACTCAATGCTTGCAATGAGGCCTTGGAATCACTGGGAAGGGCACCTGATAAGGCACCGCTGGACTGCAGTGGGTTAAAGGCCAACAAATGAGCCCATGCATTTGTTGTTGTAGGCTAGCAGCTTAACACATTATCTACACAGTGGAATTTCACACGTTGTTCCTCACTTGTTTTGGTGGTGTCATTGTCTGCTCAGAGTGGCTGTGCCAGTCCACCAAATCTTCTGTTGGTTTCCAACAGAAAAACATTTGCAGGATTTTTTTTTAAATATTAATGCCATTCGATGTTCAAAATGGAGTAGGAAGAAACAAAGCTTATCTTGTCCTACTCTATTTTTCATCTGTGCATGTCATAAATCACTTATCAATCAGCAGCACAGTACTGAAAAAGGTCAGTTTTTCTTTCTAAAATAGAAAAATAAAACAGCAGGAGCTGAAGAAGACACAGGTGGTCCACTTCTCCAGGCGGACTAATGTGCTGCCGAGCTCTTTCTTTTATATATTTGAATGTCTATTACATTTCTGACTTTTGCAGGAAGTGTGTTTCACCTTAAAAGCATTAAATAATACACTTACAACCACCCTCTCAGACTGGAAAAAATAACCAAAGAAAACATCCACTCAATGCTGGCTTCAGAAGTAGGTCTTTTTAGTTCAGTTACATGCCAACTTGTGAGCCCAATAACAAAACTTAAATGTTTAAAGGTGACAGCTTTTATACTTGTGATTGATTGATTTATCCCATAGGGCTCACACTTTTTTTGCTTCAGGAGGAATAGGTATTTAAAAGCCCATATTATGTTTATTTTTATTATTTTTTTTATCACATTTGGTGTCTTTTTATGTGCCCCCTACACTTGATATTATACTTTTATGCATAAGACAGTGATACTTAGGTTACAGAAATTAGAAGGTTTTCTGAACATGAGTGGTTGTGAACATACTCTAGCAGCCATTAATAATGACTATTAAATTGGAGTAAATGCAAAATATGAGAAAGCCTTTATCGCTTTGTTCATTAACACTGTTGGAGATAAACATTGGGCTGATCTGGTCTATGAGAAAATATAATAATTTGTTATAATTTATGGCTGTTCAAGCCATCCAGATGCCTGATCTGTCTGCAGTTTACCACCTGCTTGAAAATGCAAGGGTTTAGACCTTTTCATCATGACTCCTCCTTTCTGAACATCACATCATGAAAAGCAACATGTGACCTGCATTAGCTGTGGTGATTCTGTATAGTAATAATCCATCAATGGATCAGCAGCAGAAGCTCCTTGAAGTTATGTAAATGTCATGTGATCATTCTGCTGCTAAGGCCATACTTCAGCAAGACACAAGAGGCAAGATGAGAGAAAATAGAGAGGAATAGAAACTGCTACTTATTACTATTTTTAAGTCAAATAAATAAAAAAGCTTAAGACCGCTGTGAAAATTGTGTTACATTGCAACCTTTTACACTGATAAACATGGATTCTGTAAAAAAGATGAATAGAAACTACTTTGTTTTTCTCATGTCAACCTAATCTATTTAGTCAGAAAAATGTTTCATACTTCTTTTTTTCTTTTGAGACAGAATATTCATATGTCTTAAACAGTGGCGATTGCTCTAACGCAGGGTTCACACAGGACGCGCCGCGCGCGGAACGGAAGCGCCGCACACAGCAGTTTTGGATCGGCGCCCGTTTTAACCTATTTAACTGTTCACACAGCCTGCTGAGGCGCTTGCGTGGAACGGTTTCGCGCTCTGAGCGCCTCCGCTCCGCTTTCTATTTTTCCATGAGCCAGCTGCGAGGCGCCCAGTTGTAAAGTTTGGACAGAGCAGATCGGACCAGACAGGAAGTCAGGAACAGGAAAATCCGGTCAATAGTTTAAAAAAAGGATTGACGGTGTTGCTTGTCGGTCTATTTTTTTCCGATGAGCAGTCACACACTCACACGGAGGTTGATCAGAGAAAGAACAGAGATTCACTTGATGTAATTGAGACAAAGGAGAGGGAAGGGAGGTGGGAGGGGCAAGGGCTCTCCACAGGTCACCAAAAAGTGACACTCACATGTTTACAGCGCTCGGAAAGTTTGGAAAACTGAGCGCAGACGGACACGTCCGATCACTGCCGAGCTGAGTCAATGTCTGTGACCAGCGCGTCAGAGCTCAGCAGAAAACGCTTCATGTGTGAACAGCCATGGAAGCTCAGTTTCCCCTAAAATGTCCCCAAAAAAAGTGGTGATATGTCCTGCTGTGTGTACATTTCATTGACTAAATATGCGCTAGAATACCTTCATCTTTTGTTCAGAATCAGCTACTTAACACAGGTAACTGGAGCGACTTCCTTCTCATTCATCCCCGCAGCGTCTCAGCATTTTAACAGAGTCGGACGCTGAGCGTCTTCTGACTTCGATGGGGAAGCGTAGAGTGGGTTGTTCCACTGTGGAAACTGGACGGTCATTGGATAAACGCTGGGCTTTGTCCCACCCATCGGACGCTCAGCGTCTCTGGGGGTCTATGAGGCAGTGGGCTGGCCTGGACGCTCAGCTTCTGCATGATGATTGGATGATCTGTCTGAGGCTGAATCCCTTTTTGATTGACAGTGAAATGAGCCAATCAGCGATCTTGAAGTATCACCCTCCACCAGAGCATCTTCTAAGTTTGACATTCAGTTGTTCTGGAGAGGAACTTCTCCTGTTTAAAGCGGCTCAAGTCTTACACCCACAACACAATGGGCCAAGGCTGTTTTAGCAGTCTAGCTCTGCTGGCCATTGAGAGAACACTGGTAAAATCCCTGGAAAAGACACCTAGTTGGGACGACAGGGTCACAGATCATTTTCTTGAAAAGGAACGGAGCGTAGAATTTACATTTAAATAAATAAACAAATTTATGATGTAGGCCAGAAAAAAATGAGCTGCCCCTCCTTGACTGACAAGCAGCCGCCACTGGTCTTAAAATGTCTTGAGGACTGTTTGGGATTTTTACTTTCATTTGTTCATGTCTATTCTGAATACATTCTTTCTACAGCCCAGCATCACTTTGCTCATTTCGCATTCCTCTTATGGCTCTACATGAAACAAGGAAGAATTGCATGGGGATGACTTTCCCCTGTAGACAGTTGGAAAAAATCCAAATTTGATTTGAGCATTATCCAAAACCACAGGGAAATTAGACCCACGTTTATGCTGGGAGTTCATTTTTATTTCAAATTATAATTGAGGTAAAGGAAGCACTGGGTTTGTACAGCTGCTGTGCTGAAAAAGAGAGAGGCAGGGACGTCTTCAGCCCGACTGAACCATTAAAACTTGTTAAAAGGAGCTCAGTGTAAAGTAAATGCTAATTGAAATATATCTAGTATTCAGTGTACCATAAAGATTTTACTTTATTATTAAACAGTTTAATCAGGCTCTAGGGACCACAGGCATGATGCATAGTGGGGAATGATGGAAGTGTATGCACAACCAAGGATAGAATTGTCAATATTTACCCTACGTAATTGGTCTACATTTGCCCTCAGTCAGATACAGAGATGTCCAGCATGGTGCCTGCCTTATCTACAGCATCCCCCTCCTCATACCCCCTCCCATGTGTGGCCACCGTCCTACACAGCTGTGATGTGGAGCTGTGCATCCTGCCCTCAGCTATTCGCAGCATTACAGCATACAGGATGAGGAGCTGAGCCTGAACACTGCCACGTCCATTCAAAACCTCCAGGTCACCTTGGGGGTGAACTGTAGTGACTTATTATATTGTTAACAAGCGCACCCTGCTGTCTGTAATGAGCTGTCCTGCCACACTTATTGTGGTAATGAGGCGGACATGTTTTTTACCTCATCTGTAAACTGAAGCAAGTTTTCTGGCTTATTACAGTATCAATAGAAGTACAAGGGCACAGAAATAAGATGTGTCAAAGCTGCCAACTCACACCCTGGCTTTGAGAAGTGCTTATGTTTGCTGTTGGCTGTGTTGGAGACTCATGGGAAAAGATGGGCTGTCAGTCAACCTTCATTATTTATTCTTTTTTGGGCCACCTCACAAATACAGAGTCCTCTCTCTCTTTCTCAATTCATTCTCTTTCATTCAGTCTCTCTCCTTTTCTCAAAGCAGTTCCCTAATTAACCTGGTGTCTCTAAAACTGCCAGCTCTTTGAAGTCATTTCACGTGGCTGCCTCTACCCTTGCTTTTTGTGCATCAGAGGCCACGATAGGTACTCTCGTATAAGCACACAATTCTTCCAAATGTATTGAAGTTTTCTGGATTAGCTGCATGTGTGAACATGAACAGCAGAGTATTTCCCGCTGACACTGGCTCTGCATTTCTGCACCAGTCCCATGATAATTACCTCCGCCAAGGAGGTTATGTTTTCAGGAGAGTTTGTCTGTCTGTGAACAAAATAACTCAAAAAGTTATGGATGGATTTTGATGAAATTTTCAGGATATGTTCAGCATTGGAAAAGGAGGAAGTGATTCAATTTTGGTGTTGATCCAGATCACCGTCTGGATCTGCCATGACGAAAAATGCAATTTTCGTGAATAACTACTGGACTAAAATAGATATTACTATGAAACCAGTTGCTAATGGTATGTTTTCATGGTCAAGGAATCAAAATATTTAGATAAAATACTGGTAGGAGATAGGAGGCTTGGGTCCAATGTAGGGGTGTCCCGATACAACTATTTCACCTCCGATACAATACCGATATTGCAGCCTTGAGTATTGGCCGATACCGATATCAATCCAATACGATATCAGCAGGAATCATACAGACTTTTATTACCTATTTTGTAGTATGGACTGTAAGAAAAGGCTTGATCAGGTCAGATTACTCAAACAGAGAACAGTAGGCAGCAAAAGTAGGTATGAGAAAAACTGACCCATTTGTTATTAACCAATAGGTTAAATAAATTTTAACCTTAAACATAAGAATATACTACAATTAAAACAACATGAATAAAAAATATTAGAAGACCCTGAAAAGTGACCTCAATAAATCAAACAAAAACATATTTCACCAATTGCAAAATAACCACTGTGTTGAACTTAAACATAAGTATATTCTACAACTGAATAAAATAGAAAATAAATATATTAGAATGGACTGCTTGTATCGGAGTGCTGATATCGGAGATTTAGGATGCAGGCCGATATAATCCGATATTTGTTTTTTTGACCGATATCAATATCAGATCGGGACATCCCTAGTCCAGTGGTAATATTGATGTCAATAAGTGCATTTCCATTACCCTTGGATATGCGCAAAATGTAAATAGCGCAATAAAAAACTGGTGATGGAAACACCTAAATTTCGAAAAAGTACTAAAATATCGCTAACAAGTTTTTACACTTTCATGAGGTGGTTTTTCAGACGTTTCGATATTCAAATATATCGCAAAAGTGCAATGGAAACACTCTTTCCGCAATTATACATCACAGGACGTGACGTACCTGGTCACATGATCACTTCTCTTGGAGTAAACATGGCACGGTACGTTTGGACAGAGGGGGAGACGGAGACTTTTCTTGCTATTATTCTGGAGAAAAACACAGCTGCCATACTAGACAGCAAACAACAGAGGAATGCAGAGAGTTATAAGGAGATACAAACGGAAATGAGGGAGAAAGGGTTCGACTAGCCTTGGCATCCATCTTCCTGCTGTGAGATCTCGTGGGATGATATTTCACCAGAGTTATGACGCTCCTGCTTAGAACTAACCTGACAAGCCAGATGGACAGCTCAATATATCTGCCACAGAAATATTTCACTAGTCCATCTGGGTAGGAGCCCTTTGGATTTGTTTTCAGGGGCAGAACGTTAAAAAAAAACACAAGCTTGTGATTGGTCAATCGTTTGGCTCGTCACATTCATCACAGACCAATCCACATCAAGCAGGGTTGCCTCCTATAATGTAACATACATAGCGGCTAATGTAGCGGCTAATGGCTAACAACGGTTAACAACAGTTCATGAATGTTAGCCATAGCCACTGACTTGGCTGCTAACAGCTAACAGCCTTTTACTATGGTCTTACACTAAATTGTACCACACAGATGATTCATTTAACACTTATATGTGACATGAACCTCGTCAAAGACAATCCCTACAAGTAAACTTCTGAGGAGGGCAGATTTCACCAAGTTTCAGTAGGTAGCCATGAGGACAGTAGGCTAATCGGCATGTCCGTTCTCAACTTCCGGTTCTCAACTTCTGGTTATCGTCACATCTGCATTCTGCTGCTCCCGCCTCTCTTCTCTGATTGGGCCGTCAAGAATTCAGCCGTGTGAATTCATTGAGCAACGGAGGCTGGCAAGACGGACCTGCAGGATTTCAGAATCAGGCAGGTCTGTCTGCTCTGCAAGGCTAGCCTAGAACAACCTTCAATGGAAACACGTTCAAAGTGCAATATACTTTGTCGAAATATTAGGAATATCATTTTTATTTTGTTAAAAACTGTAATGAAAACCCAGCTTATGTGATATTCCAACACTATTTCATTAAAAGATACACAACAGGTCCCCTTCTCATTCATTTTAATAAAAGATTGAGCCTCTTTATGCTTGGAAATAATATATATAGTTGATTTGGGCTCCAGTTAGAGCTCATCAACCAACCAATCGGCCAACAACAAGGAGGATGTAAGCTGAGCAGAGAGTTAAACTGTTTAGCTTCTATGTGTTTGCCATTTCATTAGGAACATTCCATTCCCGTTATTATAGCTGTTAATGTAGATATTAGCATGTTCTCCCCATCCATGATCGATACATCTGCAGTATCTATTTTTTTTATCACCACATAGGCATGAGGTCCCTCTGAAAATGGGATGTCACATCTCAAGAGGCCTTTAACACATTTATACTTAATGGAGACAAATATGGTAAGGATGACCTTGTGGTCTGGGCATCCATGAGCTCATCACTACCATAAATTCTTATTTTCAGTAAGAATATCTAAGATTATACTTCTATAAAATGACCACCACAACCATTCAGACATGAGGACCTTCCTGAAAACCAGATGTAGCATCTCAAGAGGCTAACCTCCAATAAATCAGACGACAGGTCTATGGTTCATGGATCTGTCTCTAACTTTAGTTCTTACTTTAGTCCACTTGTCTCCTCTTACCTCCCTTCCTTCACCCTCACACCAACACAGCATGGTGTGGATTTGCTGTTCATCATGAGACTGGGATCCACATTCAAGATTTCCTGCTGCTTAACAGAAGGTTTTTTCTTGAGCCATGATGGAGGGATTCATGATTGGCTATATGGATTCATGTTGGTGTTGGATGGATATATTTGTATATATATATATATATATGTGTGTATTTTATATGTATATATGTATCTATGCATATATGTGTATCCACAAAATGAAGAGCTTTATGCTCTATTGTAAAGTGTCTTGAGATAACACTTGTTATGAATTGGAGCTATACAAATAAAGACTGACTGATTGATTGAAGTCAGAGAGTTTTAATATTTCAGTGCTGCTTTTTATATGAGGTGTCAGTTCCTTCCATATCAGTCACAGTAAAGGGACAAGATGTATGTTTCTCAAAGCAAAAACATTGCCAAAAAAACCCTCTCTACAAATTATTTTCATGTGTAGACACAAATCACAAACTGCTGCCACACACTGCAGCATTTCAGGACATGCAGTTGAGGTACATTTTTCAGTTTTATATCACAACAGTATTCTTGCCTTATCCGAAGCCTCTCCGACTGCGGCAGTTTCCACAAAAACACCTTTGTTTACTTCGTCTCCTAATGTTACTGTAGTTGTTGTTCATCTCAGTTGCTCTGTTTCTCTACACAGTGTGCTTGTTTGAACAGCTCCCTCCATCAAAAAATGATCTGTACAAACAAGGACAGGAGGGGAGGAGGCAGTGAGGAATGCAGTTTATTCTTGGATAACAAAAATTGACATTTGGCAGCGATGAAACATACCTGCAGTATATCCAAGAGACTCACAAAAGTGAAGAGCTGTCTGAAAGACAGTGTCAAGGATTGGTTTGATTCTGTTTGATATTATCACAAACTGGGAGAATTTTGTCAAGAATCCAGCACACATAGTCCCACTTCTTTACAGTTTATGACAGCATTTATCCCTAATATGTATGTCAAATTTGTTCCGTGCTCTTTCACTGCTCCTCCCGTCCCTTAGAGTGCTGATAATATGAATATGTTCCAGTCCTCATAAATTTCACACGTCTTAATTCCTTACCCATCACTTCTCCTTTCCTGTATTGCGAGAGACAAAAGCGAGGTTTGCATCATTCCCACAGGAGATCACAGGAATCGTGCCATCTTGCTGAAGACTGGATCTATACGTGACTTCAACACCTGCTGCTGTTAAAATAGACAGCAGGAGGGGGATGATGTAAGGACAGATGAGCCCTGAGTGTCATTGATTCAGCTGCACTCTGGGAACAGACTTCATGGTCTCAGTGAATATAAACTAACCTGACAGAAAATGGGAGCTCTGGTTATGAATTTATAGCCACTCAAAGGTCAAATACATTTGTATCACAGTACTCTGGATCCATTTGTAATGAATGCAGAATGATGTGTGCATGAAATGAAGACAACAGAGAGAATGAAACCCTGCCTCAAGTTTATTCATTTATCTTATTAATTCATACACTGGCAGAGGTGAAGCATTTTTTAAATAAAACTAAAGTGGGCTGTTAAAGCTGATTCACACTCCTAAAATAAATAGTCAATATATGTCGTGTGAAAACGTAACTTTCAATTATATGATTTGTAGAGTATCAGCATGCACAAAGTCCATCTCAACCTTTAGATATGGCTTCAGAAACATTTTAAGGGACCATTTAGATGTGTTATAATTTGAGCTGAAACAATTCCTTGAATAATCTCAATTATTCGATTACTTCGAGGCAAATTGTGTGCCTCGAAGCCTCGTTTAATATATAATTATACATATAAAATATACATCCGAGCCTTTATCTGATATCTATTACAGCTACACTGCGGCGTATTACTGCCCTCTAGTGAAACTATTAGTTTGCTGCGCTTTAAGCCTATTTCGAAGGCTCATCCGTAACCATAATTATTTTCTATAAATTGAGTTTCAAATTCTCAATATATATCTATGTTCTATTATGCTAGTTCTGTAAATTGTATTTAGTTCCAAATGTATTTGTTATTACCATGTATTAATAAATAGACATTTATTTCAACTGTCAAACTACATTGTAAACACATATTACCAGATGGGCAGTTACACATTACAAACAAGGTAAGCCTCGGTTCTGCAATGTTTTATCAATCAATCTTTATTTGTTCATAACAAGTGTTAAATCAAAACAACTTACAATCGGCAGCGCAGAAGAAGGAAGTGCTTCCGGGTGAAGGCAAAGCAAGCTTAAGAAAGGAATTACGGCCGTATTTTATGTCCCAACTTGTGAATAATAAACCTGTAATAGATATCAGATAAAGGCTTGTTTTCCGTTTTTGGATTTTCGATTACCAAATGAAAAATGGGAAACGACTCGTTTGATTGACAAATGTAGATTGACAAATGAAAAACGGGAAACGACTCGATTCCCGTTTTTCATTTCCCTTCATCCAAATGGAAATCGGAAAATCGGATGGTTTCCCGTTTTCCGTTTACCCATATCAACACGAAAAACGAATGGCCGCAAAGTACACGGACCGAGAAGGCTACCAAGTCCTTTTTGTTTGGGGGAAGACAGTGCAGAAGGCAACACACCAAACAGCACAGTCAAGGCATTTGGAATAACATTCTAGGACCAATATGTATTTAAGGAAGAACAATTCCAAAACATGTGTAAATAATTAGCTGGTGCTAGTTTGCACCGATGACACAAAAGATCTGGTGTGAGATTGCTGCCTGGTTTAAACCCATCACCCTCTTGCTCCTAGTCCAGGATGACTTGAAGAACAGGGCTAAGGCTCGAAGCTTGGTCAAAGAAGAAAGTGAAAACACTGCAGCCATGTAGATTCACCCAACTGTAGCATACAGTGCCTCATCAACATTTGATGTTTTTTTTTTTTTTTTTTTTAATCGAAGGCAATACTTGTAGCTTACCTGACATGCCAGAAAAACAATTCCATGTGTCCGCCATGGAAATATTTCACTAGTCCATCTTAGAGGAGCCCATGCTTTTAGAGGGCAGAACCTTCAAACACAACTGCAGCTGGTGATTGGATGATCGTTCTGCTTTATTTATATCTTTTCATTCACACCCTTTATCTTTCAAATTCACTCAAAGATGTTGAAGTGACTAAGCAAGTTGTCCATCAGCACTGCCAATAATTCCACACCCTTTTATACCCATTTACACAACACAGATTCAGCAATGAAGCAACTTGGATTGATTGTCTTGTTGGTAGAGCATACTGCCTGACTAAGCCATTGAAGCCTGGTGAATCTAAATCTCATGTGAATGCTTTCCTGTCCATCTCCTCATGGCATATCTGCTTGAACTATTGATATGCTCCTCTACCTACCTCTAAACAGTTAATCAGTGTATAGCTTGCTGTCTGCACCTTTGTCATCCTCATTTATGCTTAATTTAACTTATGGATTGTTAGTCAAGAGAGGCTAGTTTTAAGCTGTTAATACCTCAGAATAAGTACTGTCATGTTTTACCAGTGTTCTAAGTATGCATGCTCCTATAACAATTTAAACAGATAACATGTTGTTGTTTTAAAGCCTGCTGTTGTTGGCCTTTCTCAAGCTAACAAAAATAGTCATGATTTATCCATTGGTACCCAGAACTTGGCATTCTTAATTTCATTCTAATTTGGGTCCCACTTTGGTCTCGATGGGCCTTAAAAACATCTCTTGGCAGCAGGTCCACTGCCTGAGTTTTGCTGTCGGCCTTGATAAACTGGCTGACCAAATGAACTCAGTTTGAGTTCTGCAGCAGTAAAATGTTTCTTGGCTTGCACAAAACTCCTCATTACTTCCCTAAAGTTTTGTTTACAATCTGAACTGCTCACCACACACTGTCACACCTCAGCCAAAAGGCCATGCTTCACATTCCAGGCCATTATATCGCTGCAGTACCGGGTCAGTTTAAATTGCCCAAACTAGCCGAGGTCAGTTTTCTGGATGTGTTTATGCCCAGTGTGTGCAACATAAATATGGGTTTTGCTTGAATTCAAATGTGAAGGATTTTTACACCCTTGTCTTCTCGTGGAACACTCACAATACTTTTTAATCTGCTTAGGACAAAATACCAATGTGGCAAGATATTACTCCCATGACTCATTTGAGTTTATCTTTAATGTATTGATGATGCCAAATACAGCAGCACATCAGGCTGTATTTATCATGTTGTATCGTCATAACTTGGTGATTAACTTTTGTTGTATTGCATTATTAACCTCTTGTTTGAAGCTAAAATGGAGTTGCAAGCAGAAATAGACCTAGGAACTTCTACTGTCTGTGATGATTAATGCCAAATTGAATCTGCATACAACTGGCATTATCTTTACACCGGCTCAAATACAACACACTTTATTGAAGCCAAACTTGTATGAGCATTAACAAAAGCATCTTAAATGACCACATGTCATACCCCTCAATTCTGTTGTGATATAGCTCCTCACAAAACTGCTACCTTCATGTTTTATGCATAGCTTATCATCAGTAAAAATAGCAAAAACTTGAACTCTATGTTCTTTTGTTATCTTGAGACATGCAAAATAGTGAGTGTTTTGAAATTCTGCCTATTGTTAGTGTCAGTTGGTTACAGAGCTAAGTAGGCCTGTCACAATAACAAATTCTGCTGGATGATAATTGTCCAAAAAAATGATTGACGATAAACAATATTATTGTCAATATTATTTTGATTTTTTATATATATTCATAATAAGGTGAGCACACCATATCAAAAGCAAGAAACTTTAATTTCTTAAGCCCATTTAACTTATATTGGAAGGTCAAGATATTTTAAATAAAATAAACAAACAATATAATAAATTTAACAAACAAAAAAAAGAGAAAAAAACCCCAATGAAAATTAAATGGACTCTCTTTTAGGAAAAATTGCATGTAAATAAAAATGTTTATACTGATCAAAAACAATAAAAAATAGACCTTGTCTCTGTAAAGAAAAAACGAAACTCCAATAAAAACACAAAAAGACATGTACTGTCTCCCAGTCAATTCGTACTGTCTGTCAAACGTTTGCAACATTTCTGGCTTTTCAACCGTATTGATGGGTTGCATTTCTTTTGCAATGTAGCAAACGACACTGTCTGTGAGCGCATCATTTTGCGTTGTTTTATTTATAAATACTTAGCCGACCAAACGCCTCAGTAAGCGCTGACTGTCAGGACGGAGGCTCCGCTGCACCTCCTCTTCTTCTTCTTCTTCGCCAAACTTTCCAATAAATGCGATATATTGGCTCGTCTGTGTTCATGGGCTCGCACCTTGTTCATTCTGTTTAAAACCTAAACATTCCCACATACTCCTCAGGACGCTCACTTCAGGGTTGCCTCCGAATAGTCCTTTTTTGATAAGGAACCTTCCTAACTGAAGAAATGACCCGGAAGCATTTAAGCATCAGCCATGATAAGTGCTGTTCGAATTCTCCAAAAGTTAAGGACATTATCTCCTTTAGCCTAGGAATCACTGGACCATCCTTTCCGAAAGGAGAGAAGAAAGGAACGCCCCATAATGCACTGCAGCAGGTGACGTGTACCGGCATTGTACGGAAACTTACGAGGGAGAAAGGACGAGTTTTGTGGGACTATCAAGACATGTGGGCTATATAATTCTAAAAAAAACATTTTTTGCAGTCATAGAGAAGAATATATGCTTCAAGTAAGTGCTTTCAAAAATATCACCTTTAGTTTATTTCTTGATCAGTTTTGAAATGGTGGACTGATAAACAATTAAATATTGGTCTATAATTCATAAAGCACTTGATTTAAAACATTTTTTCTCCATACCCGTCGGGCCGTCTACAATGTTCATCAAGTAATAAACTCTTTTACCGCAGTTCTCCTTTCCTTTCCTCTTATTCCTTCCTTCCCTTGACCCTGTGACGTTTTTTATTGGGGCTAAGGTAAAGTGGATAGGAAATGACTGAGGAAGGACTATTCGGATCCACCCCAGCTCTTTTCGTGTGTATGCGTGAGCAGCCCCGCCTCCCCCCAAAGATTGCATAAGAGACAGATGCTCACTTCGCTATAAATCCGCTATAGAACTGATGCATTCGGTGTTAAGAAAGATGGACAGAGTGAGCCGTCTTCTCACTCAGCCTCTTTGGTAGAAAGAGAGGAGGAAAACAAACATGCATGCACGTGTCAGTTTATCAAGGCCAGCAAACTCACTGAGGACATTTTAATTTATCGCTCGGTTAATTGATTTATTGATTATCGTGACAGGCCGAGAGCTAAGAGACATTGTTGATCCAGTGGAGCTTAAGGATGAAAATTCAAGCTTGTCACTTTTTATTGCTTCTGGATTTTTGACATCTGACAGATGTGGATTCTGACCAAAAAGTCTTTTCCCCTCCTCTCACCTCACCCTCTTATGTTCTTCTCTCCATTTTCTCATTCCAGTGAGCCAGCTGCTCCCAGGGAATAACTTCACCACGGAGTGCAACATCCCTGGAAACTTCATGTGTGGGGATGGCAAGTGTGTCCCAGGTGGTTGGCAGTGTGATGGATTGCCCGACTGCTTCGACAAGAGCGACGAGAAAGGCTGTCGTAAGTTCGGCTTTGATTCCGCTACCGCATCATTTTATTTTATTTTTCCCTCAGTGGTGCCTCAAAGCGATGAGGCCAATTTTAGTCGTGTCATGTCTTCACAACTCATCTCACCATCCAGTGTTACAGATGCATTTCTTCTCCTTTTGCTGTCCAAAGAGCCAAAAGGGCCATTTAAAGCTAATTCTCTGCCAACTGAAATTAACTTTTCTCCTCAGTCTTCACTTCTGTCTCCCCCCCTGCAGCATGTAGCCCCCCCTCCCCCACTGTACCAGACCCTTAGCCCCAGTTTAGCACCAGGCCAGACTCTAATACCATCAAAGCAACGGCCGATTACTACTGTGTGCAGAAATAGTATCGCATGCATAATTCTACTGTAAGGCTACAGTAATGGTGCAGTTTTGATCCTCACTTTGAGTCAGCTTTGATCTTTCTGGTCTGCTGCTCCTCCTTCTCCTCCCCTCTCTCGTCTCAGCTGGAGTCTTGCATTAAGATGAGATTGCTGATGAAGATTGACTTTTTGCAGACCTGCCACGCTGAACAGAAACCCCAATCAACAGAAATATTTAGCTCTCCAGCTGTCTCACACTTTCTTTTGTCTTTCCGACTTGATCTCATCTAATGAGTTCGGGCTTCTGGATATTTATTTCCTTCAAACGGACATGTATTCAATTAGAAAGGAGAGCCCAAACGTTTTTATCCATCCGTATAAGAGGAAGTTCTGTGTTCTTTCTTTTTGCACTTCTTACAGCAACTACTTTTACAGTGTTCCTCTTCATTAGGGTCATCACATTGCCTGATTCATGAAGTCCTAAAAATAATTTTATGAGTCTATGAATCTCTCAATTTTTTTTCTAATCTATTCTATTCTAGTCTTCATTTTTTGAGGATGTCTTCTCTGCCTTCGTTAGGTCTGTGGTTTAAATCCTTGTTAATGTAACAATTATATACAAGATAGGTAAAGGAATGTTATTACCTGGCAGTCACATGATAGCAGCTGAGCCGCTGAAGCTCAAACTGATCATCAGAATGGAGAAGAAAGCCTATAAATGCTATTCCTTAGCTTCGCGGTTGGGCCGGACAGGGCTGGACTGGCCTGGATACTCAACTTCAGGAACAAGACAATTTAAACTAGAGCAAATTTATATTATTCAGACACGTCTTAGAGCACCGGGCTGTAAGTAGAGATATATAGCCGGCTACAAAACTACGATACCAAGTTTTCCAAAAATTGCTTGTTGTCACACATCAAAAACTACCGCTACGTAACTAGAAAGAGATACATTAGGTTGTTTTTTTTGCATCCTGTAAGTTGTTGAAAAAAGAAGTTGTAAAGCAATGCAGAGTTCTGAGGCTTGGGTCACGTCTTTTGGTGCGTTCCGGTTGTAGTCAGAAGTAGGAATTTCCGAGTTCCGAGTGGGAAACTGCAACTGGAACGTCTCCCGAAGTCGGAATTTCCTACTGGGAACTCGGTGAAACCTCGCCACCCCCGAGTTGACAATGGAAGATGGATGCCCCCAGTGTGAACAGTTATTTAGCTCCTGTAATAATCCATTTATTTGCACTTCTGACTGGGGTGTGTGGCTCTAGATCAGCTGTATACATAGTATTGTTAGACTTATATTTGCAAAAATGCTGCCATAGTGATAATCACATTCTTCATGTGATATTTGTGAACAACAACACAGGGCATGCTAACAACAGCTAACAATAGCCTGGTAGATCGGCATTTTTTTTCCGACTTCAACTGACACGCCGATAAGTCGGAGATGATGTCACTCCTTAATGTCGAAATTAGATTCTCCTCATTGCACCTTTAAAGAGAATGGTTGAAAAAGAGGAAAAAAATCAAATCAGCTCTTTGAAGGTAAATGTGTTGTTGATGCCTGAGGTCAGAGGAGAATGGCCGTAGTGGTTTGAGGTGATAGAAAGGCTACAATAACTCAAATAAGCACTTTTTACAACCAAGGTATGCAGAAGACTATTTTTGAGTGCACAACACATTCAGTCTTGGAGCAGCCGACAGCAAAAGACCATAAGTGGAGTCAAGAACAGGCAACTGAGACTTCATTTTCTTTTGGCTCACCAAAATTAGAAAAGAGAGAGTAGCCACGCACATCATTGGTTGGGTGCTGGATCCAAAAAGCTCACATGAAAAAGCACAAAAAGATCTGCATACCAAAAGTAGCTCCATTCATGGATTAAATTTGAAAATTAGTGTCATCTGGAGGTGTTCAGCTCTTCCTTAGTGAGTTGCCATTGTTAACATAAACAGGTACACATGTGACCAAACCCATCCAGAACTCATCACAGTCTTACTAGGCGCCAAAAAATTTATGAAATATGTAATTATAACCAGCATATCTATCTAAATTAAAAATATATTTAAAAAATTATTACTGACTATATTGACTGCAGAATTTAAAGAATACAATATAACAGTATAACAGGCAGAAGATTAGATACTGAAATTTGGAAGAATATTTTGTCCCTATACCTGTATATATCCTAACTGCTGTGAAGAGTTACGAGTGTCAGAAAATCGCATGATACATGAAGAACAAACACCAATATCTTAAAATGTATACAGTGTACAATCCTGTTATATAGAAGTCATGCAGTTCTCTGTTGGTTCACATCTGACAAGTCACTAGAAACATGTGCATATAATATATACTTGCAGAGAAATGCATTACCTAGATTGTTAGTACTTCTAAAGAAGGATTCAGGCAGAGAGCTCATCATGAATTCTATCTACAAGAGGCAATTTAATACTAACTCTGGACAGGGATGTAAATAACACATTGTCAAAGATGGAGAAACACATGGGCCGGATCTACTCAAGGTTTGCATGTATAAGGACACATGCAAACTTGATAGTAGGGCTGAACAATTTGAGAAAATAATCTTATTGCGATATTTTTCCCCAATATTGCAATTGCAATTTACTCTGTGATTGTTTTAATGTTCCTCATCTTATGTGTTCTGAAACAAACATAAGCAGTGAATCGTTTTATAGTAAAACCAATATGACATTAAATTAATCTAAGGATAAAAGATTTGAGAAAAAGTGGAGAAGTGAAGAACACAAGCAAAATAGGTATGAAATTGTAAAAACTGGGTAAAAAAATGGTACAAAAGCAGAAGAAAAGTTAATAGGTGCAAAATAGGTATGAAATTGAAAAAAAAAAAGGCAAAAAAAATCAAAAGTGACGAAGGAAAATTGATTGTAGCAGCAAAATTGGGATTTCAAAAACCATGTAAAAATTCCAAACATTGTCTGACAGTGGCCAAAAAAAAAGATGAATGGGAGCAAGATAGGCATAAAGTTGTAAAAACTGGGTTAAAAAAAGGTTAAAATAGGCCTGAAATTGCAAGAAACTACATCACAATGCCAAAATGTTCAACACATTTTAGGTTAAAAATATTGCACTGTCTGCAATTTGAAAATTGCAACAAGCCAGATTGCGATTTAATCTAATTTGCAATTAATTGTTCAGCCCTACTTGATAGTGTGTGCAAAGCTGATCTAACAGGGTGCACTGAGGATTGCTTCTGTCAAATGAGCAAAATAGCATGTGCAGTCCTTTTAGAGTGTTTGCCCTCATGAATATGCAGAAAACATGCAGATCATCAGAACATGCAAAATGCTGGGAGGAGGAGATGCAAATGTGATCATTTAGCACCCACAATGTGATTTATCAAACCCATAACTAATTGCGCACAGTGTTTTTGCGTCTAAATTTAGCCCGTTTGAGAAGCAGGTGCAAAAAAGGCACAATGTTGTTGCACCCACATTGACTTAGCAAAAAGAAAAAAAAAAAATACAGCAAATGTGTTTGTTTGACTGAAACTCCATGGCTTCAAACTTCATTTTTTATTTTTGGCCACACTGCTCTCCCAAGCTCTCCATGGTGACAGTTGGTAGCACACGAAAAATCCTCCTTTATAAAGGGCAATCTGTGCCACGTTTACGCCTGTTATCAATTGCACACACAGTGATATAAGATCACCCGCAACATGCCCACAAATAGCACGTGCAAGTTTTTAGTTTGCACACGTAATTTTGCACCCATTATTTTGCATATAAATAGATCAGCCCCATAATGCAGATCAAAATGAGAGAAACATGTAGACAACCGAACACACCATGAAGGTTCTGTTTTAAATCCTCATTAAATTAAGACAATAAAAATTAAAATTAAGCAGTATCCTAGCTCTTCAATGCTGTAGGAGTGTGCACTAAATGTGCTGGAATCCCACTTACTGACAGAAAAGGCAAGGAAAGGCTTTTCTCAAGCAATGGAGGGTTTATATTTTCTATAGTGGATGTATTATATCAACAGCCACCTGAGATAAAATCACATTCATGTCATGAAAGGTGGTTTTGTGTTGACAATACAAAGTATACTGTGCTTGAGTATGGGGTTGCGAATCAGCAGGTAGAGTTATAAGCGCTACTTTAAACATCTCCTGCCTTTCTAAACCACATTGTATTAACATGGCATGTGCTCATTACTTCCTCAGAGCTGAAAAACAAAAACAAAAAAAGAAAATCCACAGTTGCAGCATCGCACGCCTGCATGAAATACAAACATCTGACAGCCATGATTTCTTCTCCTCTCTCTTTTTTTTCTCTTAGTGAATACCAACACCTAACTAATGACAATCTTGCAACTTAAAGGAAGTGTTGCATACTGATGGATAAGTTTTATGACCCAGATTCTCAACACTCAATGGCCTTAAACTGTCAACCACTGTCAGACCTGAGAAAGAAAATATTTTGATGCATTTGAACTGATGGCACCAAAATTAGACACATTTAAAATTCCTCTTTTTTTTTTGTCAAGCAGCATCTTATCTTGCCGGTTTTAACATCTTCAATCAAATTCACCTCCACTACTCTCACTTTGAAGCAACAGCCAAGAATTTTTTGACACTACATGCCATACTGCCAAACATAAAAGCAACATATGATCTGGCATCACACTCATCTGCCTCTCTGCTGGTCAGAGGACTATCTGCGTTTGTTGTAGACGTCTACATTATCTGCTCTGGCATAAGTGGGCCTTATTATCTTTAAATAGATGGCTAGTTGTCAGTCGATATCTCTGGTGACAGCTTTTTTTAAAAAAATCCCCCAGATAAACCTCTGGCTCTGTTAGGAGATCAGCAGGGATGGACAGACAGAGGGAGGAGGAGAAGGGGGCAAACGGAGCAAGGGAAGGAAAGGAGGACTCATTACTGAGGCTACAGCAGGAGTTCTGTCTGCATGACTATTATCTGAGTAGCACACAACGCCTGGAAACTTTAAGGCTGCAGCTCTGGGTTGTCTGCAAGAGGAATCATAATTTAGCACCCCTTTAAAAAAACACAGACACAATTACTCTCAGCTATGTATGTATTAATTACTCAATGGGTTACTTGACTTGACAACTTGAAGACAGTTTGACAAGTTTTGCTGGTAATTCTCAAACCTTAACTGGTTTTAGAAATGTGGCAGACCTCTGTTTCTGTGACAATTTAGACAATTTTTATGATACTGCACACAACATGGCTAGAGGCAGTAAGTTTTTGGGCTGTAATGTCTCTGAACGATTGAAGGCATTTCTTGAATCGTTTAAAAAATGCTCGCTTGGATTTCAGGATAAACAAGTTAAATCTGGAAGTCATGGGCCAAAAGTAAAGGTTGTAGGGCTCTAATTTGGTAGACTAGGCGCAGCGCACCTGCCCTGCGCCACGCCTTCGCCAACAGTTTGTGTCCAGCGCACTTTGCAAGTTTCCTGCAGGGCGCACCAAGGCACAGCGAGGCACACCCACACATCCTTCCCACCCGCTGGCGCAAAGGAGGAGAGAAGGCGTGAGTGGGTTTAACACAGCCGAGTGCAACCTTCACCAATCAAATGAACGCCTCTCCTTGCCTTTAAATGTGCTACAGGTGAGGCACAGTGACAATTTCAATCTCTCCTCCATTGACTCCAGCCTCGGTAGGCTGGCGGATGCAGATGTACACCCCTGGGGCTTTAATTTTGTAATGGAGGTCTGAGCTAGCAGTAGTACCAGAGTACATGATAATGGGAACAGAACACCGCGGGCTGATGATACAAATACAACCCAGAAAGAAGTTACTAATTTGGTCACCTAAATTTGCCCAAATATTTTGAGTCCAATGTAAAACATGGTTTTAATAATGTAAGGAGAGGGGCCAAAAGAAAGCTGTTGGATAAAAGGAAGCACACGATGGCCACCAGACACGGCCCCTCCACCGGCCTCATGATGAGCTCAGCGGAGGACATTGCGTCATCTACCCTCTCCATGATAAGCATAGAGGGCTTTGATGGGATTGAAGTTGGCATTGCTTGTATCGTTAAAAAAATGATCACTTGGATTTCAGGATTAACAAATTCAATCTGGAAGTCATGGGCACAAAAGTAAAGGTTGTAGGGCTCTAATTTGGTAGACTAGGCACAGCGCACCTGCCCTGTGCCACGCCTTCGCCCACAGTTTGTGTCCAGCACACTTTGCAAGTTTCCTGCAGGGCGCACCAAGGCACAGCAAGGCACACCCACACATCCTTCCCACCCATAGAGAGCTTTGATGGGATTGAAGTTGGGTTTACCAGGAAAGCAAAAATATTTTTTTCTAAAACAAGGCTCCCTCCTTCTCCAACCAGCAGTCCAAATGTGATATAATAATCACTTTCTCTTCCAAGGAGGAAGAGGAAGGAGATGCTCTGAAATACAATTTGTTTTTCTCATGAATGATTTTGTGTATCTTTAAAGTGACTGCGTAAATTGTGGCAAAAATATGTACAAATGGGAGGCATATAAGCACAGTTAAGGACAGCTGTGCAGTCAGGTGGTCTCTCCTCTCCCCCGTGTGCTCTGCTGCTCTCCCTGCTGAAACGGCACATGCAGTACGGCCTTTCTCAGTCTTAAGTCCTGTAATGTCTCCTACGTGAGGGCAAAGTGGCATCATTGGTGTAAGGCTTTGTTGTTTGGCATGCAAAGAATTAAGAGTACAACTGCGGAGGGTGCTGTTCGCCTGTGCCGAGAATCGACCAGGTTGGAGCTGGCAAGCTTTCAGTGCACCTTCCAAACAGTTTTTGGCACAAAATTGTCACTGCGCTAAGCTGAATCTGTTGGCACCTCCCCCTGGTGCGCAGTCACACCCATTTCGGAGCAGTCGGTCTACCAAATGGCCAAATTGGCTGTGCACTAGACGAAACTAACACTGCGCAGGGTGCACCAGGCTCTGCCACCCTGCACCACCCTGCGCCAGGAAATTAGGGCCCGTAGAGTCAAGTGGTCATTTTTTGACTTGTGAACTTGATATCTAAAGAGAGCTTGAAGAAATTTTTATCAAACTTTTGCATTGCCCACAATGAACTAAGGATAAGTATATATATAATTTTTGAGGGCATGATCAAAGGTCAAGTTCTCAATCTTTATAGTTATTCCTAAGTTTTGAACAGAGTGTTATGAACTCAATCTTTCCTTTGCAGAAATTCTCTTAGTAAAGGATGGCATAAGCATTTTTTTGAGGTTGTCATGGGTCAAAGGCTAAGATCATAAAGTGTCATAACCATGCTTTCCTTCAAATGATGATTTTGAAAATGTTAAAATATAGAAAGCCTTCAACTTTATGAACTGTGGTAAACAAATTAAGACATTCCTTAGAAATTGTGCCAAACACACAGTCTTCCTCGAAGTTTTTTTTTATTTTTTAACAAATTTCATACATTCTCCCCCACACATGGTTCACTTTCCATAAAACTCAATTATGTAAAATAACTGTACATGCCAGCAGCAGTGTACCTTCCTGGTAGTCTGAGCTCATCCTTCATAAAGGTGCAGCACTACCAGGAGTCCATTCAGCCACTTCAGAGACTGTTGCCAAGTTCCTGATACAGCTCAACTTCAGGGGATAGGAACAAAGAAGGATTAGAACAAATACTCTTGGATTTCATGGTCATCTCTTGCTCCTGAGCAGTCCAGATGGACTTCATCGAGTGTGTTTGGGAAGGCAGATAAACAAAGAAGTGATTGAACAAATGTTTTGTTAGTCGCATCCATTACAGATCCGTCATTCCCAGCTTACATCACAACTAAACCACAGTTCATGCTACTTCTTCTTCATCTTTAAAAGAATTCTGAAGAGTAACTTTTCGTCCATTTTTTTGGCATCAGTGAACTTGATTCATCAAAACTAAATGCAAAAATCTGAGTTAAGGCAAAATATGGGCTTTTTGAAATAGTCTAGTGTGTTGTCAGCCATAGCATGGTTTCCATCAGTTGTAATAAATGCACAGTTCAAAGCAGACTCCTCTGAGGATGACAAACATTCACTTTTATTTAGTTATATTAGATATCAGACTGACCTTATATGAGTGAGTTCATAACCCCGGTGTATCTGATGCTGTCTGTGCACTGGACTTTGCAATCAAGAATCATTACTTTTGAGGCTGAGGCATCTTGACCACCACAGGATATTAAATTTCCTTCCATCTTTAATATGGAGGGTTGGCTGTAGTCTGGAGGTTTTCTGAGGACATGTTTTTAATGTCCATTAGTGCAGAAGCTCCTTTGACCAATTTATTACTTAATTATTATTTTAAACCTCCAGTGAGGAGTTTTCAGCACGTTATGAAACAAACTCTGAATTAATATTGATGACTCTATATAACTCATAGTCAAGATTGATTATACACATACAGTCATTTTTTAATGTCTGCTGCCACTGCGGTCAGACAAGGTGATATATGGTCTGCTACTGAAAAGGCATCTGTTTACAATTTTTTGATAAATATTCCCATCGTGAAATGTTAGACTGTGCAGAGAGAACCGAATGCATATTTTTTGGTCAGAAAATATTACTTAGAGAGTAAATAACCCCTTAAGTAGTTTTTTTCAGCTGACAACATGCAAATAAGTAATAGCTGAATTAGGGCTGGGCGATATGGCCTAGAAATAAAATCCCTGATTGTTTTCCACAACACTCGATTTACGATTTTAATCGACTTTTCCCTCCCTAAAAGAAACAAAACTCCCAGTGACATAAACATGAAACAAATCAAGTTTTGCCTTTATGTTGTCTAAATGTTTCCCTCTTAAAGTCAAAGTCTGGGTCATAAAGGTTGATTATGTAGTATAAACATAGGCAGGTTTGTCTACATAAACACTAATAGGCTGAGGTATTTTTACGGTATTAGCATGAAACTCTCTGATCAATGTATAATCTACTTAAATAACAAATACAAACCTATAAAAGTGCTTGTGCAAACCCTACAAGGCCGATCATCATGAAAAAATGTTTTTTTTTTTTCAAAAATTGCAACGACTTAGAATTGGACTAAGGCAAGAAAAAAATCTCCATATTTATTTTTTTAAATCTTCTGCAGAAAATAATTTGTACTAATCGATTGAATCGATTTTTTGCCCAGCCCTAAGCTGAATTATGTTCAGTAATGTAACTCACCAAGGCTTCATAAGTTTGAACATATTTTAGTGTTTTCTTGAAGTGTGACTAGAATTAAAAGTTGTATCTAGGATTGCACAAATTAAGTATTCCTCCATATTTATGTGGAATACATTATGCATTTCTCATGCCACATTAATGTAAATCCAAAAGTACTGGACAAGTCTGAATGACGTTAATCTGTTAAAATTGTGTTTTTATAGCCAGTCTGTGGTGGGCTTGTCTTGTTTTTGAAAATCTCAAACAAACTTTCCAATCAACTTTGTAACAGTCAAGTAGGAGCTTGAGCCTCTTCAGAAATGCTCAGAATTTGGCTCGCAGTTATATTCATCAAGACCCTATTTATGTGTGACTCATACACTCCTTTAAACCAAAACAGAGTAGTTACAAAATAAATCATGTGTTGTACAGTTTGTGCAATGAAGACAGGAGGCTCTGCTGTGTGCCATGTGTTTTGGTGTGCAGCGCAAATGTCTTTCCTGTTTTCTACTTAGCACAGATATTTAACAGACAAATAGACATTTTTATACAAAACCCAAAACCAGTGAAGTTGACATGTTGTGTAAATTGTAAATAAAAACAGAATACAATGATTTGCAAATCCTTTTCAACTTATATTCAATTGAATACACAGCAAAGACAAGATACTTAATGTTCAAACCGGTAAACTTTGTTATTTTTTGCAAACATTAGCTCATTTGGAATTTGATGCCTACAACATGTTTCAAAAAGCTGGCACAAGTGGCAAAAAAGACTGTGAAAGTTGAGGAATGCTCATCTAACACTTATTTGGAACATCTCACAGGTGAACAGGCTAATTGGGAACAGGTGGGTGCCATGATTGGGTATAAAAGCAGCTTCCCTGAAATGCTCAGTCATTCACAAACAAGGATGGGGCGAGGGTCACCACTTTGTGAACAAATGCATGAGCAAATTGTCCAACAGTTTAAGAACCACATTTCTCAACCAGCTATTGCAAGGAATTTAGGGATTTCATCATCTACGGTCCGTAATATCATCAAAAGGTTCAGAGAATCTGGAGAAATTACTGCACGTAAGCGGCAAGGCCCAAAACCAATATTGAATGCCCGTGACCTTCCATCCCTCAGGCGGTACTGCATCAAAAAGCAGCATCACTGTGTAAAGGATATCACCACATGGGCTCAGGAACACTTCAGAAAACCACTGTCAGTAACTACAGTTGGTCTACATCTGTAAGTGCAAGTTAAAACTCTACTATGCAAAGCCAAAGCCATTTATCAACAACACCCAGAAACACCGCCGGCTTCACTGGGCCCGAGCTCATCTAAGATGGACTGATGCAAAGTGGAAAAGTGTTCTGTGGTCTGACCAGTCCACATTTACAATTGTTTTTGGAAACTGTGGTCGTCGTGTCCTCCGGACCAAAGAGGAAAAGAACCATCCGGACTGTTATAGGCGCAAAGCTCAAAAGCCAGCATCTGTGATGGTATGGGGGTGTATTAGTGCCCAAGGCATGGGTAGCTTACACATCTGTGAAGGCACCATTAATGCTGAAAGGTACATACAGGTTTTGGAGCAACATATGTTGCCATCCAAGCAACGTCTTTTTCATGGACACCCCTGCTTATTTCAGCAAGACAATGCCAAGCCACATTCTGCACGTGTTACAACAGCGTGGCTTCGTAGTAAAAGAGTGCGGGTACTAGACTGGCCTGCGTGTGGTCCAGACCTGTCCCCCATTGAAAATGTGTGGCACATTATGAAGCGTAAAATACAACAACGGAGACCCCGGACTGTTGAACAACTTAAGCTGTACATCAAGCAAGAATGGGAAAGAATTCCACCTGAAAAGCTTCAAAAATTGGTCTCCTCAGTTCCCAAACGTTTACTGAGTGTTTTTAAAAGGTGATGTAACACAGTCCTGCAAAACAGTAATAATTGTGCTGATTTGGCCACTGGTAAAAAAGACAATATTAATGTAGCCTTCTTAGTAACTACAGATGTCCATCCCTGCTTTAGCTCAAGGACTTATCTGTTTTTTTCATTGTTTTTGATATGTTAAAGAACACAACTGTAGTTGGTGAGTAGATCCCCAGTAAGCCTGTGCTGATGGGGCTTTTATTCAGCGAGTTCTTCTTATTCACAGCCTGAGGTGAAGGTCACCGAGAGGCACTTCTCCTGCTGTTTTATTAATGAGATTTTTGTGTTTCTTTGAAAATCACTTGGCTATTAGGGAAAGCGAATCACTTTTAGACTTGCAAATTGCTTGTTTGGACATGCAGAGATCAATTTTCTTTTGTATGAGGGTGAAGTTTGAAAAACAACCAGCAAGCAGCAAGACTTTAACACAATAGGCTGAATCAGAAGAAAAGTTTTTGCCAAGAAAGAACCACCCACACTTGAACCTTTAGGTGACACTTTTCTGGCAGATTTTCATTTCTTGAAGCAGCATCTTCAGTGAACACACAAAAAAAAATCTTCCAGTTTTTTGTTGGCGTGACTTTGTGTTATTGAAGTGCTTTCAGCAGTTCAGAGGAGATTCATGCACACCTGGTATTGAATGCTTTTTGCCCTTTAACCTATCCAGTAGTTGAAGAAATACCAAAACAAGCTCTGCTCCAAAGACCAGAGAGTTGCTCCTGAGTGGCCAGAGAAAATTTTGTAGCTTTAAGAAAACAGACTTCTCCTCCTACACCAAAACTGCTTCTCTCCTGTTTGTTTGTTCCTCCTCAGCACAGAGGTCATCTAAGCCATGTAAGTATTTTCTGCCAGCCTGAAAACAACATTCTGTGCTTAGAGGAGAAAAGCAATATCTCCTGCTTGAGTCTTATTGCATTAAAGATTCAGCTTATTATATTACTGTCATGCTGCGCCAGGCCAAGACCCCCTACAGAGCCTTTTAATGAAGTCCAGCTTTTATATGGAGGGTAACCTCTGCTTTGCCCCAAACCATTTTAACTGAATTATAAACTAGATCACACCATACATTTTTACAGGATATCCAATATTAGTAATGAACTATACGTGGTTTTAGGGTTGAGAAGTATGCACAGATTTTGAAAAGTATCTTCTGTTTTTCATTGCACCTCTCATTGCCTTTTACATAGCATACAAGAATCAACACATTAAAAGCATCATAACAGAAGGCAAGTATGAACACACTTTTGCACTGCAAGTGTCTTTAAATAGATGACTATTCAATTATTGCATAAATTGACATGTCATTTGCAGCTAAACTTACAGTAAATATAGACAGTAGTAGCTTAAAGGTGCAAGAACTCTTTGAACAAGATTCAGTCTTATCTGCAGAGTCAGGACAACATGTATGTAAGCTAACTCATTTCAGTTTCCAAATGTTACCAAATCTATACTAATTAAAAAGTTTGGACACTTATTTTGGATGATTATTTATTTACTTTTTTTGCCACTCCCGAAGGAGCTACCAAATCAGTATGCAACTAAAAATTCCACAAGCAGATCCTCTGAGCCTGTACTGATATTAAAGAGACTATGAGGAGTTTCTAAGTTATTACAAAAAAGTCTCACTTTTAGATATATACCTGATTGAAATACACACTTTAAGATGAGTTTTATAGCATCAAAATAGGTTTTCTATAAATGCTATTCCTTAGCTAAGTGGTCGGGTCATGAGCCGGCTACAAAACTACGATACTAAGTTTTCCAAAAATTGCACATCAAAAACTACCGCTACGTAACTAGAAAGAGATACATTACCTCATCGCTTTACATCCTGTAAGTTGTTGAAAAAAGAAGTTGTAAAGCAATGCAGAGTTCTGAGGAAGGTCTGAGCTGCATTCATTAGCATCACACAAACGCACACTTTGGCTTGAGTCACATCCAGTTGTAGTCAGAAGTAGGAATTCCCGGGTTCTGAGTAGGAAACTGCAACTGGAACGTCCCCCGAAGTCGGAATTTCCTACTGGGAGCTCGGTGAAACCTCGCCACCCCCGAGTTGACAATGGAAGATGGATGCCCCCAGTGTGAACAGTTATTTATCTCCTGTAATAATCAATTTATTTGCACTTCTGACTGGGGTGTGTCGCTCTAGATCAGCTGTATACATAGTATTGTTAGACTTATATTTACAAAAATGCTGCCATAGTGATAATCACATCCTTCATACAACAACGCAGGGCGTACTAACAACAGCTAACAATAGCCTGGTAGATCGGCATGTATTTTCCGACTTCAACTGGAACGCCGATAAGTCGGAGATAATGTCACTCCCAGTTCCGAGGTTACTGGAACGCAGCATTATGACAGTTGCTGCGCGTGCTCATGGGTAGCAGAGTCTTTATGTTGCCGGTAATAGATTCTCCTCACAGTCCCTTTAAGCTGTGATATGGTTTTTGGTCCGTATTGCCCAGCTCTACGTGGTATATTGCTTATCCATCTGAAGTCTCTGTGCAATGATTCAGAGAAGAGCTACTGACTGATTCTTCACACAAAGAGGTCAAAAGGACCAGCCTGCTGTCGAGTGTCCAAACCAACAAACTGTGAGGCAGTTCAACCAAATGGAAACGGACGAAGAAGGGCAGAGAGCTTGCTGGGCCTCAGAGCCAGGATTAGTCTCTTTGCCCTTGATCGTACTGGGCATGATGGGGCAGGATGCATGGAGAGGCCAATAGGGTGTGTAGACATGATTTTTTAAAAGAGGACGAGGAGAAGGACATAGTTCATCAGGGAGAAAAATGAAATACACACAACCTTTTTTCCAGGGCTTATGAGGCTGGGGCTGTTTCCTTTCAAAAGTCAGTGTCTTCAACAGTCTACACTTATTAACTTCTGTTCAACTTAAACTTTTACCCTGCTCTAATGTGGAAGCCAGAAACTGATAAAAAAAAAAGAGAGATCAAGCACAGATCAGCATATGCACATCCCTCATTTCCTGCACCAACCTGTCTATTCATCCTGTCTTGAATAAAGGAAACAAGCCAAAAAATAAATAAATAACACTACCAGAAGGGGCACTTTGACTTAAAGAAGAACATTGCCAAAAACATATAATTTGGTATGACAAGTAACAAAAAAAAAACTAGAGACAGAAGCCTACTCCGCAGAGCAAAGACTCACTCTTCCTGGAATTACTTGATCACTTCTTTGATTGCTGAGAAATCTCTTTGATTATTTTCTGATTGCCAATACATCTTTGATTGCCATTGCCAAATTTTCAGCAGATAATTATGATTTTTAAAGTTTTTATTCTGACAATTATACTAATGCAATCAAAGCATCAGAAAAACAGCTCATCACATAATGAATATGCACTGACAGCGCAATCAGCCTGTTTCGCCAAAGTTGACATTTCCAGGTCAAATGGAGACCTGCTGTTCCCACCACTGCCTGCCCAGTTTATGTCTTATTCTCAGTTGAAGATGCATGATATGTTTACAAAATGACACTCCAGCATTGCACATATTGCACTTATAAGCAGATTTCCTGGTTCGCACTGATTCCTAAATGCTTGCCAGAGCACAGACCAGAAAACTATTCTGGATCTGGTGATCGGGAATTGTATCTTTTAGAGGGGTTGTGGAAAAGCCCCTGCTGGAACTGAGCTGTGCCCTCTGAGTGTTTTTCTAGTTTTTAAAAGTGTTATACTAGGCCTGTCACAATAATCAATAAATCAATTAACCCTACAATAAATAAAAACGTCCTTGGTAAGCTTGCCTGCCTCGATAAACTGACACGTGCATGCATGTTTGTTTTCCTCCTCTCTTCCAACCAAAGAGGCTGAATGAGAAGATGGCTCACTCTATCCATCTTTCTTAACGCCGGGATGCATCGGTTTTATAGCGGATTTGTAGCAGAGTGAGCATCTGTCAGACATGCAATCTCTTGGGGGGAGGCGGGGCCACTCGCGCGTACACACACAGAGCTGAAGTGAGCGTCATGAGGAGTAACAAGGAAACAAACGCTAATATTAGTGATAGCACGAAAGCTACAGTTCTTAAGCCGGCTGCCACAGCACAAGTGTGGGAATATTTTGGTTTAAAACAGAATGAACAAGGTGTGAGCTCATGAACACTGACGAGCAGATATTTCGTATTTGTTTGAAAGTAGTGGCAACGAAGAAGAAGAAGGGGAGGTGAAGCGGAGCCTTCGTCCCAGCAGCGCTAATTGAGGCGTTTGGTCGGCAAAGTAAATAAAAATTAAACAGAGCAAAATGGTGTGCGCTCACAGACGGTGTTGTTCGCTATATTGCAAAAGAAATGCAACCCTTCAGTATGGTTGAAAAGCCAGCAATGTTACAAACGTTTGACGGACAGTACAAATTGACTGGGAGAAAGTACGTGTAACAAACAATTCAGGAACTGTATAAACTCCATTTTATTTATTGATTTTTTTGCTGTGTGTGTTTTTATTGGAGTTTTGTTTTTTTCTTTAGAGAAGACTGGGTCAATTTTTCATTGTTTTTGATTCGTATAATTATTTTTGTTTACGTGCAGTTTTTCCCAAAAGAGAGTCCATTTCATTTTCATTGGGTTTTTTCCCTCTTTTTTTGTTTGTTAAATTTATTATATTGTTTGTTTAATGTATTTTATTTAAAAGATCTTGACCTTCCAATTACAGTTGAATACTCTCAAGAAATTAAATTTTCTTGCTTTTGATATGGTGTATTCACTTTATAATGACATATAATATAATTACATTTCTGAAAATATGAAAAAAATTCAAAATTATATTGACAATAATATCGTTTATCAACAATAATTTTTTGGACAATTATCAGTTATACTTATAATTATACAGATGTACTTTGCAGCAGCTGTATTTATTTTTACAGCTTCAGGAGACTTGGAATCATATTTTTTTATTTTGTTTTTCAAACAGTAGTGGTAGAATTGGCTGTAATATCTTAGGTGTAGTGGTAGGTCGGCTTCTACCTGCAAAACAACTAACGATCATTGAGCAGCAAGACAAACCAAGCTACCGCAGACTTGTGCTAGACACAGCTAATAGCTAATAACAAGCCATCATCCATTGAGCAGTAAGCTAAATGTGGCTAGCGCAGACTACAGTGGTGCACTAGACACAGCTTATCACAAAACAACAAAAATGATTGTGGGCCACTGGCCAGACTAACCTCAGAAATCAGTTAAATACAGTCAGGTAAATGATAAAGAGGAGCTTTACTAACCTGTTGGAATTCATCATAAAGGTCCGTCCTCAAGGTGTTTTTCCAAATTAGCCATAGCCATGTAAGACAGCAAGCTGGTCTTAGTGAGGGCTCTCCCAATTTCTGGACGCTGTCTGTCTGCCTGCTGCGCTGCCTGCAGAGTAGGACTGAAAGATGTATCATTACCATATCTATATCGAGATATGAACATTCAAGATATTAATATCAAAAAAGCAACAGTATAACGATATAGATTTCCCCCGTGCTTGCCCTGCACCACAGCTCTGGAAGTCACAACAAATTTCATTTTTACGATTGCTCTTGAATGCACCGCTTGGTTTTTGCTGAACTTGTTGTCATATTGTTTTGTATCGATATCGAGATATCTGGCATTAATATTGAGATATGAAATTTGACCATATCGTTCAGCCCTACTATAGAGTAGGGATGGGTACCTTTCACATTTGAACCGATACCATACCGATGCCTGGTACCTGGGAATCGGTATCAGTACTCAACGGTATCAATTTTCGGTACTTTTGCGTGTGTTTATGGGGTAATAAATATTAATATGTTTAATATTAAGATTTCAATGTTTTTCGATGTAAATTCATTTCTCAATTTAAAAAAATTTGACAGATATATATCAAAACAACATTCAACTGTTTGTATTGTAATATTGTAGTCGTTCCAAAAATTTCTTCAACATGAAAACCAGTAACTAAAATGAACCACAACTTAATAAATTAACTGCAGCCCTCACTTTAACTTTAGGGCAGTTTAACAATGGGTCTGACAGAGCTGTAAATAAAAAAAGCATTTACATTAACGTTACAAAGTACGAGGAACCAACCTGATAATGATAACTGACGCACATTAAAATGCCAAGCTAATACCATCTAAAACACGAGGCTTATTTACCTGGACCAGGTATCCTCCTTGTCCCATTTGCTGTCATCACCAAATGTTAAAGCCATTTCTTTTCCTGTGTTTCTGGCTGCAGACGACTAGTCTCCATTGGACACAGGCGTGCTAACAGTGCTGAATGAATCCTTTGTGGTCGTAGATCTGAGGCTATCAAAAATTGTGCACTCTTCAGCTTTAAGGAAAATTTTGTGCGTCACCAGGTGCTTCCTCAGATTTGAAGTATTTCCACCGCTGGCCTTACACTTGGCGTCACAAATATTGCAGTGAGCATAATCTCCATCATATTTAATAAAGTGGAGCCATACTTTAGAGCAATTTCTCTCAGCCATGCTTGCTTTGTTGACTGAGCCAGCGACTGCTGACGTCATTATGCTATTGCTCTGTTGCGTTCAAGTCCGGTATGGAAATTCACCTACTCTACCCAATAGTATTCCTGCTTCTTCCACTCCCTCACAGTCACAAGGATGCATTTAGGTACCTAAACATGGCACCGTTTGATTTTACGTGAATCGGTATTCGGTAGTGCCTACAGAATTCAGTTGGTACCTCTTAAAGTACCGAATTCGGTACCCATCCCCACTGTAGAGTGCAAGTGGCGGGCGCTGTGGGCACGCACTGTAGAAGTAGTACCATGGCACACTAGTATTTCATCTGTATTTGGCGTTTGAGTATCGGTATTTTTTAAAATGTTGATATTTTTGACAACCCTACACTGCTTTGAAAGTAACCATCTATTTAAGTTGTTTTCATTTAGAAATCAAGATGAAATAGGCGTATCCACATCATTTTGAACCTTTTTTGAGACCCTGGCCCACTTATAGTGACTTGTTCTCAACAACTCCAAAAAAAAAAAATCCCAGCATCTTTTGGTCCAAGTGCTCCAGTCACCTCCAATCTTTGCTGCTTTTTCATCCAAGGTGTCTTCCCAGATGAATTCAGCCACGCCAGCCTTCAAACACTCTGTCAGATAAAAGAAAGCTCACAAAATGAAGCAGAAACAAACATCAATCAGCCCTACATGGCTCTTTGTGTAAGGACTCAGCCATTGGTCACTGTTCTTATCGCATAAAAACACACTCCAAATCTTGGTGACTTCTGCCCGTCTCAAAGTGCATTTGGTTTAAAAAATTGGCTGTGTACAAACCTGGATATCAGATCATGTCAAGTCAGTCTCAGTGGTCTCTTTAGCTGTTTCCACCCTTGCCGTAGAGGACAGCTTTGTTGTAGATGTGTTTAGCGGTCTCTTTTGAACTTAGAGCCTCACAGGCCTTTTTTTGGAGGTCAGATCAAGCAGAAAAAAAACACAGAAATAAAGCATCATTGATGTTGCTCCAGGCTTTGGCTGTGTTATGACTACGCAAAGCAATGATGTGATAATATTCAAGTAATCCAATGAACTGAGTTCATTTTATTACTGAGTGTTTTGAAGAGCTTACAGGATCAATAAACAGTGCATCAGGTAATGAAAAACTCTTGACAGTTATATTTCTTATTGTTATGGAGTATTAATAGACCTTCCAATGAACTAAACATCTGCTTCCTCTTTGTGATTCTTCCTGTGTCTCACAGTGATTGAATGGAGCAGGGAAGAATTGAGAATTGGCGCACCACTCATGAGCTGTTTCAACAGTCATTTTTCCTTCCAGAACTCTGAGCCCTTTAAACCAGAGGATGTTAAGATGTGCTCAACTGCACTTTGACGTCCACGAAATGAATAATTTGTCACAAAATGGTCAGTAAAATGTTCCAACTTAGACACAGTGGATACTTTATGAGGTACACACATTCAACTGCCTGTTGATTTAAAGGTGCAGTGTGTAGAATGTGTCATTTTATACATCCACCACATTTCGACAAACAGAAACGGTGAATATAGAAGATATATGTTTCTATTTGTATGTAAAGTCCGTCAAAATAGGAGTACCATCAACAATAGTTAGAAAAATCTTTATTGAAAAAAATTACATTACCGCGGGCCGCTGTTTCGTGTAGGCCGACATATTGATCCGCCGCGTTGTCTGCGGGTGGTTTTTAGGGACAAAAAGAACGAAGTGCGAATCTGTTCGCTGGTTCTGAAATCCACCTGGAATGCAGGCGAAGAAGAGGAGAGGATGGCAGTGGATGCTTAGAAAGTTGTTACTCTGTCCTAGGGATTCAAACTGTGTGTATAAACCATAGACTAAAAAAAATGGACGTCATGTCGCTGGGCACGAATTGAAGTCGCCACAAAAACTGCTCCCCCTGGTGACTGGCTGCAGTATAGGTCAACTCTCCATCTCCTGTAGAGGATAAATATACACACATCACCAGGTGCAAGGCCTGTTTGATCATGTGTTGATCTTCCTCAGGTCTTGACCTGAGGAAGATCAACACATGATCAAAACGTTGTCCTAATAAACTGCAGTCAAAATGGAGTAAGTGTGCAGGCATTTCTTCTACTCAACTCTCCATCTCCCCCCATTCATCTGAACGGGCCGTAGTGAAACTTCAAAAAATTAATACACCTCATAGAAATATTTCTCCCATCTGTATGCTGTGGTGATATGAAAGTATTATTGGGCTGCGTTTTTTCCAAGTCCTCTTTTTTCTGAAAGTTTCTTTTTCATCAGTTATTAGAGTTTAAAAAATAACCGCGGTTTACGGCAGTTTCCCAATGATTGTGTACGCTGTATGCTGCAGAGTTTTGTGACCGTTTACGACAGCTGCGTCCAGATATGGTCCAGATTCTCTACTGGCTGCACAATGGTGGCGCCCTGACGGGGGATATTATGGCTTCAAAACCGTTACATGGTAGAAGGCGGAGCCACGCTATCCAGTTCTTATAATACATCCATGATATAAACACACAGACAACATAAATTGTGTGCTGTGTTCAGGATCCTTTTTGGTCTTCACAGGATTCCGTTGCTCAGCGACGTGACGTTTTGGCTACGGTTAGGTTTATTCTAGAATCTGAACGCCAGATGTTGCTAAAATGCCAAGTTCTACACACTGCACCTTTAAATAGCTAATGACATGACAGCAACTCAGAGCATTTAGACGTGTAGACATGGTCAAGATGACCCACTGAAATTGAAACCTAGCTTTAGCATGTGGCGGAAAGGTGAGGCTGGCTGGGTGCTGTATTTTGAAAAGTGATGATCTAGTGGTATTTTCACACACAATCATCTTGAATATTTACAGAGAATAATCTGGCCAGTGACCCATGAAGCATCTTAAACCTTGAAGTAGATGGGCTGCAGCAGCACAACACTACTGTGACACTACTTAAGCTATGAACAGGAAAGTGAGGCTATGATTGGCATGGCAGACTGACATTTGATGGGCATTGTTGTTTTATTATTATATTATACTTGTGAATTATTACACAGGTATAATAAGATGTCTCCCCTATTGTATGTTTTTAAAGCTGTTTTTGGCTTTAAAATACAAAAGAAATCACAACTGTACTGTGAAAAAGCATGTTGTCCCAGCCCAAGAGAATATGGAGGATGGATCCCAGAAATACCTGGAAGCTGAGACTGGGTAATAGGACTGAGACTGGCTCATCCCATATGCTTAATGGTTGACTGATCCTTGAGCAGTTGTAATTAATACAGAGGCACTGGGATGAAATATTGATTAGGGTCTAACATACAGTCTCTGATTCTATCTCCTTTTTTCCTTATTTTGAATGACAACCGTCCTTGTGTGGTCGATCGTCACAAATGAGATAAAATGATTGCTGGGAAATCTTCAAAAGAATACCAAATGCTGGCTTGTCATTTTACAATACAATTTTGGGCACTGCCAGTTCAAACAAGGCAATTTTAACAGCTTCCTGTGATGAATATTGCAGCAGGGGTTATTATCTGACTGATCTCTCACTGCTTTTTCACTGCACGCCCCTGCCTCTTTCTCCTTTTATCAGAGGTTGCGGAAATATTTCTGATATTTTGCACATGGGCCTGCGGTGAGATATGTGTCAGGCTTGCTTCCTTGCCGAGTGTAAAGTTAGATAATTAGGTAGAGCACCACTACTTCTGGAGACTAAGAACGGCTTTTATTTTGTTATCCCCTCAAATTAATGAGGCTTCATCGTACAGGGCTCAGGTAGGGAAACTTTGATTTTTCTATTTCAGGACTGTGCAGTATTCTGAATTTAAAGATATGCTGTTATGTTGATATATCTTTAGGATAATGATCATAAACTTTTTGCGTACTGAAGATTATTTTGCATCTAAATACAGCGTTCCTGGCTTTATCTGGCTATTGAGTGATCTTTTGAATGAATCAATTCTAGAGAAAATAGACTCCAGGCCTAATGCTGAGTAAAAAATTGCAATGGAAGCAGCTTTACTGTCCCCCACCTTTCATGTTTGTGCTCCTATCACCACCCTTTTCTTCATATTCAACCAGTCCACAGTGTTTGTGTGCCTTTAGCTGCTACCAGCATCATGCCAGTGTACGCCAATATTCAGCCTGAAGGTGCGTACACACCGCACGCTACTTGTACTACCTTGGCGATCACTCTCCATGCAAAGTCAATGTACAGCCGCTTTTCACGCTACCACATCTTGTCGCGCGATGTCAAAGTAGAAAAAAAGTTGATCTTTTCAGACATGTCATGTGTGGCTGTGTGGCAACAGCCAATCAGCGGTGTGTGGGTGTGTGACGGTAGCCCAGACAGTTATTCATCCGGACTACAGAGGAACAATCTATGTCCGTGTGGGAAACATTAGTCAGTGAGGACATTAGTTCCACCTAGACACAGATGAAGCTGCTGCAGGACTGCTGCAGTGTTTTGTGTTTGATAACTGAATGAAAAGGATACAGCTGGAATAATGTCCGCTTATGCATCCTATTATATGATATATGATGTGATCACGGTAAAACTCTAGTGGATGTGACGTCACCGAGCGACGGCTGACAGCAACGGTGACCAAAATGAGGTGTTTATGGACGCGTGACAATACGGCAGTGGGCGACGCGATTTTGGTAGCTGGTTCGCTTGTGGTGTGAACGCAGCCTTAGAAGTACCACAAACCACATATGTACAATCTTGTACGATCTAAACAACAACCAAAGCTCATTTAGATATAACAAACACATAGCTAAGCTCCAATAAGAACACTGTCCCTGGGGTGCTGGTTTGGCGGAGTGGTTAGCAACCAGGCATGTCCCATATACATACTTCTGCCAGCCTGGGTTCAGATCCAGCCTGTGACCAGTTTGCAGAGTGTCTTCCCCTGCTCTCTCACTCCTTTCACAAGCCTATCCGCTGTCTCTCTCCTATCAATAAAGGTATAAAATGCCCAAAAAATACATTTAAAAAAGAACACTGTCCCTGAATTGAGCCCTGATTGACCAAAAGATTGCGTCACGTGTAAGATTTTCTTAAAGGATAAGCTCGGTTTTTACAGCTTTTACATTATTTATAGAATGAAGTAGAACAATATACTCACCCAGAAGGCTTTCCTGATCCAAACAGTGCTTCAGGAGATATTTAGATCCAAAATCGAGCGGCGGACATCCGTATAATGGTAGCACGTAGGGCATAGATCGCCGCTCCTAAAACTGCATTAATCGTCCAAAAACTCATGTTTTTCACCAATATTCCATCATGATTCGCTCACGCTACTCCTCCATTGCAGTCTGTGTCACTCCACACAGCGCTGCCTGTGAACTCAAGAGTTTGTTTACGTGCCTCAGCGCATGCGCAGTGCGGCTCATTGTTTCAGGGGAAGACGGTCTGCTACAAATCGACTTTCTTCTTCCAGTTTTGTGCAAAATGGACGAATATCTATCGGATGAAGATGTTGTGGAGGAGAACTTCGAATATGATGGGTGTCTTTACAGTTTCGAGCCACAGTATACAGATGAGGAGCTCATCGAAAGGGGGAAGTGCTCCAGAGAGTACTGCGCATGCGCTGAGGCACGTAAACAAACTCTTGAGTTCAGAGGTCGGCACAGCCACACAGCGCTGTGTGGAGTGGCACAGACTGCAATGGAGGAGTAGCGTGAGCAGACCATGATGGAATATTGGTGAAAAACATGAGTTTTTGGACGATTAATGCAGTTTTAGGAGCAGCGCTGTATGCCCTACGTGCTACCATTATACGGATGTTCGCTGCTCCATTTTGGATCTAAATATCTCCCGAAGCACTGTTTGGATCAGGAAAGCCTTCTGGGTGAGTATATTGTTCTACTTCATTCTATAAACAATGTGAAAGCTGTAAAAAACGAACTTATCCTTTAAATCTTAATTCATAGCCAAAGTGGGGCAGAGAGGTTTGATGGTGTCGTTGGTGGCTTTAATAAGATCTTGACAGGTTATCTTCTTCATTTTGGCAAGTGACATCAAAAAATAAGATGCATACTGCAGCTTAAAGGATGTTCTGCAATTACTGTTATAATTATATATATATACTAACATTTATCCGAAGATGTCATTTTATGCTAAGTTATTCAAACAAATTATATTAGGGCAGATCAGTTCAAACATGTTTGTTCAACAGGTCAAATGTGTCATAAATCGTAACGGTGCAGTCTCGATTAGACATGACTGTGGTTTCATACAGGAATGATGCAAACCCAAAAACACACAAACACATCAAAAAAATGCAAAAGGGAAATGCTGCATACAAACCCCAAAACAACTGCAAGAGAAAGACGCTGCTAATTCACGGCCACTAGGGGGAGCTGACCATAGCTATTAACCATAGGTTATTAGCTACAGCAATATTAACTACGTGAATTTGCTGCTGTTGGCCAAGTGTTTAAAAAAGACGTAAAGGAAAACATACCTTTTTACTCTCCTCTCCAAGTGCCTACAAACTTTCTTCCCGTATCCCGCTGTCTTCTTTGCAACTTCCTCCTGGGTATCTCCCGTCGGTATAAAGGGTCAGTTCCTTCCCTATGGTCAGCTCCCCCAAGTGGCCTGGCGACCTTCCGTGAATTTGCAGCATTTCCCTTTTGGATTTGTTTTGTCGGTTTGTATGTTTTTGCTTTTGCATCATTCCTGTGTTTGCAGCGCTTTGACTGTTTGTATTGCGTTTTGGCTGCTTATGTCGCGTTTTATGTTTGCGGCGCGTGTGCCCTTGTCGGCCACCGTACTAGTCCCTGTAAAATAGATACTTTTTAGTCTAGAGCATGACTCCTTGACAAAATAGACTTTTTTTCTTTATGTTTATAGTCTATGCTTGTCAGAACAGATGTGAAAAAAGAAATGCATTTTATTCTTAACAAAAAGGATTCTTTTGTTTTATTGATGTAGACATTCAGTGATGATGAGTTCAACTGCTGTGGTACATTTGTAAATTCAGACAATATTACTGCTAATGTATGGGCCAATATCTTCAGCCCAAAAAATATCAGCAACAATTTTATTTCAGTTTTAAAATAGTATATATTTTTGATTTTGTGAGCCAGAAATGACCCCAACCAGCCCATGCCCTTCTTCCTTACACCTGACTCCATTACCTATTGATTTCCTCCCCTCAGAAGTGCTCAGCAAGGTCAGAGAAACCTTTGAAGTTGTCAGCTGTCTGTGCTCTGCCCCAGCCTTTGCTCATTCTCCACTGTTTGTCTCTTATTAGTCTCTTCCTCCAGTGTTCCTCCACGCAACATCAATCTTGCATGCCCATCACGAACAAGCCTACCTGTGTGCCGAACAAGTTATTCTGATCTCTGGGGAGCTGAGGAGAGGGGGAGAAAAGGGGAGAAGTGTGGAGAGGGGCAAAGAGGTGCTTACAGGGGAGGGAGCAGTGCATGCTGGATCTGCAACAGGAGAGGTGCTGTCGGCTGTCTTCACTGGCAGAGACAGAGAGGAGGAGACAGGCTGTGGTGTTCAGATGCAATTCTGTGTTAGAATTAGGGCTGAACGATTTGAGAAAATAATGTAATTGTGATTTTTTTCCCCCAATATTGCGATTTACTCTGCAATTGTTTTAATGTTTCTCATCTTATGTATTCTTAAAAAAACATAAGCAGTAGATCTTTTTGTAGTAAAACCAATATGACATTAAATTAATCTAAGGATAAAAGATTTGAGAAAAAGTGGAGAAGTGAAGAACAGAAGCAAAATAGGTATGAAATTGTAAAAACTGGGTAAAAATGGTATGAAAGCGGAAAAAGGTTAATAAATAGGTGCAAAATAGGTTTGAAATTGCAAAAAAATTTGGAAAAATTGGCAAAAAAATCCAAAAGTGGCTTAGGAAAATCGATTATGGCAGCAAAATTCGGAATTTAATTTGAAATTAAACTTCAAAAAACCGTGTAAAAATTCCAAAAATGGTTCTGACAGTGGCCAAAAAAAGATGAATGGGGGCATGATAGGCATAAAGTTGTGAAAATGGGGTTTAAAAAAAGGTAAAAATGATCCAAAAGTGGGAAAAAAGTGTATGAATAGGAGTAAAAAATAGGCATGAAATTGCAAAAAAAAAAGGGAAAAATTGGCAAAAACTCCAAAGGTGGCTTAGGAAAATTGATTATGGCAGCAAAATTGGGAATTTAATTTGATAATAAATTTCAAAAACCATGAAAAAAATCCAAAAATGGTTCTGACAGTGGCCAAAAAAGATGAATGGGGTCAAAATAGGCATAAAGTTGTGAAAATGGGGTTGAAAAAGGTAAAAATAAGCATGAAATTGCAAAAAACTACATCACAATGCCAAAATGTTCAACACATTTTGGGCTAAAAATATTGAACCCTCTGCGATTTGAAAATTGCAACAAGCCATATTGCAATTTAATCTAATTTGCAATTAATTGTTCAGCCCTAGTTAGACTATCAAATGATTTACTTAGAAACTCAAAATGTGCCATGGCGTTACATCCCTGGCCTTGGTTTGAACTTGTTTTTCTTTAAGAGAGTTTTTGGAGAGTGTACCACACAGTTTTTCAATTAAGGCTGTTACTCTGGGGGGAGTTTTACTTAAATGTCAAAATAAGCACCAAGCCGTAGACCTGGGAGGCCTTAATTTGGCAAAATAAGGCTTTTTTATGTGTATGTCCTCTGTGCCTCTGTTTGTGTCTTACCTCCATCCATGCATCCATTGTGATCTCGTCATGTTTTTCTGTAGTGATAGTCTTACCTGAAGGAATCGGCCTGAATGCTCACCACATTCATTTTCATTTGTGCAGCTCAGCTAAACACTTGAATCAAGCGTGGAAGACGTCCAAACAGCATGCCTGCCTTTTTTTCTTCTTTACATAAACAACTTCCACAAAGCCTTAGAGGCGAGAGTGAACATTTGGCAAGGAGCGAAAGCAGCCCAAAAACCAAGAAGCAGAGTGATGAGAGGAGAGCTGAAAACTAGATGAAATGGATGTTTACATCCTGCAGAGTGAGGTGAATGTGCTGACATGGATCAGTGTTAACTGGATCCACATTAGAATTTGAGAGGTAAACATGCAAAAACTGAAACACGATAGGAACCCTTCAACCAAAATCAAACATTTGCTATTTTCCTCTTATTGTATACTCAGTGTGGGTGGATAAAGTGCCTTTTTCACTTATGTATGCAAGGCTGCAAGTGTGCATTGACCTTTGTATATCAAACAAAATGATCACAAAACAGCCGTGGACATAAAACATTAAAGCCACATTTTGAGCTGGTGTTTAAGCTCTAACAGCTGCACTCACAGAGTAGGGACACCCATTTATATTCAACAAGAGCAATACAAAAACAACAAATGCAAGGGATGCGTCGAGTTTCATAGCAAGATGTCTGTGTTTGTCAGGAACTCAGGAAAGGGAGGAAATTTTTCTGTTGGATATAGACATCATGTAATACTGTATGTAGGACAACGAATCAATACACTAATCTTTAATATGCAAGGATGCCGTTCCAGACTAAAGGTTTAGTTTGTATGTTGACTTTTTCTGTCAAATCCTGAGTAACTACTGACCAGAGTTCTACGTGTAAAAACTCGAGGAAAGCGAGGGACCTCACAGAGGATGAGGCCCTAATGAATTTCCCCCTTGGGGACCAATAAATCTAAATCTAAATCTATAGAGTGTGTTTGTTCTGCTTAAACCAAGGGCCTGCTAGAACAGTTACTTATAGCTTATGTTGGTTGGATCTGCAGCTTGGATAGACAGTAGTAATTAATGGACAGACATGCATACAATTTCTTTTACTGTTTAGATGCAGAAAAAAACATTAACTAGATGCTAACAGCTTCTTAGATATATGCCTGATGGAAATACACACTTTAAGATGAGTTTTATAGCATCAAAATAGGTTATCTATAAATGCTATTCCTTAGCTTTGTGGTCTGGTCAGACAGGGCTGGACTGGCCTAGATACTCAACTTCGGGAACAAGACAATTAAAACTAGAGCAAATTTATATTATTCGGACACGTCTTAGAGCACCGGGCTGTAAGTAGACATATATAGCCAGCTACAAAACTACAATACTAAGTTTTCCAAAAATTGCTTGTTGTCACACATCAGAAACTACCGCTACCTAACTAGAAAGAGATACATTACCTCGTGGCTTTGCATCCTGTAAGTTGTTGAAAAAAGAAGTTGTAAAGCAATGCAGAGTTCTGAGGAAGGTCTGAGCTGCATGCTTTATTAGCATCACGTCTTTTGGTGCGTCCCAGTTGTAGTCAGAAGTAGGAATTTCCGGGTTCCGAGTAGGAAATTGCAACTGGAACGTCCCCGAAATCGGAATTTCCTACTGGGGACTGGGTGAAACCTTGCCACCCCCGAGCTAACAACGGCTAGCAATAGCCTGGTAGATCAGCATGTTTTTTTTCCGGCTTCAACTGGAACGCCGATAAGTCGGAGATGATGTCACTCCCAGTTCCGAGGTTACAGGAATGCAGCATTACGACAGTCACCACGCGTGCTCATGGGTAGCAGAGTCCTAATGTCACCGGTAATAGATTCTCCTCATAGGACCTTTAAAGACAGCTTATTTTCACTCCACTTCCAACACTTTTGGGAGTTTGAGAGTTTGTTCTATTAAGTGGTTCATGTCCTGTCTTTTACACTGGGGAAGTAGAGCATGCCTACTTCATGATCTGATTAGCACATAATAAATACAGTTGAATCATCCAATCACCTGCCAGATATGCTTTGGAATGGTTCTGCCCTCCCCAAACACTTTCTATAGGCTCTTTCCCAGATATACTGGTTCAACATATTGAACGGCCCATCTAGTTTATCAGGTTAGGAAAGAAAAGCAACAGATGTTAAAACTTGGTGGACAACTGTTGCTGCCTCTCAAAGCAATATGAAATATATTTAATCTATTATCCATCAACATAACCTGGGATTTGCTTTTTTCCATAATCAAACAGCCCTGAAAATCCAATCCACTTTATTGTATAGAACATTTAAACAACCAAAACGTCTCAGAAATGAGAATGAGAATTATTAGCTCATTCAACATCTTGTGTTTAAGCTAGAAAGTGAAGCACCACTTTCACAGTCCTTTCTGTTGGCCTATTGATTATAGTTTCTGTTTTAGCATTAAACCATCACGTAGTTGTAAATCCTGGTCCACCTGTGAGGGATTGCACCCACCATGAACCACCCCATACTGTTCAAAAATACTGTTCTAAAAGGTGTGTACTGCTTTCTGAATGCCATGGATTTTAGATTGCAGGACAAAACATCAGCTTCAATTGGTTGTTTGCCTTTAATTGGTTGTTCTTTATCCTGAAATATGGCCCAGGGTCCTCAACATTTCACACACTCTTGTCTCTTAGTTGGTTAACTGGCAGGGAACAATGAAATGACACAAGTATGGTCACATAGCTAATATGAATTAATAGAAGTGACATAGTTGTGCAATGTTATGTCAGCACATTAGCTTCCCATTCTGAGAAAGATATTACCCAAAAATGAGTGCCATGTTAATATTATCAATTGAAAACCAGGACTACGTTTCCTTTGGTAAAGTTGGTGTTCTGACATTTTGCATGTTAGAGTCAAATTTTGTAAGATGTTTTTAACTGCCCTGAGCTGGTTCTTGAAGACATGTTGTGGCTTTTTTTTTTTTTAAAGCTAGCAGCCTTTAGCCCACATGTCCCCTGGCTGGCTAATAGTTGCTCCTGAGGAGTGGACTTAATAGTTTCATGAGGCAATTTTTTAGCTTTACTCTCTCTTCCACCCTCAGTTTGCACCTTCTAATTATTTTTTCTCCCTCCCTCAGCTCAGAAACTGTTCAGCTTAAGCATTAAAAGGCTGTGCATCTTCGACAAAAAAAACCTAAGCACATTAGCACTATCCTTCCTACCAGCGCTGTCTCTCCCACCCACAAATTCCCTGTCATGAGCTTGCCCTTCATGTGACTTTGGAGCTAATTTGGTACGCAAACACGGGGTCAGATGAATCGTGCCAGCAGGGGAAGTGGTAATGAGGGTTTGGAGAGGGAGAGAGTAATTGAAGAATACTGGAGCAGTCTTTCTTTTCAAGAGGGACTGTTATAAAAATACTATGGTTAAAGGGAGTTGTATTGTCTTATAGGAACTTGGATAAATCGTGCCAGTAACTGAGGTGTATTGGTCACAATTTTGATACCTAGCTGCAGTCTTTATACAGCTGTATAACATATCTAAACATGTATCAACATGACCTCAAGTGCAACTGCAACCTTCAGAAACTGCACTTCTACTGTAAGTTATACTTTTGCAGCTGCCTGTCCTATTTAAATGAACAGGGAATCAGTGGCACAGAAAAGCTGGTATGGGTTGACACTGTTTAAAGGGTTTTTGGAGGTGGGGAAGAGACCCATGATAATAGTTAATATGAAGTTGGTAAAGCCAGTAGCCCAGAAAATGCCCTGAATAAGAAAAACACAAAGCAGATGCAGGCATCCACCTCTTGTCAACAGTTCATGAGAATTCAGAGGTTATAGCTAATCTTGGTATGCTTTCTTCTTTAGAGTGTTAATTATTTTATGTTTCATTTCATTTAGTAGAAAATATTAAAGTGTTTGCATTTGTACCCATTCTAATATTGTTGCTGTCGGGTACAAACCTCCTATCTCCAGATCTCCTATTCTAGGAAAATGAAACATTATGCTCTACCTCTGCATGAATGAATGTTGAATTGTTCTGAAAACAGTTTTATATTTTGTACTTTTATTAAGTTAAAGATTCACAAAACCCACTTATGAACTTGAAAAGTGACCTAAAGCTGTCTAATGAAAACCAAAAAATGGAAAATTAAGATAGACCGTTTTCGCCCAACAGCCACAATATGCAAATCAAAACTGTGCATGAGATTTTGGATTAGTTTTGTTTAAAATGGTATTATTATACATTTTGATATGAACTAGTATTATGTTGAAATCAAAAACATTGTGTTATCTGCATCTGGAAGCAGACTGTACCAGAGAAACACAGTTGAACGAAATCAGTAGTTGATCACAATAGAAATAGACAGTGGCGTATTAATTTGTGTTGTTCTATCAGAGATTTTATTGTATTTTTGCATTAAACAAATGAAGAGATTTGTCGAGCTGGTTCTTGTAAACAACCCAGGCTGCACAGACTTAATACTGTATGTGACATGCATAAGTTTGCATTCAGGTTTCTCTGATCTGTCTCTGCCAGCTCTGCCCTACATCCTCACTGCACTCTTGCTTTCAAACATCCTCATGCCTGAGCATCTAGTGGTTTAAGATACTACAACATATCTCCTCAAATCTAAGGATTTGCAATAAAATGAAGAGAACATACAAACTGCAGTTGTCTGCCTGGAATGACAACAAATACAAGCCTGATTAAGCATGCAGCATGCTTTTGTACCTTCTCTTTTATGTGTTGCTACAGCTCGGAGCCATGTCTGCCTCTCTTCCCTGGACTCTAATGAGTGTGATATGCCGTGTTAAATGAGCTTTGGGTGGTACAGGCCTCTGCTGTCCAGGTAAACAAAAGCTACCCCCAGACTGTAGACGCACAGATCGGGCTCCATCCCAGCCTCCTCCTGCATCCAGCGGATTACATTTCATCCTGGAGACAGGCGCTCCAAACCCTTGTGGTTGATATGCCGAACCCACCCCCCCACAACCTCCTTTTCTCTCCTCGCATAATCGCCGCTGCTTGAAAGCGCTCATAAATCAGCCTACCACAATATATTGTTGAGGGAAAAATGTGCGCCCCTGGCATTTGAGGCGGCACAATGCCAACCTATGAGCAGGCCAGTTTTACCCTTTGTATTCGGAAGAGAGGGCGAAAAAAGGCGGTTTGGTGCCTCGCTTTGGGATGCCCACTCTCCTTTCTTGTGCCCTTGCTATGAGTGTGTGTGGGACTGTGTGGGTTGTTCCATCCCTTTGTTGTTGTGTAGTATTTAAAATGATTACAATGTTGTTTCCTCACTGGTATTAACTTGTCTTATTTAACAACTACAGTAACACAGTCTTAGCTGTAATTGGTAGCTCTGGCTTTTTATTTTTCTAGGCATTGTGTTAACAGCAGCAGCAGATCTCAAACAAAGACATTTACAAGTTTGGGCTTTGTATTATTATGCAAATGAGTGGAAGGGAACAATCCATGCAAAGGCCAGAGCAGGCAAACAAAGGATACTGTATTTTCAACTCTTATGTCTCAATATTATTTAAATTTTCTTGTCATCAGGTTTTAAAATTCCGCCCCCGGGATTATTGACCCCAGGCTTGGCCCTTTATTTTCCTGATGTCTTTACTTCAATCTACCTGCTATCTTGCTTTTCCCTCTCCTGCCAGAGGGGATCGATGTATTAGAGTTAAAACTAAGGCTAAAAGTGCTAAATGGAGGGTACTGAGCATTGATGTGCTGCAGGCTCGTCACTCACTCCAGGGCCTGTCCGGGGAGATAAGACCCGTGGCCTGCTTAAGGCTGATCAATGGCAGGATCCATACAAACGCTCTCCCAAACGATTTGCTCTCTTTGTCTATGTCATTAACTCGTTTTCTTTACCATCAGGACTTTGCGCTCAGGATCTTACCCTTAACTTGTCACACTTCAGAAAGCATGCAAATAAGACAGAATACAGAACAAAATGAGCAGCATAATTAATTGATCTCAACTGTTAAAGGTAACTTTATTGCCTGAAAATGCACAGTAAAAAGTGTCATTATTTTCTGTTTTATAACAGATGGTGCTTTTTTATTAATTGCCTGACTCTACCAGTTTTGGAACTGGGTGCTTCATTTTCTCATTGCAGTGTATTTTAATAGTACCGCCTGCTGAATGGTATCATGGAAAAATAGATTGCAACTTTGTCTAGATGTTCATAAAATACACATTATGTGTATTTCTATACTTATGATTAAATCTAGGTCAGAAAAGGAAGAAATAAGCAGAAAGTTGCATTTTGACACAGTCACATTATTAGCATTGCACAATCTATGATGTGACTGTTGTGCATGTGCACATTATCATTGCTACCATCTCAATTCAGTCTTCCTAATGATGCTGTGTGAAAAAAATGGTATAATTTTGAATAAAATCAACACTGAGAGGAATAGAAGGAATAATGTTGCTGGCTCTCAGTCTGTGGCTTTCTCTTATAACAGCTCTGGAGGACGTTATCATCAGAGCTTCCAGGCTGCAGGTGTGAGTGTAATGGTTTACACCCTTCTCACACACTAAGAATCTTCAGAATAGAAGTTTCAACTGTGTTTAGCAAACATACAAACCTGATCAAAATTTTAAGACCAGTTGAAAAATTGCTAGAATATTCATTTTGCACATTTGGACCTTAATGAGGTTTTAAATAGAGCTACAATATGCAAAAACAAGAAGGGGAGTGTGACAAAAAACACTTTGAAAAAGTAATTTGTTGAAAACAAGTAAACTGAAATAGGCTGTTTATCAGCTGATCAAAAGTTTAAGACCATCGCTCACAAAATTACAAAAAACTCTCCAAACCAGAACAAAAATGTTTCTCAGTAGAACTCAGTAATGAGTAGCTCCACCGTTCTTGTTAATCACTTCAAAAATTGGTTTGGGCATGCTCGATGAGAGCGTTTCCAGGAAGCGTTTGGGAACATCGCTCCAAGTGGTGAAGATGGCTTTATGAAGGGCATCAACTGTCTGGAACTGACGGCCATTTTTATAAACTTCCCTTGCCATCCATCCCCAAATGTTCTCTATGGGATTTAAATCAGGGGAACATGCAGGATGGTCCAAAAGAGTGATGTCATTCCCCCTGAAAAAGTCCTTGGTCAAGCGAGCATTGTGAACTTTTTTTTTTAATTACTAGTTCCAAATGTTTTTGTCACACTCCCCCTTCTTGCTTTTGCATATGGTAGCTCTATTTAAAACCTCATTAAGGTCCAAATGTGCAAAATGCATATTCTAGCAATTTTTCAACTGGTCTTAAGATTTTGATCAGGTCTGTATAAACTGGGGCAAGCATATCCAGGCCAACATACCCAAGAAAATAGAAAACAAAAGCTATATCCATTGGTTTAACAAAATAAGTATATCTGTGCCAACTGAGTATGTCACAAACAAGGTAAACACAGTATGATTGGTTTTCTGTAGAGAAACTCAACAAGTTTACTTTATTTAATGTTGTCATGGGTCAGCTTTATAATGATAGTCACTTGTTAAGAGCTTTAGATTTGTTTGTTTTTTCATTTTTTGATTACCTGACACACACACTTACTGATCACACTTTAATGCACAACATCTTTTGATTTTCTAAACCTTAAAAACATAGATCTATGTATTGGGTAAGAGTAGCATTTAGTGAGAACAAAGTTATGAAGAGGGACAAGGCTATGGCAGCACGGAGTTGCAGCCAATGTAGCATAAATGTATCTGGTTTAACACCTTAAACCTGCAGGTATGCCAGCACTCCCATTTGCAAGTCTTTTTATTAATGCCCTGTAGAATTGCAACCAAATAAAACAGAACCAAACCCTGTTGCATATTAAAACAGAGGAGTTACACTTACATGTTAGGCATTAAACTTGTCCCAAAGCACTGTTTGACCCCACTGATGGGTTTGCAAAGATCCCCAAAAAAATGTGCTCAACAAAACATTACAAACCAGCCCATCAGTGATTTATAGATCTCCTCTGGTCCTCACAGCATTTTACGGCACTTCTGACATTGTAATATGTGTAATCACATTGAGCACATGAATCAACCAATGCTTTCTTTGCTGGTCACTGCCTGTGAAAACAGGAACTGACATCATTTTCTGGGAATTTGTAGTTTTTTTCTGGGTTAGCACTTCTCTCAACTCACAGTAACTCTTGCTCTCATTTTTTTCCTGCTATGAGAAAGAGGTGTGCAGCCACCTCTTTTGCATAATGTGGACGATCCATCTCAATTTCAACTGTTTCTCAAATAAAAATGCAGCTAAAATATTGCTGCAGGCAATAAATTAAATAGACTGAACTTACAGAAGCTGAACTATAACTACATTGTTATCGCTCTGCACATGGGGATTCTAAAGCGTCCACAGCTCCGTCTTTCATTTGACATATCCTTATATTTCTATGTTATGCATATTCAATGTGGGAGGCAGGGCCAAAGGCAGGCTTACAGACAAATTTCTTTTTTTATAAGTGCATGAGAGTGGGGGATACATGCCTGTAGGTCAGGAGTCTGAAGGGATACAGTCTGCAAAAAGTTTGGGAACCACTGACCTATAGTATCTATATTTAGCAGCACATAGTCGTGGGGTCCCTCTGAAAATGAGATGTCACATCTCAAGAGGCCTTTAACACATTTATACTGAATGGAGACAAATATGGTTGGGATGCACTTGTGGTCTGGGCACCCATGAGTTCATCACTACCATAAATTCTTATTTTCAGTAAGAATATAATCGATTATACTTCTATAAAATGATCACCACAACCATTCAGACATGAGGACCCTCCTGAAAACCAGATGTAGCATCTCAAGAAACTAACCTCTAACAAATCAGCGGACAGGTCTGTGGTTCATGGATCTGTCACTGACTTTAGTTCTTACTTTAGTCCACTTGTCTCCTCTTACGTCCCTTCCTTCACCCTCACACCAACACTGCATGGTGTGGATTTGCTGTTCATCATGAGACTGGAATCCACATTCAAGATTTCCTGCTGCTTAACAGAAGGTTTTTTCTTGCCGCCATGATGGAGGGATTCATGATTGGCTATATGGATTCATGTTGGTGTTGGATGGATATATTTGTATATATGTATATATGTATCTATGCATATATGTGTATCCATAAAATGAAGAGCGTTATGCTCTATTGTAAAGTGTCTTGAGATAACACTTGTGATGAATTGGCGCTATACAAATAAAGATTGATTGACTCTGAAGTTACTTCACAGTAAAAACACTTTTCATTTTTTAAATTCTTTAATTTGCAACTTTTATGCATATAAATGGTCTTATACAATGACATGTATTCAAGTCAAGTCCGGCACATTAGAGATTTTCTTGCATTATTGTAAATAGTTTATTTTAATGTCCATGCTGTCTCTTTGCAAATTATGCACAAAGTGTACTTTATTTTGGTTTTATTACAGTTTATGTTATGAACACACACAAAACACATTTTCTGTTTTGAAAGGATTTTGTGCAACTGCCTACTTTTAGATTTAGAGAGATCAAACCACAGCATGTCTGTATTTAGAAGATTTAAAAGAAAAAGTTTTTTGTTGTTTATTACAATAAAAAGGAGGTGATCCCTCTGTCAGACATGCTGCTTGTGATGCTCCTGGTGATAACTATGACCCACTGTCAATGCTCTGTCATCACATTTGGGGGCTCAGTCTGTTTTGAATCTGGTCTAAACATTTCAGGTACCAGGTAAAATCTGTAATGCCGCTTACACAGTGTAAGCACTGGCTCTCTGGACTAGGGAAAGGTTGGGTAACTGTCCTGCCAGGCAGTTTTTTTCAATATCAGAAAATGCATGCTTATGAGGAAAACTTGACAAAATCTGTAATGACTGCACTGAAAGTGCCATATTTACAAGGAAATGGAACTGTTATTGGTCGCTGTTTTCTTTGAAATTCTATCTTGTATTTTTAAAACATTAAAAGCAAATAAGGTTATCTATTTCAATTAGGGCTGGGTTAAAAAAAAACAATTTAATCGATTTTAATCAATTTCCCTTTAAATGGTTCAAAATCAATCCGTAAAATCCAAAGATTGATCTTTTAACATGGGTAGTTTTTTCTTCAGTGGACGGTCCGAGAAGCAGCCTGTGGTATCAACTCTGCTAGTCTCACGTTTAACGCTGCTTTCCACTGAACAAGATCTCATGAGATGTTACTGCAAGCAGTCAAACAAACATGGCGGAAGTGAGTAGCACGATAGGGGCACCACCGGAGAGTTAAAAAGTTGACGTTTGGACATAGTTCAGATTTAACAAGCATGAAAGAAAAGGCAAGTTGGACAAAAAACAAGTAACTTGCAGAATATGCATTAATGCATATCATTAATATGTGATTATTGTAACTGTTTTGGGTTCAGTTGTTAATGTAAAAACATTTTTAATAATGTACCAGGTCAAAAAGTGTTTACAGCTTTATTTTTTACTGAGATAACCCAGACTGAATGACTGAACACATTTCGAATTGTGAATCGAATCGATTTGAGACCTCTTAATATCGAATTGGGTCGATCCAGAAAATCTGAGTCGATACCCAGCCCTAATTTCAATATGATAACATAACTGTGTGCATTTATTCTTCATAGTATGCCACAAATTTGACTCTGTTTGCAAGATAGTTTCAATGCCCTCTTTACAACCAAAGTTGCCCATCCCTGGTTTAGGGTTTTAGGACCTGTCAGTTGTTATGTCTCTTGTTGTAAGCGTAAGACTTGCCAACAAAAGTCTAGCTTGTCTTATTTTTCCCTGCCTTCTATGATTTCTTCTGGCATATCAGAAACTGACTAATTGGAGCAGAGAGCATTCTGCATGTGTGACAAGGCTGTATATGAAAAAATAGAATAAAGCTAAAGAGAGATGAAGTTGCTGCCTCAAGATGAAACTATGGGACAGAGGGAAGGCTTGTTAGGCTCGGAAAAAACAGTTCAGCCTTTTCAATGTATCAAAGACGGACCACCATGACATAAAAAGAAAAATGTTAGAGAGAAATAGCCTTGTTGCCTCAGCAGCTCAGTGACTAACTGCCAGTGTTCAGCTGAAAGCTAACAAATTATTCATCAGAATGTTTGAAGAGACAAACAAAAGTGCGTTTGTCCTTTTGAATGCAATGTGTTTGTCATCTGCAGTGTCCCTCTCTCTCTCTCGTCATCACACTGGCCAAACTGTGTAGTCAGGTACAGTCATGCTTATAAAGTCTGTCGTGCTCATTTGCCAAGTCCCTGCACAACTTATGGCTAAATGATTGCCCAATCTTACACAAGGACTCATAAAAAGTTTGTATGGCCTGATTCCTGCATAACGAGGAATAAAGAAAACAAAGAAGCAGGGAGAGTTAGGTAAGTTAATGCTGTCAGATGACCCCCCCGACAAACAGGTACAATTTGGTGTCCAAATTTTGGCCTGTTGTTTAGAAACCTATTTTTTTTCCTAATTTACTCTAAACAAATTCTTGAAGTAAGCAAAATATGGGCAACAAAGCACTGCATTTGACTTTATAACTCTTCTTGGTATCAGCACTACACTGTAAAAGAGGCTAGTTGTTTTAACTTAAAAAGTTAGTGTCAGGGCTGCCTTAAAATTTTAAGTTTTCTGAATTTAGAAATTTAAGTTAGGTTGAATTAAGAACGATTCAGATCAAGTGAACTTCTTCAGGTCAATAAACTTGCTATTAAGTCAGCTCTACTTGAATTGTTTAGTTTAACAAACTTCTAAAAGCAATCCAATTCCAATAGTATTTTTTTTATGCCAACACAGTAATGAAACTTCTTTAAACTACAGTTTTAAAGGTAAAACAACTTGATCTGAAGTTCAGCTCACTGATGATTTTAAGCTAAATTGACTTAATGCATTTGGATTTAATTTAATATTTCTCTTTAACTTTTACTCATTTGGTTCTGCTTTGACACAAGTTTATGGTCAGAAAGTTCTGGCACAACTTCACCAACTTCCAAGGTGCTTGGAGAGAAAGAATCTTGAAGAGGTCAAAAAAGCTCCAGCAGCACTTGTAGTTAAGGAAACAACTTTATTTGACCTGGTCAAATAAAGTTGACACAAGTTTATAAAATAAAGTTAATATTTGTTTTAAGGAAAACAATCTTAAAAGCAGAGAAAAAGGTCTAGTATTTAAAGGGTATTATTGCCATACAAACCAAAACAACTTCTGTTCTTCATGCTTTAATAACACAACTGACAATTTTTATCACATGTTCAATGTAGAGAGCAAAACAGCTCTGAACAGATTCAAGATACATTTGACACAAAAAAGTGCTTGTGGGAAAAATGCATCCTCATCCACAAATGTTCTTTAACTTTTACTAAAATTCATCTGGCTTGCATGACGGCTCATTTGGTGGAAAACGAGCTTATAGCATCTGAAACATCTTTGACTGTTTTATTTCTTTTTCCACATTTGTGGACCTGAACTTCAGATCAAGTTGTTTAACCTTTAAAACTGTAGTTTAAAGAAGTTTAATTACTGTGTTGGCATGAAAAATACTATTGGAATTGGATTGCTTTTAGAAGTTTGTAAAACTAAACAATTCAAGTAGAGCTGACTTAATAGCAAGTTTATTGAACTTAAGAAGTTCACTTGATCTGAACCGTTCTTAATTCAACTGAACTTAAATTTCTAAATTCAGAAAACTTAAAATTTTAAGGCAGCCCTGACACTAACTTTTTTTTTAAGTTAAAACAACTACCCTTTTTACAGTGTATAGGCTTACATTAAGATATATTGTACAACAAAAGTAATAAAAAAAGAATCTTAGTTGGAATGCCAAGACAAATAAAGACAAAGGATTTGTAAGGCGGCATGACAATATTGAGTTTTCTTATTTGCTATGCTGTCTGATATGTCCCTTCTGTTCAGTTTACAAAATATACTGTTCTAATTATCCTCAAACTCCACATCTACTTTAAATTTTACTCTTGTTTATTTCAATTTTGTGTCTAAATATGGAGCAAAGTCATTGGTGTCCATGCTGTCTGCTGTGCAGTGCGTCTTTCTCACTCTGACTGGAGGCAGACTCAATGATAAATAGTAAATGTCAGATGGACGTTGGCTTTTTAAGTGTTTTTCTAGTCTTCTGAACAATAAATATCTTGTCTTTGCTGTGTATTCAATTGTATAAGTTGAAAAGGATCTTGCAAATCATAGAAGCCACTTAACATACAAACATTATTTTAACCTACGAAGATTTTTTTCCTATCACATTAGTACTATAAAGGTGTGTTTGAAAGTGGCTCGGTCAACCCTTTAGTTTCATATTAGACCTTCAATAAAAAGTTGTAATACATGTAAGTTTCAACACCTTTTATAAAGCCTCCTGAGAATAACGTTTTCCTTTTACCTCCTCTCCTCCCCACCCTCGCTCTGTCCTCAGCCAAGGTCAAGTCAAAATGTGCCCCGACATTTTTTGCCTGTGCTAATGGAGTCCACTGCATCATCGGACGATTCCGCTGCAACGGCTTCAGCGACTGCCCCGACGGGAGTGATGAAGACAACTGCAGTGAGTCACATACAATAAGCAATTCCTTTAATAGCATTCTGTCTCCTGCCATGGCAACCACGAGTCAGGGTCTGTCCAATGATGTACTGTCCCCCAGTCAAGTTTATACAGGTGCTTTGGTGCTGTTCACATAGCCTGGGGCAGACTGTGTGTGTAGTGTTTATTTTAAGCCGAACAAGATTGGAGATTTTAGCAGATGCTGCAGATGTGAGACTCCTCACATCAACAAGCAGATCCCAACTCCAAAAGAAAAAATCAGTTGTCACAAAAAGTCAAACTTAACTTTACAAGCATGGAGAATGTTAGATAGTACAAATTAGAGATTTTTTTTAAAGGGAAAATTGATTTAATCAGTAGTTTTCTGTAAAAAATAAATGAAAAAAGTGTTTTTTTGTCTGAAATTCTTCTGCCAGCTTTCTTCCAAATCAACTATTGTATTATTGCATTTGCCAGTCCAGTTCTCAGTATTCCCTCAACACACCATACACTGAATTATATAGACTATTTTGTATTGACATCTTGATTTAGTTGTTCCCCAATCAGATCAGCCCCTTCTTAACAAACCTAGAGAATCTCACAGAACTGGTTAATTTGCCAAGATAACATTTAAAGAGGCTGAGAGGAGTTTCTAAATAATTACAAAAAAGTCTCACTTTTAGATATATGCCTGATGGAAATACACACTTTAAGATTTATAGCATCAAAATAGGTTATCTATTAATGCTATTCCTTAGCTTTGCGGTCAGGTCGGACAGGGCTGGACTGGCCTGGATACTCAACTTCAGGAACAAGACAATTAAAACTAGAGCAAATGCATATTATTCAGACACATCTTAGAGCACCGGACTGTAAGTAGCCATATATAGCAGGCTACAAAACTACGATACTAAGTTTTCCAAAAATTGCTTGTTGTCACACATCAAAAACTACCGCTACGTAACTAGAAAGAGATACATTACCTCGTCGCTTTGCATCCTGTAAGTTGTTGAAAAAAGAAGTTGTAAAGCAATGCAGAGTTCTGAGGAAGGTCCAAGCTGCATTCATTATCATCACAACAAACACACGCTTTGGCTTTGGTAACGTCTTTACGACAGTCGCCACGCGTGCTCATGGGTAGCAGAGTCTTTATGTTGCCGGAAATAGATTCTCCTCATAGCACCTTTAAGAATAGTTTAGAGCTGGAGCGTAAATAGGTCTGATTATCTTGCAGTCTATTCAAAGTACTGAGTACATTGACACATTATTATTGTATTAGATGACCACTAGAAACACTTTATTGGTAAATGACAAATAAGACCAGGAAAACTCCAACAACAAAGAACAAATACTTTAAAGTACAATTTGTATACATCCTCACGTTAGCTCCATAGAATGTAGCTATGCTAAACATTGAGAAAGAAACAACTTTAGTTTGTTGACTCATTGTCCACCATGAACTAGATGTACAACAAAGACGGACTTGAGCTGTTGAATGTTGAAAGATGTCACCAAGTTGCATGCATGTGGGCATGTGGCACAGCAAACTGTCTTAGTACCACAAGAGTGAAAGGTCCCTGCTAGTGTGAGGGCCCAATCAGTGCAGGACACCGCCCCAGTACTAGATTTGGACTTTTTGTAAACTTTTCTAGAATTTTTCAGAACTGTGGGAGCAGTGAGACTGATCTGTAGTTTCTGAATTGGTGTTTTTCCCACATTTATGCAGTGGAATTACTTTGGCTATTTTCATTTTGTTTGGAAATGTACCATATTTTACTACAGTTATATCAATATCATCAGAATCTGTTGAAGTTTTGCTCTTGCAGTAAGAGCTGTTTCAATTAATCCTCACTCCTCCACCATAGTTAGGAACATCAAACTCAGATTTTGGTCAGTGAAACTAGGGCCGAACGATTTGAGAAAATAATCTAATTGCGATATTTTTCCTCAATATTGCAATTGTGATTTACTCTGCGATTGTTTTCATGTTTCTCATCTTATGTATTCTTAAACAAACATAAGCAGTAGATCGTTTTATAGTATAACCAATATGACATTCAATCAATCTAAGGACAAAAGATTTGAGAAAAAGTGGAGAAGTGAAGAACAGAAGCAAAATAGGTATGAAATTGTAAAAACTGGGTAAAAAAAAATGGTACGAAAGCGGAAAAAAAGTTAATAGGTGCAAAATAGGTATGAAATTGCAAAAAAAAAAAAAGGCAAAAAAATTCAAAAGTGTCTAAGGAAAATTGATTATAGCAGCAAAATTGGGATTAAATTTCAGAAACCATTTAAAAAATCCAAACATGGTCTGACAGTGGCCAAAAAAAAATATGAATGGGAGCAAGATAGCCATAAAGTTGTAAGAACTGGGTAAAAAAAGGTTCAAATAAGCATGAAATTGCAAGAAACTACATCACAATGCCAAAATGTTCAACACATTTTGGGTTAAAAACATTGCACTGTCTGCAATTTGAAAATTGCAACAAGCAATATTGCGATTTAATCTAATTTGCAATTAATTGTTCAGCCCTAAGCGAAACCATGAACATATTCATAATTCTTTTTGTTTCTGCCAGTTCAGTCCCAATGTTAACAAAGAATTTATTCAAACAGTTAACCACCTCGTTCATATTGTAATTTTCTTTGCTCTCTACAATTAAAAAAATTGGGGTAAGTTATCCGAGTAGAGTTGTTTTTTTATATTATTGAGTGTTTTCCAGATTTCTCTAACATGATCACTATTATTATCTTTTAATAATTTACTATAGTGTTTCATCTTGGATATTCTTAGGACATCTGTTAGCTTGTTCATATAACATTCAATTTGTTTTCTGCCTCTCCAGTTCTCTGTTTAATAGGTTAATTAACATGCTTAATTTTAATTTAATTTTTGAGTAAAAAGACAAAAAGGTATTTTTCAGGTGTGGTCCGTATTATCAGGGATTCACTTTGTCCTCACATGATCTTAGTCTGGCTCACCCAGTGGGGATTGTTCATCAAACCAATCACTCATCACAGTCAGAGGCAGTGTTTCTCGCCTGAGGGCCGCACACTCACAAATCTAATCTAGCCATTTAAATGGGGCTTTGCTCGCCGCTCTCAGCACAAACTGCGTCACTACTGTGTAATTGTCTGGATCTTCTCACAAGATAAATCTGCCTCATTTTACTGAAGCCAAACACAGACAGAATCACCACGTGTGCTTAAACTGTGTGGTTGTGCTGGGCAGCAGTTTTTCTTTGCTTTCTGTGGAGCTCCGAGGCCTTTTTCATCTAAGTCTCTGCAAATCAAATGCACTGTATGTTAAATCCTCATTTAATCCTAATGTCGACGTTAAAGCAGTGTTGGTAGTTAATCGAGTTAAAGTGATGGGACTAGGCCTGTCATTATAATCAATATATCAATTAACCGGAAGATCAATAAAAACGTTCTCGGTAAGTTTGCCGGCTTCGATAAACTCTCTTTCTACCAAACAGGCTGGATGAGAAGATGGCTCACTCTGTCCATCTTTCGTAACACCGGGGTGCATCGGTTCTAGAGTGGATTTAGCGAATTTATAGCGGAGTGAGCATCTGTCACTCATTCAATCTTTGTGGGGGAGGCGGGGCCACTCACACACAAAGAGAGGTGAAGTGAGCGTCCTGAGGAGTAACAATAAAACAGAAACTAATATGAATGATGGCACGAAAGCGACGGTTCTTAAGCTGAATGCCACAGCCCCAGTATGGGAATATTTTGGTTTTAAACAGAATGAACAAGGTGTGAGCCCATGAACACTGTCAAACTGATATGTCGTATTTGTTTGAAAGTGGTGGCGACGAAGAAGAAGAAGGGGAGGTGCAGCAGAGCCTTCGTCCTGACAGTCCGCGCTTACTGTGGCATTTTGTCGGCAAAGTAAAAATAAATAAAACAGCGCAAAATGGTGCGCTCACAGACAGTGTTGTTCGCTACATTGCAAAAGAAATGGAGCCCTTCAATACAACTGAAAAGCCAAAAATGTTTCAAACATTAGACAGACAGTACGAATTGACTGGGAAAAACTACATGTCATAAACATTTCCTCAACTGTATAAACTCCATTTTATTTATTGTTTTTATTTTTGTGTTTGTTTGTTTTTTGGAGTTTTGTTTTTTCTTTACAGAGACAGGGTCTTTTTTTTTGTTTGTTTTTTATTAGTTTAAATATTTAATTTACATGCAATTCGTCCTAAAAAAATTTGTCCATTTCCGTTTCATTGTTTATTTTCTCTTCTTTTGTTTGTTAAATTGATTACATTGTTTGTTTATTTTATTTAAAAGATCCTGACCTTCCATTTACAGTTAAATACTCTTAAGAAATGAATTTTTCTTGCTTTTGATATGGCGTACTCACTTTGTTATGACGTATAAAGACGTATGAAAAAAAAATCAAAATAATATTGACAATAATATCGTTTATCGTCAATAATTTTTGGGACAATTATCGTCCATAAAATTTGTTATTGTGACATGCCTGGAGTGGACTTCAAATTAAGACCTCTCACTTTTGTCCTACATTAACTTACATTTAACCCTTTTCCTTTGTCTCAAATTAACCCCTGCAGGTAACCCCTTGGTTTGCTCTGAGGCTCGCTTCAAGTGTAAAAATGGCCACTGTGTAGACCGCAGCTTCCTGTGTAACGGCCAGGATAACTGTCAGGACAACAGTGATGAGGAGCTCTGCCTTACTACTGCAGGTAAGACATGAAGAGAAAGGGCCCTAATTTCATGGCGCACCGCCGTGTGCTGCCAATTTGACAATTTTGTAGACCGTCTGCGCAGAGATGGGTGTGACGGCGCACCAGGGGGAGGTGCCGACAGATTCAGGTTGGGGCAGTGACAATTTCGTGCCAAAAAACTGTGCAGAAGGTGCGCTGAAAGCTTGCCAGATCCAACCTCGTCTATTCTTGGCGCAGGCGAAGCGCACCCTCCGCAGCTGTAATTTGGTGACAGGCGCACATGTGCGCACACATCAACAAACCCTCAGAGGCAGGTTTCCAGAGTGTCAGACACATTTTAATGCAGTAAAAAATCACAGCAATCACTATTTAATGTAACCTTCTGAACCAGCATATACATTTGTATCTACTTGTAGCTGAACAGCAAAAATTTGTGTCCAAGCTACAACCAGAATGTTTACAGTTGCTTTTGTGAGATGTCCTAAAAGTGGTTAAATAAACAGGAGACTTTTAAGTTTGAACTGATCCTTGAAGTCGTCAACAAGTTAATTTTCCAGTAGCAGAATTGTGTGTAATATAAGACCAGGTCTGACCATGATGACATGCAGAATTTTGTCCTAGAATAAGTGGAACTGTAATAGAAACATCAGTCTCACAATATGGATAAATTAACTGAATCATCCCTGTGTGTTCAAAACTTTTCTTTCACGATGACATGGAAATAATGTATTTGGCCTTGGCCATATTTTTACTCCACTTCTGACATGTTTAGACAAATGTCTGTTTTATGAAGCAGCTCATGTTTTGTGGCACAGTAGCTCCCACCTGCTCAATTCTCTGGTTGGCCTGTAATAAATGCTGATTGACAGAACGATCGTCCAATCACCTGACGGATATGCCTTTGAAAGGTTCAGCCCTTCTCGAACACTTTCCATGCGCTCCTTCACAGATGGAACAGTGAATTATATTGAACAGTTCATCTGGTGTGCCCGGTTAGCTTATGCACATTGATGCAACTTTTCTTATTGTTATTATTATTTTGTGTTTTATAATCATAAGATGTACTGTACAGTAAGGCTGGGGCGATACACTTTTCTTCCGATACGATTTTTTGCGATTTTTTGGGTGCCAAGTCGATTTAAAACTTCTACGATACTGATGATTTTAGCAATCTTTAGTTAGCTTTTTTAACAGCAGCGAAAAAGATGAACAATGATGAAGCCTACAGACTATGTCAGGGAAAATACACATCACATGTGAGTCTGTTTTTAGGATTTATTCAGCAATATATTTTAACCAGCTGTAGCCAGTTGCAGTTTCCTACTCGGAACTCAGAAATTCCAACTTCTGACTACAACTGGAACGCACCAAAAGACGTGACAATTTTTGGAAAACTTAGTATCATAGTTTTGTAGCTGGCTATATATCGCTACTTACAGCCTGGTGCTCTAAGACGTGTCCGAATAATATAAATTTGCTCTAGTTTTAATTGTCTTGTTCCTGAAGTTGAGTATCCAGGCCAGTCCAGGCCAGTCCGACCCGACCGCGAAGCTAAGGAATAGCATTTATAGATAACCTATTTTGATGCTATAAAACTCATCTTAAAGTGTGTATTTCCATCAGGCATATATCTAAAAGTGAGACTTTTTTGTAATTACTTAGAAACTCCTCTCAGCATCTTTAAGATTATTATGAACCTTCCCTAAAAGACTAAATGTTTTTCACACTGGTAATAGCCCAAGAGCACTTGCTATTAAAAGCTGATTTTTAATAGGTGAGCTAATTAAGCAATTAGAGGGCATACAACTGTCACAATTTTCAGTGCAACATTTATGCTTTTTTGTTATTAACTTCTCCACTGAGTGAAAAACTAAATATGTTTGTCTCTGTAGAGCAAGATTTTTATCCCCTTAAGCACTTTATACTTTAAATTTTGCTGCTCCAAAGCTCTTTCTCTGCTTGTTTTGCCTCGGATTTGAGAAGGTTTCAAAAAGAAATTTTATTTCGGAAACCTAAAAAGTGTTCATAATAAAAGTTAGAAACAAGTTTAGTTTAGTCTCAAGAAGTATGATTACCTGCTTTAGTAATTAAGGTAATTTGTTAGAGTTGTCAAAATCAATCAAAGATGAAGTATTTTAAACCTTTACAACAAATTTATACCTGTTTTACGTGTTGTCATTACATTTTTTTTTAAGTTTTATGCTTCAAGATCCACTCATATCTGATTTTGGCATGCCCACAAACAGCTGCGTTTCAGCCCTTCTCAGAGCAGGCTGCTTTCCATTGCTGTGCTCTATTGTTTACTCCTGCTACTCAGACTAGACATGATCTTTCTACTGGAGTCAGATGCGTGTTGGAGTTTCTCCCATTTGAGGAAGGTGGTATATCCTCTGATAACATGAAAAGGAGACATTTCTTTATCTGGACTGGTTGAGCACACATTGGAGGTTTAATAGACTGAGAATGGATACACATTATTTCATATACCCATTAAAAAGTGTACTTTTCATCATATGTGACCATGTAATCATTTCTCATGTCAATAAAATGAATAACACTGTAATAAAAATAAGCAGAATCCAGTTTTTTGAGGGAACTCTTGGTGAGGAAAAAAGGAGAAAAACACTTCAAATGTCGAGAAGAAACTTCATAATGACTTTTTTTCACAGTCTGAAATAGCTGCAAAAACACCAATTAGGCTGGATGAGCTAGATAAGTTTTCTCCTGCAATTAAAAAGAGGACGTCTGGATACAGAAATCATTAATTCCCCTCACTTTGGAAACTTCATTCAGAACTCAGAAACAACAACTGGAAATGGAAGAGTTTAGAGATGAAACAGGCTGGTGACTGCTGTCACTTTGATCTGTTGTGACAAATTACCGTAATTGTTGGAAATATTGGCACGGAGCATTGCAGCGGATTTCATGATGGGTTGGAGATGCGGTATTGAGCCTTTTGTTATTAAACAGGATCAAGATGATAAAGGAGTTGAAAGATTCTGCCACTCAGTTGTCACATTTTCGAAAACATCCCGTATAGGAAATCAATTCTGCAGACTGTGCTTCATAAAGATACAGCAAAGCCTCTGACAGATTAAACCCTCTGCCAAAAGACGACATGAGCTGCTTGGATCCCTCGCTATGCCAATTTAACACACAAAAATGCACTTTGGCATCATTAGAGCAATCTATAAATGTGACACACGATGATATTCATAGGATTGCACAGACTTTGCAATGTAAACAACAGCAGCAGTTTAATCCCTGTCGTAGTCTGATGTCTTCCTGACTGGGAGGTACAGCTTTACATCATACGTACTTTCCTTATGGCGCCGTCATTCTCTCACGTAACTATGACACGACAGCCAGCTGCTGTCAACTCTTTGGTTATGCTGCCACAGGCCAGACAACATGTTTTCTGCCCCCGATGTTCATATTGACAAATATCTACCAATGTGTAAGGGTGTAACGGTACACAAAAATGTCGGTTCCGTACATATCTGGGTTTTGGGGTAACCATTTGCTTGTTTAGCACGTTTATTAAACCAAAAATGTGTCATTATACAAATTGAAAACCAAAATATATTCAATGTGCTGCTTGGTAATACTAATAAGTTAAATAAAATAAACAAAAAATGTATGAAATTAAAAATAATGTTTCTTTTTAAATTCCTGGCTTAAATATGGACGACTGGGTACTTTAAACCAGGGCTAAATCATCTTTAGCATGTGTTTAAAACCAGCATTTTCCACAACTGAATATGGTCTTAGATCCCTTGCTATAAAAACGCTGATGGATGCTGTTATCACTTTGACCAGATCTAAACTGTCAGGGAGAGGCTGCTTGAATGCAGACAGCAGTTGAATTTGCACTACAGTGTTTTATTTTCCTTACCACGGAAATCTTTACACTTGAGTGGTGCTGTTTCAGGTGAGTTAGCATGTTTGACGTGCTGTCGGAAAATACCCCACCTTAGTTGAACAGTTTCGGCACACCGCCTTTGTTTCATCCACCTGTCTTTCTCCTTTGCAATATTTCACCAGGAAGCCAAAGTGTTCCCAAACAGGAGATTTCAGTGACGGGGGAGGGTCTCCAAGCTCCGGTTGGTTGCAAGCAGTAGCCATGATGCACAATTCAGACGCAAGTGTTTGTGGTTACTGAAGCTCTTTGATATTTGTCTTCTGATTGGCTCGCCGTGAGACGTCACATCCACATGACATGCACATGATCACAAGAGCACGAATCACAGACCACTTTCCTCATGAATATTAAAAAGCCTTCCCTAACCACGACAATCGTAGACGAGTATCCCCGTGAACATTAAAGAGCCATGTGTAGCGGTGAACTTACTGTACTTGTTCTAATACAGCACTGTACCGGACCAAACGTTCGTTTCGAGCGGTTCGGTACAGATACATGTACCGTTACACCCCTACCAATGTGTGTTGTCTTTTGTTAAAAAACTAAAGGATAACCTGCAAATACCTATCATTCAGGTGCTACCTATTAACTTCAAAGTGCAGGAAAAAAAATCTGTCATTATGAGTGGTATCATAAACAGTTGCCAATCATAGAGTGATATTGTCATCAGTGTTGGATTGATGACACCTAAAGAAGATTCAAATATCAGGAGGCAGAACAAATCTGAGGTCCAGTTAATCATGCTGTTCCAAGAAATAATATTTACTCACCTTTGATGCTTTGAATGCCATGAAGGTGAAACAGGGGATGAGTTGACCCCCAATTTGCTTTGACCCAAGATCATGGGCTTAATATGGTGAGGGGAGTACAAGCAGACTCAAAACTTGAATATGCATGATAGTCAAAATAGATTTTATTTGCATAAGCAAATAGATAATAAGCAGAATGGCCCTGAATGTGTGTTTGGTTGTGGTTGTGGGAAAGAGAGAAAGAGATTGATCATGACAAAACAGAAGAAAAACAAGATGGCTGTACTCTCATGTGATTACCCACTGGTGGCTTGTTAAGATGATGCAACAGTAAAAGTGACATGGAAACCAAACTTTAATACCAGAGGTCAGTGGCTGAACTTTAACTAACAGCAGTCTCACAGCTTTTTCTTTTTTTTGATGAGAACGTCAGTTTACTGGACACAGAACAAATGCACAGTGATCTGGTGATAGTAAAAAAGATTGTAGAAGTTTAAGGTGCCAAATTGCCAGGATCCTCTCCTGTCTAAGTCATAATAAATGATGATAATTAAGTTATTTAGAAAGCCCTTTTAAAATTATGGGTCAAGTGCTTTCACAAGCAAGCAGGAACATACGGAAAACAAAGTCCAATAGCTGGAGCACAAAAATAACTTAACAAAAAAAAACACAATTTAAAGCAGAGAACTAGGCCTGTCACGATAATCCATAAAATCAATTAACCGCACGATAAATAAAAATGTCCTCTGTAAGTTTACCGGCCTTGATAAACTGACACCTGCATGCGTGTTTGTTTCCTCCTTCTTCCAAAGATGCTGAATGAGAAGATGGCTCACTCTGTCCATCTTTCTTAACACCGGGGTGCATCGGTTCTAAAGCGGATTTAGCAGATTTATAGCCGAGTGAGCATCCGTCTGACATGCAATCTTTGGGGGGGAGGTGGGGCTGCTCGTGTGTACACACACAGAGCTGAAGTAAGCGTCCTGAGGAGTAACGAGGAAACAAGCACTGATATGAGTGATGGCACGGATACAGTTCTTAAGCCGGCTGCCACAACCCCAGTGCGGGAATATTTTGTTTTTAAACAGAATGAACACGTGTGAGCTCATGAACAACGAAGAGCTGATGTGTCACATTCATTTGAAAGTAGTGGCGACGAAGAAGAAGAAGGGAAGATGCAGCAGAGCCTTCGTCCTGATAGTCAGCGCTTACTGAGGCGTTTGGTCTGCAAAATAAATTTAAATAAAAGCACAAAATGATGCGCTCACAGGCAGTGTCATTCACTACATTGCAAAAGAAATGCAACCCTTCAATACGGTTGAAAAGCTAGCAATGTTGCAAACTTTGGCCGACAGTACGAATTGACTGGGAGAGAGTACATGTCACAAACAATTCTGGAACTGTATAATCTACATTTTATTTATGGTTTTTATTTTTGTGTTTGTTTTTATTGAAGTGTCCTTTTTTCTTTCCAGAGACAGGGTCTGTTTTTTCATTGTTTTTGATTAGTATAATTATTTTTATTTACATGCAGTTTTTCCTAAAACAGAGTTCATTTCATTTTCATTGTTTTTTTCCTCTTTTTTTGTTAAATTTATTATATTGTTTAATTTATTTTATTTAAAAGATCTTGACCTTCCAATTACAATTAAATACTCTCTTGTTTTTGATATGGTGTACTCACTTTATTATGACATATATTATAATTACATTAATGAAAAAAATGAAAAGAAAAATCAAAATGATATTGACAATAATATTGTTTATTGTCAATAATTTTTTTGACAATTATCGTCCAGCAAAATTTGTTATCGTGACAGGCCTACAGAGAACCTTAAAAAGCATATTCAAACAGTGTAATAAACACACAATAAAAACCTGTTCATAGCTCATAGTGCTTCAATAAACACCTCGGTATTGAGTAAACTTCCTAAAAGCTAATTCTGCCCAGACTAAAGCCTCTTGTATATCGTGTTGCCTATAACTAATAGGGGAAATGGTCCAAATCCAGGAGGTCCTTCGTTTTAGTTCAGTCCAGATTAGCTGTTGAGGCAGCATAAATCTCTGGTGATGAGAGTGCGGTCCACTTGTTAGTCTTGCAGCTGATGCAGGTGAGACAATATTCCCAAAGCCTTGTTGGCATGTATTCAGGGACAAGCAGTTTAGAAATAAAATCTTTAGTTCTTTGGCTGCTACTCAAAACTTTCAAAGGAGGGTTGGTGCAGTAAAGCCAAAGATGTAGAGTCCCTCTTCTTTTTTACTTGTACTTACGACCATCTTTAAAGCCTGCAGAAAGACTGAGACTTGTGGGTATTTTTTGTCTTTTTTCCCATTTACCCTTCAAACTACTATGACTCAGGTTTCTCTGAATACATACAGGCCTAAATCAATGCTACACATCGACTGGTCCAAAGGTAAGCTGGCAAGATAGCCTTTAAACTTTAGACAGAGAAGATTAAAGTATTTTGGTGGGATGGAAAATACAGGTGCTATTCTGTGAAAGGACTGTAGTAATTTTCTGTTTTAGAGGTCTTTAAAATGGCCCTAACTCGTTTTTAATTTGATTTCCTGTAGTGCAGCAACCCATTTCTCCACAGTTTATTCCCTCAAGTTCCACGACTGTTCATCTTTTCCTCTGCGGTGGAATACAGTCCTTATCTGTCACCATTACAAAAAAAAAATCGAATAATCGTTGAGGTAATTATCCAGCTCATTATGATTCAGCCCAGTAATGAAATTCCTCACTTATCAAAATCTAATATGCCCACCAAGTCTACCCTCTTTTTTTTATTTTGCCTAATTAGAGAAGCAGAAATTCCTGCCATATCAACCTGCACGTGTTTAGAGAAAGACAGAGTCCATCCATCATCACACGCTCTTCCTTTTCAGTCTCCACAGCTCACTGCAGAGCCGCAGCATGCTGAATAGAAATGTAGAGTGAAGCTGAAATATTGATGGATATCTGCGTCCTCTGCACTCCATTTCCTTGTTGACAAGTGAACAATGGCAACGCTAGAGCATGCAGGCTGAATGATGCAGGGCGGCGTCAAAGCATCTGAGGCATTAGATCTCTGAATGCAGCCTCACAACAAATATTGGACTCCATATAAAAGAGTGAAAACAACAAGAGAGCGCATGGCAAGCAGAATTTTATACATACTCTCTACTTTAATATCACTGCATCTTTAAATACAAAGAAAATCATTTTGGAAAAATCTTTAGCATTAAACTGTGTTTACCTTCATTCTCAATTTAAGATGATGAAGTAATTGTAATGCAAAAAATGCAAATCTGAAGAAATGCAGAAAGCTAAAAGATTAATTAACAGTTACAAAGATGTTAAAGATTGCAATTTGCCACCATAAAATTGAAGTGAGCTGAATCACTAGAACTTAAATCTATTACTTTTATATGCACAGGGAAGCAGCAGAAGTTTTTCTAGGGAGCTACATATGCCCAAGTTTAAGAAGACATCACTCAACTGTGAAGGAAGATCTTATTTAAATCGTAAAGTTAAAGATGCTAAGAGGAGTTTCTAAGTAATTACAAAAAAGTCTCACTTTTAGATATATGCCTGATGGAAATACACACTGTAAGATGAGTTTTATAGCATCAAAATAGGTTATCTATAAATGCTATTCCTTAGCTTCGCGATAAGGTCGGACAGGGCTGTAAGTAGCCATATATAGCCGGCTACAAAACTGATACTAAGTTTTCCAAAAATTGCTTGTTGTCACACATCAAAAACTACAGCTACGTCACTAGAAAGAGATACGTTACGTTGTCGCTTTGCATCCTGTAAGTTGTTGAAAAAAGAAGTTGTAAAGCAATGCAGAGTTCTGAGGAAGGTCCGAGCTGCATTCATTAGCATCACAACAAACACACACTTTGGTTTTGGTCACGTCTTTATGACAGTCGCCACGCGTGCTCATGGGTAGCAGAGTCTTTATGTCGCCGGAAACAGATTCTCCTCATAGCACATTTAATCATCTCAAAGAAAATGTTGAACAGCATACTTGAGGTGGGTTTAATATACCTGGGTAGCCCATCTAAAAAAATCTATGGGAAATCCTTGACAGCATGGTGTGGTATGATGGTGGATATTTTGGATACTTCTCTTGGCTCTATGTTGCTCTATCATCAGTGCCTGTCTCCAAACAAGCTGTTTTCCCCAGAAAACCACTACTTTCATTCTTTATTAGTTTATAAAGTGTCACTTTCTTTTTATGTCATCCTAATGTATATGTTAACATGTGCAGCTGGGTTAGTAATATGCATGTTTGTTGATTGTCGTTTAGTTCATGTGGGTTAGAAACAAAACTGAATAAGTTTTTCAAGTGCTGATCCGAGAGCTGACTGGGGTAAAGCTAGAGTTATACGTCTCTGTCAACTATTAATATGCAAATGTTCTCGGTGGCCACCTGAGAGTCATTGCAAGGGTCGTTGACTTAAGGGCCGTTTACATGGTGCCGAAAACGTTCAAATCCAATATGTTTTCGTTGCGTTTTGGCCTTGCGTTAAGATGAGAACACGTTGCATTTCCACCTAAAACGCAAACTTTTGAAAACAGGCTCCCGAGTGGAAAGATTTGAATCCGCTCTCCATTCAGCTCCGTGTAAACCCGTATCAGAGCATTTCAGGGTGAAACGCTGACATCACTGCATGCGGAGTACTCTTTCACATGAAGGCTGCGCGCGCATACCAGGAACAACAGCGCCTTTGGCCGTCCGCCGAGTAACATGTGAGCCTCTTACCGTGCTCGGTTTGTGATCCAGACAAAACAGTCCAGACTGATTTGTTGTCTGAACTGATTTGTTGTCCATAAAAGAAACTCCTGCTTCTCTGTGCGTCTATTCGCCATTGTTGTTTGTGAAAGTTTTTCTTCTTCATTCATGTGTTATAGCAGCGCTGCCTCTCTGCAGACCTACACCGCCATCTACTGAACCGGCATGCACACTACAGCGGATTAACTCGTCTCCAGCGTTGTCATCTGAACGCAGAAGAATTTGAAAACGCAAAGGAAGAATCTTTGCGTCTTTAAGTTTCCATGTAAACGGCCCCTTAGTTTGGCCTTAGAACTGTGACTGGTGGGTGTTTCCTGGGTTGTTTAAATATTATTTATATTTTCTTTATGGGAAAATATATTGCAATATATATTAAGTATTGAGATTCAAAATGTACATTTGGTCTATAATGCCCAGCCTTAAAGCTATTGCATGTCATTTGTCAGCATCCTGATGGAACAAATCATTAGAGGTAGTGCAAATAACATGCCAGACTTTCTGTCAGGGAGAAGTGAGGCATCATAGAGAGGATTTTTATGGACCATTTCTGTGACAAGGTACACATGATGAAACAAATGGTTTTACTAGGCCAACATATCCTGAAACTTTACAGCTTTCAGGTCCTGCACAGTGCTCAGATCATGTAGTCTGTCCTCAACACAAGCTGAACATCAGACGCTAGAGACAAGGACTACAAGAGAAAAACTGGAACACCAGCCTGAACCTTAGAATAATAAACTACCACTGAAGGACTCAGAAGGGTAAATGTAAGAGAGGAAACACTAGAAGCTTAGACCATATTGGGTCTTTTTTTAGCAACTTTTGCTTTTTAACAGTCACTATTTTCCCCTTTTTATTTTTGTTAATTATATTATGTGGTGTTCCAGTTAAAATAGTAGCTGCTGTTATGACACAAAATGTCATAATAATGAGAAAATATTCAACTTTAATAGTTCTGATTAGAGCTGAAGCTGGTTAAAGTAGTTTTGCTTTGATAGTGGAAAATTATTAATTTATAAAATTGTTAGAGCACTTTTTATATCACCCAGTGTGACTTTTTGAAGGGGGACCTTGGAGGATTAGCTAGAGAAAGAGGCTGAGATGATAATTTAGGAACAACTAAAGACAGAAAGCAAGATGAGATACTATGAGGGTAGAGAGTTTTTGCTTTTCAGCATCGTAATCCAGGAAATCAACAAGTTTCCCATGACCAGAGGGGAATGATGCTTTATGTGTGTTTGTAAACTAGTGCAACTTGCATATTAAACCTCCCATACATAGCATCATAAAATGTTTATTCAACTCAATGGAGCCACAGTTAGGTTTCAGGAGTTCTGTATGATACATAGTAGGGATGTGAACGTGTAGAACTTTTACTAACCGCGTACACGAGGCTACTAACCGACGTGTACACGGTTGCACGTCGGAGATTAGTGATCTTTTTCAAACGCAGTTGCGCTTTATAACCACTAGAGGGTTCTGTCTCCTTTAGAATACCTCCTTATTCCATTAAATCAAAGACATTACAGTAGTTATCCGACAAAAACTTTATTCAGTGAGCAGAACTTAATAAGTAGACAATCAATCTCGCCATTTTAAGGCTTAGGCCTACTTATGACAGAAAGTAAAACAAGCTGAAAATAAAACCATTTACAATTATGACAGACAAGAAAATATACAAGTGAAAGCTGAAAAAAGGTTTAACCTTTTTAATTCATTGTTTTAACTTTTGCTCACTATTGTTCAATATTTATTAATATGCAAACCATAGTAAAAGTAATCTGGAATTGGAGAGAGAAAGCAACTCAAAAAGAAGTCAGAGTAAGCTTTTAGAGGAAAAACTTTCAGCTTTATATGCACAAAGTTAAAAAAGTAGAGGGGGACTCTCAGAATTATTCATTAAACTGTCTGAAAAAATGTGTTTTCTTCCTCCGCTTTAGATGCGAGGATTTGTGTTCAGGTCGAGAAAAGCCGACAGAGCACCATCGAACAATATAATGTACAACAACACGTAATAATACAGGCAAAAATAACAAATCATTAACAGTTTTTGTTTTCAGCTGCAGACATTTGCGTATGGAGAAGATTATGAGCGCTGCGCTCAAACACAATAGCAGCAGTCTCTCCCTCCGACTTGTTTGAGTGTTTCCATCGCAGGTGGTTTGGCATGCATTCTGTGCTGCTGTTATAAGCCAGTTTAGCCTGACATAGCCTACACTAAACAGGATTTCCACTGGTAGTTTGTTTGAAAACTGCCACACAGTGCTTCGCTTGCTGTTTGCTGCCATCACGTCTCAGAGGCAACCTGAAGTGACGCGACACTGGCTGTGGCTGCAGATCTTTACATTAATGTGACATTGCGCCCCATTTATCTATTACAGGGGTGTCCAAACTTTTTGCCATGAGGGCCAGATTTTGTAAGGTGAAGATGTGCGGGGGCCGACCATTCAGACCAACGTTTTTTGACCCAATAACATTAAATAAAAATGAACTATTTAATGAAATTTTTATTGCAAATGGCAGATTTCCCCAGTTAGCTTGTCGTAGTTAGCATGTTTTGTCTGGTAGTGCTGCTTGATATTGAATTCCTTAAAAACAGCTACAGTCTCGTGGCAAATTAGGCAGACACAGCTGTTTCGTATTTCGGCGAAAAAATACTCCAATTTCTACTTGTTCTAGAATCGGCGGCACTCGCTGTTAGCTTTTCTTTTTTTAGCTACAGTCGCCATGTTTGAAATGGGATGGGCTGAAATGGTGCTACTGCCATCTTCTGGTGAAATGTTAAATAGGTCTTTTGTGCACGAGTATTTTGTACAGCAGTCAACAGTGCAAGCAGGCCGCATATAATTGGTTTTATAACAGAGGCTGCGGGCCGGTGAAAATTTGAACACGGGCCTCAATTGGCCCCCGGGCCGGACTTTGGACATGCCTGATCTATTACATATGTGGATAACTGCACATTTAAGAGTATAGTTGGTTGATATTATTATCTAAAGCTTTCAGGCAACATTGTCTCCACTAAAAATAATATATAAATTAGTGAGAAGGAGTAAAAATGACGTGTAAACTGTTATTGATTTTTCTAGATGGTAAGGATTAGTTATCCATGTACACCTTTAAGTGTTGACACCCCTAATACATAGCATCACCAGTCCTGAGTGAAATGATTATACTTTATTGCCTACAAAAAGGAAACATTGTGCCTGGCAGCCATTTCATCAAAGAGTTGCTTTGGTTGACTGAAAGCCTTTTTCAAACTATCGCCATCTCCAAAATGTCCTTAGATATCCCACAGAGTCCCAAGTTTTCATCTCCCCTTATCTCAAAAAGCCCAGAATTTTTGTACTAACCAGTCAAATACTTTGCATGTTTTCAATTCAGCCCACACAGAAATGTACAAACGCACCAATCTCTTATCCGACTGCGCTGTGTTATTTTTAAAAGACTCCCTGAAGGCACTGATTTTATATCAGTATTTGTATGTATCGAGCACAAATGACCCAAATGTTCTCCCGCTTATGCTGCTGCCGGAGACTTGTGTAGCTGTGCAGAAAGTACAAGTGTTTGTGAAGTTTTGTTGCAACGTGTTTTTTTGACCTTCAGTGCCGATGAAGAGACTAAAAGTCTGATTTTTTTCTTGGTCTCTCCTTTTTATTATTTATTTTTTGTCATCCTCTGTGCTTCCGAGGCAGTGAAGGCATCACAGCGGTTTGACTTCTCTGCGTTTCTTTCCGGCGCTGCACATCCTCAGCTCACATTCTGCTCTGACTTTGCCTCGCGCTATAATAAGCACAGACCTGCAGGTGACAGATAAGGCGTACAATATCCGCTCTGAGCCACCTGAGCACAGCATCTCCTTCCTCGCTTCCTCCCCCCTTAAACACCTCTTCCTCCTTACCCATAATTACGTGCTTCAGTCTTTCCATTTGGTTCCTTGATTTTGAGAAGTCTGGTGAGGGATCATCATGCCACCTGTCTGTGGATGGATCATGATGGTGGCACATATGTGGAGTTTTTAGACAAGAACTCTGATAATTGGATCTGTAGAAATGTACCCATCCCTGGCCTATATGTGGCCTGGATTTTTTCAGACTGTTGAGCTCCATAAACAGTCACGGACAGTTTGATAGAAAAACAGCAGCAGAGAGCAGCTTTTACTCTTCGTCATTTCATTTGATGGGTAATTGATTTTTGAAATAGCAGAGGTGTGGGGAAACAAAGCAATTTTATAACATACAGTCTTCTATATAAACATTATCGCAATCATAGAGCAATGTGATAGTAGGAAGGGGAGCCTGTAACAAATAACAGAGATAAAGAAATGGAAAGCACACCGCATAAACATAATATAGTGAAGCATGAAGGAAACAACAGGGAGCAATGAATAGCAATGGGCAGGAAGATGGAGGTTAGCAAAGTAAGACAGGTGATTTTACAGAGAAAAGGCAGGGATTTGGATATCACTGAGTGAGGAGTAGTGATAAGCCCAAGAGGATGAGAGCAGCATCCATCTATAGTCGAGCCCCGAGGCCAAGCGGTGCAACTCTGGAGACAGAAATGACATGAAAGGTAGTTTTTTTCCAAGCCCAGCTTCTTCAGCTCTCCCCGGTCCTCTTGTCTGCATACAGCGGGGGATACAGAGCACTGTGATGGAGCGAGTGTTTGCTCCTGCAATGAATTGTTGTTGAAATATCGCTGCAGGGCTCCTAGGAATTGGCCAGATGCTGAGGGAGGCCTCGTCGAGAAGAAGAAAGCCTCTCTGAATATCCGAAGAAGCTTGAGAGGGAGACACACACCTCTATAGTGATGTGCTGATCCAACTTTTACAGCTTTGATGCTGATACACTGGCTTTTGGTATTTATCACCTATTTGAGTCAATGCCAGTGTTAAACACGTAGTTTATATTACTTATTGTTAAGATGAGACAGGAAATTATTTATGCTTGGAAGGCTAACAACACACTAACTGTACGTTCACACCAGAAACGACAAAATTGCTTGTCGACGCTCTGGCCGCTCTCGCCACACTGCTTGGCAGTTGAAAACACCTAGAAGCACACAGGCAGGGGACACGATGTGAGCGGCCGGAGAGGCGGGGCTTAAGCCCCAGTCACACATTCTCGTTTCTCATGGCGATTGTGCACGATTGTCATAATCCTGATGAAACGTGATTTGGTCGTGGTGCATGCACTTCTTGGTCTGGATCAGCCTTGTATAGTCGTGTATGAACGGCGGGGAACGTGGAAGGGTCCCGATAGTTTTGAACTGTTCAAAACTGTCGTGGAGAATCACAGCTCTTAGTATAGAGGGATGGAAGCCTAATGCAGTCCTCATGTGAACGGTATTAGCGTGGCATTTACGGAGCTCAGTCGGGCTGATCGTGGATCAATCCTGAAAGCTTTATGAGGACGACTGACAGGATGTATCCGATTGTGCCCTGACTGTGTCCCGTTCAAGACAGCGCAAGCGACGGGGCTCAGTCGGGGCCTACGTGACGTGAACTGAGCTCGAGTGGGGCTGACGTCGTGGCAGCAGGATGAAAATTCAAGGAATCCTCATCATATCGCTGTATTAACCTAGCTGGAGTGGGACGAACGCCCCCTGAAGCGCTGTAGAAGCGCTACTGACGGTGTATTTACGGGGTGTGTCCAGGGGGGAGACAGTCATTTCATCCCATATCATAGTGATCGCACCAGCCTCGTCAATCGTGTACAGTCGTGCACAATCGCTATGAGAAACAGGAATGTGTGACTTAGGCATTACAAAGCTGCCGTGCAGATGTGCTCTGCATGACCATCTCCTGTCACTCTTGTTTTCACACTTATATGTTTATATATAAAGACTGAACTAAAGTACGACAAGTAAACAGACATACGCACAGGCTTGTGACATTTAAACAGCAGCTTATTTGATTGTTATGACTTTACCCCCCATTTGTTGAAACATTTGCACAAAGTGGGAGGTTATATGGGGGGTTGGAACGTGTATATGTGATGCACATGGGACTTCTGTTCCCTCTTTCACTGTGGATCACACTTGACGGGCTGGAGACAGCAGTGACAAGTTTTTCCTCCCTTGTTTTCTCGTCCTCCCTCTCCAAGTCTTCCGCATTGGATCCAGATCGGCCTATAATAGGCTGACGCCTTGTTTATGCTGCTGCTCATTTGCATAAAGTAGAGCTTCTCCAAACTTCAGCTCATCGCTCCCAATGCTTCCATTGCGCCGCTCGTGATTGCCGCCGCCTCGATCGCCCCTCGATGCCGGCGTTCATAGAAAATGAATGGCAGCTGGATGCCACCGACACTCAGACCGCTTCTGGTGTGATTGTACAGTAATCTTTTTTCAGTACAAGGACAGTTTTACATAAGTGTTTGAAGCCTGAGCAGCGAGGGCAGTGAACTCCATTATATTTACCTTGATTTCTACATATTTAATACTCTTGCTCATTTTGTGGGCACTAAACACAGATATTTTATCAAATTGGCACACAACAAGGACTCTGAAAACATGCAAAGATGAAATACGTTCCCAAAATGGATTTAAGGAATTGTGTTTGTAGTGCCAGGTCTTGGAACACCATGAAAAACAGGTTTCACCTAGAGATTTGGGGCGATAGTGGCTTACCAAGTTCTGTCTGTCACATGTTAATGTGTCCTTGGGCAACAGACATAACCCTATGCTGCTACCACTGCTGCTTCAGCGGTGTTTAAATGGGCATAAAGGGTGTGGATGTGGTAGCTGTTACTGAACGGTAACTTCACATAGAAACTTCAACCGTCAGTGATTGAACTGGTATGAATGGGGCGGTGACAAGCTCAAGTCCATACACCATTACCATTCACCACATGACAGTTTATGAGCAGATGAGTCTATCTGATGTACAATAAAAGGTCAGTTTGGCCATTTCTAACTCCTTCAGAAAATCCACCATATAGAATTGATAACCCTATTTCCAGGGATAGTACTTGGATGAACTGGTTCAATGGCATTCATCTGTGTAACTGAGACAGGAAACCTTGATGTGAGAAAGTTACTCAAAGCCTTTTTCTTACTCCAAGGATGTAGTTATCGCAAGACCATGCATTTTCATATTTTTCAGGTAACAGCAAATAGTTAAAACATATTTTTGACAAAATTTTCCATCTATTTGTATTCAGACTGCTCATGTTTGCTGATGATGTGCCACTGTACATATTTAAAGTAACGTTTTGTTTGGGTAATAGCTCTTGTAACGTGAATATTAAAGTTTATGATACAAACTCTTGATATCCACTTCAAATCTGTGCATCATTGGCTGAAAGAAATGACTCAGCACTGTGCAAAAGTCTGTGCGTTTTTGTTTGCTTTGCTGGAGGTATGCGCTCAGTCTTTTTAGCACAAGCTAATTCAAGCCCACATCAGTCTCCATAAGGCAGAGCCACCCAAACAGGAAGTCAGACATGGGACACACACAGCTTTTGGCAAATTTTAACATAAAACACTGTGTAAAGATTGCAGATAATCTGCCCTTTGCAATATTCCCATATAGCTAACATGACCTGTCTGTATGTTGATGTCTCTCGCCCCATGTGAGCCCATGATCTGACAGCTTTGCTTTATCCATGTTGTGCTGTGCTCAGCTCCTCTCCAGACACAGACCCAATGGAGAGGGACATGCACAATCAGACAGACCAAAGCCATTATACAGGTGGAATGCTGTGCACACAGACTGCATAAACGCCATCAAAACAATGTCAAACAATGTCGTCATCGATGAGTCATGAGCGCGATGACCTAGCATGCTAGCGGTAGCTACCATTAGCTTACCCTCATACGTCTTTTCTTTGCAGCTGGATTGCTCTCGCTCTCAGCTTCATTCGGTTGTATAGCTTCCAAAACTCTCCTGTGCTTCTCAAGGGGTATTTCTTCTTCAATTCAATTCAATTTAGTTTATTTGATAAGAAAGGACAATGTAGCCGACATTCATACACACTTTAAAAAAATAAAATGTAAATGTACCCAAATCTAGCTACCAAGCTAATTTCCATTGGTAGTCCCCCAGCTAAAATATAAAAACAAACAGGTTAAAAAAAAATAATAATAAAAAATACAAGTATAATATATATTTTTTTAAATGTATGTTTTTGTGCATTTTGTGCCTTTATTGATAGGAGAGAGACAGTGGACAGGCTTGTGAAAGGGGGAGAGAGAGTAGGGGACGACACTCTGCAAACAGGTCACAGGCAGGATTCGAACCTGGACCGGCAGAAGCAAGAACATGGGGTTCCTGGTTGCTAACCACTCTGCCAAACCAGCACCCCACAGGTATAATATTTAAAGGGTTCTGTTCTTCGTGTTTTGTTTCTTACCACCTGCAGCCTTCTTCTGCTTTCCTTTTTTACTCGGTTTGTGACAAAAAGCCACAGATTGTTGTGTCGCGCTCAAAATGATGTCACCGCAGTGCCGCTCACCCCGTTGGGCAGGCGACTGGGGCTAATGGAAAAGCAGCACAAGGCAAGTAGAGTCGAGCCGGGTAGGGTCGAGTAGAGTAGAGTAGGGCTAATGGAAAAGGGCCAATAGTCTTTGTTGTTACCACCCTCCATGCTGCTGACAAGCCTATCCAAAACATAAGGAACTGAGCTGTGTAATTTAATTAGGATCATCTTATTGCCACCAACATCCTTCCTAGGTGATCTAGTTTGGTTTGAAATGAACCCTAAAGGATCAGACAAGCATATCTTTTATTACAAAAAGGTGCAGCACTCCTTATGGTAACTATTCTGCATGTTCAGTCGGTAGGAAACAACTCTGCAACCTCCCGAAAGATCTCTCAGAAGGTCATGACACTGATGAGTTTTACAACCTCAGCACAAAAGTGGTGAGAACAAAAGTTTATGTCTTCAGAAAGTGATAGAGAATCCCCTCAGAGCTCTTTTAGAAAAGTAATTGATTTAAAATGCATACACCAGCGTCTCTCATTACACATTAATTAACAGAAGCTGACAAACAGTATCCAGTGGTTTGGCAACTGTGGGAACGTGTGCTTGATCCTCCCATCACCTCCATCTCGAAGCAGTTTCATCTTAGCATCTCTTTTCATCGCTCAAGTTGTTCGGCGGGAAATAGTGGAGAGTGAGGGGAAGTGTAATTGATGAGAAGGTAGGAGTTCGACCGCAGATTCAGAAGCTCTCTGTTTTTGTGTTTGCATTTGTTTGAACCATTTGTTAGCGTGACGCTCATGGTCAGTATGTAAAGTTTGTGCATGTCTGCCAAAATGTTCTGTTCTTGAGTGTAAATCTAAATGAAAGTTGACGTAGTAAGTCTCCGGGATCCTGCTTAGTGTTCTGCGGCTTTTGAAGATGAAGCAAAGAGGATTTATGCTTTTACAGCAGCACCTCCTCTACACTGTTTATTTTAATGGCACTGGAAAACTTGACAAAGAAATGGCAAATATATCCTTTGACAGCTCTTGCTTGAATCCGAGTCACACTCTTGGAGCATCAAAACATCAACTCGATGTCTTTGAAAAACAAAAGTAGAACAGAAAATTCAGGAATGCTGACTCTGAAGACACTTTTCTGAATGCATGAGAACTTTAATGCACACGGAAGCTACAATACATTGAACTGTAAACATATATATTTATAGACATTTCTCTCAAGGGGAAATAAACCTCTTCTACAATGCAGGAAGTTTTACCCATAGGGACGTCTCTGTTTACTCTCTGCCTCAGTGTGCTCTGTATGTATATGCATATTTTGTCATGTTCAAGGTCCTATGCAGAGGAGCACAAACTCCCTCAGCTGTTACATACACTGAATCGGTATGTAACAGCTCTTTTTCATCATCTATGTTTTTTCACCAGTGACCTAATCAGAGTAATCATTAGCTTGCATGTCCTCAGAGAACTGTCTGTCAGAGTTAGATGGCTAACAGAAATCTGATAATTAACAGTCCGCCACTGAAGTGCTGTCTTGAAACATTAGCAGAAAGCGTTACACCACAGTCTGATTGGTACATGGAACTGCCACAACAACTCCGCAAAATGAGACGAAAGCAACACTTTCCAAACACACAAAATTTACTGTGTGCTTCTGACAATGTAAAAGCTGGACAGTGTCTTCACACCTGTTTTACAAAACTGAGGCTGAAACCTTCTCTTAGCAGGTACTGCATTTGAGTATCATGAAGCTGAGATCAGACTGTTGGGTTGCAGAGTTGATGTATGTTTATTTAGCTGAAAAAAATATGTTTGGACATTAAAGCTGGGGTTGGCGATTTGATTTCGATACACTTAAAATACACACTTAAAATGGTCTTTATGACCCGATGGTAATCAACTCATAATGTGTTCTTAAAACAGAGCGAAAAATATCCTCTATCTACAGCAGGAGTAAAACAGGGAAACACCAACCAATAATCATGCCGGGACACCTGTTTTTAAACCAATCAAATCCCATCACCATTCTGCCCGCCTACTGCGCGTGCATTTTCCCGGCGTGCGCAGACTCGGTGCGTGTAGCCGAGCTCATACGTATCAGAGTCCGCGGGAGAATGCTTACCTTTCAAGTTTTGTCTTTGAAAATAAGGGAAGCCCGCCGTGAGCCGTCCCACAACCCCAACCAAGCTCCAGTATCCCTCACATTTTAAGACAGGTGTACAAGAAATCTAAAATAAACTCTTTGTTTTTCTAAGTTTGTTCTGTTGCTCTAATCTCACGACAGCTGCCACCCAGGCTACTGCAGGTGGACGTTCTCGCAAGGCTTTTTCTTCTTCTTCTTCAGTTTTAGGGCGGTTGGCATCCATCATTTTGGAGCATTACCGCCCCATTCAGGCGAGAGACAGAGCTCAGTTTGGAGAGGCAGAGGAATGTTTTTATTATTATATCATCACACGGGAGATTTACGGGAGAATACTGATACAGGAGGACGCCGGGAAAGAGGATAAAATACCGAAAATACGGTAGTTTCATGACCAAAACGGGAGATTTGACAGCTATGTGGAGAATGTCAGAGGAACTACCTATACCCCGATCAACATTGGCTGTGAGTACTAACTAACTTGAGACATGACTTGGTGAAGTGTAAAACAAACACGTTGTGCTGAGTCTTCTTGTGCTGGAGTTGAATCAGTCTTCTGGATATATTAGCCACGCGCGTGCATGTGAGCAGGGGTGGGGGGGGAGCCCTGAGGAGATGCTACTTTCAAATTCATGCTAGTTTTCCAAAACCGCCAACCCCAGCTTGAAGTATCTGACTTTTCTACCCCTAGTTGTTGAAGCAGCCTTGTATTCATTTTTATGTTCACCTGCTTACTCCATGTAAATTTTTAGAAATACAGTATTACACATGTTGCTTATTCATAGGGTTGCCAACCATCCCGTATTTGCCCGCGCTTACGGGCTTATGTGCGTGTGACTCAGTCCCAGTGTGTGTGCGTACATGCGCGCTGTACTGTGTAGCGAGCGACTAGCGGCAAGGCAGGTAGCTGTTTGTGAGGAAGTGGAAGTATGCCAGTGTTTACTACTCATGTCGTGTGTGTGTGTGTGAGTGTGTTTTCCGTTTAGATATTGGACCTTGTTGGTTTTTTGTTCAGAAGATTTTACAGTTGTTATTTTGCACTTTTTTTTAGTTGAAAATAAAAAAGAAATGAAGTTAAGTTTCCAATTAAGTAGGCAACAACCAAAAAATGTTTGCACAAATTAGTTGCACTATTAGGCCTACTCCTACATTTTTTACTGCTGTTACATTGTGTTTACATTGTTTTAAAACTTTTAAAATCCAGAAGAAGAGACAGCAATTGTTAAATGTTATTTTGCACATTTTGCAAAAAATAAATATATACTTGAATGATAACTGTCTCACATGTATGCCTCAGATACAAACTGATCAAACTGATCATGAGTTGTTACAATCTTGTTACTGTAAGTGTAATGCAGTAGCCTAATGTGTTTGTACAGTCTGTAATAGGTATAACTGTGCCACAATGCTGTTATATATGCGTTTTTGACCCCCCCAAAACCCCCAATTTTTTCATCCGCTCGCAGGAGGTGTCCCTTATTTCAATCTCTGGGTGTTGGCAACCCTACTTATTCATAAACACTCTGTGACTTATTGCAAAAATTCTACCAACTTCTAACAAAAAACAAAATAGAAAAAACAACTAAAAGCATACAACAAATAAAACATATGAAGATTGCAATAGGGTTTTAACAAAACAAGATACATAAAAACGTGAATTGCACTCAAAAAAAAAATTCACCTATTATCAGATTTTTTCAAATGAACTTTTTTGCACTAATTACAAAGGGAACAATCCTGTTACTTATTCCCACAGAGCTAAAGAAGAGCAATTACTGCTTCCAGGTGCTCTAATGTCCCTGTATAAAACAATATACAATATCTGAGCAAAATATTACTTCCTTTTATAAAATGAATGCCAAGGAACTTTAACCAAAAGTGACAGCTGAATGTGATTCTAATGTTATCGATAAGCCACGTAAAGGAGCTAACGTTAGCTTATTACTAACAAGTGTTTTGATGTCGTAGAATTTGTAATTATTCCAGTTTTAACCTGCAGATTTTTGATCCAAACACAAAGTAAATTTTTCTTCTTGCAGTGGTGTAAGTGGAAGTATTCTCTAGTGTTAAAGAATGTTAATTTAACATGGGACAAAATATCCTGATTTATTGTTGTCCTGGTATGTGCAATACAGTTATCTGTACATTGACTGCATGTTTTGATATCACACAAGTAAATTATGGCTATCAAGCAATATAGATTTCATTAAATATGTTTACTCCTTAAAAGTGTGTTCCAACACTAATAACACTGCTTTTATATTATGTTGTTGATTAAATGAAAGCAGTACGCATTGTTTGACATAAATTGTTGACTTACTGGTCATGAACTTTAATCCTTAAATTTTACATTAAAACATTTTAATCATTTTTATTTATCTTAAATCAATATTATTTTTCTGTATTAATGAGATTTTGTGATAGTTTTACAATGTATGGATTATTTTAGTATTGTTGTACAGTGGTATTATCAATATGACAGCCTTGATGTAAACATACACGTATCAAAAGTGAGCAAATCTTGTAGTTTGCATATTTGTTTCCTTTTTCTTGTGCCTTTTGTGCTTGTCATTCTTTTTTTGGGTGCCTCCGTTCTGTCTGTTTCAGTATAGTCCATTGGTGCATGTGTTAACATCACAGCTGTATATTTTATAGTTTTTAGGCTTTGTTTTTACACAAGATTTGGCATAGAAAGCAATCAGCCAATCTGAAAAATGAACATGATCATAAGCTTTTATCTTGGTTGTCTTATCGCTACCTTTACAAAAAGTACAATTTCAACACACAGAGCTGAAAGACTTTTAGCTGACATAATTGTGAATGAAAGTGCACACAGTTAAGTCTTATCCTTCATTTTTAAGCCCCAGGGATGCTTCCCCTCCCACAGAGAGTAATCTGCAGCTTTTATGTTTGTTATATATCCTCCTTAGGCTGTGTAAGAACTACTCCATAGATCTGCTAGCACTACGTCTGCTGTTTTGCATAAGTACTATGAATTCAACAGCCTTCCCTTCACAGCCCTGCCGTTGATAGTGCCAATAAACAGCAGTATTTCAAACAGGGTTGTATACACGGTGACGCTCTTCTGACATGAGGCTGTAACTCCTGCCTCTCCATTAGCCCTGCCAGTAAACCAGACTTTAATTTAAGGTGTCAGCCTGAAATATAAAGAACAAAGAATGTCAGGGTGATTAAAAGTGCCTCGGTCTGTATAGATATAGATCCTTTTCTCTTCTAATAGCTTCTCTCACAGCTTTGTCCGGTCCCAGTGATTGCTGCCAGACATGGGCCCCCCAAAACTACAGGTGCTTTTGGTTAAAATGACAAGTTAATCCATGTGCAGTTTTTGTGTTGGAAACTTGTGTGTGTGTGCAGTGAGATCTTGATCTGTTTTTCCCTTTTGTCTGTGGTGAAGAGAGAGAAAGAAGTGGGAGGGAGCGTGAAATGGTGAAAGGGAATAGAATGGTGGTAGACTGAGGTGTGGGAGTGGAATGTAATAATGCCCGTTCATCAGAGCCGACGCACACTTGACAGGCACAGATAGGAAAGGTTGCACATGTCACCACCCATGGGTTTGAACTGCAGAAGAGGCTCAGGTTATTTTGCTTTTGTTAGAGTACAGACTTCTCACAAAACCAGCAGTGAAGTGGGCTTTGAGAGGAGTGCCAAGCTTTTAGCAAAGTGCTGTTAGCTGCTGTGGAACCGATAAAAAAAAAGAAAAAAACACTGCAGAAAGCTCAAGTCTGAGCAAATGGTTTTGTCTAATTTCTCACCAAATTTGCCCCATTAGCAGTGGTTTATTATAAAGTAAAAAAAAATACATACATTTACTTTTTAATGATCAAATATCTTTTTTGCAGGTTCATAAACAGACAAAAACAATACTCAAAAAATAGTTCATTTACACTGGGAAAAAACAGATGCATAAAGGGGCTGACGTGTAACAAACTGAGAGAAGCCCCATCAAGCTGCTGTTTCAAGCCCCCATGTCTCCAGATGTAATCTCAGAGGCATTATATAAGGGGCCATTTACATCAGCGAAAACAGAGAGTTTTTGTTGCTTTTGGGCCTTCTGTTGACACTAATGCTGCGTTCACACCGCAAGCGACCCAGCTACCAAAATCGCGTCGCCCACTGACGTAGTGTCGCGCGTCCATAAATACCTCATTGTGGTCACCGTTGCCATCGGCCGTCGCTCAGTGACGTCATGTCCGCTCAAGTTTCACCGCGATCATATCATATATCACATAATAGGATGTATAAGCGGACATTATTCCAGCTGTATCCTTTTCATTCACTTATCAACCACAAAACATTGCAGCTGATGCCCTGCAGCAGCATTATCTGTGAGTTTACCGCGGTCCGTCTAGGCGGAACTAATGTCCTCAATGACATTAGTTCCGCCTAGATGGAACTCATCCGCCCTGTAGTCCAGATGAATGTCTGTCTAGGGTACCGTCACATGTACACACACCGCTGATTGGCTGATGCTGCACAGCCGCACACGACATCACCTGAATAGATCAACTTTTTTTTAACTTTGACATCGCGCGACGAGTGAAGTGATCGTCTTGCTGTCGCATCGCGGGAGGGTTAGCCCCGCCCCATTGCGGCTGTACATTGACTTTGAATGGAGAGTGATCGCCGAGGTAGTACAAGTAGCGTCCAGTGTGAACGCACCATAAGGTTGCGTTTGCATGGACACTCCTGACTAAAGACGCAAAGATTTTTCCTTTGCGCTTTAGAATTCTTCTGCGTTCAGATGAAGATGCTGGATATGAATGAAACCGCTGTAGTATGCATGCCGGTTCAGAAGATGGCGGTGTAGGCCTGCAGAGAGGCAGCGCTGCTACAACACACGAACAAAGAAGAAAACCTTTCACAAACAACAGTGCCGAAAAGATGCACAGAGATGCAGGAGTTTCTTTTCTGGACAACAAATCAGTTCGGACAACAAATCTGTCTGGATACTTTTGTCTGGATAACAGACCGAGCACGGTAGGGGTCTCACACGTTACTTGGCAGACTCCTGAAGCTGTTGTTGTTCCTGATATGCGCGCGTTTTAGATGCAAACGCAACGCGTTCTCATCTAAACACAAGGCCAAAAGGCAATGAAAACTTATCGGATTTGACCATTTTCTGCATCATGTAAACGCAGCCTAAAATGGTGCCCGGTGGGCCTCAATCCACTAGCTTTTGAAACTAGAGTGAAACGTTTTGAAAATGCTTTCGTATTTGTCTCTGTGTCTCTGCGCAGTTGTCTTTCAGAAAAAGGAAACACACATAACAACAACAACAGCTATGACTGGCTACTGAGCAACATGTGTGCTGCTCACTGTGCTCAGTTTGTTATCAAGACAAAAGTAACCTGACAGATTTGTTGTCATGCATCTGCTTGTCATTATTGTGCAAGAAAAGTTCATCTTCACCGGAAAGCGTTTGTATGAGGGTTGAAACACTGTTGTTTCACTTCAAACCTACATCACCAGCTACTGGCCTGACATGCAGGTTAAGTGTGTTTATAGTTGTTCTTGCAGATCTGTGTGATTGTCTACACCATCTCTGCGTGAACGGGGACTGCTTTATAAAAATGCAAAGGATCAATTTCCGTTTGTGGTGACAATGTTATCGAGCAAACGGGCCCTTAATGATGAGGAGGTCCTGTGAACTTAGCAGGGGGCAGGAGTGCTGTGGGGGTGTGTCTCTGCCTTTGTGATCATGGGTAACTTGTGCCTTACCCTACTCTCCACATGTAACACAAAGCTGTATCACACAGTGAACTGACACAGATAGAATATCCTCACAGAACAGACGTGAATGTTTGTTGTGGCGCTGTTGCATAAATGCACTGTCAGAAATGTGACAGGCAAACGCTGACATACTTCTGTAAAAAGAAATTCAGTATACAGTACAATGCCACTGATAACATGTTGTGTTACTGTCAGCTGGACATTGTGCAGTGTCCAGGCTTTGCTGAGTATGATGCAAATGTCCTGTCACTGGCTGTATTAAGGTCAAAGGTTATACATCTGCATCTATAGGCAGCCTGTTCATGTCCTCCATGTTACTATTCAGGTTTCAGCCATTTACCACTTTAATCTACTATCAGCAAATGTTTTCGCTGTATGTACTCATGTTCATATCCTAATGTAACCAAAACAAACACTACCTTACATTACATGTTGCAAAACCCCAAACCAGTGAAGTTGGCACGTTGTGTAAATCGTAAATAAAAACAGAATACAATGATTTAAAAATCCTTTTCATCTCATATTCAATTGAATACACAGCAAAGACAAGATACTTAATGTTTGACCTGAGAAACTTTTCTTTTGCAAATAATCATCAACTTAGAATTTATTGGCAGCAACACATTGCCAAAAAGTGGTCACAGGGGCATTTTTACCACTGTGTTACATCGCCCCTCCTTTTAACAACACTCAGTAAACGTTTGGGAACTGAGGAGACCAATTTTTGAAGCTTTTCAGGTGGAATTCTTTCCCATTCTTGCTTGAAGTACAGCTTAAGTTGTTCAACAGTCACGGGGTCTCCGTTGTTGTATTTTACGCTTCATAATGCACCTCACATTTTCAATGGGGGACAGGTCTGGACTACAGGCAGGCCAGTCTAGTACCTGCACTCTTTTACTACGAAGCCACGCTGTTGTAACACGTGCAGAATGTGGCTTGGCATTGTCTTGCTGAAATAAGCAGGGGCGTCCATGAAAAAGACGTTGCTTGGATGGCAACATATGTTGCTCCAAAACCTGTATGTACCTTTCAGCATTAATGGTGCCTTCACAGATGTGTAAGTTACCCATGCCTTGGGCACTAATACACCCCCATACCATCACAGATGCTGGCTTTTGAACTTTGCGCCTACAACAGTCCGGATGGTTCTTTTCCTCTTTGGTCCGGAGGACACGACGACCACAGTTTCCAAAAACAATTGTAAATGTGGACTGGTCAGACCACAGAACACTTTTCCACTTTGCTTCAGTCCATCTTAGATGAGCTCGGGCCCAGCGAAGCCGGCAGCGTTTCTGGGTGTTGTTGATAAATGGCTTTGGCTTTGCATAGTAGAGTTTTAACTTGCACTTACAGATGTAGATGAACTGTAGTTACTGACAGTGGTTTTCTGAAGTGTTCCTGAGCCCATGTGGTGATATCCTTTACACAGCGATGCCGGTTTTTGATGCAGTACCGCCTGAGGGACGGAAGGTCACGGCATTCAATGTTGGTTTTGGGCCTTGCCGCTTCCGTGCAGTAATTTCTCCAGATTCTCTGAACCTTTTGATGATATTACGGACCGTAGATGATGAAATCCCTAAATTCCTTGCAATAGCTGGTTGAGAAATGTTGTTCTTAAACTGTTGGACAATTTGCTCACGCATTTGTTCACAAAGTGGTGACCCTCGCCCCATCCTTGTTTGTGAATGACTGAACATTTCAGGGAAGCTGCTTTTATACCCGATCATGGCACCCACCTGTTCCCAATTAGCCTTTTCACCTGTGGGATGTTCCAAATAAGTGTTTGATGAGCATTCCTCAACTTTCTCAGTCTTTTTTGACACTTGTGCCAGCTTTTTTGAAACATGTTGCAGGCATCAAATTCCAAATGAGCTTATATTTATACAAAAATAAAGTTTCTCAGTTCGAACATTAACTATCTTGTCTTTGCTGTGTATTCAATTGAATATAAGTTGAAAAAGATTTGCAAATCATTGTATTCAGTTTTTATGTATGATTTACGCAAAGTGCCAACTTCACTGGTTTTGGGTTTTGTACATTACATTACAATATCCCTGTAAGATCCCCAAATTCTGTTGCTGAGCAGTGGTTGTTTTTTAAATATTGAGCCTGTCTGTAAACAGCCAGTCCACACACTGCCTGACTGCTGTGCAGCGGCTATTTTAGTCCAACCTGCACTTGTTTTTCTGTTTGTGAGTCTTAAGATGAACTGAGTCATTTGACAGACTCAGTGATATTTTTGTACCATATGAATGATCATTTCTGTTACTTTAATGACTCAAAAATACTTCTCCACAGTAATTATCAGCTAAAATACGTTATAGTCTTTTGACAACAGCAGTTCTTCCACAGAACAGAGACATGTTAGTCACATATCTGCAAACGGTCAATAGAATTTTTTTCATCCACTCATCTGATGTGTACACTCTACCTCACTAAAGTGTGTTTTCCACACTTAATCTGAGAATAAATCCCCTCTTGTTTCATCTTTTATTTAGTGTTTATCCCTCCCCTCGCTCTCCCACTCACCAAGGCTAAGTGTCAGTGCTTTCAGGGCTCTTGTTGTTTAAGGGCCTCGTCGCCAACGGCCATGACCACAGAAAGGGAGGAGGGGGATAACGCCTGCATGATTCATCCCCGTCCTTGAATCGTTTCCAGGCAGCCGTTGCTGTTCAGGCTGGCGTAAATTAACAACCTTTTCCCTCCCAAACTGGTGATGGTGGTCAAGTGTCGACCTGCGCCCACATACTGGCAAAGGAATTTGACTCCAAACAAAAGCTCTGCTGTTGTACTTTGGTAGTACTTTACTCATATTTTCTGTTTTTATTTTTTCCCAGGACATGTTGTTGGAAGTCTTTCGCCTTTACTGCTGTATCTTTTTAGATTGAAGAGTGCACATTTGACATTAAGAATCAATATAGCACAAATGTCACTTCTCGGCGTGTTCCATTATAGCCCTGCATAAGCCAAAATCTATGCATCAAGTCAAAATGATCTGATTCCTGACCATTAAATCACTTAAGTAACTCTATGAAATGTAAAACCTCCAAAAAGGGGACAAAAACAAGCTCATTATCTCAGTGATTTGTGCCTCTACCAGCATCTCATTTGTATTAGAGTGTGTTAAGCTTGGCCCGACTGCAACATTTTCCTGCTCTGTCGACACTAAGAGGGGCCCCTCTCTCTCGCCCGGCAGAGCACGCTTGCTGGTTGGCTCAGAGCAGAAAAGATGTGTGATTGCCCAGAAAAGTGTGCTTAAATTGGACTTCTTCTCTCTCAGTCTTTTCTCTTTATTTCTGCACCAAAACCACTTCAGCCATTTGAAATTCTTCTCCTTTTTTTTCTACAATACTGTGCAAGGGGAAAAAATGCCTGCTTCGTGTGCTTGTGCAAACTCTAATGAGGCTCACTGGGCCATTACCATTTTCAAACAAGATGCATAAGAGAGGCAAAAAGATGTTGAGGCTGCTCTGATACAAGGTATTGTCTGCTCATTAGTCCCCTCCTAAAGTCCTCAATAGCTGAAAAGTAGTGGTAGATACTTAAAGTGCTTCTTTGCAAAAGTTTAGAGATTATTAATGAAGTTGATAATTGGTCCAGCATGCAGTAGAAGGACTTGAAAGGAAATTTTAATCACTACTTGTTTTGGGTTTTGCTTAGAATTGCTTCCATTAGTTTTACAAGAGACTTTTTTTAATCTCAGTTGGCCCAAGAGGAGGGAAATCTGCTGTTTTTGCATTCCTTAAAAAATTGCACTTGGTTAAATATGGAGGGAAATTATGAAACCAAAGCAAGGTTCTGCTCTGATTTGGGTTCCAGTATCTTGCAAAGCTTTGATGAATCTTAAAGAAAGTTAGCTGCTGCACTTTTAGGGGATGGTTATGTGCCCAGAGCTGTATTTAATTTCCCCCTCATGCAATTTTTGAACTATATTATCTCGTCTTCAGGCATGGCTAATGCTCCCGTCTATAAGAAGCGGAGCCAATCAGCAGCTTTACAGCACAAGCCCGTTGGAGTAAATCACAGTGTGAACTAGATGTGACATTGCAATTTTGCAGGGCTGAGAGACTGGTGTTTTAGAGAAATTACAGAGGCTGACGTATGAATAACTCGGACAGCATGGCAGTTGTATGCCCTGTTGGAAGTGTGCAAGCACTTGAAAGCAACAGGACAATGGTAGGTCAAGAAGAGGGGATGGGATGTTTCTGTGCAAGCTCGAGTAAGCATGGGTCATTCTGCCAAAAGAGTGCAATCTGCTTGTCGTAACTCTTCAAAATTAAACTTCATTTTTCATTCCATTTCAATACAGAATTTAATAATATACAAGTTAAGTCATTCAAAATGAGTACTGGTCAATCTCAGGCTACTTCATTTAATTTATTGCAACTTTTGACAGTTTATTATCATTGCAATTTTTTCTCTGCTATTACCAAAACTCAAATGCCATTTTAAAACCATGTTTAAAAGAATATCAACCACGAAATGTTTGGTTACATGATGAAAATACTAATATTTATGACAAAAATTCCTTTTTTTGCTGTTCCTCTTTATTTGAGTAACAGCAATGAGGGTATCAGCAATGAGTTTTTAGCATTAAATTAGCAATTGTGTGAAATCTAGCCACTTAGCATCTATGCGAGTAGCTTGAGCACATGGAGCACATTCTTGATTTAACTGAATATTTGACTTTTGATATCAACAAATGTTGTCTTAGAGATAACTTAGGTAACAGGACTGAGTGTTTAGATTGACCATCTCTAAAACAGCTAATATATCATTAGATTTAAGGAAAAATAAAAGAGATAACTTACTTTTGGTCTTCCCATGACTTGCAGAAGACCTAAATGATGTCAATTCCTGCAGAACATATCACTGGTGGAATGTTCCAGAATTATAAAGGGGGGAATGTGTTTGGGTAACAAACCACCCCGATCCCGGTAGTTTTTTTTTTTATATAATTGAGTATGGCTATAGTTGGAGCAGTAGTTTCCACTGTCAGAGCTAATTAGTTTGTGTTTATGCGTAACTGTTGCAGCGAGCGCGCCCGTCCTGTCAGCTGGTGTGCGTGCATGTTAATTGCTCAGCTGTGTCAAATCCAGCAGGACGAAAGGAGACGCTAATGGAGAGCAGGTCAGATCAGTTAGGTTTTCTCATCGAGCTATCCACAGAGCTGTGTGTGTACAGAAATCCAAGAGATGAACGGACAGCCGGTTTTTCACCTGTGAAAAGAAAAGAGGCTTTTTCACCTGTTCCAAGGACTTCTGAAAAATTCTGGGCAACAAAAAATTAAGAAAAATAAAGAAGGAAAAGAAGGAACCAAAACCTAGTCATCTTTTGAGTGGAAACTTGTTTATTGTTCAGCGTTGGTGCACCCTTAAAGTGTGGGATTAGCTCAGCAAACAAACAAAACCCTTGACACACATTTATGCTTAACTTTACAGAATCCTTTCAAGCAATGCTGAAAAGCAGTGAGTTGTGGGCTTGTGGCCCCCTGGTGGGCTCTAGTGATACAGCTGGAAGGCTGCAAGTGGTCACCAACAATAAATGTTAACATCAACATAAACCTCAGAATTTTTTATTATATTGACTTTATAGTTTTTGAGCCGTCTGGCTGTAATAGATGCTCCCTTTCCTGCTTCCTAATGCCATATATAAATAGATTTGCAATATTTGCTGACTATAACAGTTACATTTGATTTCATGCTGGGTGTTTCTTTAATAATGATTATGCTGTTCCTAATGCAAAATTAGGACTTTAGGACCTCTGTTACGCTGCAGTGTTATTCAGACAGGATTTTGGCTTGACTACATTTGCACATGCACACACTATAACCCTCTGTTTTTAATGATATAAAGATAAAGAAAACTTTTATGTTATGGTTGTATGTGGGTTTTTGTGGGCTTGTTTACTGCCTAGGGATTAACATGAGGCTAAACGTCCCGTGATCCTGTGCCTCTAAAATCTATTACTGCAAAGTTTTGAAAAAAAAAATGCCTTAAGTGAGACGTCATATTCACTGAATTTGCTAGACAAACAGATGGATAAATTGATGCGTGCATGGACCACCAGAAGCATAGTAGTGTGGGAAGTGAAAAAAATGGTGCCTTTAATGCTTCAAAATCACACACATGCTTGTCACTAATGTAAACACTTGGCTCACTAAACACGTCTGAATCACTTCATTCATATTCTTTACAGTCTTCAATTATGCATAGGTTACCTCACTGTAACTAATCCTTTGATAATTGATACACAGAGGAAACATTATCCTTATATGTATCTGCTAAATGGCGTGCTGCTAGTAGGAGTAAACACAGAGACAGCCCTAAGTGATGCATTAGGCGTTAGCTCCTTCTATAATGGACCCTTCTGCAGGCACTCACAGTGTGCATTCAGCCGTGATTTCTTAAGGTGTTGCCCGACAGACTGAAGTTATAAATGTGTGATAGAGCGCAGGTATGTGTGTGCGTTTGTACCTTTGTGTCTGTTCTTTGGGCTCCACATATGTGTTTTGTTTGCGTGTGTCCATCAGAGAAATGTAAAAGGAAGGAAGGAAGAAGAAAAAGAAAAAAAGAGAGAGTGCCCTGGAGAGAGAAAAGAGAGATTGCATGTCATGGTGTGAGAGATAGAAATGTGAGAAGATGGTCGGGGAGGTGGGGGGCTGGAAATTCGCATGAAAAAGAAGCAAAATCCAAGTGCAGAGACGATGGAGTGGGGAGATAGGAGGAAATCACAAGGGAGAGAGTGATGGAGAGAGAGAGAGGGAGGCTGATGGAGATGAGGGATTAGGGAGAGTGGTGAAGCCACTGACAAGAAAAAAAAGATAAAACCTCCTGTCTGGATTCATTGTGTGGAGAGTTGTGGAAGCAAAGGAGAGGATGACGGAGCAGAGGGAGATGGGTAAACTGTATCCTTACCCATGGGTAGGAATGAGACTAAATATTGATACAGCAATATTGTGTTGTCCTGGTTGATAAGAGCAACATAAAGATAGCTTACTGGCTAATAGAAGTCACATCACTGGTATAATCAAGTTTTAAAAGAGCTTTATTGACATGGATGTTTAATTGAAATTTAAAAAGCAATAATTAATAATAATGCTACAAAATAAAATGTTACAACACATAAAACATTGATATTTCATTAAGCTAAAGGTTACAATTAAATATATATTAGAAATACGTGTGAATAAAACAACAAAAGAAAACAAACAAATTATGTTTTTTATGTGTGGATGAGTGTGGATATTAAGATTTTTAAATATGTATGTTTTTATGTGTTCAGGCTGTATTGGTTGTCCTCTGGTTGATATATTTTGCTGTAATGCCACAGGTTTTCATTTTTTTTTACAGTTTTTTTTTATATTTAAATTTACAAGGAACTGTAATCCTCTCTTACAGCTTGATATATAGGGTAGGATTTTAATAAGTATGCACTGTTTGTTGGGTGTCACAGTGGGGACAGTGTCCGTCTATGGGTCTGTACCTTGTTGAGGATTTTCCTACTAAAGGTTCTTTGGTAGTGCTCTGGGACGTGCCAGTTTGTATTCTCTGTTTTTGCCAAATTACATTTGCTCTGTTACACTTTGCCATGTCATTGCTTGTTGTATGGTCATGCATTGTGGGGTTGTTTTTGGTTGTTTTTCTTGAATTATTTTGTATCGCATTGGGTTGTTTTGCAAGATCCAGAACCTAAATATTGCAGTTTATATCTCATGTGTATTGGGGTATGTGTTGGCAAGAACCTGGTGATGCAGTACAGAAGTGGCATTAACATATAATACATTACATACATTTTTCTAAACAAAGGAAAATACATATTGAAAAAATGCTGATACCGTATTTTGGTGCAAAATATTACAATGTTGGTGTATCAATATTTTCTTACTTCCCATGTGCTTGGTAACATGAAATTTGACACAACATTTGTTTGCTTAGTTATAGTTATAGTTAAAGCATTAAACACATCTACTTAAAAAAAATATATATATATGTTGGCTCTTTGCAACAAGAAACTTCTTTCAGAGCACATCATGGACAAAAATATGCAAATTTAGGCAGAATTAGCCCACCCTATTAGCTTTTTTACACACTATTATCTAATACTAACTGCAGGCCCAGTATAATGTGATGAATGAGTATTGCTTGATAAATCTGAATTTTAGCCAAGAAAAGCGTAGAACCCTCAAATACAAATTTCGAAATATTTGATACTAGTATTATGATAATACACAGGCCGTTTTCGAATTTGCCTACTATACCAGCAGTGCGTACTGATTCAACCAAATGTAGTCTGCAGTATACAGTATGCGAACAAAAGTGAAGTTGCAGTATGCAAAAAATACCTGGATGACGTACTGATTCGGGAAAAAAATCCCAGTATGCATCAGACTAGTCTGCTTCGTCTACTGTTACCCACAATGCAAAGTGGCTGAAGCAAAGCTTCAGCGACCAGAGAAGCAGACGGAAATAAATATATGAGCCACTACTTGTTATCTTTACCTTTTCAACATGGAATAGTGTGTAATAAGTTGTAAAAAGGTCAGTTGTTGTTGTTTTCCGTTGACGGTTCATAACTGCCGGATGGTGGTTTTACGTCCGTCCTGTACCTGCAGCATTATTAGTGTAAACCACTGACAAGTCTGACATTTTACCATTACGTTCTGCAGTTTCACAACCCTTAAATGTTCCTGCTTCTCCTCATTCTTAATACTGTATTGTGCGTGTGATGTTTATTCCTAACTGTTTTTGTCTTTTAAGTGGCCCTAATACCCCGTCTTAAGCCATCACATAAAAATATATAAAATAATTCCTCTCCGAAATAATACGTATTCTCCACCTTTGACTGTTTCATATAAAATGCTGCTTCTGGCAATATCTTTGCAGATTAATAACTGAAATGTCAACATGTACTCGTGATTTGTTTGTTTTGTACAATTAAAGATAAGTTTAGGAAATAAATAAGCTGTATCCTACTTCCACTTTGCTCAAACTGGAAACCAGCGTATCATACTACAAAATAAACCTAACAGAACAATCATACTACATTCCAGTGTAGTAGGCAGTATGCAGTGGCTTCTACATACTACTATCATACTCAGTATGTAGTAGGCGAATTCGAAAACAACCCCAGGTTTTAGTCCTTCACAATTTGGTCAGTGGTGCCAGCAGATGCAGACACATGATCTCCTTTTCTGTTCTTTCAGCACCACACCTCTCCTTTTTTTCTTCTTGTATTCTGACATGCAGATTAAACACACAGCATAGATTATGGATTTAAAATGTCTAACAACGCTCTGCTGATGCTTTTATCACATCTCATACTGGGGAAGTAGCTCAGGGAGTATCTGCCATCTGGGTGGAGTGGCAAATCACTTTTTGACATCATTAGGGGAGCAATTTTTCAGACTGCTTAAAAATATATTTGTTTAAAAGAAAGAGCAAGATGAAAAGAGGAGGGATTTTTACCATGCTGTTGGGGTCCATCATCAGGCCCTGACTGCACATTTTTGTATAAAATATTGGTCTTTAGCCTGCCCTTATGTGCCTATTATTACCTATATTTTGTCTACATATAAAAGTGTGGTTGCATCAAGATTGTGATTAAACAAGATAGATTCACCAATAAATCCAGATATTTTGCAGCCTAGTACTGTACTGACATCACCTTTTTATTATTCAGTGATTTATTGAATTTTATTTTATTGTTTGTATTTAGTGCAGCTAACAGTCACTTCTAGGCAGTAGATATTTGGTTAGTGGACTCTAAATCTTGTTACATTTATTTCTTTAATTCCTGCCACTGGAACAAAAAATAAAGTTTTATAACTGCTGATTTACAAGAATAACACTGATTAGAAACTTCACTTTATGAATACGATATTCTGGGTTTTTAATGCTATGAAATCAAAGACTTTATGATAAATAAGCTGTAAAGTATTATCATGTTTATAGTATTCTTATATACTGTGATATATTATATATAGTCACCTCTGTGTTTTGTAAGGAATCATATCTCCTTGCCAGTATACATATTTTTGCACCCATAAGTAATATGAACCTATTTCTTTATATATTTGCCCATACGTGATGCTTGTTACTGGAGAATTAAACTAAAGAGCACAAAGACCTCAAGCTGTGTGTAACTAACTGTTTTGTTAGAAGTAAACTGCAAACATGTTGTTAATTCTGTGAGTTAAAATAAAACTACCACCATGAATCAATGTCATCATCACATATGTGTTAGCAGTTGATGACCAGTGGTCTGATCACACCATCAGCATCATCTGCTCTTTATTTCTCTATTTCGTCTTAACTCTCTTGGCGTTATGGTCTGCTGAAAAGATGTTACAGTCAAAACAATGGAAAAAGCCAAGGGTGTATCCTCCAATGCCTTGCTTTGCTTAATAATAGTATCAAAACATGCCAATCATTAATTTATATGTGCGAAATCACACCCCAAAAAAAGAGCTAACTCAAACACACCACCAGGAAAAGCAGACCATGTTATCAACTCAAGTCACATTTAGGATCATAAACTTGTGGGATTTAAACAAAGTTAGCACATTTTGCACCTGCAACAGATCAGCACCAACCCACTGGAGCTCCAGATGCAGTTAGCATTGTTAGCTCATAACCAACACGCTACAAGAGAATTTATTTATTTCCGACGACATAAGGACTCTGCTACCCATGAGCACGCACGGCGACTGTCGTAAAGCCAAAGCGTGCGTTTGTTGTGATGCTAATGAATGCAGCTCGGACCTTCCTCAGAACTCTGCATTGCTTTACTACTTCTTTTTTCAACAACTTACAGGATGCAAAACGACGAGGTAATGTATCTCTTTCTAGTTAGGTAGCGGTAGTTTTTGATGTGTGACAACAAGCAATCTTTGGGAAACTTAGTATGGTAGTTTTGTAGCCGGCTATATATCTCTACTTAGGCAAGGCAAGGCAAGGCAAGTTTATTTGTAGAGCACAATTCATACACAAGGCAATTCAAAGTGCTTTACAGAACAAGAAAAATGCATTAAAATCATAATACAAAATAGAATCTACATTAATCATTATAAAATGACTAAAAAAATCACAATACAAAATAAAATCAACAATAATCATTATAAAATAAATTTAAAAAGAAGAGTGCAGATCAGATCCTTTCAGTCACATGCACAGTTAAACAGAGCTGTTTTAAGCCTAGATTTGAACATTGTCAGAGTAGAGGCCTGTCTCACATCTTCAGAAAGACTGTTCCAGATTTTAGCTGCATAAAACTGAAACCCTGATTCCCCATGTTTAGTCCTGACTCTAGGTACCAGCAGAAGGCCGGCCCCTGAGGTCCTCAGAGTCCGAGATGGTTCATATGGCACTAACATGTCAGAGATGTACTTTGGTGCTAGGCCATGGAGAGATTTGTACACAAGCAGAGCTGCTTTAAAGTCTATTCTCTGAGCCACAGGAAGCCAGTGTAGGGACCTGAGCACAGGACTAATGTGTTCGTACTTCCTGGTTCTGGTCAGGACCCGAGCAGCAGCATTCTGGATGTACTGCAGCTGTGTTATGGCTCGTTTGGAGAGGCCGGTGAGCAGGCCGTTACAGTAATCTAACCTACTAGAGACAAATGCATGAATAAGTATCTCTAGGTCGGGTTTAGACACTATACCTCTGATTTTGGCAATGTTTTTTAGATGGTAAAAGGCCGCTGATGTTATTGATTTTATATGGCTGTTAAAGTTCAAGTCTGAGTCCATTATTACCCCAAGATTACTAACCTGATTTGTAGGTTTTAGAGAGAGAGACTGGAGGTGACTGCTGACACTTTCTCTTTGTTTCTGTGGACCAAACACGATGACTTCAGTCTTGTCTGAATTTAGCTGGAGAAAGTTGTTTTGCATCCACACACTGACCTGATGGATGCAGTGACAGAGTGAATCCACTGGTCCATATTCACCTGCTGTCAGTGAGACATAGATCTGAGTGTCATCTGCATAATTGTGGTAGGACACATTAGTACTTTGTATTAACTGGCCTTAAGGCAGCATGTAGAGATTGAACAGGAGGGGTCCCAGGATTGACCCCTAGGGCACCCCACAAGTCAAGGCCATGTGGTCTGAGACACAGTTACCAATTTCTACAAAGTACTTCCTGTCTTCTAGATAGGACTTTAACCAATGTAGGGCAGTCCCCGAGATGCCCACCCAGTCCTTTAGTCTCTGTAAAAGGATCTCCTGATCGACAGTGTCAAAAGCAGCGGTCAGATCTAGCAGGTCTAAGACTGAGACTTTGCCTGCGTCAGTGTTCAGGCGGATGTCATTTGTCACCTTGATAAGAGCAGTCTCAGTGCTGTGATGGGGTCTAAAACCTGACTGGAAAACATTGAATGAGTTGTTCATTAGGAGAAAGTCAGTGAGCTGTTGGTTAACAACTTTTTCAAGGACTTTTGCCTACTTACAGCCCGGTGCTCCAAGACGTGTCTGAATAATATAAATTTGCTCTAGTTTGAATTTTCTTGTTCCTGAAGTTGAGTATCCAGGCCAGTCCAGCCCTGTCCGACCCGACCATGAAGCTAAGGAATAGCATTTATAGATAACCTATTTTGATGCTATAAAACTCATCTTAAAGTGTGTATTTCCATCAGACATATATCTAAAAGTGAGACTTTTTTGTAATTACTTAAATACTCCTCATAGCACCTTAAAAGTCAACATCAAATATGTCCACCTGTAGATGGTGTATAATGCTATCGATGTGATTGATGTCAGTGCAGAAGAACTGTTGAAGTTATTTAAGGTAATAATGCACAGCTTTTACCTTCTGTTTACGCACTGAGCAGCTTGTTTGCTGATGTGCTCAGTGTCATCAAAGTCATCTTATCACAAGGTCACTAGTCGAAACTTTACACTGAACTACTTTTTCTTATTTCTTGACCACTAAATTAGGATTTACCTACCATCAGTCAGATGAACAGAGATGTTTGTGTGTCACACTGTATTTAGATATCAACTGCTGTGGACTTGATCTATCAATTTATATTTTTAACTTTGCAGTTGTTTCTTCTGCTGTGTTAATGCTGTCAGATCTCTTCTGCCCCTACACCGAGCGTCATGGTGACATGTATCCTGCAGCTTGCATCTGTGTCACGTAGGCCTGTCACGATAATCAATAAATCAATTAACCGAACGATAAATAAAAATGTCCTCGGTAAGTTTCTTGGCCTCGAAAAACTGACACGTGCATGTGTGTTTGTTTTCCTCCTCTCTTTCTACCAAAGTGGCTGAATGAGAAGATGGCTCACTCTGTCCATCTTTCTTAACACCCGGGTGCATCGGTTCTATTGCAGATTTATAGCGGAGTGAGCATCTGTCCCTGATGCAATCTTTGGGGGGAGGCGGGGCCACTCGCGCGTACACACGGAGCTGAAGTGAGCGTCCTGAGGAGTAACGAGGAAACAAACACTAATATGAGTGATGGCCAAGAGATATGGTTCTTAAGCTGAATGCCACAGTCCCAGAGTGGGAGTGTTTTGGTTTTAAACAGAATGAACAAGTTTTGAGCTCATGAACACCTACGAGCGGATATGTCGCATTTGTTTGAAAGTAGTGGCGACAAAGAAGAAGAAGGAGGGGAGGTGCAGTGGAGCCTTTGTCCTGACAGTCAGCGCTTACTGAGGCATTTGGTCGGCAAAGTAAATATAAATAAAAGTGCAAAATGGCGCGCTACCAGACAGTGTCGTTCGCTACATTGCAAAAGAAATGCAGCCCTTCAATACGTTTGAAAAGCCAGTAATGTTACAAACGTTTGACGGACTGGATTGACTGGGAGAAAGTACATGTCACAAACAATTCAGGAACTGTATAAACTACATTTTATTTATGGTTTTTATTTTTGTGTGTGTTTTTATTGAAGTTTCATTTTTTCTTACAGAGATAGGGTCTATTTTTTATTGTTTTTGATTAGTATAATTATTTTTATTTACATGCAGTTTTTCCTAAAAGAGAGTCCATTTCATTTTCATTTTTTTTCTTTTTTTTGTTTGTTAAATTTATTTTATTGTTTGTTTAATTTATTTTATTTAAAAGATCTTGACCTTCCAATTACAGTTAAATACTCTCTTGCTTTTGATATGGTGTACTCACTTTATTATGACATATATTCTAATTAAATTAATGAAAAAATGAAAAAAAAATTGTCGTCCAGCAAAATTTGTTCTTGTGACAGGCCATGTCACCTTAACTTTGAATGATGTGCAGAACTAACCTGCTAAACCAATGCAGGTGTTGTGTGGTGGCAATTATGCGTCTGCAGAGTGAACAGCAAGTGTGTCTCCAAGTGAACAATGACATTTTTACCAGCACTTTTGCATTTACCATATCACATTGAGTTATATTGTATCTCTTCACGTATTTACAGTGTGTACGTGTGGTCATGTGTAATGGAAGATGTAGAGAAAAACCAGTGGTTAAGAATGGGACTAAATACATTGCAAGATGAAAAACAGCGAACCAAAGGAGCAAATACAGAAACAGCAGGATGTAGGGAAGAGAAACATAAAGAACAACGGAGTACCAAAAAACAATCGATGAAAAACTTCAAACATGGCAAGGACTAAAAGTATCAGTGTTACGATTTAAAAAAAAAAAAAAAGCAGAAAGATGCAGTAAACAGCATTTTAAAGGGGTTATGTCCAAGATTGAATAGAGGACCTTAATTAGTCCCTGCATGCAACGCTGCTCTCATTCTGAGTAATTACTGCATTAAGGCTCATCGTTTTTTTTTCTGATGTCTCTCCCTCTCTCTCTTTTGTCTCTCTGACTCTCTGCTCATGTAATATTAACCTCCAATCAACTTTTCTGTTTTGGCATTTGACTCCTGTCTCAACCCTTTTCCTATCACTCCTCTTCACCATTTCACCTCCTCTTCCTCCTCTCGTCACAGCCTCTCTGCTCTTGCCTCTTTTCTCCTCTCATGCTTCCTCTGGCGGTCTGTGCTTCCTTTGTTCAGAGGGGCAAGACTTAAACGCAACGCTTGATGTGATAAGACCATTCTGCCTCTGCACTGCTGCTTTTTTTGTATGTTTTTATCACCCAGCCTAACACCTCCCTCATCCTTTCTCCCTCCTCCCTTGCCTGTTCTTCTTCTTTATGTTGCTCCTGTTGTTCGATGCTCTCATGTGGACACCCACATGCCGTAGTTGTGTTTATCCATTCTGGAGATAGAAAGAATGAGGGGATGCAGAGGGAAGTAGAGTGAGCAGAGATAAAATGAACAATAGAGAGAGGTTTTAGTGGCGTGTCTCACCTTTGGTCCGTTTCCTAAGCAGCTTTGTTTGGTGGAGAGAATGTACAAACAAAGAGGACAAGCAGGCCTGCAGGATAAATGTGCTTACAGCTCTCTGGCATATATGAGCTGCTGGGTAGTTTTTCCACTGTTATTGTGAGAGGCATGTTGGTGAAGAGTGTTTTATGTACAGATTTAACTACTTTTAAAACCCAAAACTGCTTATCTGGTGATCTCTTCTTTGGATTTATGGATAAGATTTTGGCCGTCACATGTCAATGTCCACGTCGTTGAGTCTTTGGTTGTGATTGTTCTTCAACTTTTCTCCAAATATCACCCATGATTAAAAGATCAATTCATTACATTCTGAAGGTCATGGTAAAGCAGCTTTGAAGTCATCTTTTGCTTGTCTGTGTAATATCCATGTGCTGCTTTTGAGATTTATCAATCAAACTTTGCACAAACAGGGCTCCAGAGTGCAGCCATTTTGGGCGCACACGCACCCAAAAGTTATGCGAGTGCACCTAACATTTTTTCTTGGGCACACTAGTGCACCAAGAAGAAATGTTAGGCGCACTCTTACAAATTTAAGTTAACAAAAGTAACTGAGGTAGACAAGACACAGCACCTGCTCCCTCTCTTTTCTCTGTCCCATCTTATTCTTGTTTAAAAATCAATTATGTTATATAAAAAGTAATGGAGAGTAAGGCTGTCACTTTTCCTAAAAATCAGTTTTTCAAAGGTTTTCGGACATGCACCCAAATAATTATTATATTAGGGGACAGAGACTCTATTATCCGCCTTTTCGGTAAAGTCCCTACAAAAAAAATCACAGTCACACGGGGTTAAACTGTTGACAAAGCGCAGCTGCATTCGGCGCCTTACACTTGAGTGAAGGATAGACAGTCACGACATGTACTGCGTTATTACCAAAATAACTTATGGTGATTATTTTTTTCTGTGTCAGCATATGATAAAGATCATACCAAACATTTTGTCCAAAAGGTAAACACAAAAAATCTCATATGTTTATGCATGATGCCTTAAATATTCTCGCTGTTCATTAAATAAAATAATGTTTGTTTTCAGAATTGCAGCTCATTAAAACCAGCTTTTGTGCGTTATGCTCATGATGTTCATATGACGACTCCAAAAGAGAATTTCCTCTGAATAAAATTAAATGAACACTAGGGGTGTCCCGATCTTTTATTGATATTGGATATCAGCAAAAAACAAATATGGGATTATATCAGCCTGCATCTAAATTATCCAGTATTAAGTATACAAGTAGTCCATTCTGATTTATTTTTTATTTATTTATTTATTTAATTAAGATGTAGAATATGCTTATGTTTAATTTAAACATAGTGGTTATTTGCAATTTAAATAAAAGTTTTTGTTTTTACTAGATTTCTTGAGGTTGCTTTTCTGTGTCTTCTAACTTGTTTTTTATTTATTTTATTTAATCGTCCTATAATCTTATGCTTAAGGTTAAAATTTATTGAATCCATAGGCTAATAGCAAATGGGTCAGTTTTTCTCATACCTACTATTTCTGACTACTGTTCTCTGTTTGAGTAATCTCACCTGATCCAGCCTTTTCTCACAGTCCTTATTACAAAATAAGTAATAAAAGTCTGTATGATTTCTGTTGATGTCATATCTAATCGATATCGGTATTGGCCAATACTCAAGGCTGCAGTATCAGTATCATATTGGAGGTGAAAAAGTTGTATGGGGACACCCCTATAATGAACACAGTCTGGAACATAATGATTATCACCTTAAGATGATTTTGGTTCATGTTTTCTGTTTATCTATTCTGGGTTTTTTTTTGTTTGTTTTTTTTCAAAGACAAAAAACAAATCCTGCATCAGCTCAAGTCAGCAAAAACTTACACTCGGAGCAGCCCAAAGATGACAAATCAAAATAACCATGAAATTTTTATAAATTAAAAATTTTGACTCTTGAATAATCAAATGTATTCACAAGCATAGGTCCTGTGAATTAAATTTAGTGTAAGACCGAAGAGTTAATTGATTTGAATTGTTTTAATTTGTATTTTTTATAATATCCAAAACTAAAATCATCATTTTTGTTGCTAATTGTCGATTATTAATCAGTTATTTGCACAGTCCATGGTTTGTAATCTCTGAATAGTCTTCAATAGTTTTATTTTTAACATACTATAAATGTGTAAGTATATGCACTATTCCAAGTGATGATTAGTAGTGATCTTTTATCAATGATCACTATGATCAGCATGCTAGAAACATCTTGGGTTTTTGTGCTGTTATCTTTCTCCCTGCCACAGTTTTATATCTGTAAAAGAGATCACAGCTTTCTCTGGCTCCAAAATCAGCTCAAATCTTCAGACATGTAGTGCCATATGTATAATAATTTAACTTTCTGCAGCTTTAAAGGTGTCCTGCTTGCAGAGTAACGTCCACATGTCTGTACTGAATGTGAATTCACACAGTCCACACACTCATCCAGTGTGGATGAACTTGTTAGTAAGGTGCTGGCCACTCTGATGCTGGATTTTAATTTTTAAAGGTGCTATGAGGAGAATCTATTACCGGCGACATAAAGACTACCCATGAGCACATGCTGTGACTGTTGTAATGCTGCATTCCAGTAACCTCAGAACTGGGAGTGACATCATCTCCGACTTATCGGCATTCCAGTTGAAGTTGGAAAAAAACATGCCGATCTACCAGGCTATTGTTAGCTGTTGTTAGCACGCCCTGTGTTGTTGTTCACAAATATCACATGAAGAATGTGATTATCACTATGGCAGCATTTTTGTAAATATAAGTCTAACAATACTATGTATACAGCTGATCTAGAGCGACACACCCCAGTCAGAAGTGCAAATAAATGGATTATTACAGGAGCTAAATAACTGTTCACACTGGGGGAATCCATCTTCCATTGTCAACTCGGGGGTGGTGAGGTTTCACCGAGTTCCCAGTAGGAAATTCGGACTTCGAGGGGCGTTCCAGTTGCAGTTTCCTACTCGGAACCTGGAAATTCCTACTTCTGACTACAACTGGAACACACCAAAAGACGTGACCCAAGCCAAAGCGTGTGTTTGTTGTGATGCTAATGAATGCAGCTCGGACCTTCCTCAGAACTCTGCATTGCTTTACAACTTCTTTTTTCAACAACTTACAGGATACAAAGTGACGAGGTAATGTATCTCTTTCTAGTTACGTAGCGGTAGTTTTTGATGTGTGACAACAAGCAATTTTTGGAAAACTTAGTATCGTAGTTTTGTAGCCGGCTATATATCTCTACTTACAGCCCAGTGCTCTAAGACGTGTTCGAATAACATAAATTTGCTCTGGTTTTAATTGTCTTGTTCCCGAAGTTGAGTATCCAGGCCAGTCCAGCCCTGTCCGACCCGACTGGAAGGCTAAGGAATAGCATTTATAGACAACCTATTTTGATGCTATAAAACTCATATTAAAGTGTGTATTTCCATCAGGCATATATCTAAAGTGAGACTTTTTTGTAATTACTTAGAAACTCATTATGCCTGTGCTTCAGGGGCTGCTGAATGCTTAGAAACAATACCTGCGGGATGTTAAATGCTTTGTATTTGTGTGTTTGGGAGAACATAAAGTGCTCTAATCAGGGTTATTGCAGATTCTCAGTGTTTTAGGATGACCAGTTAATCAGCACATGGCCAGCTGATTGATTTACAGTTTGCATTGTGGATATTAAACCATCTCAAATGGGATAAATACTGAGCAAAGAAACTCACAAGCTGCCTCTTCGACTTCAAAATGACAAAAAAGAGTGAAATGTCTGCCCTCTGTGAGAAAGTCAAACATGGCTTTCATCCAGATGTGTGGGTCCAAACCCTCATCACCATCAAAAATCTCAGATGAAAAAACTGGCTGAAGACATTTGGCTGCAGTCTTTTGAGTCAAACTGCAGGATTTTTGTGTTGATAAGAAAGAAAGTCTTTGAGCTGTTCAAAAGAGCCAAATACCTCCCAAAATATCATTCTTCAAAGTCTGTTTACAGAGTTTTTTCTGTGGAGTTGTCTGCCATTTTGAAGATGCTCCCCTCATCCTGCTCAGTTAATTACCTCACACAGCTATAACACGAGTCTTCTAATTGTGAAATATTTCTTTAAGTGCCTCTTCTTTGTATGGGCTGTGCTATAGGCGATTTCCTCACACAATGGAGTTTTAGACCAACTGGGTATATTCTCAAGGGATGGCTTTCAAGTACTGTTTCATAGTAGCTAGCCTAGTTTCTCAAAGCAGCATCTTCCAGCTCCACAGGGGAACCTTTTAGCTGTGTCTGCACTTGTAGAAATATCTTCAATTGGCAGAGCAGAGATTTCCTTTGACTCTCCTCTCTTTTTTCTAGTATTATGTTTCAATTTCTTTCAAACAATGTTTTGACTTTTCAGGAAAGGGTCAGTCTGCATGAAGCAGCTTGGGAAGTACACTGCCTGGCCCAGAAAAAGGCGCCACCAACAAAAAGGTCCCACACTCGAATGTTTCGTTGGGCCGCCTTTAGGCCTTACGCCTTACGCCGAACTGGGCTTTTCCGAGATGCAAATTGGGTACGTCACTGGGAATGCCCCCTTTGGTTGGAATTCTCCACTTCGAAGTAGAACATCCTTTACCTACCCCGACTTTACCAGCTTTAAAACGGAACACGTAAAGCTGGGCTGTGACGTATTTCCCATTTCCCTCTTCTCAGTTCTGATGTCAAATCGAATGCGGCTATTCTGACGCCGCTACCACAGCTGGGCTTTTTTTTTTTTCATTTAACCTTTATTCAACCAGGAAGGTCCCATTGAGATTAAGAACCTCTTTTTCAAGGGAGTCCAGGCCAAAAGGCAGCAAAGTTACACAGTAAAATTACAGCAATCTACAATCAACAATTCATATTACAAAAAACAGTTACAGTTTGAGGAAGCTGTCTCAAGTGCTCTCAGTCTGGATTTAAATGCATTTAAAGAAACAAGCTCAGTTAATTTCAAGTCTTTTTGCATTATGTTCCATGCAGAAGGAGCCGAGTATACAAAAGCCCCTTTTCCCAGTTAGAAGTGAAAGCAACAAGTGATCGTTTGAATGCAAACCAAGTTACAAATGTAGGAGGGCAGTAGTAAGCATGGCCTTGTAAATAAAAGTGTACCAGTGTCCCAGCCTCCAGGTGGACAAAGGCCATCCCACTGGAGAATACAGTTCACAATGATGGTTCACATCAAGGGTCTACAGTTGGTAATGAACCTCAGAGGCATGATACACAGCGTCGATCTTTCGCAGACATCGATCTGAGGCAGTCATATACAACAAATCTCCGTAATCTAAAATCGATAAAATGTTGCAGTGACAAGACGCTTTTTTGACTCGAAGGAAAAACAAAAGGTATTTGGAAAAAAAATCCCAACTTCAGCTTGAGTTTCTTAACAAGATTGTTAATATGGAGCCTGAAGCTGAGGGACTCATCAAGTAACACACCGAGGTATTTGTACTGATGAACCTCCTCTTTGACATTGCCCTCAAGAGTTAACACTGCAGGGAGAGTTTGAGATATCTTCTTTGAGTTTTTAAACATTAGCTTAGTCTTATCAGCATTAAGAACTAGTTTTAGCTCTCGAAGTGTGTGTTGGACAACATCAAAAGCTTTCTGCAAAGATCCAATAACCTTAGCTGGGGTTATGCCAAATCAATATATAATTGCATCATCGGCATAAAAATGCATACTGGCGGGCAGATAGACAACAGGTCCCAAGAGAAACTCTGATTCAGATGAGTTCTGCTTAGAGTCTTTATTTTAACACTAAACAAACAGTACATCAATTAGTTTCTTACTATGGAAATCCCACTATACAAAGAGTGCGTTAGCTTCAGGCTAACGTATATGGAAAAATGCATGCATATGCTAGCGTTAGCATTTAACGCGATTGGCGGGGATTTAGAAAAACAAGATTAATGTTTAACCTGCATACTATGCAGCCTTAGAAGCACTATGAAATGATACATCTGTACATACTCACAAGTATGTATTTTCCAAGCCGAACACTGATACTGAGATGAGCTTTCGTGAGCACAAGCTTCATGAATGGCTACTTTGGTAACACTGTTAGGTCAAAGTTTAAGGAACTCCCTCTTTTGCTTGCCACAGGACAAACAGTATCCCCACCTGCCACGTAGACCGCACAGCAGCATAAGAACCAAGTGATCTGGAGCACAGTATTAAGATGTGGAATTGGGACATTAGTTTTTGTTTTTTTTTGTCATTTCATTAGAGTCGTACCCCAAGACTACACTATGTAATCACAGACCCTTCCACAGTACTATATGACACCCTCAGGCTCCAAATGATGCATAGCTTGAAACTCAGTTATTAATTAGACAGGCATAAAGTTGACTCACATGCTCCATGTGCTGCAACTCGATGTGTGGTCTTCTCATCTGCAACTGTGTGGGCGAGATAGTGTTCCCGCACTCCAGAATATGTGAGTGTACATGCCTGAGCCTGGTGCTGATGGATGGGATCATGCATAAATGTGCATATTTTCAAAAGCATTAATTACACAGATGACATCAGTGTGCGTGCGTGAGTGTGTGTGAGCACATGGGCTTGGGAGCAATTATGCTGTAGATGATGCTGTGCAAGTATACGTTAACATACACTGCGGCGGTCTGTTATTGATTTAGAGGAAGCCATTAATGTGGCTGCCTATCCCATTTAAAAGAGGATCCTGCTGTGAATAAGGCTTAAAGGAGCATCTGGCAGAAAGGAGCTGAATTGTTTGATAAGAGAAAAATAGACGCCTGGGAGGGGAAAAGCAAAACAAACATCTATTTAGCTTTTAAGTGATCAAATGGAGTAGAGAATGACGCCGATAAAGACAGACAAAAAAAAACTTAAGCTATGATGGAAGCCAATGCAATGATGGCATGGGCAAAATCTACCAAGACAGCTGTGCAGGAGGGGGTGAGAAAAAAAGTCTGCCTTTATGTTAAACACAAGGTTAAACACACACAGAGAGCTACACTGCCAATAAGCTGCAGGGCAATTGTGCGAAGGGGGCACACACACACACAGTACAGTACATGCATAATTGATTTTAGAGCTATTGATCCTAATTGGCTCTGTGTGGATAAAGTCCCGCCCTTTGGTGACAGTAGGGGCTGTTTTTATTCTTCCGACTAATGAAGCCAAAAGCTGCTGCTACTCACATCGTCATCTTTTTTGGTCTTAAAGAAGATGCATGGCATCTATTTCCAGCTTCTCTCTGTGTGGCCAGGAAGATGCAAATGTAACTGAAAAAGAGGACAGGATCCACGAGGAAGACACGATCAAATAATAACCAGGGAATATGAAACAACCGCACAGAGATGGTGACATACTTAGCATACGTTCTGGTGAGGCACACCAAGATGCTTTCACAGTTTCATTACAGACAAGCAACACACAACCAGTGCTCCTCTCTGATTGGCTGCTCCTTGTCCTTCCATACTTAAAAGGTTCAAGAGTTCAAAAGCGTATCTCTAAGATCATCCTTATGTCTGACCTCCAGGTACAAATCTCCCCTCAGGCTCTGATTCCCAATCTTGCCATGCTCCCTTGACTCTGACCGTCACACTCAAAGGGTTTACGTGCATGCTGCAGCTCTGACCATCATGCTTCACTTCTTATCGCTCTTGCAGAGGTCATTGATTCCTCTCCTGCTGCACATAGATAGATGGATGCAGGCTTCGTAGACCTTCAGCAACAGGCTGAATTGCTCTGTTGTTTGACCCTGATGAAGGATGATGTGGGTTTTCCTATTAGTACCAGGCTTTTTGTTAATGCAGAGGCCTTAAAGGGACAGGTTAGGGTTTTTGAAGTGGGGTTGCTAGAGGCTCATGGCACTTGTAAATAATATTGCCCATAAATCAACAGGCCAGCCCTGCCCCTTTAGGGAGACTGATGGGAACAGATGCTGTAATATAACAGTAAATGGGTCCACCAAAAGCCTGATAATCACCCCGCTTTCAGGGTTAAACTATTCAAAAAAATTATGTTAGCTTGGACAGATGCAACAGTAACATTTTTAAAGCATTTCACTTCCTTCTCATTCATCCCTGCAGCGTCTCAGCGCTTTAACACAGTCGGACGCTGAGCGCTGAGCGTCGGCAGTGGACTGGCCTGGACGCTCGGCTTCTGCATGATGATTGGATGATCTGTCTGAGGCCGAATCCCTTTTTGATTGACAGTGAAATGAGCCAATCAGGGATCTTGAAGTATAACCCTCCACCGGAGCATCTTCTAAGTTTTACATTCAGTTGTTCTGGAGAGGAGCTTCTCCTGTTTAAAGCGGCTCAAGTCTTACACCCACAACACAATGGGCCAAGGCCGTTTAAGCAGTCTAGCTCTGCTGGCCATTGAGAGAACACTGGTAAAATCCCTGGAAAAGACACCGAGTTGGTACGACAGGGTCACGGATCATTTTCTTGAAAAGGAACGGAGGGTAGAATTTACATTGAAATAAATAAATTTATGATGTAGGCCGGAAAAAATAAGCTTCCCCTCCTTGACTGACCAGCAGCCGCCACTGCACTACAGCGTACAGACATGAATGTTTTAGATATTGTGGGCCATAGACACAATGTAAAAGAAGAACCAGGTTTTAATCAGGAGAACAACAGGAGCAGAAGAGGAGCCAAAAGAGGCCTGGCTTTCTGTATGAGAAGAGATCTTTCATTACAAACCCTTTCCAAACAACTGTTTTGCTTGGCTGTGTTTGTATGTTAGTGTGTATTTGTGTGTGTCTTAGCAAGGTTTATCCCACTTGATCTGGAGACAGATCTGGGCTTGACATTCCTGCGCCCCTCTGCTCCCTGAGCTCAGACTTACTGTAGCGTGGCCTGCCAGAATAAAATGGGCTGGTGCTCACTGTACCCTTAACTGATAAGCCTGCAGTGGGCTGTCCGTGCTGCCCTGTGGCCTTTCTGCATACTTATACATGCACACAGAAACACACAAACAAAATGTGCAGAAAGAATGCCTAAAAGCTGAGGTTTTACTCCAAACTTTCCTCAGTGGGCAGTAAACTGAATGTCAATCTGAAAATCTTCTCCTGGGCAGGTTTATTTATAGTGACTCTAAAGTGCTTTAATTCCAAACATCATAATTTAGTAAATAAATCAAGCAATTATTTTACAAGTGTTCATGTTTTGCGTAATAATCAAGCAGCAGGTTTCTACAAACTGCAAATTAGTCCTGTCTGTAACACTATGATCTATGCTCGGGGAACTAAATCAAGTGCTTTCAGCTGGAACTCGCTGAAACACAGCCTCCTGTTGCCACAGCTCCTCAGAAGAAAAGGTTGTGCACTGCCTGTGTATTCAGGCATGTTTATTCGTCAAGTGTGTATGAGCAGAATAAAAGCTAGTGATGCAGTTTAAAGATGCTATAAGGAGTTTCTATGTAATTACAAAAAAGTCTCACTTTTAGATATATGTCTGATCTAAATACACACTTTAAGATGAGTTTTATAGTAGGGCTGCCACGATTAGTCAACTAGTCGTGACTAAGTCGACTATCAAAATAGTCGACGACTAATTTAATAGTCGACTAGTCGTTTTGTTTTTTAGGTGTGTTTTCTCACAAAACTGCCGCTGTACCTCTGCTGTCTTGTCTGCCTATCTGTCCTGTTTTCTGGTTATCACACCCGCAGGAATCAAACCAACACACCCCGAAACACACTCATCCATGTGGCGCATGCACAACTACGCAGGCACCAAAGTTGCCAGGTCTGCTCATAATAAGTGATTTGGGCCACCAGCTGCATGCTGGTGCGGTACGCTGCAGTTCATGCATGAAGTGACTAGTTGACTAATCGCAAAAGTAGTCGCTGACTAGTCGACTATCAAAATAGTCATTTGTGGCAGCCCTATTTTATAGCATCAAAATAGGTTATCTATAAATGCTGTTCCTTAGCTTCACGGTCGGGTCGGACAGGGCTGGACTGGCCTGGATACTCAACTTCAGGAACAAGACAATTAAAACTAGAGCAAATTTATATTATTCAGACACGTCTTAGAGCACCGGGCTGTAAGTAGCTATATATAGCCAGCTACAAAACTACAATACTAAGTTTTCCAAAAATTGCTTGTTGTCACACATCAAAAACTACCGCTACGTAACTAGAAAGAGATACATTACCTCGTTGCTTTGCATCCTGTAAGTTGTTGAAAAAAGAAGTTGTAAAGCAATGCAGAGTTCTGAGGAAGGTCCGAGCTGCATTCATTAGCATCACAACAAACACACGCTTTGGCTTGGGTCACATCTTTTGGTGCGTTCCAGTTGTAGTCAGAAGTAGGAATTTCCGGGTTCTGAGTAGGAAACTGCAACTGGAACGTTCTCCGAGGTCTGAATTTCCTACTGGGAACTCGGTGAAACCTCGCCACCCCCGAATTGACAATGGAAGATGGATGCCCCCAGTGTGAACAGTTATTTAGCTCCTGTAATAATCCATTTATTTGCACTTCTGATTGGGGTGTGTCGTTCTAGATCAGCTGTATACATAGTATTGTTAGACTTACATTTACAAAAATGCTGCCATAGTGATAATCACATTCTTCATGTGATATGTGTGAACAACAACGCAGGGCGTGCTAACAACAGCTAACAATAGCCTGGTAGATCGGCATGTTTTTTTCCGACTTCAACTGGAACGCCGATAAGTCGGAGATGATGTCACTCACAGTTCCGAGGTTACTGGAACGCAGCATTACGACAGTCGCCACGCGTGTCGCCGGAAATAGATTCTCCTCATAGCACCTTTAAATTTCTAATGCTTAATATCAGACATAAAGTCTGTTTTACATTTATACTTCAGTTTTTCCTGTAGCTGATGGTTTATTAATGATTAGTAGGGATGCAAATTATCGAGTAATTCATTAATCGATAGTTGTTTTATCTTATCGATCGATGATCGATTAATTGATAAGCGGCAATTTTTCTGCGAAGCTGAATTCCCCTCTGAATCAAAAGGTTCCTTTCTATGAAAATGCTATCTTTCTTATGAAAGAGAAAATGCAAATCATATTCCTTAATAAAAGATTTATTCCTAACAGAATGTGACGTATTGAGGTGATAATTTAGCAAAGTTGTGGAGGAGTTGTACTTTAAAATACTTCCACAGATGGTGCATTTGGCGTCTTTGTCGTCATTAACCAACTTAAAGTGGTTCCATACCGAACTCCATCTTGTACTCTTCATCCTGCCAGCTTACCACTTCTCGTTTGTCTTGTTGTTGTTGTCGTCTTCTTCTTCTTCGATTAATTGCAATTAATTTACTTTAATCGAGTAATTTCTTATCAACGATTAATCGATAATCGATTAATTGTTTGCACCCCTAATGGTTAGTATATTCATTATCTTTTATCACTGCTTTTTTGGAGAAAAAAGAACATTACATACCTTTGACACATGCTGTAATGTATTCATATTAATGTTTCCAGAATGATATAAAATAATTTGATTTTCAGGCCTTAGCTTAGGCATTGCTACTATCCATGCTAACTGAAAATTAAACAATTCTTCCTTGGATATTTCACGCTGTATGGATGACAGATCATGCTTCTTTGTGACCATCTTAAACCTTTTTAAATGTCCTCTTTAGGACTCCCAACCACTGAGCCACCTCCAGTCAGCAGGTGAATCTGAGTGGCAGCATGAGGCTGACTTGAAGCTTAACTGCCACTTATGTGATCAATAAAACCAACGTCTACGCAGAACACTTTACCACTTAACTTTGAAAAAGTGCCAATAACCACGCACTAATCCGATCACTACGTTATGTGGATGTGAGGATAGGACTTCTCTGAGCCCATAGAGGTGCTTTTATCCTTTTAAAGCTCATAGGGTTTATAGGCCACCACCACAGCTGAAAACCTATCACCAATATACTCTGTGTGTCCCTGGTTTCTACTGTAGTAACTCCCATAATAGCACATTGTTCCACATCCAGTTTGTATTTAATTTAATTGTAAAAGATAACCTAAAGGTTTCCACAGCTCCCATCTGAATGGAAATAAGATTGCTCAGATTCTCTTAATTCAATTCATTTTTGGGAAATATTTAATAGCCAATTTAAAAACAGACCTGGAACTACAGCCTGGTAGTAGAATGCACTGTGAGGAACAAAACTGACAGGCAGTGAATGTACGTTGGTTGGTCAGGAAAATAACTGGGGTCTTTTGTGCAGAGGATGTATTGTAACAATATTTGAAGTCACAGTGACCTTGTACTTCAACATGTTTCACTTTACTTTCACGTGTGGACTTTAGTCCAAAACTAGAAGACAGCTCCTTCAAGCCTTCTTGAGATGTTGCCTTAACAAGCAAGAGACAAAGATTATGCCTGAATGCTTAAATTTTTGAACAGAGTCTTTGAAAACCGTAATCAGTTCATCCTTGATTTAGATCACCCACTCACACTTCTGTTTCAAGCTCTAATACTTAGGGTGAATCCCAATACACCCCCTACCCCCACATTTTAGCCCTACCCCTACATTTGCGCGTTCCCGTGAGGGGTAGTGGTGTCCCAATCCCTCTTTGCATGTAGGGGTAGTGGGAATAACGAGGGGAAGGGGATATGAATCTAGCCCTTCAGAGCGAGGGAAATCAGATGCTGCCTTGCCGAGCGAGGGCCGGTATAATTTCCCAGAGTGTTTTGCGTCCTCATTTCCAAAACAACAATGGCGAGCCCTGGAGAGCGAGAGGACCCGGTGAAGAAAGCAAAGCATGATGAATGACAACAAACCAATTGAAACCACCAACTCCATGTTGCTCCTCTTTTTCTTCTCTCCGCTCTTGTTTCCTGTTATGGTGTGACGTATGTGCAAACGTAACTACGCACTCGCTTACGTGCCCGAACGTGAATTACGCAGTGAAGAAGCAAGTGTCGTTCCAATCCCTAGGGAAGATTACAAAGCACTACCCCTTATGGCTTCACTTCGAGGGTTAGTGATAGTGGATGAGGGCTAGGGGTAGTGAGTGAGGGCTAGTGGTGGAAAGTAGGGGTGTATTGGGATTCACCCTTAGGCCACAGTGACGCTCTGCCTACACTCCAAACATTTCAGAGATGGGACTTGGAGATTATGTTGATACCCTATTTACTCGGCCTCCAGAGGTGCTCCTGTCCTCAACAGAGGACTGTGAGTGTCTTTGTGTTTGTGTGCAACACATTACAGTGATGTAACTACTTTTTCGGTAAGAAGTAAAGTAACGCACTATTACTGAAAATTTGGTAATGAAACGTAGTTCCTATTTTAAGGCGGTTCGAAGTTACTTTTCCCACGGACAGATCTAACACCAAAGCTGCCTTCTCAGCTGCTCACATAGACACGAGCAGCGTTGCCAAGTCCACTCGTTATAAGCGTCTAAAGGCCGCAAATCTCGTGAGTCACAGCCGCAGGTCTTGGATTTTTGGGCCTGTGTCTGTGTGAATCCCCCTGATTATCTTCCACCTTCTAACATTAAAGCAAAACACGACTGCGGTAGGCAGTTTGTCCACTTCCTCGTTTCCTGGCTATTGCGCATGCCCCCAAACACACTCACACACATGGAGCATGCTCCAGAGCCAAAGTTGCCAGGTCTGCTTATTATAAGCGACGTTCTTTTCTTGAATAGATGCTTGACACTGTGATATTGAAATGTAATGTAGACAAAAAGTAACACATTTTATGTAGATTTCTCTTTTTAAAATGTAATATATCACATTAGGAAAGGAAAAAGCTGGAAGTTGCTTATTTTGGGCTTGTTTTATGGACCTGGTTACTTATTTCAGAAGCAAAATTGGGCAGGAGCTCTGATTCCACAGTGTATGTGACATTTTGCAATATAAAGAGCACAAAAGAAATTACTGTTATGAACCCTGTAGTAGAACTTTTTGTAGGCCTTCACATTTAGGAAGAGATAGTGACGCCATCCACCACAAGATGTTTGCGCCCACAATCCAATCGCTCATGTAAATTAATTGCAATTCTCAATTACATACTATTTTGTTCTATGCATTATTTTATATTCATTATTTGTATTTTATATGACCAGCTCTCTTTGTGTAACTATCGTGTAGCGACACTCCCTCCTGTTCAGTGCCATCAAGTAAGCAGCACATGGCTAATTGAATATGCATGAGTAGAAGCTGGTTAGCTTAAGGCTATCCAGGCTAACAGCAGTGAGGATGTAGAGCCGATGGAGTAATAAACAGCAAAATGACAGCTCTAAACTAACAAACGGAGGACCACACTCAACTGTAGCTGAACCACAGACCCCATTTCTCACAGCTGGATGTTTAAGTTTAAGGGGAATGAAGATCGAAATCGTAAGTGGGTGAGTAACATAGTTCATGTAAAATGTAGACGTTATTTTTTAAATATATATTTGACATGAGTAAAATTTCTATCTGTGAAATATACCAAAAGTTTTAGCCCTTAGTTTACAGTACTCTTGTGGTTCTGTAACGTTTTGATTACAAACGTCCATGCTGCTGTTTTAGTAGGTGGTAGGAGACGCGCTGTTCCACCACCGCAGTAATGGCAGCCGCTAATAATGCCGGTGCCCACAGATCAGCCGTAGGATTGGTCCATAGCAAAAGTACTTTTGTATTAGAACAGTTTATAATTCAAACATGGTGCACTGGACTGTTTCCATTCGAGCTGCTATCACACAGTTAGTGATACTTCTTGTAACCGATCAACATCTGTACTGTTTCAAGCTTCACCCTTTGGGTCAGCTCGACAAGCCAACAGCAAAGTATCAAAACAGTTGGACTGCAAGGAACAGTTATTTGGGTGGCTTTCCTTACGTTTGACAGTAAAAACACCTATAGTTGCATACTACAGTTGTTTTATAAGCCATACTGAACCAGAATGCTTGGTGAAAATGCAGCTATGTTGGACAAAAGCACATTTTCTACACACCTTAGACCTTTTCAAACTCTGATTTTAAGGTCAGTGTGGACTTTGGTGGAAAGTGAGAAATAAATCCCTTAAAATTTTTCTAGCAAGGGGTTGAGCATGAGGCCAGTCACCATGACCAGTGGCCTTAACCTCCGAAGTCTCATCAGTTCATCCTCACATCACATTGGATGTTTGTGTTGGAGGAAGTTACAGGAACATTTTAGTAAGCTTTTTTTTTTAATACAAGGGAGAGGACACTGACCTTGACTTTTTTTATCCCGTCTCTGATCCCTGATGTTGTCTTTCATGATCATGCCGGGGTATTTGATTTGTTTCGGAAAATGAATACATTTCCTCCCAAAACTCTTCTTAACTCAGTCTCATTCTGCTCTGTATGAGGAGCTATGAAGCAAAGGTTGCATCCAGCAGTGAAACTTTAACAAGATTTTCAGTAGAACATACGACTGGGAAGCATTTATGTTGTGAAAGTATAAACACTCATGATCAAAAGTGCTTAATCCTCACAGATGAAGTACATGATTCTTGAAGACTGGTATTGTGATGCACTCCTGTCATAGCTAGAGTCATAGTGAGGGGGAGCACTTTAGTTCCTCCAACTCCAGTAACAGCTTATGACAACTTCATCCAGTCATCAGTTCTAGTTTTCCCTCTGCAGCTTATTGTGGTTTGGTAAGGCTGCCTCTGATTTTTCAATGACTCACAACACGCAGGAAGACGAGAGGCACTGCTTGTAATCAAAAATGTGCCACATACTCAAGCATCCTAATCAGACTAATGGCCCTTCTCCATTAGCTCTACTCTACTCGACTCTACCCGGCTCTACTCTACTCACCTTGTGCTGCTTTTCCATTAGCCCCAGTCGCCTACCCAACGGGGTGAGCGGCACTGCGGTGTCGTTATTTTGAGCGCGACACAACAATCTGTGGCTTTTTGTCACAAACTGAGTAAAAAAGGAAAGCAGAAGAAGGCTGCAGGTGGTAAGAAGAAATACCCCTTGAGAAGCGCAGGAGAGTTTTGGAAGCTATACAACAGAATGAAGCCGAGGACGAGAGCAATCCAGCTGCAGAGAAAAGACGAATGAGGGTAAGCTAATGGTAGCTACCGCTAGCATGCTAGGTCGTCGCGCTCATGACTTGTCGATGATGGCATTGTCTGACTAATCAGTAGCCGGCAGTTGGTGGTGTCATCTTTTAGTATGGACTCAGCTCGCTTGGAACCAGAGCGGAGTAGGTACTAAAACTAGCTTGTTTTAGGAGGTACCAGGCTAGTGGAAACACGCTACAAATCGAGTAGGGCCGAGTAGAGTAGGGCCAAGGCATGCTAGTGGAAAAGGGCCAAAAGCTGATGATAAAAAGTTTAACATGTCTACCTGCATGACATTTTGTGTCTTTGGATTATCTTTCTGAGCCCCATTTGTTTTCTCAGAAGGCCGTCAATCCTATAAATTTACATAATATGAAAATAAACCAGCACATTTTTCAGAGATTTAGTCATCTGTAACTACCTTTGATGAAGGCTTGTTATGGTTTCATTTTCTTCCAATACAAGATCTTACTCACTACTTTAAAATGGTTACTTTTTCAGGTTTTTAATCAGCGCTCTAAACAGTGTATTTTGGCTCTCCTCTGTTCCCAGAGCACTCAGCAGATGAATGTTTAAACATGGTCATAAAATTTACAATGTGGTACATATAACATGATGTATTGTAGCATGCTTCAATCATCCCCCTGCCATGTTTATATGTCAGAGAAAAGCCTCTGATGAAATGAAATATTTACTTTCTGTGTTTTTGAATCGAGTTTCACTAACATCATAACTCTTAATAAATGCCAGCATTGTGTATACTCCCCCAAACATCCATCACAAATCAGGGCCTCTCGTACATCTTCTCAAAGTTTGAAAAATTTCCGCTCAACTATCTCTTGTCCCATATCAGGCTGCTGTCACTGAGACTGTCAGATGAGAGTGTGTCTCTCCTCTGTGACTCCTGGTTGTCATCCTGCCTGCTGTTTTGTCAGTCTTGCCACAGGCTACAGTTTTTTATAGTCTGCCGTCCTCTCCTGGGGAGGCTGGTTGGATCCTGTTTCTGTAAATGCACACAGGGCTGAATAGCTTTCTTAATCTCCGCAGTCTTATCAGTCATCTCCATCACGTCACTATCATCTGTTCCGGCGCATGCGTCCAGTCCAAGTTCTGTTTGTGTCCACTCTCCTCAGGCTAGCCTCCACCCCTTACTCAGCCACCTTTTAGCCCCAAAGAACAGTTGCCATGGCGATTGTGTCTGACAGGTTTAGTGGGACGGGCTTGTAGTGAAAGGCTCTCAACGATCCAGAGCAAACTCCCTCCCACCTCGCTCCTTTTCCTTCTTCAGGAAAAAAATAGCCCATCCCTCAGAAACACTGAAAGGGTGAAGAGAAGAAACTCCCACTCCTGCGCCTCAGTGGAAACAATGTGCTACAAAAAGAGGGGAGAGTGACAAACCTTCTGCCCCTACAGTCTGATTCGCTGTGATACACCTGGAAAAAAAATCTTCAACATTCAAAGCCATTTATACATTTTTACTACCTTAAAGGTGCTATGAGGAGAATCTATTACCGGCGACATAAAGACTCGGCTACCCATGAGCACGCTTGGCGACTGTTGTAATGCTGCGTTCCAGTTGAAGCCGGGAAAAGCATGCCGATCTACCAGGCACGCCCTGTGTTGTTGTATGAAGAATATAATTATCACTATGGCAGCATTTTTGTAAATATAAGTCTAACAATACTATGTATACAGCTGATCTAGAGCGACACACCCCAGTCAGAAGTGCAAATAAATGGATTATTACAGGAGCTAAATAACTGTTCACACTGGGGGCATCCATCTTTGATTGTCAACTCGGGGTGGCGAGGTTTTACCGAGTTCCCAGTAGGAAATTCCGACTTCAGAGAACGTCCCAGTTGCAGTTTCCTACTCGGAACTTGAAAATTCCTACTTCTGACTACAACTGGAACGCACCAAAAAACATGACCCAAGCCAAAGCGTGTGTTTGTTGTGATGCTAATGAATGCAGCTCGGACCTTCCTCAGAACTCTGCATTGCTTTACAACTTCTTTTTTCAACAACTTACAGGATGCAAAGCGACGAGGTAATGTATCTCTTTCTAGTTACGTAGCGGTAGTTTTTGATGTGTGACAACAAGCAATTTTTGGAAAACTTAGTACCACAGTTTTATAGCCGGCTACATATCGCTACTTACAGCCCGGTGCTCTAAGACGTGTCTGAATAATATAAATTTGCTCTAGTTTAAATTGTCTTGTTCCTGAAGTTGAGTGTCCAGGCCAGTCCAGCCCTGTCCGACCCGACCGGAAGGCTAAGGAATAGCATTTATACATAACCTATTTTGATTAAAGAACTCATCTTAAAGTGTGTATTTCCATCAGGCATATATCTAAAAGTGAGACTTTTTTGTAATTACTTAGAAACTCCTCACAGTCCCTTTAAACTCTAAAAACCCACAACGTCATGACATGTACTGAATTTGTCTTAAAGCTAGGTTATGTAACTTGATTCAGACTGCAGCGATTTAACTCCTTCTTCCCTTCCATGGTTGTGCCCCAAGTTGGACCCCTTCCCTTTTGCACAACCAATCCACTGTGCTAGTGCCTTTAGCTGCTGTTAGCATTATGCCAATGTAATGTTGTTGCAGCCAAAAAAAAGCCACAAACCAAATGCCCCTTCATAAAATTGACATTACCCGAACAATCTCAACAACAGCTAAAGCTCATTTAGATATAACAAACACATATACATGTACCTTAGTAGGGTTTGATAATAATAGCACTATCTCTGAACTGAGTCCCAACTGGGCAAAAAGTAGGTTTTCTCAAGGCTTGATGGGGAGGGAAACACTGAGAAGATGTTTAATGATCTCTCGTGTGACTCCTGTAATAGGTTACACAGGTAGTAATATTTTTATTTCACCAGCTACACAGAAAATAAAGTATAGACTACAGCTTTAACTGTTTTTATGAAAGGTAAGCAGCACAATAAGCATTTCCTTTATACCACAGACTAAAGGTGTTGTTCCTGACTATGACCTGGTGCTCATATTTACAAAACATAAATTTTGTGTTGGTGAAACGTTGTCTTGCTTTGTTTATGTATTATCCCAATGTATTGTTTATGTATTTTCTTGCTTCGCCTACAAAAGAGGGGATTTAATAGGCTCATTTAATGATATAAATGTGAGGGGATCTTCGTGAGTACCCAGTTCATTCAGAAGCTGAAACTCCCACCATCATCATATGGCAGATTTACCATACTTTATCTTTCAATTCATTATCCTTGTCCTGTTTATTCTCATTTTTATGGTTTTGTTCAAATAAGCTGAGGTGCTGTGACATAGACATGTGAGCAAGTAGGCCACCACAGAAAAAACACAGGAAAAAATTATAATTTAAATGTTGGGCATACATGGACGTTGCATTTAGTCTGCAAAGGTGTTTATGACCGATTAATGATGCTTGTCAATGACATCAGTGCAGCTGAAATCGTCTTAACTACACCTTGGTGTTGTCTCATGTTGTCATGTTTGCCCAAATTAAATTAGAGTAAATCTTTTTGTTCTTTTTACTATTTGACTAGCATAGTACCCAGATGATGCAGTCAGGTATTGTAACCAGACTCAACCAGGTGTTTTGTGCATGTCTCACTGTCTCCACATTGAAGTTTGACTAATAAGACAAATTACATTTATTGAAATTTCAAACAGCATGCAACGATCCATTTTAAGCGTTAGCAAAAATGCAAACGTTTTAGCAGAAGTCCCACTGTCTGCTTTCAAAGATCATTGTAAGCAATAAGGATAACTTCACTTTCATTTTTACAAAAAATAGAAGTGTGGCCATGAATTAAACGGAGTAGCTAAGCTGTTAATACTTTTGGTCTTTGACACAGCCATTCAGTGATCAGGGATCAAGGAGGGAAGGAAGACCAAGTCCAAAGGAAACGTGTGTTAATTAGGACAAAGGTATTAATTCAATTAGACTGCATAATTAAATTTCATAGTATAATTTAACTATGAATGTTACTGCTTTGATTCAAACATGTTTCTTTGGTTGTAAGAGGGATTTTGTTTCTTTTTATTTTATCCATTGACTTGCATCTAGCCTGAAGTAGCAGCGAATCTCTCCCATGATTTCTCTTCACCCTTGATTTCATCTTTTGTTACTGTAAAATACCAAATTAATTGCCCGGTCCCAAATAATTGCCCGGTGTAGCAGTACATTTTGACATATAGACGCTTGTTCCAAATGAACGCCTGGTGTAATTTTTGCGGCGCAGCCTTGGAGCTACAGTCGAAATTTACAGAACACACATCCAAACGCTGAGCTCACAACTGACAGCTGACACTTGAAAAGAAACATGATCAGACTGAACCTTAACAGTCCACATGGTTTATTTGTCTCTTTGGACGTTCTGTCGGCTTCTCCTCCCTCTGTATGTCAGCAAATGCAGGTTGGTGTGCGGCGCTCTGTTTCACGACAGTGCAGTTACACTCAACAACCACAGAGGGCACTAGAGCACAGAAAGCCAGAATCTTACACACTAGGGCTTTGAAAATTCAAAGAAGAAGACATTGCCACTGCCGCTGTTTGTTTATTGCCCTTAACTAACGTCAGGAGGCCGGTCACGTCAGTAAGCGGTACGTTGCTGCTTATCTCCATCGCTCTGGTGCAGCGAAAAAAGTACGACCTTAACTTCGATTATATTTCCCATATTTTTTATTTTTTTGCTAAGCAAGATTTTTGTGCAAAAGGAATTAAACGCCAGTCCCAAATAGTCGCCTGGTCCCAAATAAATGCGCGGTCTGCTCAGTGATTGAAACAAATAGATGCCCTGGCTTTTATTTGGTATTTTGCAGTATTTTGTTTTACAGTATTTTGTTAGAAAGCCTACTCAACTGCAAAACTTGAATTTTATATATGAAACATAAACCTGCCAAATTTCACAGCTATCAAATTATTAATAAACACTTTGAAGATTAAAAAAAATACATCATACAATGATTAGAAGTCCATTAGTATTAAATAATCTGTAAATCATGTTGTTCGTCTTTGTAAACCCGTTCCTCCCTTTCTTTTATACCACTGTAAACATGTTTCCATTCTTTCAAAGCTGCTCCTATCAGTTTTTGTCCCTTTACCTGCCCTTCAACCCTGTTTTCTCCCCATTTCTCCCCTGTTTCTCCTTCTCCTCCTGCTGTGTGGATGTTCTCCAGATGCTCAAGCCATCCATTAACTCTTACCCAGCTCCCCTCCACTCTTTTAGTAGCCCACAGTAAGCTGTGACTGAGTGTTATGGGGGGGTCTGATAGTGGCAAGCAATGGAGCGGACAAGTTATTACAGGACAGGCAAATAGAGGCCCGATGAAGCATGAAAACCTCCCTTCCCTAAAGCGCCTTTCAGACACACACATACACACACAGTAGGTGATATATAGACTAACAGAGGGACAGTATTAAAGACAGAGGAGAACACAAATATAGGGTGCACTCACTGCTCCTTTCTATGAAACCATGAAGACATGCCAAAGTTTGAAATGAGAGAAGAAGATATCAGGATTATGGGATACTACCCCCACAGTGCCTCCACATTAATTCCATCTTTCTGTGTGCTAGCTAACAAGAACAGACATACAGTACATGACAGGGCACAGCAAAAGGAACAGGGTGACAGCAAGGGACATGAATATTAATACTTTGAAGCCGGAGGGATCTGAAACCATCCTGTCGCTGAGCAGTTTACATATTCTGCTTTCCGACGCGGCTCGGCGGAGCAGCTTCAATCAATCAATCTTTTATGTTCCACCAGGGGGAAGTTTGTTGGCAGCAAAGGTTGATAAAAACAATAATGCATAACACAGGACAACAAGGGTGACTACACTGTGGGGTGAAGGGAAGGCCTCAGGATATTAGCAAAGTATTTGATGAAACCCATACAAAATAATGTGCCATGTGCTTTTCAATAGGGATGTAAGTATGCTGGGCAATACAACTAAAAGATGGATAAAAGAAAATGACAATACAAACTGATATACCCCAAATATTGAGCCTTGCAGTGCAGCTGGATCAGTGTCTGTGAGCAGGCATATCCATCTTGCTAAGTTTTAATCTACAGTGATTGGGAGTGGTCCAAAATGGCTTTAGCTAATCATCATCCTTTACAGCAGAAAGAGATGGGAGATACAAATGATACGACAACAGGAAGTGACTGTTCGTACAGAGATTAGCATAATGTCACTAGCAATTGTATCAGGTCTAGACTACATTCTCTATTAAATGAAAACACGTAACACTACAAACTATTCTATAAAGGGATATCTTTGCTCCACAAGCTTTGGCGAGAGTTTGTTCTATGAAGAGGTGTATGTTCTGTCCTTTACACCGAAGCAGCAGCATACGCTCACTACATCGTCTGATTTGGCTGTAATGAATGTGATGGAGGAGCGGTCATCCAGCTATCTGCTAGACATGCTATTACATGGTTCTGCTCAATCCCAAGCACTCTGTTTTGGCTCTTTCCCAAATGGACTTGTGAAATGTATTTAACACTCTATCTGGTGCGTCAGGTTTAAAAATCCTCCATGTATTGCAGTACAGTTGGTGCTGTATGCAGCACTTTGTGTTTTTTTGTGGGATATAGTCAATGTCATCTTTAAAGAGGGGTCTAGCTGTAGCCCTCCACTGTCAGACCTCCACTGTGAGGCCTGATTTGACATTTATCTTACATGCCCCAAATTACAAACTTTTTTACACAATTGTCCTTGTCTTTTCATAATACAAGGACACATAATACAAGGAGACAAATATGGTAGGGATGCACTTGTGGTCTGGGCATCCATGAGTTCATCACTACCATAAATTCTTATTTTCAGTAAGAATATCATCGATTATACTTCTATAAAATGATCACCACAACCATTCAGACATGAGGACCCTCCTGAAAATGAGATGTAGCATCTCAAGAGACTAACCTCTAATAAATCAGACGACAGGTCTATGGTTCATGGATCTGTCTCTAACTTTAGTTCTTACTTTAGTCCACTTGTCTCCTCTTACCTCCCTTCCTTCACCCTCACACCAACACAGCATGGTGTGGATTTGCTGTTCATCATGAGACTGGGATCCACATTCAAGATTTCCTGCTGCTTAACAGAAGGTTTTTTCTTGAGCCATGATGGAGGGATTCATGATTGGCTATATGGATTCATGTTGGTGTTGGATGTATATATTTGTATATATATGTATATGTGTATTTTATATTTATATATGTATCTATACATATATGTGTATCTATAAAATGAAGAGCTTTATGCTCTATTGTAAAATGTCTTGAGATAACACTTGTTATGAATTGGTGCTACACAAATAAAGATTGATTGATTGATTGATTGATAATGTTACTCAATGGATGTCTGTGCAGAGGAAATACTCTATGCCCCTCTATTTAATCATGATTACCTCCTTTTATGCATTGGAGTACAATCTTGCATGAAAGATTCAAACTAACCAACAACATGACTTACTTGTCCATTGCAGCTTAAATAAAAGGAACAATGCCGACAAATGTTTAAATTACATTGATGTTACTTAACCAATTAAAGACATAGCTGGGTACATATAAATTAAACACCTTACCCAACAGAGAGGTGGGAGATTAACTACTGGCTTTCACAAGACTAGGTTCATCAGTCTTATTAAGCTTTGCTTGTTAAGCTCCATTCAATGAGCGTAAATATAAAGAATTAAAGAAACCTTATTTTAAAGTGTCGAAAAACAAAATATGTGATACACTGAAGAAGCTGTATGGGCGAAATAAGTTGCTGGGCTACATCGCTAATAATTGTCTTATGACACTGCAACAATGTTGTAAAACGATGCTTAAAACACTTTCTACAAAAGAAAAAAAACAAACTAAAATCCTACCGACATACTGTACAAAACTCTTGTGGAGGTGTAGACTAGTCATGTATGCATATTTTTGTATTATTTTGTTTTTTTTGTGGATCAAAGTAAAAACAAAAGCTGAATATGCCCACTGCTTGTTGGAAACAAAAGGAACATTTTACTGTGTTCTGTCAAACTGATTAAAAATGGGTGTTTTTTTATTCAAAATTGCACTAAACGGTATTGGTACATCTCTACTTACTAAAATACCCACATATCAATAGATATAAGGATAGAAATAGTTGTGCAGCCCCAGGAAAGGACTTAGAAATCATACATTTAAGGACAAGATTGGGGTTTGTTTTAAACATTGAAATACTAAGTTTTCTGAAAGTAACAGAAGCATCCTATCTTTTTTTAAATAAGATACTTAAATCAGGTGAGCTAATTCTCCTTGTTCAAACAAAGGTAATCTGAAATTTAAATGACAACGCACTGAGATATTTTATAATGTTACATTAAGAGTTGTTTCAATATGCAACATTTTAAAGGGATAGTTCAGTATTTTTGAAGTGGGGTTGTATGAGCTCCATGTGGCCACTAAGGACATTAGATACAGTAGAAAGTTTTCTCCTTTCCCTCAGTAAGCCACAGTCTGTAAGAGTCTGTGACAAAGAAATAGACGCTAACCGGAAAGTAGGGTACCAAATACAAAAAGTATTTTCTCCACCGACAAGAACTCAAACCAAAATGTAACACCGCAGTTTAAGAGTGCGCTACATATGTGTGTTTTAAGTGCATTAACATTTCGGAAATAAAAAGTTTATCTTGACCTAGCTAACTCGTGTCATGTATCCCTCCACTAAATCACTCCGCCTGTAGTAAACAGTACAAGCTAGCAGCTTCAGACGCCTGTTGTAGACTGACTGAAAGCACATTATACGAGACATATCACCGACTCTTGCAGACTGTGGCTTACTGAGGAAGAGGAGAGAACTTTCTACTGAATTTAATGTCCTTAGTGGCCATATGGAGCTTAAACAACCCCACTTCAAAAAAACTGAACTATTCCTTTAAGACCTTGGTTCAACCTGAGTGCTTGATTCCTGTTTCTCTTTAGTACAGTATGAAACAAACTTGATTGCTTCACACTTGCCCAAAGAAGCAGCCCTGTATCCACAGCCAGTTATCAGTGTTTTCTTGTCTCATCAGTAAAGAGCAGCACACAAACACATGCTATACTTCTTAGAGCCCGATGGTGAAAACACAAACTATTATCGAGGTAAGGCCTGGACCCCATTTATGCTTGGAATTAAAGTTTGATCTGTATCTGGCCGCCTTATCTAGGTGGAGAAAATTGTTTGTTAATGGAAGAACACTATCAGCCGGTGACTGGATGAGCCAGACCACCTCTGGAGTTAATCTGGCTTGTAGAGTGATTGGATCGCATTAGTCAGTGTCCACTCATGAATTAGAAGTAGATTTTGGCTCTTCTCTGCTACATTCCGAGATGAGGTTCCCAAATAAAGCCAAATCCAATCTCAAAGTTGACAAGAGAACATCAAAACAATTGGAGCAGAGGCTAAATAAAGTTGCTGTTTAGTCTGGAAACTGTACACCTTTTTTAAGAGAAACAAAGGATGCAGTGTGTACAAAAATCTCACCTAAATGACATTTGTATTAAAGGAATACTTCACCCAAAGAATGATATGCCTTCATTTTCTACTCACCCTCATGCTGAGCAACACTCTGGAGCACTTTTTTGATGTCTCAAATGCAGCCGGAGGTCCGGGGGGATTTTTGCTGTCAACAAACTGCCACCTAACAGGGGACAATGGAGCCGAAAGAAAAAGGTCCATAAAAGTCCACAAAAACGTGCCTATTTTCCTTCATACTGCTCGTCCGCTGTAATCCAAGTGTCCTGAGCGGGTAACGTCCATAATTAATTCGAAACGAGGTCATTTAGTACATTTTTCGAGCCTAAACAGTGTTATATGGTACTTCCGCAGTGCACGTCTACGCGCGCTCCCTGAACTATGGAAGCTGCGGCAGACCAAGCCAGATGCTTGCGCGCTTTCAGGGACTACGGTGCTAAATTGCAAGCGTAGAAGAAGAAGCTTGCGCGCTCGTGATTGTCCACAGCGGTAAACAGCGGAACTTCTTCTACGCTTCTACAGTTCCGCTGCAGAAGCATAAAAAAATGTAAACAAATTTACTTATAGGACATCCTATAAGTGTCCTATAAATCCCCTCTCTCTTTCTGTCTGCTCGTTTACTCGAGGAGTTACAGCAGTTTTAATCACAAGCATTTTTCTTTCACCACAGCTTTGTGTTTTAGACAAGGTGACTGTCCTCAATCATTTTCCCCTCGACATCCTTGAAAAATTACAGTTATTGAAAAAATATGACAAAAGAACTGTTAAAATTATAATATGAAAGGGTTTAAATGATTTCAAGACTGTGTTAAAGTATATTTTGCACATTTTGAGCACACTGCAACAATACTGCGATAATAATGATAACCGTGATAATTTTGGTCACAATAACCGTGATATAATATTTTCATATCGCTACATCCCTACTCCAAGTACAGGAGCATTCTGCTGGAAACACTGTTGTTGGGTTGATGCCAGCCATATCCCACCACCTGCGATGAAAGCAAACTCCAGATGGTCCATAGTTAAGATGTGCAGGGAAAGCCTGGGCAACAGAACATGCAGCAAATAGCAGAGAATAATTGTGGTCCATCAAAAATAAGCTGCTAAAAATATGAGATACAACAACCAAATGGCAGATTCCTTATGTAACAGCCTTGGAAGAAACATGCAGTGCTGTGTCTGTCATGGGATACAAGACATGTCCCAATACAACTACAGACATTTAACATTAATGCACACAGTTCATGGTAAGGATGAGAGGTGTAAAATTTTAATTCATTGCATAACAAACCTACTCTACATTTTATTAATGTTTTAGATGAGCACTAGCATCACCTAAATTATTTCTTAAAGTTTTCTGAGACAGAAAAATCTTTATTTCCTTCTATGTTGACCTATAACCAGCATCAGCAAATAATTTCATTGAAAGCTAATTATCAGTTTTGGCAGACATATTTTTGTCCTGATACGTAAAGCCCACATTAGGCTGTACATATTCAATCAATCAATCAAAGTTTATATATATATAGCACAGTTCATACAAGTTCAATTGCAGCTCAAAGTGCTTTACATCAAGACAAAAGATGGACAAAGGATATATGTATATATATACACACACATATATAAACATACACACATATATATACACACACACACGTATGTTCATATATATATACACACACATACATAAATGATGACAATAACTTTCATTGAACCACTTAGCAAATAAACACTGAGGTCCCTCTACTAAAAGGTATGCCACTGTAATTGTAATGAATATTTGGTTGGGTGTCAAGAGGTTTTGGAGACTAATGCACACCACAGAAGCTCAATTAAAATGATAAAATTTATAACAACAGATACAAGAAAAAGTAAAGCAATTAAAGTAAGAAATATCTAAGAGAGTAAAGATGAAGAATAAAACTAAGAGACGTCTAAATAAGACACTAAAAATATATTTAAAACAAATAAAAGTATGTTAAAAGATTAAAATTAAACCTAAAATAATTAAATGTATAAAGATAAGAACTATATCAAAATACTTAAGCAAATAGTAGAACTGGAATAAATTATCAGACAATACAATATTAACAAAAAATAATAAGGACTGCTACTCAGAAATAATTTTAATTATAAATAATTATACTGCGCATATATATCAAATGTTGACAGAATGTACAGACTTACCATAATGGTTAACCATGACATCACTGAATGTGAATATTAATCAAAAGTATCATTTCATAAGGAATATATTGTTGTTCTTCTGGCTTCACATCTGTTTCTGACTTTAAAGGGACTGTGAGGAGTTTCTAAGTAAATACAAAAAGTCTCACTTTTAGATATATGCCTGATGTACACACTTTAAGATGAGTTTTATAGCATCAAAATAGGTTATCTATAAATGCTGTTCCTTAGCTTCGTGGTTGGGTCAGGGCTGGGCTGGCCTGGATACTCAACTTCAGGAACAAGACAATTAAAACAAGAGCAAATTTATATTATTCAGACACGTCTTAGAGCACCGGGCTGTAAGTAGCCATATATAGCCGGCTACAAAACTACAATACTAAGTTTTCCAGAAATTGCTTGTTGTCACACATCAAAAACTACCACTACGTAACTAGAAAGAGATACATTACCTCGTGGCTTTGCATCCTGTAAGTTGTTGAAAAAAGAAGTTGTAAAGCAATGCAGAGTTCTGAGGAAGGTCTGAGCTGCATTCATTAGCATCACAACAAACACACACTTTGGCTTGGGTCACGTCTTTTGGTGCGTTCCAGTTGTAGTCAGAAGTAGGAATTTCCGTGTTCCGAGTTGGAAACTGCAACTGGAACGTTCTCCAAAGTCGGAATTTCCTACTGGGAACTCGGTGAAACCTTGCCACCCCCGAGTTGACAATCAAAGATGGATGCCCCCAGTGTGAACAGTTATTTAGCTCCTGTAATAATCCATTTATTTACCCTTCTGACTGGGGTGTGTTGCTCTAGATCAGCTGTATACATAGTATTGTTAGACTTATATTTACAAAAATGCTGCCATAGTGATAATCACATTCTTCATGTGATATTTGTGAACAACAACGCAGGGCGTGCTAACAGCAGCTAACAATAGCCTGGTTGATCGGCATGTTTTTTTCCGACTTCAACTGGAACGCTGATAAGTCGGAGATGATGTCACTCCCAGTTTCGAGGAACGCAGCATTACGACAGTCGCCGCACATGCTAATGGGTAGCAGAGTCTTTATGTCGCCGGAAATAGATTCTCATAACACCTTTAACAGACTGTCACCATAAAAGGAACAGGTCTTTTTTAGTAGTCAAGCGTTGTATTCTTGACAGAAAATATAAATATATCAGCATATCAGGTATCAACAAAACTTCCAATATCTTGTATCACTGTATTGTAGCTTCAAAACAAAAAAATAGATTAACCTCTGGCTTCCCTCTCTACCTACCAATGTTGCCTATTTTACCAAAAAATCTGTTCAAAATGTGTTCAAATCACAATGCTTGAAGGACAAGTTCAGCTTCTACAGCTTTCACATTGTTTATAGAATGAAGTAGAACAATATACTCACCCAGAAGGCTTTCCTGATCCAAACAGTGCTTCAGGAGATATTTAGATCCAAAATCGAGAGGCGGACATCCGTATAATGGTAGCACACGGGGCATGTATAGCCCCGCTCCTAAAACTGCATTAATCGTCCAAAAACTCATTAGTTTCACCAATATTTCATCATGGTCCGCTCGCGCTACTCCTCCAAGACAGTCCGGTGTCGCTCCACTCATGTTTTTTTGCATGCACAGTACGGCTCATTGTTTCAGGGGTGACCGCCGGCTACACATCGACTTTCTTCTTCCAGTTTCGTGCAAAATGGACGAATATCTATCTGATGAAGATGTTGTGGACGAGAACTTTGAATATGATGGGTGTTCTTACAGTTTCAAGCCAGAGTTTACAGATGAGGAGCTCATCGAAAGGAGGACGCGGAGGCAAAGAGAAGAACAGCTGGCCAGAGAGTACTGTGCATGCGCGGAGGCAAACATTCTTCTTCTTCAGTTCAGAGGTCAGCACATCCACAAAACATGTCTGGAGCGACACAGACTGTAATGGAGGAGTAGCCCGTGCAGACCATGATGAAATATTGGTGAAACTAATGAGTTTTTGGACGATTAATGCAGTTTTAGGAGCAGCGCTATACATGCCCCGTGTGCTACCATTATACGGATGTCCGCCGGTCGATTTTGGATCTAAATATCTCCTGAAGCACTGTTTGGATCAGGAAAGCCTTCTGGGTGAGTATGTTGTTCTACTACATTCTATAAACAATGTGAAAGCTGTCGAAACCAAACTTAGACTTTAAGGCACACGGAGACAAAGAAAGAGACACTGCAAAGAGTTAGAGAGCAGTAATATTCCAGATGCAGACTCTGGTTTAACAACATGTGTGAACTGGGTCAGAAATACTGTAAAAAACAGGATAGTTTAAGTTTTATTATCCTTTTTAGCAAACTTTACTGCAACCATACCCACCACTGTCACTTTTAAGAGTTTGTTTTCCAAACTAGAGTGCATCACAAGTTGCTGTTTATAGGTTTCTCCTCTTAATGTTTTTACTTTTCTCTACCATGTGGCATGGGTTTAGTTTGCTCACTCTGGATGTGGATGAAAGGATTTCTGCATTTTTGTGTTTGTGTTGCTGTCTTTGCTTATATGTAAGCAGTGTGTGTGAATGTGTGGGTGCATGTGAGTGTTTGAACTCTACATTTTGATAAACTTTCTGTGTGGTTTCTCGCATGTGTGTATGTGTGCTGTAAGTGCTGTGTGTCTGCTAATTGCGCATGGGTGTGAGACTGTTTGAGGGTGTTTGAAGCCAGATGGCCCGCCCTCCTCCAAACCCACCACTCAACCCAATGCCTTTCCTCCCCCTTGCTTTGGATGCCTGCCCAATACTTAGAGATGGAGCAAGAATGTGTGTGCATGCAAGTGTGTGTATGTTTTCAAGAAGATGTGAGAGAAGTCTGCCCCCTAGTGGTTTTATTTGGCACTCTTTCTTAGTGTCTCCACTCATTCTGGACTTCTTTGCTGTGCTTTGAGCTAAGCTTGTCCCTGGTTCAGCCCCTTATTTCATTACTCCATCGATGTGGGCGTAACCCACCCAACAGCCCCACACTTGTAATTAGCATCACACAATGTGACTCTGCAATAAGGGTCAATTTTAGCAACATGCAGCAGCACATCCAGGAATGCAGAAGTCAGAGGATGAGTTCTGTTTCCCTCTCTTTCAGAGATTGCACTTTGTGAATATAAAATGAGTCTTGAGTGCAGAAGGGGAGTGCAGAACATCTGTGAAGGCCCTATCTTTTCCCCTCAGGAATGAGCCAGAGGAAAGGAGTAATATCTTCATTCCCTTTCTTCAGAGGCTTTTAAAGTGTGGCAATTAAGATATGCTGAGTCTTTTATTAGCTCTTATTTATTTAGCTCATTCATCTTCAAAAACACAGCTTATTCTGACAGCTTTTTAGTCAGAGTATTCAGTAGCAGGTAGCCAATCTGGATAAAGGAATGTGCTTCATTTGGGGAGGGGGGTGATGCTTGTATCTCGGCAACCCAACAGCATGTCTGTTGTTGATCTGCAGTGTAGTTTGATTAAAGGAGGACAAAAGGGTGCTTCACAGCTTGTTTTAATCACTGCATGCTCAATAGCCCATTGTGCACTAACATTGGTCCTCACTTTGCTTCAGTAGCTGCATACAATTTTGTGACTGTGGCCATGTATGTGTGCCCAAAATGTTCTGTTACATCTTGTTCCGCAGCGTCTCTCAATGTCCTTTTTGTTTTTACACTTAATTTGATCCTGAGTTTGCGTGTGTCTGTGAGAGTAAAGCTTCATTTCTTGATACTCAATGATGGCTGCTGTATGTTGGGAAGTTTTTTAAAGGTTTTTGTTACAGTCTCATTGTAATAATTGCAGACACTTACAATACATTAGTTTCTTTATTATGTAAAACAGAAATGGGCCACAGAAAGTGTATTCATCATGCCCTAGAGCAGGAGTGGCCAAGAGGGCTAACTTTTTCTTCCATGCCTCAGGGCCGCTCTGTTACTTATTATCAGGCATTATCAATGATAAAAAAAACATTAATAATCAAAAAATAGCAAATATAAATGAAGAGCTCTTTTCCAAAATGCTATAAATCCATTTTCATTTAGAAAGTATTTACATTATTTACCCAGACCCACCACTGGGTTGACTGGGTAACTGAACTTTGAAATACAGATTAAACATTGATCCATAGCTTTCTGTCATTAAATACTGATAGGGCAGGTAGTACAAGCGGTATAAAAAAGAATGGCACTGAGTAATATATGTATTTTTAGTTTTGGCTTTTATAGCATTTTGGAAAAGAACTCTTCAAATATTAATGTATTTTATCTTAAACAAATTAAAATTCCAATTTAATGAGTATAGCACAAATCTAAAGCCAATTTAAGCTTCATTTTAATGCAGTAAAAGAGTCAATGTTTTCTATATAAACAGCAGTATGTAACTTTTATTATTGTTTCCAAAGTAAGTTTTCACAATTACTATATAGAAATTTTAATGCCTCATAAAAGATATTTAAAGATACAATCAAGAAAACTGACTTGTAAAAACTAGTTGCCCACCCCTTAGTTGCCTTAGAGGAAGAGATGCTTGATGATGGAAAAATGAGCATCTCAATTAGGGACGAGGTTGGACAACAATCTCCATGTGAGAATTGATAACAACTGGCTTAATATGGTACTGATACACTTGTGGTCTGGGCACCCATGAGTTTGTCACGACCATACATTCTTATTTTCAGTTAGAAAACCATTGATTATACTTCTATAAAATGATCACCACAACCATTCAGACATGAGGACCCTTCTGAAAACCAGATGTAGCATCTCAAGAGGCTAACCTCTAATAAATCAGACGACAGGTCTATGGTTCATGGATCCGTCACTAACTTTAGTTCTTACTTTAGTCCACTTGTCTCCTCTTACCTCCCATCCTTCACCCTTTTTCTTGCCGCCATGATGGAGGGATTCAGGATTGGCTATATGGATTCATGTTGGCTGTATGTAATTCTATATCTTTTTTTTTTTTTTTTAAGTTATTTTTTTGGGCTTTTGTGGCCTTTATTGATAGGACAGCTGGAGAATGACAGGAAAGCGGGTGAAGAGAGGGGGGAAGACATGCAGCAAAGGGCTGTGGCCGAGATTCGAACCTACTGCCGCTGCTGGGGTTTGGGTGTCCCCGTACATGGGCGGACGCTCTACCAACTGAGCTAATGTCCGCCCTGTAATTGTATATCTATGTATATGTGTATTTTATAGGTATATATTTTTCTATGCATATATGTGTATCCATAAAACAAAGAGTTTTGTGCTCTATTGTAAAGTGTCTTGAGATAACACTTGTTATGAATTGACGCTATGCAAATAAAGACTGAGATTGATTCATTGATTGGCTCAAGGAGTCAGTATCATTCATCATTGGTCGTTTTTCTGATCAATTCCCAAACAAGAAGTTTTAACTGCTTCGATTGTGTTGGCACTGATCAGCATCAGATGATGCCTGTAAACACCATCACCTACCACTGATTACCTCTTGATTAAGCTAATGTTGAGCTCGTATGACACAACTAGAAAAAGGTGGTCCAAACAAAGAGAGCAGATAAGCATCAGGCATTTAGTGAAAATGTGCAAATGTCTCATCTTCTCTACAGCAAACAGAGAAAGCTGCACCACATGTAATTCTCCAAATAAGTGGACACTCGTTGACTCTGCTTTTCTGCTGCTCAGTCATCCTCTAAAATAAACTGTAGCAGTCTTCTAAACTTTGTCCAACACAGTAATCCAGTTCATGTGAGAAAATCATGTGAGACTGTATATAAACTCTGGTCTGTATGATTGAAGTTTGGCAGCTGTTTTTAAGTCAAATGGACAAATTGTAGTTTTAATATAGTTTAATGATAGCTTTTTACCCTTGCAGATAAGCTTAAAAATGTGTCTGAATAGACAGTGATTGTGAAGATTATCATGATAAACAAAACATTTATGTTAAATGAATTTTTGATCACCATAAACCGTAATATCAGCAACACTCCAAAACATAGTGAAAGATCCCATAGACTTTCTGTTGAGGGAGGGGAAAGGAAGAGGCGAAAAGCCCAACGGGCTTATTTGAAGCCTCCACCTAAAGTAAATCAAAGTTACACAATACTATCTGCACATAAAACAAGTTTGCTGGTGCTGCGTCAGTGTTGTGTAAATGGATATGAAAGGGTATTGATGTGCTATCTGTAAATGCAACAGTGAATGGGTTGATTTGATCTGTGATGTAGAAACACTTTGAGTTTTAAGATGGACTAGAGACCTGCTCAAGTCCATACATCATTTACTAGTATATAGGGGTGAAACGAAATTTTGTGCAACGAAATTTCTATGAAATAAAAAATGACAAAATAAAATTCGAAGATGCATGAAATAAAAGCACGAAATAAAAAACTCGAAGGGGTGCCGCGCACCACGTCTCAGTACTGAGACTGGTGATTTTTTTACCCTCCTCAGCTACCGTAGCAAAACACTCGCTTTTAAAAGGAGGAAGACGAGGTCGAGGAATTAGCTGACCTTCCTTTGTCGCCGAAAGACGAGAGAATGGTGAGAAGATTGCGGACAAAACCGTGTGCAAAATATGCCGCTACAGTTCGCCGTATACTGCGGCGAGTAGAACTACCAACTACTTTGAACTGGAGACAGGCAGCTACTGTATGTTTGTGTAAGTCTGCATAAAAAACAATATTTGATTTGCATCTACTGTTGAGTTGACAGAATTTGATCATACTTGAAGATCAGAAGTATATGCACTGTTATAGGCTAAATATTATAGTTCACAGTTCAGACATTTATAGGTGTAAACTGCAGCTCTGAGGACTGATATTTGTTTTCCTTTTCATTCCAGAATGTACTTATCCTGATTGTTACAACAATAAAGCACTTTTTATTGAGATTTTATGTTTGTATTTGCACTTTAGTCTAAATAAGGGGCTTTTTTTCCTCAAAGCATTCATTTTGTACTGATGACTGTTGGGGATTTTCTATAATCTTTATTTTGTATCGTGAGCCCTGTTTCGTATTTCATATCGTTTTGAGTTTGTGAGTTGACCATTTCGTTACACCCCTACGAGTATACCATTGACATGAAAAGTGGAAAATAATACAAAATGATGTGAAGTGTCTTGCCTAAGGAATGTACTGATCCACAGCCATTTTCAACACAATCTAACAGCATAAAAACAACAACGAGCCTCCTCCTATGAGCATGATACCACAGACAGCATGTCAGAATGTGGTCTATCCCGGTTGATGGCAGTGGAAACAGGGACAGAAAATCAGTGTCGAGGTAGAAACAGATGTCACAAAAGGTAGAGGAATAAAGTGTGTTCTTGCTCCAGAAGCACATACTGGGGTGTGTATTACTCTGTCTCTTGTAATAGAGAAAAGACTTGTTTGGAGAATTACATGTGGTGCGGCGTTCTCTGTTTGCTGTGGAGAAGATGAGACATTTGCACATTTTCACTAAATGCCTGATGCTTATATCTGCTCTCTTTGTTTGGACCACCTTTTTCTGGTTGTGTCATGCAAGCTCCCATCCTCTGATGTATTGTTTGTGACCTCTCTTTGAGTCTTTCCTTCAAATGCTAGGGTGACAGGGTTGATGCAGTCTGGAGGTAATGAAATGCAAGAAAGAAAAATAGGTAATGAAGAGAGTGGCGGACTACTAAAGAGAGAATAAGTCTGTGAATGAAAGAACAGGAGAGGAAGAGCACGAGGAGAAAAGAGATTGAAAGAGAGGTCCGATGGTTTTTATTATTAACTATTTTATGGAGTGTATAATCCGAGCTGAGTGCCGTTGTTATATATCATAAAGGCAGGGTACATGTACTTTCCATGACTGTAAATTACTAACAAGAAGGGAACTGGGTGGAAGGGGGGCTGGAGAAAATAAAAGGAGGGGTAAACAAAGGACGCATGAGTGGAGGGAGGGAGGGAAAAAGGCACTCTGATGTAATTAAAGTGGCTGCACCGTGCCCCAGCCTCCTCACCCCTCCACATATGGAAGGTTTATGAGTTTATGAATACAATAAAGAAGCGCTGAGAGAGGTGCCAATGTCACAGGGAGAGCTGCAGAGTGTGGTGTTTAATATGAGGCATGAGTAGATCCATGTGTAATCCCTTTTCGACATGAAGCCTCACCCAAAAATGATGCAAAGTTTCTTCATGGTGGGCTCATTTTTATTCTGAAACTTGTGTTAAATTTCTTTTAATCTTCACTCCGCACTGATCAGCTCGTAGGATATGTTCGCTTTGTACAACTTTAAAAGACCGCCAGTTGGGAGAGTATGACAAAAATGAGTTTACCAAATATGTTGTAAACCTATTAGTTTCTTTAATTGTGGCATTTATTGGAAAAGAGGTGGGTTAAACTAACTTTCAAGCATGACAGTTGGAATTCAAAGCAGAGCTCAAGCTATTAAAGTGCACGTATGTCTCAAAGCTTTCTGTGATCCTACGGTCTGAGTTCAATATTCACTTTATAAGACACACCACGGAGACACTTCAAAGGGTTTATGTAGTAAACCTGTTTTCCCTCAGTCAGGTGTGTGTTTCTCAAGGTCAAGAGTTGAAATTACCCACCAAACAGGAATATATTTATTCAGACTTGAAACAGGACCACCTCAAGGACAGTGAACCACCATCAATACCTTCACCTTTCGTGCTTTTGCCATTAAAAAAGTGTTGGCTATACAGTCATCACTGATTAGATAACATGTAACAAGCCTTGTTGCAAAAATCAAAACTGAATAAAAACTAGAATGCTTGCTCTAAAACTAATTAAAACTAAACTGCAATGGGAAAAGATGTCAAAACTAACTAAAACTAAACTATCATGACAAATCCAAAACTATTATAACATTGGTTGTGACATAGTTGGGTTAAAATAATAGCCCTATAACCCAGAAAATGGGTTATTCTTTATAATACATAACCCAAAAATTTAAAGGAGTCATATCATGCTTGTTTCTCCTTTTCACTATGCCAGACTAGGATGCCTGTAAAGCATTTCTGCCCTCAGTACAAGTCATTTAGTTCCTTCATTGCCCCACAATAGCGTTCTCAAAATCTTCATTTTAGGCCATTATCAAGCTCTCGTTGAAACACTCGGATCTCAGGCTGACCTACAGTAACCTCGCAACGTCACAGCCCTTTGTGCTCTGATTGGTCAGTTCTATCGGGGGTAGAGCCAGCCTGTCCTTCTTCTTCTACTGTATTTTCCGGCAGGCTCAAAGCAGCGACGCTGGTAATGAGTGGATGTGAGCTAGGGAGCTATATACTGCTGCTGGTGGATGTGTTCCTCGTTGACGGTTTTGTGGCTAACGGACATCACAGAGGAGGAAGTGTTTTATCATATTACTCCAATAAAAAGAAAGGTACCTTGTGTCGTCACGACGATTTAAATCTCGCGGACATCTCGCAATGACCTATTTTCAGAGGCATCAAATCTCGTTCTAGGATATCAGAAAAAATACAATATCTCATTTTTTGAAAATTAAGGGGGTGTAAGGTCTTGTTTTCAAATTTATTATATTATATGTAAGTATTTTATCATGCATCAGCATGATATGTCTCCTTTAACACAACACTAGCAAAACATAAATTGGGTTATCAAAATAACTCAACATTTTTAGTGTGTGTGATCCATAAAGTAGGCCTAAAATTGAGCTTTTTTGTGAACTGACTGTTTTAGCTGGCATACATTGAAGCTGGCTTTGAAATTGTTTGCCCAAAAATCCTTTTTTATCAAACTGACACATGTTTTTGGCTGTGAGACTTCGAACAGAATTTCAAAAGATCATTTCAGAAGCAGCTGAATTCAGTTTTCTCAGGGCCACACAAGACATGAGTGAAACTGAATGAGGCAAAAGAAAAGGTACACGGATGTTACCTCTGAGTTCAGCGGTGTCCAAGTGGCTTTGCTTTTGAAGCTGACAGCAGGAAATACGCTGTAGCCTTTCATGTCGTGATTTACGAGATGGGCCAGCCTCTTTCATGTCCAGCTCTGATCGTGACAGTTGGGTCAGATGAGTTTGGCACAAAGGGAGACTGTCAGAAATGTTAGCTTGACCCAGCACTTTATTTTGTAGAGCTTTCAAAAAAGGACTTGAATGAAGCCAGTCAGAAACAATTGATGCCCATTAATTTGAATTTTCTGGCTTTTCACTGGAACTAGTTTTTTTTGTAGACAGACATTTTATTCACAGAAATAAATTTAGAGTCTGGGCTGAAGTTTGGACTGTGTGTCTTATCTTCTTTTCTTCTTGAAGGCACCTTGAACACATCTTTTAACTTGAGACAGAGGTCTCTGATGTTTGAATCCAACTTTCAAAGGCAGTACATTAAAGGATAAGTTCTGTTTCTACAGCTTTCACATTGTTTATAGAATGAAGTAGGACAATAGACTCACCCAGAAGGCTTTCCTGATCCAAACAGTGCTTCAGGAGACATTTAGATCCAAAATCGAGAGGCGGACATCCGTATAATGGTAGCACACGGGGTATGTATAGCGCCGCTCCTAACACTGCATTAATTGTCCAAAAACTCATTAGTTTCACCAATATTTCATCATGGTCCGCTCACGCTACTCCTCCGCGAAGGTCCAGTGTCGCTCCACCCATGTTTTTGTGACTGTACTGACCTCTGAACTGAAAACTTTCTCTATGGCTGCCGCGCATGCGCAGTACAGCTCATTGTTTCAGCGGCGACCACTGGCTACTCAACAACTTTCTTCTTCCAGTTTTGTGCAAAATGGATGAATATCTATCGGATGAAGATGTTGTGGAGGAGAACTTTGAATATGATGGGTGTCCTTACAGTTTCGAGCCAGAGTTTACAGATGAGGAGCTCATCGAAAGGAGGACGCGGAGGCAAAGAGAAGAACAGCTGGCCAGAGAGCAGTCTTCATTTCAGAGGTCAGCACAGTCACGAAACATGGGTGAAGCGACACCGGACTGTAATGGAGGAGTAGTGCAAGCGGACCATGATGAAATATTGGTGAAACTAATGAGTTTTTGGACGATTAATGCAGTTTTAGGAGCGGTGCTATACATGCCCCGTGTGCTACCATTATACGGATGTCCACCTCTCGATTTTGGATCTAAATATCTCCTGAAGCACTGTTTGGATCAGGAAAGCCTTCTGGGTGAGTATTAGGGGTGTAAATCACCAGTTTCATGACGATATGATACGATATCGATTCTTTGGACAACAATGCTATATTTGCCGATATCACAAAGTCTGTCACGATTCGATAAGATACGATACAATACGATTCAGGGGCCTTCGATCTTTTTAAGACTATATTATGTCCTCACTGAACACAATCAGCTACATTTCACCTGAAGCAAGAAATAAATACAAAAAAAATTGATAGTTTTATTACTGAAATGTGGAACAATGTGCTGACCTTTGGGTATGATAGTTTATAGAGGATTATAACCATCTGTATGATCTAATCATGTTTAAAATTAAAACTGGTTTAATGCAGGTAAGGGGCTTTTCTGCCCCCACTATTACCTTATGGGTCTTATTGCTACATTGTAATGTTTGTTTATTATATCAAGTATTGATGCAACACTTTAATAAAAATTATTGAATTATCATTTAAATTTCATTATATTGACCTCCAACATTTGACCATGCTCTATCAAACCAAAAATGTGTAGTTTGATTTTAATTAAATCCAAACATTTCTCATGTTCAAAATAAGAGCTATTAACTTAACTAACTCACCATTGATGACTTTGTTTTATTGTGATGACTGGTAACCACAGATTGTTTGTCAATGTGATCAGACTTTAACTGTTTAATGGTCGATGTTGAGGAGGAATGACACTAAGCTCTCGCTGTTTTACTTTCTAACTATGAAATTTCTTTAATCAGTGCGCTACAAAATCAAATGAGATAACTCACTGCAGTCGTGTGATGATGCTCTCCTGTCGTGCGTGCAGCATGCATCCTCTGCTGGCAGGTCGACCGTATTTTACCCGGATACAGCAGAGCTATTTTATGATTGGCCGATATGTCTGGCTCCCGTGTAGCTCTGTGATGCTAACAGCGTCGTGCTACACGTTCGCCTACAGCAGTGTTACTCGGTGGGCGCTTCACAGTACATTTTACAGCAGGAGAAATATCAGGCGTGGCGTGTCAGAGAGTGAAAAGGTTCAAATGTGTGTCTCATACGCTACGCGTAAGACTTTAGAGGAAACTTCAGAACGACGTGCGGCTGGCCGGAAATGGACACGCATGTCCGGTCGGGATTTCAAAATAAAAGCGTACATGAAAGACCACGATGTTGATCGATGTTTTGAGTTTCCATCGATGTGATTGGATCATTGCTCAACCAATCGATGTATCGATATATATCAATGGATCATTACACCCCTAGTGAGTATATTGTTCTACTTCATTCTATAAACAATGTGAAAGCTGGAGAAACCAAACTTATCCTTTAACAAATTATCAGCAAAAGCAAGATAGCAAAATACACTAGCACCCTATAAATAAAGTTATAATGCGTGCATGTGTCCTTTAATTTTTTTTTTTTTTTAGTAAGACTCCTCAGTTGTATCAATGTTAATGGAAGACCCCATTCATAACTGTGCCGTTTATAATAACTCCTGTCTTTGAGCTATGACTCCAACTAAGAGCTCACAATGGTCTGAAACATGAACGAGATGTTCAATCACACACACAGAGGGGGGCAGGGACACACAGGACTTTTTCTCTCCTCTGTTTTTTCATCTCCTGTGTGATTTGAAACAGCCTTTCAGGCCCCTATCGGTAATGTAGCGAAGGCTCCCATTGTTACTGTTACAGCATTGTGAGTGCTTTTTCTGCTCCCAGAGGGCTGCATTGAAACCTGATAGGCCGCATGGGGTGGCAGCGGTGGGATCTCTTTATTTGAGATTTTTTACGTAGTAATTATGGAAATAATTCATCTTTGTTTTGGTTTCTCAGCTCAGAGTCCGATTCATTATTAATTGCTAGCGTGAAGGTCTGGCCAATTTTGAATCATAAGGGAGGGGTCGAGGGGGGCTTGTTTTATTGGCTGGTGGCTGGTAGAGGCAGCGGGCGGGAGGAGAATCTGAATTAGATTAGATTTAATTAAGCCATGGGGCCCCCTAACTACACATTGGTATATAAAAAGGCTGTATGCCAGCCTGGTTGTTGTTAGGGAATTCGACAGCCTGCAAGCACTCTCTTACACACATACACCACAGAAGACTCCCTCTGGCCTTCAAGGTCAGGTTGACAAGAAACATGCAGCATGGTGTGTGGAAAAATGAAGAGAATACAGGTTCAGAGAAAAGCCTCCCATGATGGTAGCTCACTACCTAGAACATTCAGATACTCTGATGATTACCAAGCTTTTTGTGCGTCTTTGATACAGCCATTTTCTATTAAACTGATAATGATTACTTACTCTCTCTCAACGATTAAGAATAAAGAGAACATTGCTAAACATTTATTTAATATTTGTAGGTTAACAGTGTTTTATAGCACAGTTCAATATGATATATGGCAGTGAATGTTAGACCTCTTTAACCCAGACACACCTGTAATCTATTCAAAATGTGAAGGGGCAGCAGACCTTTGTTTATCAATGCAAAGTAACATCTTACACATGTGTTTTGAATTTCATCAACCAGTTTGTTTATCCCAACATATTTTCTGAAGCTGACATAAATCATAGCTATATGTAGTTTCTCCATCTTAAAGGGACTGTGAGGAGTTTCTAAGTAATTACAAAAAAAGTCTCACTTTTAGATATATGTCTGATGGAAATACACACTTTAAGATGAGTTTTATAGCAAAAAAATATGTTACCTATAAATGCTAAGCGTGAAGGTCTTTGTGTTTCTCAGCTCAGGACTGGCCTGGATACTCAACTTCGGGAACAAGACAATTAAAACTAGAGCAAATTTATATTATTCAGACACGTCTGAGAGCACCAGGCTGTAAGTAGGGATATATAGCTGGCTATAAAACTACAATACTAAGTTTTCCAAAAATTGCTTGTTGTCACACGTCAAAAACTACCGCTACGTAACTAGAAAGAGATACATTACCTCGTCGCTTTGCATCCTGTAAGTTGTTGAAAAAAGAAGTTGTAAAGCAATGCAGAGTTCTGAGGAAGGTCCGAGCTGCATTCATTAGCATCACTACCTAGAACATTCAGATACTCTGATGATTACCAAGCTTTTTGTGCGTCTTTGATACAGCCATTTTCTATTAAACTGATAATGATTACTTACTCTCTCTCAACGATTAAGAATGGAAGATGGATGTCCCCAGTGTGAACAGTTATTTAGCTCCTGTAATAATCAATTTATTTGCACTTCTGACTGGGGTGTGTCGCTCTAGATCAGCTGTATACATAGTATTGTTAGACTTATATTTACAAAAATGCTGCCATAGTGATAATCACATTCTTCATGTGATATTTGTGAACAACAACACAGGGCGTGCTAACAACAGCTAACAATAGCCTGGTAGATCGGCATGTTTTATTCAGGCTTCAACTGGAACGCCGATCAGTCGGAGATGATGTCACTCCCAGTTCACAGTCGCCGCGGGTGCTCATGGGTAGCAGAGTCTTTATGTCTTGGGAAATAGATTCTCCTCCTAGCAGCTTTAACATTGTAGTTCTAGAGTTGATCTACCAGCTGGATGGTTTTCGACAGAGAATCACATCTGTCCCTGTTGCCTCTAAGGTGGTTTACCTGTCTCTATACTAGGGATGGGACAATACACTTAAACTCACGATACGCTGCACCTCGATATGCCCGGGTCACGATACAATACGTCACGATACAATATCAAAAAAGTAAAAAAAAAAAATATATTACTGTGTAATTACAACTTATTTGTTTTTTGTTTGAGTTGCACACAGGAAAACACAAGGCCTAACAGGCCAAACACAAATAATAACACTCTCTCTAACCCTAGAGAGGTTAGAGAGAGTGTATGCTAATGAGTGGTAGGCTCGTTTTTGCCGTCTTCGTCTTTTTTAATGAGAAAGCCAAAATACTGCCAGACAGATGACTTGAATCCAGGCGGAGCGTCCTCAATTTTGACCTCATTCGACTCCATCATTCGGCTTTTTGGAGGCAAGGTAGTTGGTGCTAATGTTTGTTGTCGTCACTTCTGGTCACATGTGCTATTAGCAGACGTGACGTCTTTATTTCGCGATCCATTTTTTTCAAACTCGATGCATTTCGTCACGTACTGTATCGCGATATATTGCCAAACAATATTTCATCCCATCCCTACTCTATACTGTGTTCCCAAATGGCTGGGCCAAAGAGAGAGGAGCTTATCCTGATCAGAAGAAACACTGAAGAGCTCTTGTTTTAATGAGGTTGCTAACAAATAACTTGTGTACTTTGAACTCTGATGCAAGCCAAATGTCTTAAAACTGATTTGCACACCTGCATTGTAGATATAACCTTTACTCCAGGTCTTCAAAGTCCTAAATTGATGCAAAGGGCTAAGCTTGTAGCCTGACATGTACATCCCCCAAATTGTGATGCAAGTCACAACAGCACAGACTGTGAGCCCTGCTGACTCGCGTTTTGGTAGAACACCGCAGAGTAATGTGCACATCACCAGATAAGTTTAAGTGCTTGAGACTGAGAAGGTCACTAGAAAGTAGGTTAAGCTTAGGTATGAAGGGGAAGTATAGACTCAGTACCGTTATTTGTGAAAGAACAACACAATAACAGAAAAGGACCATATTGTTGTCTGAGCATTATGGAACATTGGATGATTAAGCCCACTCAATGGACAAAATGTTGTTCTTGTATGCATTTGCTACTTGAGTCAATGAGGAACAACAGTTAATCAGAATTCAAATCATTGAACAACTCTTGGACAAGATGATCTTAACAGAGCAGTCGTACATTATAAAGTGCTGTCTATGAGGTAAGACGTGTTTATTTAGAGCAGTAAAGCACAAAAAGTGCTTTGCAGCATTGAAAACAACATTTGTAACATCCCATCCATCAATTCCGTTCAGGGTCGCAGGGGACTGGAGCCTGAGAGCTGACACTGAGCAAGAGGCAGAGCACAATCTGAACTGGTTGCCAGCTGATGGCAGGGCCACATAGAGAGATGGGCTATTCACATAATTGCAATTTGGAGTCACCTGTGAACATAGCAAGCATATTTTTGTTCAGTGGGAGGAGGCTGAAGTACCAGGAGATGGCCCCACATGCATGCAGAGGTCATGCAAACTCCATACAGAGACATGTGCATTACCTGCTACACCACCATGCTGTCCTATTTATAACATAAAGAGCATTTTTTTGTAGTGCTTTGTTTTCCTTCTCAGCTCAGCATGAATTTAACGATATGACCCTCCAAAGCTTAACACTCTTCCTTATTGTAGACATCTTGTAATTATCAGTGTTTGATTACATTTCAAGTGCATGTAAGGACGTTTAATCTTAACAGCATCAGAAAATAAAGTCTTTCAATGATGTAATACTTTGTGGATCAGACATGTAACTCAATATAACAGGGTCACTCCAGTCGACTTTTTGCGGAGCTTTGCACGTCTCCCAGAATTCTCGGAGGCCCTGTTGCTTCAACTTGTGCATGCAGGGGGAATATCTACACTGTGCTAAATGCAATATCCCCCAAGAGCCTGTAAGTCTATGTAAGTCTGGAATACTTCAAAAAGCTCCAGAACGGCCTGCCTGCATTCACTTTCTGGGGATCTAATCCTTACAGATGGAAGCATTTTCAAACCATCGATTCAACCTCTAGACTTTTTTAATGGCAAATGTCTGGCAGGCATTCTGGGCAGTATCGTCAACTGTCTGCATGCTGGCTTGTGGATAGAGATCTAAGGCCTTTAAGGTGGATGAAGGAGTTAACACATGTTTTTAATTTTTTAAGGTGACCACAGAACATAGGAAAAAATCAGTGATGGTTTTGAACTTTTTTATGAGGCAGTGATTTGATGTTTACAGCACCCAGGGGCATTTGTGTAATTTAAACTCCAACAGCTGCTGTAAAATACTTTTATGTTGCACATTTCTCATTAGCAAAGCCCTGCTGCAGCTCATTTGGTAATAAATACAATTCTTTCCTCCCTCTCTCATTGGTACAACAGTGCTAGGTGAAGGCATGAGCAATAGAAACACCATTTATATGAGCCTCAACTGGGGTGCCTGATTGAAATTCTCACCCTGTAATATCAGTCAGCGGAAATGTTTAAGTGCTATTCCCTTATCCCATCTGGAATAATAAGCTGCACTGCTCTTTGGAATTACAGTAGTCCCTTTCCTCATTTCAGGCAGCTCTGCATTTTTTTACGCCTGGCCACGGCTCTCTAAGTAGTTTGCAGACATCCCCCTTTCCCCTCTCGCTACAAACATGGTAATCTGTGACGGCCCCCGGTGTTCCTCTGCCTTCTCTCATCTTCAATGCTCAGCAACCCAAGTCGAGCTTTATCTGAAGCTGCTGTGAGCTCTTATACCCTTGCAGAGAATTATTTAGCTGCCTTGTTCCTTCTCTTGTATTTTGAATAAAGAGGGAGGTTGTTGCTTTTGAACCAAGGGCTTGCAACTATCCTCTGCAGCGTACACCATGCTCTGTTTGTTGTCCTCATCCCTGGATGCTCTTTGGAGGGTGACTGCCACTGTGTTTATTATGTTGAACTCTCATCTCCTGCCTAAATTGAATCACAGTGAACACTGAGAATGTGTCATGCTGTTTTATTCTGTCATATTCACTGTCTGTTCCGTTGGGTCCACAATGAGGGATGTTTCCAGGCAGGTAATTTCAAATCTGACTACACATAAATAATCACATTCAGTGAATCAGTGTTGATTCAATCAAATCTGAAAAAACACTTAATATTGTATTACAGCTAGGCAACCCCACAATACGATACCAGCCCCAATACATGTAATTTGTGAACATTGACTCCTCTTTGAACAGAATCCTCGGCAAATTTTGTTTATTTGAAATAAAAAGAAGCGACTCCAAGGCACTCTCTTTATACTATTAAAATGCCTTTATTTTAACAGCATGGTCATGTAGACCTTAAAAACAAACTTTGACGCGTTTCAGCATCAAGCTTTCACCAGGAAGTCATGCAAACAGATGTTAGGCTGCAATAGGCCATTTTAAAGGGGTGCTCAACCAATAAGAAACTGCCACAAGGACTTAAAGGCAAGGTCTGCAGGTAGTGACAACCAGCAGACCCACCAGCAGGTGGTGTTATTCAGGCCAATAGGCTTCAAAAAAGTTCCCATCCCCAGAAAACCTGCATTGTATCACACAAAGTAGATAAACTCAGTTAAAAACACATCAGAATTCTTGTTAACAACATTTTTACACGGTGGCCTGTATGTTTAGAGACTTTTACTCAGTGTTTAGACAACATCTTTCCTTTACAAGAACACAGTATAATCTTGTTCTTCATTTAGTTCCGGATATGTTGTGGCTTGTAGTTTGTCGATCCAGAATGCCTCCTTTTGGTTCAGTTTTCTTTGTCTGTGGCCTCTTCTGATGGTCAGTAGGATGTGGTCGATGCCTGTGGTTTGGAATGAAGTTGGGTTGCTTTAAAAGGGCCTATTGCAGCCTAACATCTGTTTGCATGAAGGCTTGATGCTGAAACACGTTGAAGTTTGTTTTTAAGGTCTACATGACCATGCCGTTAAAATAAAGGCATTTTAATATTATAAAGAGAGTGCCTTGGAGTCTCTTCTTTTTGTTTCAAGGACTTTTTGAATCCCTTTCCAAAGAGCACCTCAAACAAACTCTGTCGAGTCCAGGTAGCACTCATTTTCTTTTATATTGAAGGGCTGCATTTCTTTTGCAGTGTAGTGAACGACACTGTCTATGAGCGCACCATTTCACTCTGTTTATCTATATTTACTTCGTTGTCACTACTTTCAAACAAATTCGAAATATCGGCTCGTCTGTGTTCATGAGCTCACACCTTGTTTATTTTGTATAAAACCAATATATTCCCGCACTGGGGCTGTGGCATTCGACTTAGGGACCATCGCTTTCATGCCATCATTCATATTGGTGTTATTTAGCTTCAGCTCTCTTTGTGTGTACGCGCGAGCAGCCCCCCTCCCCTTCAAAGATTGAATTAAAGACAGATGCATCACTAGCCCCTGACCGCGCCCAGGCGTTGAGAAGATGGACATAGGGAGCCATCTTCTCATCCAGCTTGTTTAGTAGAAAGAGAGGAGGGAAACAAACACGCATGCATGTCAATTTATCGAGGCCGACAAACTTCCCGAGGACGTTTTTATTTATCATTCGGTTAATTGATTTATTGATTATCGCGACAGGCCTAGTAGCTGCACATGAAAATGCAGTTAAATTCATAACAACAATAACATTGCTAGTGCAGTAACAACAAATGCAGTGACATGTTTCTTTGGTCAAATTGTCCAGCCCTTGTTCAACGTCCATATTTTGTACGATACTGTTACTTGCTGCCTTGGTTGAGTGGTAGTATGTCAGTTAGCCTGACACAGTGTCAATACAGCTTCATTAAAATTGTTTAGAACAAAATAAATCTGAACCTCGGTGTGCTTATAAAATGCTACCAGTGCTATCCATTTGTTAGATATCATTCATTCAATGTCCTTTGTTTACATCTGAGCCTGAGGGCATTTTGGCATCATGGCAGGTGCCATTGAGCAGAGCCACGGCGGTTTAGAATTATGGGATGCAGTGTTCTACTTTTGATGGAGTACTTGGCTGATATTTCAGGCCTGTTTTTATTAAAAAATAATTACTGTAATGATTAAAAAATGTTCTTGGCTGGCGAGTCTGGTGCCAGCTATTTTGTTCTTTAACTACATAGCCATCGAACTTTTGATTTACTGTACCCTCTGATGGTAGCATTTCTCATCCTTTCTTTTTATCCTGCCTCATCCATCCCTCATCTTGACTTTCTCTTTCCCCCACAGAGGCTCCGGGGCAGGATTTTGTCACTCTGGACTATCGTCTACGCTATTATCCCAGCATCACCTATGCCGTTATTGGCAGCGCCGTTATCTTTGTCCTGGTGGTGGCGCTGCTCGCCCTGGTTCTCCATCATCAGAGAAAGAGGAGCGTCCTGTTGCCCAGAGGCGTGAGAGGGAGCTCGTATCATCACCACCACCACCATCAGCCGCTGCTGTTGTCTCGCCTGGTCATCTTGGATCGAAGCCACGTCCACCCAGGAAGTTCAGGTCTCTCTCCGGAGGCATCAAGTACAGCAGGGCAGTATCGGCCCACACCTCAGGCACTGCAGCTGTTGTCTGGAAGTCTCTATCCTTCTGGACTTTCCTCCATGGACTCCCCTCCATCGTATTCACAAGCTGTTCTGGATGTAAGGTGAGCAAATAATGATTTTTATACCTGCAAAGTAAGTTTCAGTATTTAGTCTCCATCTGAAGTGATTAACAAAAAAATAAAGCGAAGTAAAGTCTTATTAGGCTTATATATTTGAAATTTAGTTGATAAAACTTTGAAATAAGGCCTGTGTCTGTCTTTAAAATCCTGCATTTGTTTTGGATTAGTGTTGCCTTGCTTAGATGATAGATGATACACATTTTCATAAATAAAGAATTAGCTATTAGGGCTTCTGAAAACATATGAATTATGAATGATCCCTGCTGTGCAGACATTGAAGAACATGAAACTGTCTAAACATTTTATTATATATTTGTTCTTCATCACCATAATGCTGTATCATCAAACCATGCAAAAGTGATATAGATAAGTTTTTGGATTTACTGACTCTTTACTGACCTACGTCATTGTGAAGTGTGAGCTTTGACAGGAGACAAATACTTCTCTTCTGGAGTTGGACATGAAATGCATAGGCTGGCAGGCAGAGCTTTAGCCTTACAGTCTTGTTAGTAAAATAAATCAAGGCAGACTACATGCAACTAGAAGTGCTCAGAAAGCTCCTTTCCTGATTCCTGGAGACGCATCCTGATTCAGACCCCCACAAAAATCAAAACAGTTCCTCCTTGTGCTATGACCAACATTCCTTGAAACTTTCATCAAAGTCTGTTGAAAACCCTTTCAGCTATGTTGCTCACAGACACACAGTCAAACAAACAAATGGACAGGCCCTGGCAAAAAGAAACACAACCTCCTAGGTGGAGGTTAAAGGGACTGTGAGGAGTTTCTAAGTAATTACAAAAAAGTCTCAGTTTTAGATATATGCCTGATCAAAATACACACTTTAAGATGAGTTTTATAGCATCAAAATAGGTTATCTATAAATGCTATTCCTTAGCTTCATGGTCGGGTCGGACAGGGCTGGACTGGCCTGGATACTCGACTTCAGGAACAAGACAATTAAAACTAGAGCAAATTTATATTATTCAGACACGTCTTAGAGCACCGGGCTGTAAGTAGCGATATATAGCCGGCTACAAAACTACGATCCTAAGATTTCCAAAAATTGCTTGTTGTCACACATCAAAAACTACCGCTACGTAACTAGAAAGAGATACATTACCTCGTGGCTTTGCATCCTGTAAGTTGTTGAAAAAAGAAGTTATAAAGCAATGCAGAGTTCTGAGGAAGGTCTGAGCTACATTTTTATTAACATCACAACAAACACACGCTTTGGCTTGGGTGCGTTCAAGTTGTAGTCAGAAGTAGGAATTTCCAAGTTCCGAGTAGGAAACTGCAACTGGAACGTCCCCCAAAGTCGGAATTTCCTACTGGGAACTCGGTGAAACCTCGCCATCCCCGAGTTGACAATGGAAGATGGATGCCCCCAGTGTGAACAGTTATTTAGCTCCTGTAATAATCAATTTATTTGCTCTTCTGACTGGGGTGTGTCGCTCTAAATCAGCTGTATACATAGTATTGTTAGACTTATGTTTACTAAAATGCTGCCATAGTGATAATCACATTCTTCATACAACAACGCAGGTCGTGCTAACATCAGCTAACAATAGCCTGGTAGATCGGCATGTTTTTTTCCGACTTCAACTGGAACGCTGATAATTCGGAGATTATGTCACTCCCAGTTCCGAGGTTACTGGAACGCAGCATTACGACAGTCGCCGCGCGTGCTCATGGGTAGCAGAGTCTTAATGTCGCCAGTAACAGATTCTCCTCACAGTCCCTTTAAAGCACTGCCTGGTCAGTCGCTATGACCTGCAGTAACCAGCCATACAGCAAAAAATTAGCATGTTTTTTTTATTATTATTCAGCCTTGCTTATGGCATTGTAGCTATTATTAGCAGCACAGTTTTTTTATGCTTTCAAATTACTTTTCATCTGTTCATGTTGGGTTTCTCATGTCTTTTTTATCAACAGCCACAAATAGAAAAAGTAGAAAGCATCTAAAAATAGAAATACACTCCCATTGTTCACATAAAAGTCAGCTTACTAAAGTGATGTCTTGGATGACATTGTTATCCATCTAGTAAAAACATCCTACAAAACATTTGCTTACTAAATTTTATGAATCACCATTGCCTGTGTTGTGTGTTTTATGACAAAATAAGGAAAAAAGCTGTCAAAGAGAGCTGCTAGACACTTAGTTTGTGATTTAATTTCCCAATTCATTTTACTTAGTGGCAGGTTACGTCCTGGCTTACTCAACAAGTGGATCCTAGACATATCTAAATAAAAAACAGTTGTCACTAAAGACAGTGTAGTGGCAACTTAAATCCAAAACATAAACTCCCCTTGCCACTTCCTGCAGGACTGGAAGTGTCTGACACGTGATTAACTTGCAGAGCAGCTTTCAGTGTTCCAGTGACCAGAGTAGATGGATTTAAATGACCAGAAAAAAGCGATATATGCCTTGAAGAAAAAATGTAAATGAAAAGGTTGCACATCACAAAAAAAAAACTCTCAGCAAAATTAAGTCCGTACGGTCAGAAAACCGTTGCTCCAAGCCCTGCTTCAAAGCATCCTTCCTCCACGGAGCCACTCTCCTCTGCACCTGCACATGTCCGTCTATATCCTACTCCGCCCGTCAGCAAGCCAAAGCCCCGCCCCCAGGCTACGTAAACTTACCCCCAGAACTACGATTCATAAAAATAAAATGCAACTCCCACAGAAATTGAAAATATATAAATATTTGACATTAATTAGCAATATAAGATACCAAAACTCTGGGGATTAAACACACCTAAGGACAATTTTTTCTTACAGAACAATCATACTGCACCAACATCCACTAACAGACAGATTAGTAATGCATACTGAAACTGAACATGTTGGAGACCAGTCAGTTTAATATCCCATTGCCCAAACTGAGATTGATTTGTGTTAATCTCAGCAACAAGTATCTAAAAAGGAGTAGTGTAAAAATGTCTCAAAGCTGTAATCCAACCAGTCTGCTTTTGGAAAAATGAAAATGTTTGTTAATCGCAGATGTAACTTCATCTTTAACTTTCATCTAAAAAGCCAGTGCAGGCAGTCTAGTCCTCTCTGTCCCTCCTGTAACTTACCCAGGTTTGCCTTTTTATCCTTCATCCTGATTAACTTGTAGAAGACTGTAATCCCATTTAATTACATCCTCCCATGAAGTGAAAGCACACATATTACGCTCCAATCATTACCCCTCTTCTTCCTGACTCCGTGCAGTCTGGTCTTTTTTCAGTCTTTTTTGGACAATAGGTTTTTTTTCTTAGTGCAAAAAGTGTGATCAGTACATGTGTCATTAACTTTTGAAGTGTAAATAGAACAGGGTTTAGTAGAGAACGCCTTTGTCAAATTAGAGGACTGTGAATCACAGTGACCTGGGTCTCCTTTTCAGCGTTGCCAGATGGGAAATATGAAATTATCGAACCAGAGTCTCTAAATTATCGTATTTTGGGGGGAAATTATCGTACACCTGATATGATCAAAGTAACTGTCTTATTGTTGCCTGAAGTCACATTTGATCACTCTATTTAGTGTCCTACAGGCACTTTTATGGGCATTCATCGCCCCACATCAGCAGCGTTTGATCAGCAGCTCCAGGCTTGCTCACCCTCGTCCTGTCCTGCAGTGCTCATTTTTCTCAACTGACTTCCTGTCTGAGCTCCTACGAGCATGATTGGCTGTCAATCAATAACAGCAATGAGTGAAAACCTGGGGACAGCACTAAAATGTGAATTTAAACCCAAATATCATGACTTTTTTGTAAAACTTTTGTTTTAAAAGTGTAGATAGAATATGGAGTCACGCTTAAATGCAAAAGAAAATTTGCTTTGGAAAGATTTTGTTCATGATGAATTGTAGTAAAGTGTAGAGTTTGGCTGTGGGGACAGGCAAGAAATGCTATGTGTTAGTGTTTTGGATGCCATTTTAAAATATTTAAAAAATATATATCTGTCATTTCTACAAAGATTAATGTGTATGGTGTTTAGTATAATAATAAAACATAACTTGTGATATACTATTACTTGTGTTCATACATTTAATATACAATAATATGCTGGGGACAGAAATTTCACTCTTTTGGCGGAATCGCCCCCGAGCACTTTGTTTTTGCATAGTTAACTGACCATTACACTAGATCAGAGAGAGTAATAGACTTGTTTCTAAACTAAAACAATGAGACAAAACAATTTAAAATATCATTTAGGACAGTCAGCTGTTGTTGACATGGTAACATTAAGCTGCGACACCCACAGTCTCACTGGGGAAACAGTGCACATATCATGTTGACGTTGTGTCATCAGTTCGAGATGATCATGTTTTTCTGAATTAAAACTCTCCATATCTGTGCCTCAAGTGTCCTCCAGTTGCGCACATTGCTCAGCGTCGAATTATCTTTACAGCCTCAGTCCGAGCACAAGTGGATATGAGTATGTGAGCTCAAGGTTTAACAGCAAATTAATCTCAAGTCTTCATTTTTCAGTTTGCACAGTGAAGCTACTTAGATTTTCAAGGATGTGATTATTCTTTCACAATGAGATCCCCTTTGGCCTGCGTTATCCTAGAGTGTAAAACATTTATAATTCTATTTTTCAGTGACCTGGGAAATGATCCAAAACCCAGGGACTCTAATTAAGTCCTTTTACCATATTCATGCTAATGAGTGAAATACTAATATTACTGCATTTATCACTTTAATTCACTGTTGCACTTTAGTTTTGAATAAATGTATTCCTTTTATAAACTTATTTTTAAACCAAGTTAATAGGAAGTTTTATGTATCAACTGTTTCGTTGTCTATCTGATTCTCTTGCCTTTTATTTTTATTTTTTTATTTTGTATATATATATATATATATATATATATATATATATATATATATATATGTATATGTATATATATATATATATATATAGAGAGAGAGAGAGAGAGAGAGAGAGAGAGATTTTTTTTACTGGTACAATATAATTTATTAAATATACATAATGGAATGATTCACTTTATCATTGCGGCTTCAGAAGAGCAAATTTCAGGAATAGTGGGGGAAATAAAAAAATCTATATCCTTCCTAAATCCCCTTTTTTTTAATCAATATTTATTTACAGACACTTGTTTGAAAAGATTTTTTCCTGTTTTGTTAGATAAGAGAAGCCCAAGTTTGGATGTTAAATGTAATTTTGTGTATTTAATTTTCCTCTTCTTCCTTTTTTTCTTTATGCTTGTGTTTATGTATCTTCTATCATTAGTTCAGTTCAGTACTGTTCAGAAAACTTTTTTTATCCCACAAAGGAAAATTAATTTGTAGCTTTCCATTGTACAGCCTTGCATACAGTCAGTCAACAACATAAATAAATAATCAATCAATCTGTCAGGGAAACATATTTGAGCATGGGACAAAGGGAGATGTCCAGATATTGACTATATATACAATTGTAACGCAAGATAAAACAAGAAAAGATTTAAAATAAAAAAAGTAAGGTAAAAACAATACAGTGTAAAAACTGTTAAAAATAAACAGGAAAAAATGACTTTAAAATAAGTTATGTTATGATTGAAAAATATTTCTGAAAAATGCATGAACCTTTTCATGCATGAATTATTAAATCACGAAGGAATATTTCTTTAAATGTTGGTTTTCACTTTCTTTCTTTTTTTTGTTATAATTTTTTTATTGATTTCCAAATCAGAAGTCACATACAATAATGTTCATTGCATGTATTAAGTTTTGTTTTTTTCCCTAGATAAACAATATGAACAAAAGACAACCTTAGTAACAAACAAACAATTACCTTTTTATTTTTATTTTTTAAAAACAGTTCAGAGCATGACAACAGAGCTGACATGACAGTGTACTAGTCCATCACATACATCAACCACCATCATCAGAAATGTTAAATACCAGTATCATCAACCAGTATCATCTCTCATCTCTGATTTTTATATAATATGAAATGCTCATAAAGCTTATTCTTTAAGACACTGGGTGTTCATTTATCATCTGAACTAGGAAATGTAAGCATATTGTCTGGCACAAACCATTTTTTATGATTTTCTTTTTTCCATGGCACAGTGCTATTCGTTACTTTAAATGTTGGCGAGTGGGTTTTATAAACTTTTAACCAAACTTTTAACTTTTTTTTTATTTTCTTATGAACATTTGGAGATAGATTTGTGCCCAACAGTGGCAAAATGGTGAGATGTTCAATAAGTATGATGTGAAGATATCTTTTTTTTTTTTTTTTTTTAATGTATTTTTGGGCATTTTGTGCCTTTATTGATAGGAGAGAGACAGTGGATAGGTTTGTGAAAGGGGGAGAGAGAGTAGGGGAAGACACTCTGCAAACTGGTCACAGGTGGGATTCGAACCTGGACCAGCAGGAGCAAGTACATGGGGTGCCTGGTTGCTAACCGCTCCGCCAAACCAGCACCCCATAGTGAAAACTGTTTAATACCAGTACCATCAATTAATTATGAACTAGAAAAATGTAATCATATTGTCTGGCACAAACCATTTTTTATGATTTTCTTTTTTTATGGAACAGTGCTATTGGTTACTTTAAATGTTGGGGAGTGTTTTTTGTTTTTTTTTTATTTTCCTTTTATTAGGGAAAGCAAAACATTGCATTTTATTTCGATTATTCTCGATTATCTTGGTGTTCATTGTCCGTTCCAAGAAGGCTTGTGTTTTGCCAAAAAGTTAGGACAGCTTTCACATGCTTCAAGAAGTCTTTCAGAAGATGCTTTCCTGTTAATTATGATTTTAAACAGTGTAAGTCCAAACTCAGAACCTAGGAGAGAAGAGAGATGTTCCTTGGAAGATCCAGGGATCATACATCAGAGTAGTGCATTCTCATGTTAACAAACAAATTACAGTAAAAGACACAAAAGACGTGATTCAGGCATATTATCAAAGTTTGTTCAACTAAAATCAGATCTTTTCGTTTTACGTACTCAGCCCACTTCGACCAGATTCTGTAAAATCTATCCTTTTGTAATTTAAGGGAAAAGGACAATTTTTCCATTATGTAGATTTGGTGTACAATTTCAATCCATTCCTCAATGGTGGGCGGTTCCACCTTTAACCATTTTCTAGTAACAGCTTTTTTACTCACGACCAAAAGTACCAAAAGTAATTTCTTATCATTACAACTCCAGTTTTCAAAAAATAGATCACCAAAGTACATACTTTCAAAGGTAAATGGAATATTCACACCAAATATAAACATAATGTGCTTGTGAATCTCCTCCAAATATTTCTTAATTGTTCGGCACTTCCAGAAAATGTGAAAATGATTAGCCCCGTTGGTCCCGCAGAGTCTCCAACATGCATCATCAGTGCCCATATGTCGCTTTTGAATGGGTGTAACAAAGAATGTTATAATGTTCTTCCAACTAAACTTGGGCCATGTATTTGATCCTGTAGAAGCCCACTGTAGGAGAGTGGGTTTTATAAAGTTTTAACCAAACTGAAGTACAAAAAATGATCTGTAATCAGGGCAGTGTAGCATCTATTCTGTCAGTTTTAGGGCTTTTTTTGAATTTCCTGACAACCATTTGGAGATAGATTTGTGCCCAACAGTGACAAAATGGTGAAATGTTCAATAACTATGATGTGAAGATATCTTTTTTTTATGAAACAAGCGGCTGAAGTCATCAAAAGAAACAACAAAATCCCAACTATGCACGGCTCAGTGATTCTGTCTTTTGTAGGGGGGCTTGGGGGTAATGGGTCAAACATGATCTTTGCTAGCTGTTCGCTCCAGTCAGAAATCATAAGATGATCCAGCTCTGATGTAATAGCTCACAGCTCTGACATCATGTTCCTCCTCTCTCTGTTTCCTCTGTTTTCTCCCCAAGTCGTCCGCCCTGGTTTGATCTCCCTCCTCCCCCATACCTCCCAGATGGGGAGCTTCCATCGGAGGGTGAGCTGCCTCAGTATGAAGACCCACAAGATCCTTTGAGCTGCCCTGCAGAGCATCCCTCCACACCCAGAACTGTGGCCTCGAGCGCACAGACGAGTGCAAACCCCAGAGAGGAGTCGGACCAGCTGTAGCCGCTCTTTTGTAGACTCTAAAGCCTCTGAGAGTGAAGGACTGAAGAACTGAAGGACTGCAGGAGCCGGCTGCAGGGCCACGTAAGGCTGGGACAGTCCAGAACAAAGAGGAGGAGAATCAACAGAGACTGAGAGACTGCGGGCTAAACAGAGCCTGCCACTCACTGCCTTCACATTGTTTCACTGTTGAGCTCCCTCCTCAGCGCTGAGCTTATGTGCAAGCTCCCCCTAGTGGTGTTATTGCTGAACTACACCTTCATCTGTTACTCATTCAAACGATTCAATGGTCATCCATCATAGTAGGTCAAAATAAAACACACTTCAAGAGTTAATTTGTGTGTTACCTGGTGACCTACTACCAAACATGAACATGCTGATAGCTTTGACATGGTCCCTGCTTTTATGGAGTGGAGCAACATGGTTGGCTGTTCTCATTTACTTTAGATAATGTGACCATTTTCAAATACAGATTAAACTGTATTACATATTCTTATTGTTTTGAAATATCTTGATCTACACTGATTCATGGTACTTCCATTTCAAAACTGGATATACACAAATCCTTTCAGCAATGACATGTTGTTGCCTTAATCGTGCCAAATTTGATACACATTGAAGCTCACTTGGTGGCCACAGGGACACATTATCCCCATAACAGCTTCCCATTTGGCCCCTAGTGGAAAAATTGAGGATACCCTTTTCTGTTACATCTCTAAAGCAGTTAAAGTCAAACTGAATGAAATGACAAAACAGTTCAATCAAGAATGACTGCATTTTTCAGGAACTCGTCAAAAATCTACCCGTCTGCCATTATTAGCAAATATATAGCCCAGGGATTAAAGTACAAAGAATATGACAGCCTCTGAAATAAGTAGCCAATGAATTTAGAGATGCTACGAGGAATTTCTAAGTAATTACAAAAAAGTCTCACTTTTAGATATATGCCTGATGGAAATACACACTTTAAGACGAGTTTTATAGCATCTAAATAGGTTATCTATAAATGCTATTCCTTAGCTTCGTGGTCGGGTTGGACAGGGCTGGACTGGCCTGGATACTCAACTTCAGGAACAAAACAATTAAAACTAGAGCAAAATTATATTATTCAGACACGTCTTAGAGCACCAGGCTGTAAGGAGCCATATATAGCTGGCTACAAAACTACGATACTAAGTTTTTAAAAATTGCTTGTTGTCACACATCAAAAATTACCACTACGTAACTAGAAAGAGATACATTACCTCGTGGCTTTGCATCCTTTAAGTTGTTGAAAAAAGAAGTTGTAAAGCAATGCAGAGTTCTGAGGAAGGTCAGAGCTGCATTTTTATTTTTATTTTTATGCGAAATTTGGAAGTGAAATAAAAACCTAAAAATAAAAAGTACATGAAGATACAGTAAAAACATTTATTTTAGATCTTACTTTCATGTGAAGAAAAAAATGACCTTTGCACACATTAGATTGATGAACCCTGTGTTATCGATTATGAAACAGACTAAAGGTGTAACTTCATTGTCAGCTCCTGCTCTGCCCAAATCAACAGAATTCTTCTGTCATTACCAGGAAGTTTCGCTAAAACACCAGATATCTTTAACATAAAGTTCTCTCCTTCCTCAAGTGTATGTAGGTTTTCTCAACATTGAAGTTACAATTCTAATATAAGAGTTTATCTTTATGTATCCCTTTAGAGGACTCCTTTGGGAAATTGAGATTGCAGCATCACTGTATGAAACAATAAAGTAGTTGGCAATAGTTTCACCTCCCAAATTCTTTCAACAGTCCTAGGCAGTACTAGGCAATAGTTTCACCATAGTACATTAAAAAACTCTGCGAATGCTAAAATCTTTCTGGCTAGAGTAACATGGCATTGGTTGCTTTTAGAGGTGGCTTGGTTGATTATGTGGGACAATCAGAGCACTGACGAAGGGTCAGTTGTCACTCAACTGGCAAGGAAGGGGAGTTTTGTTTTAATAATAAAAAAACATAGCATATGCATGCACAGGACAAGATTGGCAAAGAGATCCACTGCACCACTCTTACAGGGGAAGCTATCGTGGACACAAGTCACAGAATCTAAAACACAATTGCAATTTTTTGTGTATAAATTAAAGCAGTCAAACAAAGACATCCAAAACAATAAGAGGTCCTTTTTTATTTGTTAGCAACATTGAATGGCATTTACTGTAGTAACTGTTCGGTGGTGCTCCATGCTAAGCCTTTAGTTAACAACAATAGGGCAACGCTTGCCCACAAGTTCAGGCAGACAACTCAAGCTGTGCTGAATTTAACTGGATTGTGCCTTTATAAGCCAACAGTAATTATCCAAGCTGTGTTTCACAAGCAGCAAGATTCTGGTTTACCTTCTCTGCTCTTCCTTTGCCATCCGGGCTTTGCATCATTACTGCCATCTTACTTTTAAACCTCCCAAACATCCACCTTAAGGCTTCAGTAAGAAGTTCAAAGGGGCTTTCACACCTGGATTGTTTGGGGGAATTGCTTCAAAAAGAGTGGGGATTTCTAGCTTGGCCCAGTTGGATTGGACATATGTAAACACAGCAACCAAACGCTGTCTTAGTACACAACAATCAAGCCAGAATTCCTAGAAGAGGTGCTTTGGGCTTGAATGCAATCGAAGCTTGAAGTGGTTCATTTCCAGAGAGAATGCAAACAAACATACTAACAGGCTAACTCGTCACACTACAGAAGAAGTAGCAGTTGCAATAGTAGTAATAGAAGTATGGCTATCACACAACTTCTGTGTCAGATAATTTCCTGTCTTATGGACATTGAAGTGGGAGAATTTGTCCTTTTCACTTCTTAAACCTCAACTTTACAAATATTTGACTGTTTTCACTTTGCTGACACTTTTTAACGTGTAACAGTTACTATGTTTTCAGGATCATTGTGTGTTTACCATTGTGGACATCAGCAAGCATTTAAAAGTCCCTCACAGCTAAGGTTAGCTTGGAAGCTAGCATCCCATAATACAGAATACAACCAGTTAGCAAGAGTGCACGGGTCATCTCGTTTTTTTTTTGTTGTAATGAATGGCTGCCAGGTAGCAATTTCAGTGCCATCTTCAGCTTTTTTTTTTTTTTTGTTGAACTCTGAGGAGCTGTGAATGACATCATATTACTGAAGATACTCTTACTAAACTGGAACTCAGACTTCAGTGGGCGTTCCTGGTGACGCATCCACCTTGCAACTCAAAATATCTGACAGTTGAAATCAAATGGAAAGCCTCAATTCATGCCAAAAGAGACATGCAAATCCAAAATGCAACTAGGGATTAATTTTCATCTGCATCTTAACCTAAAGTTATGTTTTGCTGCAGTAAATGTTTGAGGTGTTTTCACACTTACAGAACAGTTGCTTTGTTCCATTTCAGTTGAAAAAATGCTACAAGTATGAATATTTCCTTTGGGTTTTGTCATGTTCACATGGCTTTGTTTTGAAGTGAGCCAAATCACAGAAAAAGACAGGGCTTGCCTTGTGGCATTGTATCGCAGCCAGCATTGCCATTATCATGAGTTATATGAAGGAAGCTAGCTTGCTTAATAACAACAAAGCTAGTCATTTTTTGACTGATATCAAATGTCTCATAAACAATTTTACAGAAGACATTATTCATAAATGTCTGACACCCTTTATAGTGGAAGTGCAAAGAAACTCAGTGCACAAAGAAGAAGGCCTTTCTCACTAAGAGGAGTCAAAGACAGATCATACAGGACACCAGATAGCATGGTGATTTATTACACTGTAACTTTCATGAAAGCTGTCTGCAGAGTCAGTAATGAGGAAAAGTTGAGAGCAGCATTAAAAAGGATAAATTGTCTGCTTGAATGAACTCTTAATCCCTGAAATTAAACTTGTTTATGAATTAGTTGCTGTTGTTGTGTCCGGTCATCCCTTACCTGTTGATATTTTCATCTATGCCTACACATAGATGCAATGGGTCAGTTGTGTCCTCATTGTAAATGAACTATCCCACAGATCAGAGCAAGCCGAGACCACCTCTTCCAGGTGAGCTTGGCAGAGTTCTTTGTATTTAAACAGGATTGATGGCAGTGTTTACATGGTATGCAGGGCTCCAGAGTGCAACCATTTTGGGCGCACATGCACCCAAAATTTATGTGAGTGCACCTAACATTTTTTTCTTGGGCGCACTGGTGCACCAAGAAAAAATGTGAGGCGCACTTTTAAGAATTTAAGTTGACAAAAGTAACTGCTGTAGCGGAAAAATCCACCAAAAATGGACAAGACACAGCACCTGCTTCCTCTTTTTTCTCTGTCTCTGCGTTGCATCGTCACAGGCTGAAGGGTGCAGACCTGCCCAGACACATGCACACACACACACACACGTACGCACACACACACAGCCCACAGTAATCATCCAATCTGCCAACGAGCCCAGATGGAGCCTGACTGTGGTGTCAGGTTTCAGCACAGAGCGGTAACTCTGAAGAAGCAGTGAAGCTCTGCCAAATTTGACTTAGTGACTGTCAGATAATTAACAAACACCAACAAAAACAAGTTAAACTGAGTAAATAAAGACAAGAATTTCTTTACTTATTTACATTATATACATATATATATATATATATATATATATATATATATATATATATATATATATATATATATATATATATATATAAGTATATATATATATAAAATGGTGACTTATGGCGTTAAAGGTGACAATCTGAAAAATTTGGGTGCACTTTTTGGGTGCAAAAAGTTAGTCTGGAGCCCTGGTATGCAAACTTTTCCATACAGGGAACGCCCACTTGTATCAGAGCAACTCTTCAAATCAATCTTGGTGTGGATATGAACGTGAATAAAAACAAACGCAAGTTGTCTGACTAAACTCGTCGAGCTTTTCCAAACGAGCAGCAAAAGTTTGCTTGTATGCTTTTTTTCACAATACTCTAGATTGAGCATCTTTATTTGGTTAACTTAAAGTTGAAATGTGAGGACCACAAAGTAATAATAAACCATGTTAGACAGGTATTCTCAGAGCATTCATCCATATTTATGTTCCATAAATCATTCCAGCGAGTGAGAGATCCACCTCTGTTGACTAAGATATGATCACTGTTAGGAGACCATTATTGTTTTATAAGTTTAAAAACAAAAAAGAAAAAAGCACAGTCATCTTAAAGAGGCCTTCTCTGCATGATTGTTGTTTGTGCCTTTGTTTAAAATTGACAAACTGATTTAAAACACATAAAAATGACCATACATTTGATTGTATCTGTTCTCAGATCTGTTCTATTCTCTGAATAAGTTTTTATATAACTCCACTTCTGTTTTTTGAACGCTCCTCAGTAGTATTAGACAACAAAGCTCATATCTGAAGGATCTGTGTTTATACATGTACTGCCTGTTTTGTATTTGATTTTTGTTTAATTCTAAGAAGTTTGTTTGACACTGTACATAGCATTTAGGAAAGGAGGAGTGATATTTAAAGGTTTAGAGTTTAAAATAAAACATGAATCTTTTAGTGTGTTTGTATATTTCATCTTATTTGTCCTTTTGGAACAATAAAAAAACATTAAACCAAAGACAATCATTATTAACCCCAAAACACCTTCCAAATGAATGATTCCCAACTGTTCTTTCATTGAGTTTATAAAATTGTAATAGGGTTTATTGAGTTTAAGTGTAACCTTTGTTATTTGCTGTAAAACTGGAGAACATATCTCAGGTTAAAACTCATACCAGAGCGTCTCCTCTGTTCTTTGTGCCTACATTTGTTCATGTGACTTGTTTAAGATTAGTTTCATTTTGCTGATTCAGTGAGGTTATTGACATATCTGTGACGCTGCCTATCTGGTTCTTTTTATCCCTTGTATTCTGTATATTGAAAGTAATATAAAGTTGTCTCTCAAATTCTCTGTGTATGAGTCTTTCTGAATCAAATATATTTATAAGCAAAGCTAATACAGATTCAAGAAAAAGTCTGTGAACCCTTTGGGATTACTTGGATTTCTGTTTAAATTGGTCATAAAATGTGTTCTGATCTTCATCTAAGTCACATCATCAGACAAACAGTCTGCTTAAACTAATACAGCACAACAATTATACATTTTCATGTTTTTATTCGACACAATATGTAAACAGTCACAGTGCAGGGTGGAAAAAGTATGTGAACCTTTTGGTTTAATAACTGGTTGACCCTCCTTTGGCAGCAATAACGTCAACCAAACGTTTCCTGTAGTTGTAGATCAGACCTGCACAACGGTCAGGAGGAGTTTTGGACCATTCTTCTGTACAAAACTGTTTCAGTTCAGCAATATTCCTGGGATGTCTGGTGTGAATCGCTCTTTTGAGGTCATGCCACAGCATCTCAATCTGGTTGAGGTCAGGACTCTGACTGGGCCACTCCAGAAGCCGTATTTTCTTCTGTTGAAGCCATTCCATTGTTGATTTACTTCTATGATTTGGGTTGTTGTCCTGTTGCATCACCCATCCTCTGCTGAGCTTCAGTTAATGGACAGATGGTCTGAAGTTTTCCTGTAAAATGTCTTGATAAACTTGGGAATTCATTTTGACAGCAATCCGTCCTGGCCCTGAGGCAGCAAAGCAGCCCCAAACCATAATGCTTCCTCCACCATATTTCACAGTTGGGACGAGGTCTTGATGTTGGTGTGCTGTGCCTTTTTTTCTCCACACAAAGCGTTGTGTGTTCCTTCCAAACAACTCAATTTTGGTTTCATCTGTCCACAGAATATTTTGCCAGTAGTGCTGTGGAACATCCAGGTGCTCTTTTGCAAACATCAAATGTGCAGCAATGTTTATTTGGACAGCAATGGCTTCCTCCGTGAACTCCATTCTTGTGTAATGTATCACGTATTGTAGATTTGTCAACAATAATGTTGGCATGTGCCAGGGACTTCTGTAAGTCTGCAGCTGACACTCTAGGATTCTTCTTCACCTCATTGAGCATTCTGTGTTGTGCTCTCACAGTCATCTTTACAGGACCACCACACCTTGGCAGAGCAGCAACAGTGCTGAACTTTCTCCATTTGTAGACAGTCTGTCTTACTGTGGACACATGGACATCAGGGCTCAAATTAGCTCTTGGAGAAGTAATTAGCCTAGAGGTTCACATGCTTTTTCCACCCTGCACTGTGACTGTTTACATATTGTGTCGAATAACAACATGAAAACTTGTAATTTTTTGTGCTGTATTAGTTTAAGCAGACTGTGTTTGTCTAGTGATTTGACTTAGATGAAGATCAAAACATATTTTCTGACCAATTTAAGCAGAAATCCAAGTAATCCCAAAGGGTTCACATACTTTTTCTTGCAACCGTATGCCACAAGGTTTTGCTCCTGATATACAAACTGCAAATCATAAATCCACATGTGATGACAATGCAGTTTCAATAGTGTTTTTATCATTTATCTGGTCGTATTCAGATGTTTTTTTTGTAATTTGTTGATCATATTGAGTAGAAAGAGGTATTATAAAAAGATGTATCAATCATGATACAATTGGCTTTATAGGGTTAAATGCCCACTCATCTTCAGCTTGTCCAGCCTTTGGACCCTTTTATAATGAAATTCCTGCTCAACCACTTAAATGCATCTCAGGAAAAATAATTTTAGGGAGACTAAACATAAAAAACACAGCAGGGTAATTGAACAAAAGGCTGTGCATAAAAAGGAGCAGTTTTCTTACCAGAGTGCTTAATAAGCAGCCTCTGGTCATCTTAAATAATCCAGGATGCAAGGCTCAGCAAGTTTCAACTTTGTAGCTTTGAGCAACCTTTTTTTTCCTGGCACATATTGGCATGGCCTTGTTTTGGGTCATTAACCATAAGTATGAGATCACTTCAAGTCTCCAGCATGTGTTTTTCAGATCTACTCTGCTGCATCCCTGGAGCACCTGCTCCTCTGCTGGCAGAAGCCACCAGGACATTCTTTTTTTTACTTTATCTGACCAAGGAAAACCTACAATTAGTACAAAATTGAATTCACATCAATGCAAAATAGCCTCTTTACCTCGTGTTACAGTGTTATGTAGCACTTTTTAACCCTTTCATACATGAAATATTAACTCACAAAGGAATACCTTTAAAAATGTTTATTTTTACTTTCAAATGAGTTAATGGTCATAGCCATTTTTTCAATGTTACATTTTGAGGGAGTTATCTGTCCATTATAGTGGACACCATGCATACACTGTACAAATGGTAATTTGGTGGATTTGGTTGACAAAGATCAACAAACACATGTCTGTGACAAACATTTATTAAGAGTAAATAAAAGAAAAAGCAAAATCTGAAGTTTATGTATTTTTGCTGTTTAATCAAACTATTTGCTTGTGAATTACACCAACATTTTGACATGAAAAATACAAAATTATTTTGAAATTTTAATACAGACATTATACCCAATTTGCTCTTTATCAGCTACTTTGGATTTCTGATGCAAAATCTTGATATGGTAAAAAAAAAAAAATGGGCAAAGATAATATTTCTGTGACTTAAGACAAGGGTTTGGGAATTTACCACCTTGAATTTGGACATGGTACCGCAATCTAAAGGGAATTACATTTAATTAACATATCTGTCTACTGTAGTGAGCAACATGCATGAAAGGGTTAATGACTAGAACCATTACTGGGTAGCTGTATAACTTACAGTAGTACTGCAATGATATTAACTTTTTCATCAGTTGGTGGTGAGAGAAATCAACATATAAAACAGTTTAAATTTTACAGCTAAAAATCAGAGTCATTCTCAGTATTAACCAGAAAGATCTTCTTGTCCTGGATGGGCTGTTAGAGCTGCATCACTATAGCTTCTAGCTAGTAGTGCACCATGGTGAATAAGAGCGACGCAGCAAACTGTACACACTAAAAAATGTTGAGTTATTTTGGTAACCCAATTTATGTGTTGCTAGTGTTGAGTTAAATTTTTGGGTTCCTGTGTCTGTTCAATAAAGCTGGTTATTGTGAACTGCAAAATCTGTATCCCCTCTAGGTCCTAACTGCCTCTGTGTCAAACTACTGGGAATGCTAAATGGTGCAACCCAATAGTTGGGTAACCCTAACCCTAACCCAACATTGTAGTTAGCATAAACCACTTTTGTGTTAAATAATACAACCCAAAAATTGGGTCGAAAAAAAGAACCCATCCTGTTGGGTTAAAATAACCCAAGAAAGGAGTTTGTCCTTTTCTGAACCAGCAGTTGGGTTAAAATTTGGTTATTTTTTAACCCAACTGTTTTTAGTGTGTGTGCTACTGTAGCTAAATCAACTAACTACTGTCACAGCTTTGGGTATTTGGTAAAAGAGGCTTTCACATTTCTTCTTTAGTAGCTTTGTTCTAGCTAAAAATGTTTTGACGGTTAAATTGAGTTAGTTAAAAGTACAGATATTAGCTTCTCTTGATACTAATTAAATAAGTTATTCTATTACTTGCTATGTAGTTAAGTAAATTATTTAAACTCCTGAAGAGCTTAACCAACACTGCATGACTAAAAAAACACTAGACAGACACAAAAAAAAAACAGAAAATTGTTTGAAACCTCAATACATTCTCTAAATTCAGCAACACAAACTAAAACTTGACAGGTTACAAGTTTATAACTTAACTGAAATAAAAAATGTGAGGGGAAAAAAGAAATTATCCTACATCTGTAACTTCTATTAAGTGCAAAACATGATGTTCTTGAAGGTGTTATAAGGATCTTCAGCCACAACTGTAAATTAATGTACAAGAAACTACTAACAGAATTTTTTTCAGAAAACGCAGTCATTACTTTTTGGCAAATAAATCTGTAGAAGTTTCCATGGTACACCTAGAACTACTGTACAATGTTTCTCCTAAATATATGTATTTTGGGGCTTTTGGCCTTTTTTGCTAACAGAGAGACAGCAGATAGATTTAGAGAGGGGGGGAGTATTATGCGTATTTGTAATTTACCAATGTATAAAACTATGTGAGACATTTGGCTTAAGGTTAGCCTGAATAGCAAATGCTAGAAACATTTTTCCAAAATGTTGGCTAAGAGGCAAAGTGAGCCACATGCTGTGGGGTAAATTGATCCATTGGTTCCTTTTATACCACCATAAGTTTGAAAAGTTATATTGATTAACTGAATCATAAAATACTATTTAATGTTGTTAACCAACTGACTTGTCTGATAAAATACTAAACAGAAGAAAATCATGCTAAGAGTGAACAAGAGGAAAACCAACTGGGGCACAACACCCCGCTGAGATTAAGAACGTAATGACGGAAGTTTTGAGTTAAAGTCGATCAGATCCGTTACAAAGAAGTGAAACACTGACAGGTCAAACCTGCAGAGGTAAATGAAGAAGAGGGATGTTTAAACTTGCTTGTTTCAGCAAGTATAAACTTGTAAAAGCTTTAAATCATATAAGTAAATGTAACTTTTCTGTCAGGATTAACAGTTTTCTTTCTGCCAAGAACTGATTTGGTTTGTGTTTGTTGTTCAAAGCTTTGCTCGCTCTCATTTTACTTTATATGAGTATCTAATTTTCCCAAAAAGTTGTGAAATGTGTCCATTTATGGCATTAAAATTTTTATATTACTGTTTTTTTTCTGTTTAAGTTAGGTTTAAGAAAATAAATGTGACTGTTTGTGAAGTGAACAATCTCTTGTGATCTGACTCTTTTGACAACAATACATTACCTTTTAATAATTCTCAGATTTAAAGTCATAAAGTCTCATGGTCCACTTCCCCACAGACTTGGCTTAACTTACTCCTAACCTGGGGTAAGTTGAGCCACAGGAACGCTTTTATTTTGAAAGGCCACAGTTTCCAGGCTCTTTGTCGCTAATACGTCCTCACAATCTCAGTTGATAGCAAACATTCTTAAATAAGAATTTATGTTTTCATTTTATCTCTGTTGCATTTTTACTTGTGACAACAAAAGTAAATATGGCTCATCTTACCCCACTCTCCCCTATATATCCACAGTATGTTATTTTCTCATCAATGTAACACATTTGCACAATTTGTGCAACTCATGTTTTGCAGAAGGACACTGCCATTGATTGAACAAATTTGATAGTTTTTTTTTTTTTTTTTAAACTCGTCTTAAAACCCATTTTTATTCCTTGGCTTTTGACCCCGCATGAGACTCAGTTCCTGTTTTAGTGTTTTATGGTTTGCTTTTACTTATTGTTTCTACTGTTTTTAAATTAGTTTTAAAAAAATATTGAAAGAATTGTTTTAGTATTTATATCTGCTTTATTTTATCCACTGTTTTTACTTAATTTCTGTCTGTGTTGTTTTGTCTATTTGTGTACTGCACTTTGTTTCAACTGTGGTTATTTTTAAAGTGCTTTATAAATAAAGATGAGTTGAGTTGAGCTGAATAGGCTAAATATTCAAATATATGTAAAGGTTTACAATTTCCTCCTGATAATTATTGAAACATTTATCAAATTGTAAATGTTGTTGTATACTTTGTGTTATTAAAAATGAGTTATTAATCAATATGGGCAACCCTTGTTGACACACCATTTCTGATTTAACAGGTATGGAGCACTGTATACTGTCTCAGCATCATGTTTGTATTCAGTATTGTGATGGTGTCAGCATTCAGGATATAATTTTTGGTTTGAGGACAACACTCACTGATTTCAGACTGACATGTTTAGCTTTTCCTCTCTTCTTGGGACTTAGATGCTGTTTGAAATGCAGTAAGTGATAATAATTTACTAAACATTATGCAGACAGAGGCTTAAGTATATGTTCTAAAGAATATCTTTACAAGCTTGTATACACGTGTTATCTCAGTAACAGAAAAAAAGCCAATGCAACACATTACTTCCATGGCCCGGTCTTGTACTCTGCTGCAGATGAACACCTCTCGTCTTACCTCCATGCTCATGGACCTGCAGTTCTCCTGCACCACCAGCAGATGTCAGCATGTCATCATAAACTGAGTCACAGTATGTGCAGGTATGCTTTTCATGTTTGTTGGCATCACGCTGTTGCCCTGTGTGGATCCAGTTATGGTTTTATCAGAGTACAAGGACATGTTAAATGGCTTTTAGCATTCAGACTAAATGCAGGACTCATGGCAACTATCTACATACATGAAGAAAAAGAGATACATTTTTCTCTGACAGAGATGGTGGATATAAGTTAAGGGGTCAGTTAAATTTTAAAATCCCAAGCATAAGAACAACAGTGAGGAGTTTTTGTTTAACAATACAAGGAGTCAAAATATGGAACAGTCTAGATGATGATCTGAATCAGAGCAGAAATTTAATTCAGTTTAAAAAGACATTTAAATCAGTCATCGTGGAGAAATACAGGAATCTCGAGGGGGGACATCAAGTCTTATGAGTGTAGTAAACAAAGTGCTTTAATATTTGAAAAACAAACAAACCAAAAAAGTGAAACAAAACAGGATGTTCGTGTGTGTGTGTGCAAAGTAAAGTATGTATACATACATATATGCATACACAATGTATGGATATGTAAATTTATATATGAATTTAAAGATATTTTCATGTATACAGGTGTACATAAAGGTGTGGTGTTTAAGTATATATGGATAGTTAATCAGATAGGTAGAGGTATTTATACGTATATAAAAATAGGTAGGTGAATGTTTAAATAGATTTCATAAGTCCATGTAATTTGCTTTCATGACAAGTCTATGGGAGAACAGATGTTGAATACAAATCAAATATGTAACAGGGAATAAGGGATAGGACAAGATAAGTTTTACTTCTTCCTACTCCTTTTTGAGCATGTACATTGTAACTTCTGATGAATATTATAAATTAGTTATGTTTTCTTATTATTTCCTCTTATTATTTTTTTGTGTTGTATATATTTTTGTTATATGTTCGAAATAAATAAAATAAACAAGAAATGAATACATAAATTAATATAATCACACAAATTGCCCCTATTTTCACTGTAATGCCTTTTGAAACCTCCTTCCTTCCACCTCAATATCCGTGTGACATTATTATACATCAGATAGCACGTGATGCCATCTCTGACAGCGCAGGCCCCACTCTGCTCATCTTTTACCCTCCCACACTCTCATATTCACTCCCCTCGTCACCCCTCACCCAGCACTAGGTCCTCTCCCTCAGCTTAAACCCTGAAGCTGGAGGCCCCATGTTTGCTTAGCCCGAGCCCTTAACTACACAGAGTTTGATTAAAAGCCTGCACGCTCCCCTTTTTGCTGTCTGTCCCATCGCTGTCTGCCTGGCAGCTGGTGAAATTTCTAAATATGTTTGCAAATCTTGCTGCTTAGCCCAAAGGAAGCTCAAGAGCCAGTGTTAGCCCATGGGAAATGCAAAGATGATGCAAAAATGCACAAGGAGCTGTAGTGGAAATTTGTCATGGAGGTAGTGAGGAAAGCAATGACGTTCATGCCCACAAAGATGAGCTTTCACCATGGCAATATTCCAGTACAACACCTCGGAGAGACTAGTTTTCCTCTCTTGGGGGTCTTTCGTGTAACATCAGCATAGCCTTTAGCTATTGGATACAGCACAAGTGAGATAAAGCTGGCTAATATCCCACCGACAATAAAGATTTGGATTCTTTAAGCTAGTGCTGAAAAGGGCTCTTGAGGTTTTTTATTGTGTTCGTGCAGTTAAAGATAAAACTTCTCAACAGAGAAGACAGAAGCTCAGCAAGGGGTATTGAAAAGATTTAGCCACATTTTAGTGTGTTCATGGCTCATGCAGTGCTCCATGAAGGCCACTTTAGCTCAAACAAAAAATGAACATGCACGCTGGCTCGTCTGTGGTGCCATAGCTCCGGTGAACTGGAGATAAGACCCCCGTGTTTTCACATGTAAATGGTGTTAGCATGGAGGGGAAGGAGGGTGTATTGTGAGTGTGGAGCAGCTCTGAGGAGCGCTGCTGAGGGTTTGGCTAGCGTGGCCCTTATCAGATGAAGAGCAGGCCTCTGAGGAGGTGTCGGCCAGGGGAGGGGACCGGGGCTGGGCAGGGTTTTTTCTTATTCTTTTTTTTTTTTTTTTTTCAAGGGGGCCAACCGGAGAATAGAACAGCTGGCGGAGTCACGCGTGCAACCCCAAAAACACACAGAGCCCAGACACGCTGAGCACGGTGGGAATCTCCTCGGCTAAGAGATCCACAAACACACAGCCTCTTGTGTTATTATCAGCCACCAGTCAGCGAGTCTGAGCACATAATCACACACCACAGCCACAAACACACATACACACAGGGACACAATCGCAGGGAAATCACAAAGATTCACAAACACACATTTCCATACAGGCGTCTTTACACATCATTAGGCCAACACACACTGAGAGACATGAAAACACTTCCACACACAGCAACCGGCATTTAAGATCCATGCCGGACAAAACAGTTTTATAATGCAGAAGGAAAGTTTGGGTGTGATAATCTGTAGAACTCATGCCTGATGGAAATACACACTTTAAGATGAGTTTTATAGCATCAAAATAGGTTATCTATAAATGCTATTCCTTAGCTTCGTGGTCAGGTCGGACAGGGCTGGACTGGCCTGGATGCTCAACTTCAGGAACAAGACAATTAAAACTAGAGCAAATGCATATTATTTGGACACGTCTTAGAGCACCGGGCTGTAAGTAGCCATATATAGCCGGCTACAAAACTACGATAATTAGTTTTACAAAAATTGCTTGTTGTCACACATCAAAAACTACCGCTACGTAACTAGAAAGAGATACATTACCTCGTGGCTTTGCATCCTGTAAGTTGTTGAAAAAAGAAGTTGTAAAGCAATGCAGAGTTCTGAGGAAGTCTGAGCTGCATTCATTAGCAACACAACAAACACACGCTTTAGCTTGGGTCACGTCTTTTGGTGCATTCCAGTCGTAGTCAGAAGTAGGAATTTCCGAGTTCCGAGTAGGAAACTGCAACTGAAACGTCCTTGGAAGTCGGAATTTCCTACTGGGAACTCGGTGAAACCTCGCCACCCCCGAGTTGACAATGGAAGATGGATGCCCCCAGTGTGAACAGTTATTTAGCTCCTGTAATAATCCATTTATTTGCACTTCTGACTGGGGTGTGTCGTTCTAGATCAGCTGTATACATAGTATTGTTAGACTAATATTTACAAAAATGCTGCCATAGTGATAATCACACTCTTCATGTGATATTTGTGAACAACAACGCAGGTCGTGCTAACAACAGCTAACAATAGCCTGGTAGATCAGCATGTTTTTTCCGACTTCAACTGGAACGCCGATAAGTGGGAGATGATGTCACTCCCATTTCCGAGGTTACTGGAACGCAGCATTACAACAGCATTCCTCGGGATCGTCACTTCCTGGTGCAGCAAAACTGTGAGCAGTAGAAATCTGTCCAGTGGTTCCGTGGCTAAATTCAAAGAAGCCATTCCTACTGCCTTAAGCTCAATAAATTGGCCAACTGATAACTGTGATATTAGTTTTAGCCCTACTCAGCTGGATCAGCTTGTTGATGACTCAGCCAGTCTACTAAGATCCACTTTGGACTCAATTGCTCCACTGAGACAAAAACGTATTAAACGTCAGAGGACAGCCCCTTGGTTCAGCTCAGAAACTCGTACACTTAAACAAACAACCCGTAAATTAGAGAGAATGTGGCGCTCTGATAAAAGGGAAGAGTCACACATACTTTGCCGAGAGAGTCATAATAACTACATGAGAGCCTTAAAACATGCTCGAGCTGCCTACTACTCCTCACTTATTGAAGAAAATAGAAACAACCCTAGATACCTCTTCAGCACTGTAGCCAGGCTGACACAGAGTCAGAGCTCTATTGAGCCTGTGATTCCTCTAGCCCTGAGCTGTGAGGACTTTATGAGCTTTTTTCAATGATAAAATTCTGAAAATTAGAGATAAAATTAGTAACTCTCTATCTCCAGCTGAACCTGTTGTACCTCTAAATGTAGTAGTAGTTAGACCTGAGTTAGACAGTTTCTCTACGATTAGCCTTCAGGAGCTAAATTCTCTGGTCTCCTCCTCCAAATCATCAACCTGCCTTTTTGACCCGATTCCAACTAAACTGTTCAAGGAGGTCTTCCTCTAGTTTGTCCGTTGTTGCTGGAGACAGTAAATATATCTCTATCAACAGGCTACGACACAGTCTTTTAAAACAGCAGTAATCAAACCCTCCTTAAAAAACCTAACCTCGATTCAGGAACATTAGCTAACTACAGGCCTATTTCTAACCTTCCATTTGCCTCAAAGATCCTGGAGAAAGTAGTAGCTGATCAGCTAGGTGACTTCCTTCAAGACAATAGCCTGCTTGAGGACTTTCAGTCAGGATTTAGAGCTCATCACAGCACAGAGACTGCTCTAGTTAAAGTAACCAATGATCTACTCTCAGCTTCAGATAAAGGACTTCTCTCTGTTCTTGTTTTGTTAGATCTAAGTGCTGCTTTCGACACCATTGATCATGATGTTCTTATACAGAGATTAGAGATGTTACTTGGGATTACAGGGACTGCCTTAAATTGGTTTAAGTCCTACTTATCTAATAGATATCAGTTTGTACACGTGAACAACAAGTCCTCTGTGTACACTAAAGTAAGTTACGGGGTTCCTCAAGGTTCGGTGCTAGGTCCAATTCTCCTCTCTATATATATGCTTCCCCTTGGTGATATCATGAGGAAATACTCTGTTAATTTTCACTGCTACGCTGATGATACACAGCTTTATGTATCACTGAAGCCAGGTGAGACAAACCAGTTAGACAAACTAGATGCCTGTTTAAAGGACATCAGATCCTGGATGGCCAGAAATTTTCTTCTTCTTAACTCAGACAAGACAGAGGTTATTGTGCTGGGCCCTCGACACCTTAGAGAATCCTTTTCTAGTGATTTAACTGCCATAGATGGCATTAGTCTGGCACCAAGCACAACTGTTAGAAATCTAGGAGTGCTATTTGATCAGGATTTATCCTTTAACTCCCACATAAAGCAAATTTCAAAACCAGCCTTTTTTCATCTTCGTAGCATCGCTAAAATCAGGCCTATCCTGTCCCAGAGCGATGCTGAAAAGCTAGTCCATGCTTTTGTTACCTCTAGACTGGACTATTGTAATTCTCTGCTTTCAGGCTGTCCCAGCAAGTCACTTAAGATGCTCCAGCTGGTCCAAAATGCTGCAGCATGTGTGCTGACTAGAACTAGGAGAAGAGACCACATTACTCCTGTTTTAGCTTCTCTGCATTGGCTTCCCATTAAATATAGAATAGAATTCAAGATTCTTCTCCTCACCTATAAAGCTCTCAGTGGACAGGCACCAGTCTATCTTAAAGAGCTTGTAGTGCCGTACAACCTCTCTAGAACATTATGCTCCCAAAATGCCGGCCTACTTGTGGTACCATTAATCTCCAAAAGTAGTATGGGAGGTAGAGCCTTCAGTTATCAGGCTCCTCTTCTCTGGAACAATTTACCAACCACAGTTCGGGAGTCTGACACTCTCTCCACCTTTAAAGTTAGACTTAAAACTTTCCTCTTTGATAAAGCTTTCAGTTAGGGACCAGCTCATAGTTTATATATAAATAAATAAATTAGTTCATAAATTAGACTCATAGTTTAGATGTAACAGGTCTAGACTGCTAGGAGGGGTTCTGGCACTATGGGCTCTATCACACACTCTCTCTCTCTCTCTCTCTCTCTCTCTCCCTCCCTCTCTCTCTCTCTCTCTCTCTCTCTCTCTCTCTCTCTCTCTCTCTCTCTCTCTCTCTCTCTCTCTCTCTCTCTCTCTCTCTCTCTCTCTCTCTCTCTCTCAGCATCTGCTTTTGCCCCTTTTGTTTGCTCCTGTACTCGTCTCTGGCTCTTGTCTTGTAGGTGGTCTGGGATCCTTGGTGGAGACTGCCTGCTGCTGTGGAGTCACAAAGCCTCAAAACTACAATTATAAACATGACACATAGTTGACCATTTTATTAGGAACACTCCATTCCCATTATCATTATAGCTATTTATACAGATACCAGCATGATCTCCATATCCATGATCGATACATCTACAGTACCTATATTTTATTACCACATAGGCATGAGGTCCCTCTTGAAAATGGGATGTCACATCTCAAGAGGCCTTCTACACATTTATATTTAACGGAGACAAATATGGTAGGGATGCACTTGTGGTCTGGGCACCCATGAGTTCGTCACTACCATAAATTCTTATTTTCAGTAAGAATATCTAAGATTATACTTCTAGAAAATGATCACCACAACCATTCAGACATGAGGACCCTCTTGAAAATGAGATGTAGCATCTCAAGAGGCTACCCTCTAATAAATCAGACGACAGGTTGATGGTACATGAACCTGTCCCTAATTTTAGTTCTTATTCTAGTCCACTTGTCTCCTCTTACCTCCCTTCCTTCACCGACACACCCAACACAGCATGGTGTGGATTTGCTGTTCATCATGAGACTGGGATCCACATTCAAGATTTCCTGCTGCTTAACAGAAGGTTTTTTCTTGCCGCCATGATGGAGGGATTCATGATTGGCTGTTTGGATTCATGTTGGGTGTTGGATGTATATATTTGTATATATATGTATATGTGTATTTTATATGTATATATGTATCTATGCATATATGTGTATCCATAAAATGAAGAGCTTTATGCTCTATTGTAAAGTGTCTTGAGATAACACTTGTTATGAATTGGCACTATACAAATAAAGATTGATTGATTGATTGATTGATTGTCGCGCGTGCTCATGGGTAGCAGAGTCTTTATATCGCCTGTAATAGATTCTCCTCATAGCACCTTTAAGTAGGAACATCACACCCGGGTCAACCTGCTAATTTACGTCATGACGTCTGTTAACATTACCATGGCATAATATCACGCCCATCCCCTTCGTCTGTAACTTGCGTGACTCTTTGCCATCTCAGCAACAAATTCCATCTGCCTTTGTATCATCAGTGCCGAGTTTGTACATTTTTAAAGAGGGACAAAACTACAAAGTACAGAAAACCATGCCCACGTCGTCCATGCTCCTTTCCATTGTTTACGTGGTCATGTTTAATCGTGCTGATGTCATTAGCTTGATGCGCTAGAGGAAAAAAAAAAAAGCCACACAGCTCATCTGCTGCCTATTAGACCTGGTCTGCTGGCAGCAGAAAAGGAGTCACTTGCTGATTATTAGCGGGTTAACCCACACTGAAAAAACCTGGGCTGATCCACTAATTTTAGTGTGAAAGCAGAAATACAGAGAAAGACATCTTCACACTCACACCTAAGGGAAATACAAAGTTATCAATATTTATTTAATTCTGTTTAATCATGAAAAATTACTTTAACAGCCTTGTGAATACAACTTAAAGCTCATTTGAGGATTGCTCAATGTGTAAGTCTAAAACATAATGTGAAGAAAGCTTCTTTTAGGAAGCTCCTCGCAGGGGACATGGAGTAATCCTGAGTCTGCAGAATGCTCTATGACTTCTTGGAATAATCTGTCAAGCACTGGTGACATAAAAAAAAATTACTGAGAGGCATTTAAAGGTAGAAAAAGTATAACATTGGCTCTTTAAAGGTTTATAAAATGTGACTTTAATCTCAGCTAGTTACACTTTTATTTGTGTGAATAAAGCTGTTCCTCTTATCTTTTCTCTGATTTAACATGTTCAAAAGTCTAATTGTGATTTTTTTAAATATCCATTTGTAACATTTTCAGTGGTCAATGTGACAATACATATTTTGGCAGCATTAGATCACTCACTTTGTCTTAAGCGTTCTCTCTGGCAGCTGTTAAAAAACAGAAATTAGATGTATAAAAATGAGTCCATCCTGATGCTCATGGTCATCACGAGGCTTAAGTAACAGTTTTAGTTTGATTTTTCTTCTCAATCATCTACAAACTCCTGACAGGAGCTTTAAAGCTTTAAAACACAAAACTACATCAAAAATAAAGCTTTTCTATAATTCACTGACAACAGTTTCAGTACATCAGATTCATTTACATTAGATTCCGTCTTAAAGTGCAGCCTACATGTGTCATTCATTCAGTGTGCATGCCGATGGAACCAAAATATTCAGCTCATATGTATGCATGTATGCGTTTATATGCATAAGTCAAGGCAGCATTAGCAGCTGAAACAGTAACACTTCCCTGCCTAAGAATAGACCGGGGTGCTGCCTCTCTCCATTCAGGCCAGGGTTGAACACACAGAGTAGCATGCTAATGGGTAATCCCTGAGGACCGGCCACCTTTGTCCCAGCCCCTCAGAGGATGTCTCTCTCTGGGCATTGGGTGACAGCCACCAGGCTGTCTGCTACTGGACAAGCAGCATGTTGCCAGATCCTGATCTCAGCAGTCCAGAGGGATGCCAGCAGGTCACCAGGCTCTGATTGGTATCTGATGGGTGGAGGACTGGCGTCTGTCCTGGTGTCCTTTTTGTTGTTTGTGTTTTTGTTTGACTTCCAGTAATGCTCCTGCTTTCTGTCATGATGGGCGGAAAGTGAAAGTGTGGCGACATTTTGTCATGCTGCAGGTGGTCTGTATGTGGCAACAAAGACCTCCTGTTAATCTGATAGACTACAGTGAGGCCGGTATGTTAGTATCATACTTAATGTCTTTAAAAACCTATTAAGGAGCTATGAGAACAATCTGAGGCATTTTGGACAAGCTTTAAGACATATAATTGGTTAAAAAGACAAAGAAGCAGCAAAGGCACATTTTACTTTACATTAAAAGAATTGATTTTTTTAAAAGCTTGTGGCTTAGAGGTTCTCCTCGGGGTATGAGCACTTGTTCATCTAACCCTGTGGGTTAGGACATTCCTCACTGCAAGGTGGACGGTGGGAGATGGAAGTGGGTGTAAAGACCGGATGGTCATTGATCTGCTGATGGGAAATTCCAAAGTGCAAGGTGCAGTAAGAGGTAGGGTAATCTCAAGGGAACGGTAGTGCTCTTTTTGTTTTAACAGTTTGTTTATCATCACCATAATCAAAATAAGATTTTTACTGTTACTTTGGCTTTCATTTGTGCCAATTAAATCATTAATTAAGAAGTTAGATATTACTTTTGAGCTGATAATAGGTGGAAAAACACAAATTCCAGTGTTGCATTTAGCCTTTTATACTGTAATAATATCTGTTTAAATTTAGCTGCATATTTGGGTCAAAAATTACAAGATTGTATCATGGCTAGTTCTCCATCATCATACGCTGCAATGGTTTAATTCATGGGTCACTTAAAATACATCTAATGCAATCTCATTTAAACTATGAACTGTATTTTTGCATTACTGATCCAAGATTCCATAAGTGAGACAAAACAACTTACAATAATTTCCTACAGAATGAAATGGGTAACTTTAATCCTTATCAACTGAGGGGGTTTGTTACAACTTGAAACTAGAAAGCTAGAAACTAGAAAGCACCCAGAGAGCACAAACCTCCACTAAGGTCGCTCACATATTGCTGTTACATTTATAAGCAATAGTTCCATCATAAAGTTACTATTGTGATATGATTCCTTGACCCTGACAACCCACACCTAGCTCTCAGAATCAAGTTGATATCATTATTAGTTAGAAACTTATTGAGCAAAAACTGATCACTAATGGCAGTTATGTGGATCAGCACCAAAATCTAGTTATTTTAGGTTGGGCCAATACCAACATCTCCTGAAAATCAGCAAAATCTGTCCAGCAGTTTTTGCATAACTAGCTAACTAAAAAAATAATAGACAAACAAACACATGCCATCAAAAACATAAGCTCCTTGGCAAATGACATAAATGTAACACAATTTCAGCCTTACAGCTGCAGGGTTTATGGACACGTTTACTTACAAATGTGACCTTTCATCTGTGTAGTGCAGGGGTGGGCAAGTGGCGGCCCGGGGGCCAAGTGCAGCCCTCCACATCGCTAAATGTGGCCCGCCATTCATTCCCAGCAGCTGTAAATTATATGAAGAAAACTCAGATATCCAATAGAAATAATTCTATATAATCTTATGTAAGTTATTTACAACCTTACTTAATAGTGTCTCTAAATCTCTTTCATGAAGCCGTTAACATTATATCAAGTATTACTCAATACTATATTTAAAAAATGGCAGCATTAAAATATTTGAGCTCTAAAAATGTGAAAAACACATCTTTTTTGGGGGTGGTGATTAAGAATCTATAGTTGATGATTGGACAATCGGTCTACGTGTGACATTCATCACAGATCAATCCATACCGAGGATCACAGTATGATATAGCAGTGAGACACTGTTATTAGCTTAGGCTAAGTTTCAGTCCTTAGACTATCATCTTACAGTATCCAACACAGATCCATCATTTACCACTTTTATGTGAGATGCACCTTTTCAACGACAATCCCCACCAAGTTGTCTGGGTAAACTTCTGAGGAGAGCATATTTCTCCAGGTATTGTTGATTAACTAAGACTTTGGGCTACCATAGATAAACTGGCATCATCCTCTGATGATTTCCACATCTCCAGTTTTGGTCGCTTTCGTTGTTGTGTAAACAGGGCCTGAGAGAGATGAGTAGGTAAACTTACTGTTGAGACGGGACAGTGGCATATTGTTTTTGTCACAGCTTAATGCTACGGCCACACCGGATGCGAATTCGCAAAGATGTGCGTTGAGATTGCATACAAAGTCAATGCAAAGACGCGTTTGGACACAGATTCGCCCCGGGCGGCGCGTTGGACGCGTTTGACGCAGCGTGTATGGAGTGTCGGGCGTGTTTAGGGCATCAAACGGCTCTACGCTCGAGTTGAAATTATCAATCAATCAATCAATCAATCTTTATTTGTATAACGCCAATTCATAACAAGTGTTTTCTCAAGACACTTTACAATAGAGCATAAAGCTCTTCATTTTATGGATACACATATATGCATAGATACATATATACATATAAATACACATATACATATATATATACAAATATATACATCCAACACCCAACATGAATCCAAATAGCCAATCATGAATCCCTCCATCATGGCAGCAAGAAAAAACCTTCTGTTAAGCAGCAGGAAATCTTGAATGTGGATCCCAGTCTCATGATGAACAGCAAATCCACACGATGCTGTGTTGGGTGTGTTGGCAAAGGAAAGGAGGTAAGAGGAGACAAGTGGACTAGAATAAGAACTAAAGTTAGGGACAGGTTCATGTACCATCAACCTGTTGTCTGATTTATTAGAGGGTAGCCTCTTGAGATGCTACATCTCATTTTCAAGAGGGTCCTCATGTCTGAATGGTTGTGGTGATCATTTTCTAGAAGTATAATCTTAGATATTCTTACTGAAAATAAGAATTTATGGTAGTGACGAACTCATGGGTGCCCAGACCACAAGTGCATCCCAACCATATTTGTCTCCATTAAATATAAATGTGTTAAAGGCCTCTTGAGATGTGACATCCCATTTTCAAGAGGGACTTCATGACTATGTGGTAATAAAGAATAGATACTGTAGGTGTAACGATCATGGATATGGAGATCATGGTAATAACTACATGAACAGCTATAATGATAATGGGAATGGAGTGTTCCTAATAAAATGGCCAACTATGTGTCATGTTTATAACTGTAGTAATTACAGTTAAGTAATTAAAATTATTGTACTTTCGACGCAAATTTGCGTGACGCTGTGCCAATCAGCGATGACATTCCCCCCCGACGTCGTTGATTTGATGACGTGTGACGCTCCGACCACCTGCTCCGGCTCAAACCCCGCTGAAAGATGGAGGAGAGGTTGATCTGCGCTGTTTGCCATCATCCGGAGCTATACGATTTGACGTGTGTACAGACAGGTTTTGAAGGTAAGTTCTGTAAAAATTCGCTTATCACCACAAGATATATGGGTCTGTCTGTACATGCAGTCTGTTGGGTGGCATTAGGGGCTTTGCCATCTCCTTAGCTTTCTTTTTGCCTCGGAGAAGCATTTGTAATGCATTACTTCTCTTCTGTTGAAGCTTTATTATTACCTTGTGGTAATAAAAAAGGTTGAATCATTTAATATCTTGTAAAGTCTTAATTTTTACACAAAATTACGTGTTGTAGTATCGATAAGAGTATCGATAAGTATCGATACAGATAAGGAGTATCGGTATCGGTATCGGTATGGATAAAACCATAACGATATACATCCCTGCTGACTACACCTTTAAATTCGCCGATTCGCGTCCGGTGTGGCCGTAGCATTACTCTAGCCTGAGGGCAGCCGTAGATTTAGAGTGAGTCTGACCTGGGATCTGACACTGGGGATGAAAAACCTCACACGGGTTTTAGCAGGAGCAGGAACCTATAGGCTCGGAAAGAAAAATGACCAAAGTAGCGAGGGCTTAGAATTGATGACAGCTTTGTGCAGCGTGTGTGGTATTGTATGTATGGAGCAAAGCCATATCATGATTATTTTAAACAATTTATCCAGCCCTGGTTCTATACTGTCTGTTTGTGAAATATAGTCTCCTCTTCTTGACTCTGCACCCTCATCTGTCTTTTTACCCCCAGAGAACTGAGCTCCACATTCAGAAGCACCCAATGTGGAGGCACACACTCGTACACATAGATTAAGACAACAGTAAAACTTCTCTCTTTAGATAATAGCACAAACTGCACTTATTCTAACTTTCAGTATTTGTCTGCATCAACACGAAATGGCCGGGTCTTTTATTTTAAAGAGTGCAGTGCTTACATTACGCTTGTGCAAAAAAAGCTACTACTGTTGAAAGTGAACAAAAGGAAAATAAACTAAAATATTCTGACTAGTGAAAAGTATGTTGATGGAGGAGCAGAGATGAATAGAAAGGAAGGGTGAGGATTGTAGCAGAGCTAAAGGTGTGGATGTGTATCTGTGTATTGGAAAAAAAAGGCTGAAGAGAAGAGGCATCTTTCGATCAAAACAAGTTTTCATTTGTTATTCAAGGGTAAGAGCAGGGTAAATTGAGCAGGTTAATTTGAACCCTAACTAGCAATAATAATAATTAGGGGAGAGTGGGGTAAACTGAGCCAGTGGGTAAGTTGACCCTACCGCTGTTCCTGGGAAACAGTAAACAACTCTAAAAAATGTGAGGAGAAATATATGTATTTAGGGCTTTTGGCCTTTATTGCTGACAGAGAGACGGCAGATAGATTTAGAGAGGAGGGAAGAGAAAAGGGAAATGACAAATGGGCCACAGGTTGTATTATACGTATTTGTAATTTACCAATGTACAAAACTATGTGAGTCTTTTGGCTACAGATGAGCCTGAAGAGCAAAGCTAGTAACATTTGGCCAAAATGTTGGCTATAAGGCAAAGTGAGCCACATGCTGTGGGGTAAATTGAGCCAATGGTTCCTTTACAACACCAAAAGTTGAAAAGTTATATTAATGTGCTGAATCATAAAATACTTTTTAATGTTGTTAACCAACTGACTTGTCTGATCAAATGTTAAACAGAAGAAGATCATGCTAAGAGTGAACAAGAGGAAAACCAACTGGAGCTCAACACCCCTGCTGAGATAAAGAAAGTAATGAAGGAAGTCGTGGTTGAAAGGTCGATCAGATCCGTTGCAAAGAAGTGAAATACTTAGTGTTGCTGATTAAGTTCAAGACTAAAGACTCATGAAACTGTGTTCATGAAGATTATCAAGATGAACAAAACGTGGGACATTCATTCATTTTTGTTTGCTGCAGAACTTACTGTCATTGGATATAGAACTAAACTGGTTGGTTTACAAAAATAAGTCATCCCTGCACCAGTCTATTGGTTGCATTGGTGTATATGCAAAGTTAAATTTTGATTGAACGAGTTTCACCATATTTTTTTCTTTATGCTCTTTGACAGCCCTAATTTTTCTACATTCTATTGATTTGTTAAATGATGCTTTATCAATGTTGTATAAATGGCCTTTAAAGTAGGAGCCATTTTTGTGCAGCTTTGCTGCAGCTACAGTACAGGCCAAAGGTTTGGACACACCTCATTCAATGTGTTTTCTTTATTTTCATTACCATTTACATTTTAAAATTCTCACTGAACGTATCCAAACTATGAATGAACAGGTGGAATTATGTACTTAACAAAAAAGTGTGAAATAAATAAAAACATGTCTTATATTCTAGTTTCTTCAAAGTATCCACCCTTTGCTCTGATTACTGCTGTGCACACTCTTCATTCTCTTTATGAGCTTCAACAGGTAGTCACCTGAAATGGTTTTCTCTTCTCAGGTGTGCCTTTCTAGGGTTAATTAATGGAATTTCTTGCCTTATTAATGGGGTTGGACCATCATTTGTGTTGTCCTGTACTGTATGTTCTTTTTATTTCTGCCCCTGGTTACAATATTTATTGTTGCCATTGTTGTTATAAATTAATTGGGTCATAATCAAGCCAATATTTAAAATTTAAACTCAACTCAAATCTGTTTGTGCTGATCTTTCTTGCTGTTTCATCATTAAAACATGACCCCCCACTATGCCCAAAAACATTTCTTTTCGGTCACCATGAACCCCCCATCTCCAACAATTACCCCAATGGCAGCAACATCCTTCTTCCTTATATACCCTGCATAGGCCCTGACATCCCTTACACTCTCCTAGTCACAATAACTTGTGCCTCCTCCCTTCGTTTTCTGTCTACACTCTTTCAGAACGAAACAGTCATGTTATAGAAACCATATACCCCCCCATGTCCCGCTTCGCGTACCACCCATGGCCACCCCATGCCTTGCACGTTCCTCTCAGACAGGCAGCACGACGCTGGGCCCCTCCATCTCTCCTGCACCCCCCTCTAACTCCTCTATGCCCCCTAGTCTTTAATCCATCCATCATATCTGCTCCCCGGCCTCCATCACGTCCCCACAAAGGCAGCAAACCCAAAGAAAAGAAAAGGAAAAAAAGGGGGAGAAGAATACAGCCGCTACCATGCAGAACAGTGCAGGCCCAAGTACGGTCTTTTGTCCGGGGGTCCTGCCTCTCCTCGCCTGGTCTGTCCTGCAAACACACCCTCTCCTCTAGGGGAACAACAGTGCTGAGGCTAAGGGGGCTGGACCTGGGGTGTGGTGCTATCTAAAGCTGTAAAGTTTGGCCCCCTCCATGGCCCCCTGGTCACCAGCAGACCCTGTGTGTTGAGCTGTCAAACAGGGACGCCCCGTTCCTCCCCTTGCGTCCACGGACACTCCCTCTGGAGGGCAGTAGGGGCCCCAGTACTCCTGACTCATGGGGCCCTAAAGCCAAGGCTGACTTTGCTCTGCTGACCTGAGCACTGAGGCTCTGTGAGGTGGAACAGTACAACTCAGGTGAGGAGGAGGGTCCGGGTGAACATCTGCAGCAGCTTTCAAAGAGAGATGGATAAAGTGTAAGATTTAAGTTGACATCAAAGACACCTTTGACTTTTGTCTGATATGTGCACTCAGCTGTAAGGCTATTGGAGTACAGATTTTATTTCTGATAGCAAAGAAAGAAAGAAAAACCTCTTAGAGCACTTGCTCTGTATTTGAATAGAGGAAAGAAAACCAAAAATAAAAAGAGCTGAGCCAGAGAAAAGGGATCCTTTAAGTGAATGGGCAGCATCCATTAAGTGCAAACAAAAGCAGATGCCTTTCTGTCGCTGCTGATGTTCTGTTGCAGGCCACCCTGCCTTTGTGACCAAAAGGAAAGGAGGGAAGTCCCCGCTTGGTCACGTTCACACCCTCTGCTGATAGAGCACCTCTCACTGCTGGTCATGGCTGTTAGAAAAGTCCTGCAGCTGCAGGAGCACAAATAGATTCAACAGGAGACAGAGGAAGAGAGATGGGGCTGAAGCAGGGACAAAAAGAAAGCAATGATTAAAAAAAGGACGGCTGTAGAAGGAGGTAGATGGAATGATCATCTAAAAGTAAAAAAAAAAGGTAAATAAAATTAACTTAACAGAGAGCGTTAATCAGGGTGTTAACATAGAAAATAGTTTAAATAAGAATTTTTCTCCCACTAAAATCATCAACACAGAAAAAAACAAGCTTCGACCAGACTGAAATAGCAAAAACGATGTGTGTAGATCAGCTGTTTATAATATAATAAATGACCAATGCCCAGCAAGATACCGTGTGTACATCAACAGTCAGTGGCAGTCATCACACAGATCCTGTTGATGTGCTAAGCATTTCCATTTTTACGGACCCAAACAATACTTTTCAAACTTGTACAAAAACCAAAAGGGTTATCCTCAAAGTAAGTATTCAGCTCACACTGATTTTTTTATTGTATATAGATGCAGCCATGTTTACTCAACTCAACTCAACTCATCTTTATTTATAAAGCACTTTAAAAACAACCACAGTTGAAACAAAGTGCTGTACACAAATAGACAAAACAAAACAGACAAAAATGAATTAAAAACAATGTATAAAATAAAGCCCATATAAATACTAAAACAATTGTTTCAATGTTTTTAAAAACGAATTTAAAAACAGTAAACAGTTTAAAATGATATGTTAACTTGACAATTGCTACCATTAGCGTTAGCCCAAAAAGTACTTCTGTTGCAAATGATATATAGAACTGACAATTAAAGCCTTGTTAGATTAGTCTACCACAGTCTACCACTATATTTTGGCCTCTTTTTTCTTGTAATGTTCCTTTTATTAAATTTTGTTCCCTGTTGCCTTGGTTACCCTAATTGTGTCCACTTGTGTCACTGTCTCACCTGCCTCCCATTTCACCTTTGTTTGATTCCCCCATGTGTATAAAGTCTTTAGGTGTACCCCGCCTTATCGTGTCTGCTCCCTGCATGTTCCCAGTGGCTTTTCATGATATGCTATGTCCTCACGCTCTTCATGTTCTCCAGTAGGAGGCCTTTGACATTGTGCAGGAAAATCTGAGGGACCTAAAGTTGGTTTTGAATTCTGAAAAAACAAAGCTGATGACTTTCACAAACTCAAAACAGAAGTCACAGAACCTGCCATCTATTGTTACAGCTCAGGGTGATGTGATTGAGTCTGTATCTTCGTATAAATACCTCGGGTTTGTGATTAATGATTCTGTCGTTTAAGCTTCATATTGAGCAGCTTGTAAAGAAGCTAAGGCTGCGACTGGGCTTTTACTTCAGGAATAAGTCTTGTTTCACTTTTGCTGCAAAAAAGCATCTTGTTTCTGCTACTTTTATGCCCCTGGTTGGTTATGGTGATGTTTTATACCAGCATGCTTCTTCTCAATGCCTTAAATCTTTGGATACTGTTTATCATGAAGCTCTTCGGTTCCTAACAAATCTCAAGGCTATAATGCAGGGGTCGGGAACGTATGGCTCGCGAGCCAGGTGTGGCTCTTTTGATGATTGCATCTGGCTCGCAGATAAAACAAAATATTTTCACTTGTTTTGATCCATCCATCGATTTTTCACTGCTCATGTCCTGTTCAGGGCTGCAGTTGGATGCAGGAGCAATCGTCCATTATTTGAATTGGATGATAATAGCCTACGTTGGCCATTGCTAGGTAAACAGGTAAACGCCCCCTTTTAAATCAGTCTGCTCAGTCCTTAGCTCAAAGCTAACCGTTCGACGAAGAAGATGGCGAAAAGAAAAAAAGATGAGGAGTATCGGACATTTCAGGACAAATGGACCGAAGAATTTGCCTTTGTGGAGAGAGCAGGTTCTGCGGTGTGTCTAATTTGTAACGACAAAATTGCTTCGATGAAACGGTCGAATGTAAAGCGGCACTTCGACACGCGCCATGCTACCTTTGCATCAAAATACCCTGCGGGAGACAGCAGGAAGAAAGCGTGCCAAGAGCTACTGAGCAGGGTGCAAGCTAGCCAGCAGCACCTCCGCGCATGGACCCGGCAAGGTGACTATAATTCCGCTAGCTTTGCTGCATCTTTAGCAATAGTGAGGAACGGAAAACCATTCACAGATGGCAAGTATGCTAAAACGTTCATGCTGGATGTAGCCAATGAACTTTTTGATGATCTTCCGAACAAAGACAAGATAATGAAACGGATACAAGACATGCCTCTGTCGGCAAGAACTGTTCATGATCGTACCATCATGATGGCAAACCAAGTGGAGGAAACGCAAGTGAAGGACATAAATGCAGCGCCGTTCTTTTCCCTCGCTTTGGATGAGTCAACAGACGAGTCCAACCTACGATCACGTTTAACGAATGAAAGCCTCAACGCTTGCATGAAGCTTAACCTCACCAAGTACCAACCAGACTACAAAGACATCAGCAAATCCATGCAGCACCAGAAGTCGCATTAATGGTGAGTACTATAACAGCATTATTTAAAGAATAAATTCAGAGGCGTATTATACTCACATTTAGTTGAATTCAGTCTTAAAATATATTATATGGCTCTCACTGAAAAAAAAAAATCCAAATATTTTGCTTTCATGGCTCTCTGAGTCAAAAAGGTTCCCGGCCCCTGCTCTAATGCATCATTGTACTCTGTATGAGCGTGTTGGGTGGCCCTCTCTGACCATTCGTAGACTGAATCATTGGCATACTCTGATTTACAAGGCTATTCTTGGCCTGCTTTCATCATACTTGAGTAACTATATTCATGTTAAAAGTTCTGGAAGTTACAGCCTTCGTTCTGCGACTCAGTCACAAAATTTACTCTTGCTATCGGTCCTCAAAGTTCGTCTTGAAATGGGTAAAAGAATCTTCAGATACGCTGCTCCTGCAGACTGGAATCTGTTACAAGAAAAACTGTGTCTTGGAGAGCTGGTCTCTTTAAATCGTTTTAAATGCAGATTAAAGGCTTTAGAGCAGTGGCTCTCAACCTTTCAAAGTCGCGACCCCCATTTTAACGTTCAGTACTGTCTGCGACCCCCCTCCCCCGGAACGCAATGAAAATTCGCTGTCCGCAGTGCTGAAACAACACCCGATCGATAAAACGTATGTCGGATATACAAATCAGTAATTGATTTTGAGTAATAAAATGCCTGTTTGAGACCAATCACTTGTTGTCCTTTAACGTCCGGTTGGACGCCACATTAATTTTGCGCATTTATATTTCTCCTAAATGATTTGGCGACCCCCAGAAATCATCTCGCGACCCCAGTTGGGGTCGGGACCCCAAGGGTGAGAATGGCTGCTTTAGAGGATGATGAAGTAGGTTTTGACTGAAAATCTTCTGCTCTGTGACTCTGACTTAACTGATTGATCTGTTTGTATTTGTGTTTGAAATTGTTTCATGTCTGTAACTTTGTAAATGTGCTGCTGCCTGTCTTGGCCAGGACACTCTTGCAAATGAGATTTTTGATCTCAGTGAGGTTCTTCTGGTTAAATAAATAAATAAATAAAATTAGTTCCCTCTGGTCGTTTTTAAATAATTTTTGTAGTGAGTTTTTGTTTGAAAATTCATAAAAACTTCTTTGTTGACTCCTGCAGTTGGGTTCTTTGAAAAAATACTTAGTAGAAGATCATTATAACTGCTGTAATTATTATTTTAGCAATTTGTCTACTTAGCGTGGACCTATATGACATGCAAGAGGGCATCACTCTTGATGTCCAGGTAAAATGAAAATGAAGTGTGACAAATGCAAATGGTCAATACTCACACAAATCATCTGCAAGATGGTTCTCAACAGACATTAACTTTGCCTTGTAGACCTGGAAAAAGAAGAGCACAAAAATATAGTAAAATACAAACATAATGCACATCCGTTAGAATCTGACAGCTATGTACAATTCCCACATATTTAACAGCAGCTGCCCTCTGCAAACATGGTTAATAACATAAAATGGAGAGGGTTTTTATAATGGGCTTGTTAAATGGTATATGAACTTAGTTTATATGATGCTTTTTTAGTCACTCTAAGCAGCTTCAAAACACAGGTAACATTTACCGACTCACTCACTGATGGTTTCTTGTTTCTATCTATGTTGTCCATCAGTACCAGCTAACACATTCACACCTCTTTATACTTGTTTACATGCCACGGATGCAGCAGTGGGAGCAACTTGGAGTTAAGTATCTTGCCCAAGGGCGCATTGCCCTGTGACAGCAGGAGCTGGGCTAGAACCTACAGCCGTCCAATTACCAACCAAGAAAACCGTTAAAAAAAAAACTCAGGCTTGTGATTGGACAATCGTTTGGCTCGTCACAGTCATCACAGACCAATCCACATCAAGCAGGGTTGCCTCCTATGATGTAGCATACATAGCGGCTAATGTTTGACCATTATCCGTTAACCGCTGACTTAGCTGCTAACAGCTAACGGCCTTATACTATCGTCTCACACTAAACTGTACCACACAGATGATTCATTTAACATTTAAATGTGACATGAACCTCATCAAAGACAATCCCTAAACGTCTGAGGAGGGAAGAATTTGCCAAGTTTCACTGAGTAGCCATGAGGACAATAGGCTAATCGGCATGTCCGTTCTCAACTTCCGGTTGTCGTCACGTCCGCATTCTGCTGCTCCCGCCTCTCTTTCCTGATTGGGCCGTTAAGAATTCAGCCGAGTGAATTCGTTGGACAGCGGAGGCTGGCAAGACGGACCTGCAGGATTTCAGAATCAGACAGGTCTGTCTGCTCTGCAAGGCTAGGCAAGCTACATATGCCAACCAAAATTTGAATTATTTGGTTGAATGTGCTGTGGGAGTTAAACATTGGGCAATAAGTCAAGCCCAACAGCAAATGATTAATTATTTTCTTCTGCCATTTTGCTTGTTATTTGACCGAGTTTTATTGGTGCCCATGATTGGTGCACATAATTTCTAGTCAGGCCAATACGATATTTATTCATTCAGTAATTAACCCATTAGAATTATTCATAAAGTCAATTACATTGAACATACCAACCCATTATTTATAAAGGCAAGGATAATTAAATTGTATGAAATTATAGAATTTTTGACTGCTCAATTCATGTACAAAGCTAGAAATAACTTATTGCCTAAACAACTACAGAGACTGTTTCTGGAAAGAGAGGGGGGGTACAATCTAAGAGAACCATCAAACTTAAGACACAGAAATGTAGAACCACAATTAAAAATTCTGTATAACTATCAATGGAGTGAAGCTGTGGAATGGATTAAGTGTGGATTTGAAACAGTGTACAACAATCAACCTATTTAAAAATAAATATAAACAAAGGATTTGGACAAAATACAGGGAAAAGGGCACATGAGCTCCTTCACTGGGCAACAACAAGATGATTTACTCCCATTATTGAGATTGTAATAGATATATATATTTGTAATAATTGCTATATATAGATGATGAGATTGGACTGTTGTATATGTATATTTGTATGTAGGTATATGTATGTGTATATATATGTGGGTATACATGTATGTGTGTGTATGTGTGTATATATGTATGTGTATATATGTATGTACGTGTATATGTATATATATATGTATGTATATGTATGTGTATGTGTATATGTATATATATGTATATATTGTACGGGATATATTAACTTGTTTGTATATTTAATATTGATATGACAATAGTTTGATAATATACATGAATGCATAGTATAGGATAGTAATGAACACTGAAAGTATTTATGGTATCTGGTATTAATAAGTGCACACTTGCAAAAAGCTCACTAAGATGAAGAACTGATGAAAGATATGCGGGGTAGGATTAAATAAGTTTTTCAAACTTCTTCCTACTCCCTTTCGAGCATTTAAAAAAAAAAAAAAAAAAAAAATTCTCAGTTTTATTTGTTATTGTTTAACCTTGTGGATGAAATATGTAATTGAAGGACAAGAATGATTGTACGTCCTGTTTTGTTATAATCTTACATATTTTGTATGTTACTTGCTTTTTTTATGCTTGAAATAAAGACAAATCAAATCAAAACCCCATAAAGGCAATTGTATCATACTTGATACTTTCATAAATTAGAATTTTCTGGCTATAATCTAAGCTTTTTTTCATTTCCTGAAAATAGCAGTTTTGGAGATAAGAGGTTTGTGCCAAACAGAGTCAATATTCTGGTCAGTTTTAGGACTTCTGAAAAGAGTTTTGGTTGGAGTTTTGACATTTTCATAAAAAAATGCTTGTTTAATGCTGCACATTGGTCCCACCTTTTTGAGAACTATGTCCAAAGTTTCAGTAATTAACTACTAAAGTTTAAATGTGAAGATAAAATGATGCAAACTCTTCCTCAACAGAGGGCTTCTTTTTACTATAAAGGTTATAAAGACAGGGAAATTATTAATGAGTGGAGCCAAGGACTGTAGAAATAAAGCACATGGTGGATTGTCCAAATTCAGCGTGCTAGTTTATGGGACCCCAGAGACTTGTGAGGAAGATAGTGGACTGGTGGAGGAAAAGGGGACTAGAGGGGTGGAGAGAGGGAACAAATGGGGTTAGATATGGCTCTGCTATTGTAAATTAGCACAAAGCACTTGCATGAAAAATGTGTGGGCTACTGTGCCTTACGTATTCTTCCACATATAAGATGTGCTAGAATAAGAAGATATATTTTGTAAAAATAACCCCCAGACAGAAGGAATGTAAAATGGAGCATCTTAAATAAGGAAAACAGCTCAAAATCAGTTGCAAGATCCCCAAACATGAAAAACAAGGCGCACACACACAAACCACATCAGTCCTCAAACACACAGTGCCTTAATGCAACCGTGACTGACCACGTTCCAGTCCCATTTACTTAAAGGACAATAGTTTGCTGAGGTTGCAAGAGGCCAGTTGAATGTGTGTGTGCATGTGTGTGACATTGTATATGTGAGTGTGTGTGTTTGGTCTGCATCTGATGCCTGTGTCCGGTCCTTGGGTGCACAGATTGTGGTTTTCCCAGGTGAAAAGTGCCATACGGAGCGTTGCATCTTCAAGCTAATTAAAGAGCATTGGGAGGCCATTAGAAAGCATTCAGCAGGGTGTGCATTCCCCCAGACTGAGCTGCCAGGGCACAGAGCCATGCCCGAAGGCCCCGGGGTGGGGACCTATGCTAAACGGGCTGAGGGAACTCACCAGAAGGAGATGATCCCCTTTCTTCTTTGGGCCTTGTTGCTGTGTGGAGTGATGCGAAGGCGAGGGAGGGGTTGATGTGTGGGGAACAGCTTGTTGAGTTCCCTCACTTGGGGAATTCATACAATCAGAAAAAACTGTTGAATAGGATGAGGTTTCCAAAGAACATCCAATTTGCCATCATCATTTACCAGTACACAAATATCATAAATAAGAATTTTTGAAAGATGATTCTGCCTGTTAACTTCATTTAAAGATGACGTCTGGATGATGACATGATGCTACAGCCACTGTGATGATGTGTCAGCAAAGACAAACAGTCCCCCTTGTGGACAGCAGCCAGATCCCCAAACATCAGCCGGCCATTGATTTAGCGCACTATAGAGTTGGACCACAGAGCAGTGTGATGCCATTCAGTGCAGAGCGTTGCTAGGTAGAGTGCAATAGTCTGTCATTTGTATGTGTTACACTGGGAGGGAGGGAGAAAGAGGGAGAGGGAGACGGAGATGCAGCATCCACCCCTGATGGTTATAAATGAGAGTCATGTCAGCAAAAGGACCCCAGGCCATCTGTGATACTCACTGATGATCTCATCATGTGTCCGCCTGCTACTACTACACACGCAAACATACACACATGCATGCGGATGTGATGTGAAGCATAAGCTCTGGGAAATCTATCTTTAAGTCCCAATTTCAACAAAGCTGGGATGTTGTGTAGAAACTAAATAAACAACCTATCAACCAGTCCTTTTTGATCTATATTCAACTGAATACACTGCAAACACAAGACATTTAATATTCAATCAATCAATCAATCTTTATTTGTATAGCGCCAATTCATAACAAGTGTTATCTCAAGACACTTTACAATAGAGCAGAAAGCTCTTCAATTTATGGATGCACATATATGCATAGATACATATATATCAGTGGTGATTGCTCTAAGACTGCAAGGGAAGCTCAGCTTCCCCTAAAATGTCCCCAAAAAGTGGTGATATGTCCTGCTGTGTGTACATTTCATTGACTAAATATGCGCTAGAATACCTTCATCTTTTGTTCAGAATCAGCTACTTATCACAGGTAACTGGAGCGACTTCCTTCTCATTCATCCCCGCAGTGCTTTAACACAGTCGGACGCTGAGCGTCTTCTGACTTCGATGGGGAAGCGTAGAGTGGGTTGTTCCACTGTGGAAACAGAGACGCTCAGCGTCTCTGGGGGTCTATGAGGCAGTGGGCTGGCCTCAGCTTCTGTGTGATGATTGGATGATCTGTCTGAGGCCGAATCCCTTTTTGATTGACAGTGAAATGAGCCAATCAGCGATCTTGAAGTATAACCCTCCACCGGAGCATCTTCTAAGTTTTACATTCAGTTGTTCTGGAGAGGAGCTTCTCCTGTTTAAAGCGGCTCAAGTCTTACACCCACAACACAATGGGCCAAGGCCGTTTAAGCAGTCTAGCTCTGCTGGCCATTGAGAGAACACTGGTAAAATCCCTAGAAAAGACACCTAGTTGGTACGACAGGGTCACAGATCATTTTCTTGAAAAGGAACGGAGGGTAGAATTTACATTTAAATAAATAAACAAATTTATGATGTTGGTCGGATAAAAGTGAGCTTCCCCTCCTTGACTGACCAGCAGCCACCACTGATATATACATATAAAAATATACATATATATACAAATATATACATCCAACAGCCAACATGAATCCATATAGCCAATCATGAATCCCTCCATCATGGCTCAAGAAAAAACCTTCTGTTAAGCAGCAGGAAATCTTGCATGTGGATCCCAGTCTCATGATGAACAGCAAATCCACACCATGCTGTGTTGGTGTGAGGGTGAAGGAAGGGAGGTAAGAGGAGACAAGTGGACTAAAGCAAGAACTAAAGTTAGGGACAGAACCACAGACCTGTCGTCTGATTTATTAGAGGTTAGCCTCTTGAGATGCTACATCTGGTTTTCAGGAGGGTTTTCATATTCTTGCTGAAAATAAGAATTTATGGTAGTGACAAACTCATGGGTGCCCAGACCACAAGTGCATCCCCACCATATTTGTCTCCATTAAGTATAAACGTATTAAAGGCCTCTTGAGATGTGACATCCCATTTTCAGAGGGACCTCATGCCTATCTGGTGATAAAAATAGATACTATAGATGCATTGATCATGGATAGGGAGATCATGCTAATATCTACATAACAGCTTTAATGGTAATGGGAATGGAATGTTCCTAATAAAATGGCCAAATACTGTATGTGTCATGTTTTTAATTGTAGCTTTTGAGTTTTTTTTCATGACTCCACAGCAGCAGGAAGTCTCCACCAAAGATCCCAAGCCACCTACAACACAAGAGCCAGAGACGAGTACAGGAGCAAACAAAAATATTCAAACTGATAAAGTTTTTTATCAGCCAACGGCAACGGCGACCAAAATGAGGTATTTATGGACGCGCAACGCTACGTCAGTGGGCGACGCAGTGTTGGTAGCTGGGTCGCTTGCGGAGTGAGTGCAGCATAAGGTTTTAAAGGAGAATGTGTGTTTACGGTTCTCAGTTGAGGGTGCAAAGATATGTGTGAAGAAGCAGGGCATGCTTTAGAGGTGTAATGTTTCACAGATAACGAGCTCATATTTACTGCTGAATAAGATGTTCTGTAGGATACAGGGGACTGGCCCAAACTTTTTCTAGGTCTCCCAAAAAACATGATGTATGTTCTCTTTAAGACGATTAATCAGGCGCCTTGCCACCCTGTTCCCTCTGGTAAGGAGAGCAGGAGTAGGCAGAGCCTCCTCTCAGGGTGAGCAGCTCGAGGAAGGAGAGTCAAATATTTATAGAGCTACACCCCAGGATTCATTTCTCTCTCATGACATTCACTAACTCCTGCTTCAGCGAATAACGTTTTGGCAGCCATCTCCAGGTAGATAAATGGCTGGGCTTCCAATCACGTCTGGATTAATTATAGTTCCCCTAGAAGTCAAATATAAGCATCAAGCGGCCCATATAGGAGAGCAATCCATGAATCATACCCTGAGGAGAGAAATTAAAAGTCAAAGTGACCTTTTGGGAAGTCACAGGAGAGTCCTGGCCGGAGGAAGAATGCTGCCATTTCCTCCAGTCTACAGTAAGACAGTAAAAAAAGGAAAACCCAGTCGCCGGGGAAACGTGTGGTGGTATGTTTTGGTGAAGAGTGAGACAAAGCAACACGTGACAGGCTCGCCGTCCCCCTACAGCTGTGACCTGTCTCCCACCCTGGAGAGGATGGATGAACAGGAAGGGAGAGGGAGATGGATTGAGAAAGGGGAAAGAAGCAGTGATCTGCAAAACAAATAGACAGGGTGTGCTGCCCTTAAGGCATTAAGATTTAATTATTTTTTGTTTATTGTTTGCATGTTACTGAATATATCAATAGCCAAGGTCACGTTATTTGATCTTTAATGATAATACATAGTTATACACGATTTCTCTGAGCGTAATTCTTCCCGCGGATGTCACTTCCGGTCTGCGACGTCACCTCCGGTTTTAGTCCGTGAGGCACTAATGAGAGAAGCTAGCATCCTGAATGAATCCATCTCTTTATTTTTTGAGTCTTGGTCCCCTAATGCCTTTTCAGCATGCTCACACACTGGTGTGATTGTCAATGGAGCTGAAACCACAGTAAATGTTGAAACTTGCTACAACTCTGTCATCATTGGCCATGGTTTAACTTGGTGCTTAATCGGAGTTTCCACACTACGACTGAGAACACTATACAGGGAGTTGAGTGGAAAGATGGTGTTTTATCAAATATATATAGCGTAAAATACCAAATAAATGCCAAGTTCCAATTAATCGTCGGTTTCCAAATAAACGCCGGGTGTAGCAGTACATTTTGATAAATAGACGCTTGTTCCAAATAAACGCCGGTTGTAATTTATTCGCCGCAGCCTACAAGCTACGGTCAAAGTTACAGAACACACATGTGAATGCTGAGCTCACAGTTGACAGTGCACGCTTGAAAAGAAACATTATCAGACTGTACCTTAAAGGAACACTACACCCAAACAACGATGTGGCCTCATTTTCTACTCACCCTCATGCTGAACAACACTGTGGAGTAGTTTTGGAACATCTAGGATGCAGCCGGAGATCTGGGGGGATACTCGCTGTCCACTGACATTGATATCATGACTTAGATAAGAGCCCGAACAAACAGTGTCCTTAAAAGTCCACAAAATGTCGGCAATATTCCTCCATACTGCTCGTGCGCTGTAATCCAAGTGTCCTGAGCGGGTAACATCCACCATTTACTCGAAACGACATCATTTAGCACGTTTATAGCCTAAACAGTACTACTTCGCATTTCTATGATACACTTACGGTGCCCTCACGGAGCTGCAAACCAAACAAGTAGAACAAGAAATCCCACATTCTGCTGTGAACGACGGAGCCGTGGACAGACACAAGAGGTGTCAGCAGAATGTGTGATTTCTTGTGTTCTTCTTTGCTTCTGCAGAGCTAGTTATTGCCTTTGTCTCTCTGGACGTCCTGTCAGCTCGCTTCTCCTCCCTCTGTATGTCAACAAATGGACGATGGTGTAGGGTTAGCTCTGTTTCACGACAGTGCAGTTACACTCAACGACCACAGAGAGGCCACGAGAGCGCAAAAAGCCGGAATCTTACACACCAGGGCTTGACAAATCCAAAGAAGAAGACGCTGCCACTGCAGGTTATTTGCCCTTAACGTCAGGAGGCTGGACACGTCAGTTAGCGGTATATTGCTGCTTATCTCCATGGCCCTAGTGCAGCTAAAAAACAGAAGTAAGACCTTAACTTAAATATTTACTACTGGTAAGGTAGTTCCTTATCTCCATGGCCCTAGTGCAGCTAAAAAACAGAAGTAAGACCTGACCCTTAATATTTACTTTACTGGTAAGCAGTAGTTCTACCAGTAGTTAAAAGAAGAAGACATGAGTATAACTACAGGACTGTAGTCTTGCTGTAAGGGAGATATTCTTCCTGGTGTAAATAAATAATTTGATTATATTGACCATATTCTTTCGTTTTTTGCTAAGCAAGATTTTTGGGGGAAAGGAATTAAAGGCCTGTTCCAAATAGTCGCCTGGTCCCAAATAAACGCCCCGGCCATTATTTGATATTTTACGGTATAAATATACATTAAGCTAAGTTAGACGACTTGTTTTTAACAACAAATATTCCCGTGGTGATTCATTTCCCCACCAGCTCCCTCAACACTGCTCACTACTTCTACCCCTCCCAGCAATGAGGAAACAAAGAGGTTGTAAAATAGCACAAAGTTGTAAAAGACAAAGACAAATAAAAGAGCAGCCTCACACACAAAACATGCTGTAACTATGAGGGGTCAAAGTGGCAGAGGACCGAACTCTTAACCTCTGTGACCGCGAGCTGCCACCCTGTTAAAACAATACCTTCATAATCTGTCCCCCCCTCTCTCTCAGTGTGTGGCTGTGGTTGAGATGCCTCCTGGTAGGCGTCCTTCTAAACATCTTCTTCATCAGTAATCATGTCTGCCCCCCTCCTCTTCTCCATTGCTTCTTCTTCGGCCCAGCTCGAGTGGGTTGTCCTGCCTCCAACAAAAGAAGTCTTCCCCTCATCCTCCTCAGTGGAGACAGATAGACAGATGAGGAGATGCAGAAGTATCAGCTCATCCCTTTAATCCAGGGTAGACAGAGGGACTCTCCACTGGAGAAGTGGGAATTCAACTGATCAGGGGCTTAAGATGCAAACTCTTCAATAGACCTGTGGCTGTGGGGTCAACACAGCGGGATGGAAAACCAATCTCTCTGTCCATTGACGTGAACACACACTGATACACACACACAGCATTTATGCTTAAAGGGACTGTGAGGAGTTTCTAAGTAATTACAAAAAAGTCTCACTTCTAGATATATGCCTGATGGAAATACACACTTTAAGATGAGTTTATAACATCAGAATAGGTTATCTATAAATGCTATTCCTTAGCCATGGGGGGCTGGACTGGCCTGGATACTCAACTTCAGGAACAAGACAATTAAAACTAAAGCAAATTTATATTATTTGGACACGTCTTAGAGCAGTGTGTAAGTAGTGATATATAGCTGGCTACAAAACTACGATACTAAGTTTTCCAAAAATTGCTTGTTGTCACACATCAAAAACTACCGCTACGTAACTAGAAAGAGATACATTACCTCGTCGCTTTGTATCCTGTAAGTTGTTGAAAAAATAAGTTGTAAAGCAATGCAGAGTTCTGAGGAAGGTCTGAGCTGCATTCATTAGCATCACAACAAACACACGCTTTGGCTTGGGTCACGTCTTTTGGTGCGTTCCAGTTGTAGTCAGAAGTAGGAATTTCCGAGTTCCGAGTAAAAAACTGCAACTGGAATGTCCCCCCGAAGTCTGAATTTCCTACTGGGAACTCGGTGAAACCTCGCCACCCCCGAGTTGACAATGGAAGATGGATGCCCCCAGTGTGAACAGTTATTTAGCTCCTGTAATAATCAATTTATTTGCACTTCTGACTGGGGTGTGTCGCTCTAGATCAGCTGTATACATAGTATTGTTAGACTTATATTTACAAAAATGCTGCCATAGTGATAATCACTTTCTTCATGTGATATTTGTGAACAACAATGCAGGGCTTGCTAACAACAGCTAACAATAGCCTGGTAGATCGGCATGTTTTTTTCCGACTTCAACTGGAACGCCGATAAGTTGGAGATGATGTCACTCCCAGTTCCGAGGTTACTGGAACGCAGCATTAGCACAGTCACCGCATGTGCTCATGGGTAGCAGAGTCTTTATGTCGCCGGTAATAGATTCTCCTCATAGCACCTTTAACAAAGATGGACAGTTTGATACATTTCACTGGTCCCTGTGGGAAAAATCCCATAGGAAGTGTTTTGGAGTCAACAGAACCATTCAAAACATATCTGGCAGGTGGCTGGATGATCGTTCTGCCAATCCCTTTCATTATGGTCCAATTAGGAAGTGTACTAGGTGTGCTATTGCTGCAGTATAAAAGACAGAATGTGAGAAACTTTTTAGAACAAACTGTTGTCAAACATGTCAGAATCTGAGCAAAAAATTTTTTTTTTTTTTTAGGAATAGCGCTAGAGGTGTATTTAATTAGAAAAAAGGTCCACATGAGGATATTCACAGTAACATGATGTATAATAACTAGGGGTGAAACATTCACGAAATGATTGGCAAAATAAAATTCAAAGACGCACAAAATAAAAGCACGAAATAAACTCGAAGGGGCGCACGCACGACTGGTGACGTCTGCCCTCCTCGCCTACCCTAGCAAAACACTTGCGTCAATATGGAGGAAGACAAAGTGGAGGAATTAGCTGACGCTTCTTCGTCAAATAAATTGGTTGTGTGGACCTATTTTGGCCTCCTATGTAAAAGACGAGAGAACGGTGAGAAGACTGCAGACAAAACAACTACGGTGTGCAAAATATGCTGCTACAGCTCGCCGTATACTGCAGCCAGTACAACTACCAACTACTAACTACTTTGAACTGGAGACAGGCAGCAACTGTATGTTTGTGTAAGTCTGCATAAAAAACATTTGATTTTTGTATCTACTGTTGAGTTGTCAGAATTTGATCATACTTGAAGATCAGAAGTATATGCACTGTTATAGGCTAAATATTATAGTTCACAGTTCAGACATTTATAGGTCTAAACTGCAGCTCTGAGGACTGCTATTTGTTTTCCTTTTCATTCAAGAATGTACTTATCCTGATTGTTACAACAACAAAGCACTTTTTATTGAGATTTTATGATTGTATTTTCACTGTAGTCTAAATAAGGGGAAAAACTACAATTTTGTTTTTTTTCAAAGAGCATTTATTTTGTACTGGTGCAGCAACATTTTTTGTTTGTCTGCATTAGGAAGAAAATAAAGAAAATGAGATATTTGCACAACTTCCTACTGTTGGAGATTTTCTGTAATCTTTATTTCGTATCGTGAGCCCTGTTTGTATTTCGTATCGTACCGTGAGTTGACCATTTCGTTACACCCCTAATAATAACATAAATCCATTAAGATCCAAAGAAATAAAGTCCACTTCATGGTAAAGTTTTTGTCTGTGATTTAATTAATCAGTCGAGGCTCCAGCAGAGACTCCCATCACTCCGTCAACCTTAAGTCTCTGGTAACAGCGTACTCCACCTTCTCTAAACCGCCAGGATTCTGATAAACCAGGTCGACCTTTCCAGGCTCCACAGGAGCTTGAAAAGCATGAAGTATCTCCAGCTCCACCTGTTTGGAGTTTGAGTCAAAGCTCACAATCTTTCCCTCCTTATACTCTGAGACCACAGGGGTGTAGTTCTTTCTACAGTTCATTTCTGGTAGGTCAGCTCTTCCCCTCCGTTGTTGAAATGGAAGTTGTTGCTCTGCCCTCTCCCTCCCCCAAATATTAATCATTTAAAGACTTTTGGAGTTGTTATTTGTTTTTAATTTAATAAAGAAATGCAGCCCAGATCTGATAAAACGTCTACTAAAGAAGTTAGGATCGATGCTAATCTCTAAGCAACCAGTCAATTCCTGCTGCCCTTGTAGCTCCCACCTCTTCCTTTCAAAAGGATACTGATTGAGCTGTGCTGCTTTGAGATGCCCACAATCATTGTAGATGGGAGCTTTGCAAGATGGACTTGTCTGATTAAAGACAGTGAATCAGGCTGATCCATCTGCACTGCATGGTTACCCCTGCAAGGTTCTCTGAATTAATGCCATCCCGGACGAGCCCCCAATTTGTCATAACCTGGCTCAGGGTCATGACAAATACGGGAGGAATACGTTGTTTTTTTGCAGTAAATAATGCAATTTATTGATAAACAAAAGAAAACAACCAAGGTTTTTAAACTGCAAATATAAATCACTAAGTGTGGGGTGTTGATAGGAGAATAAACTAAGTCAAAAGGTGAATTCGATGGCTGAGATGAGTCCAGGTAGAATGAGAGAGAACGAGAGCAGCAAACGACTTGAGCTTTTAGCAGGCACCAGGCGATCCAATCATTGCTGCTCATTCAGGTAACTAAGAGAGAGAGGAGCTGTTAGCCTGAGGAGCTAAGGCAGAGACCGTCACAATGTATATGTGTGTTGGTGCTCTGCAAATATCACCCTGCTGCACCTTGTTTCACCAAAAATGTCTTAACTTTTTCAAACTTTTTTCTCAAAAGTTAGCTCACATTACTGAGAATAAAAAGCAAGAATCTCTGCTGTATTTAAATTAAACTTGGATTTTTTTACCCCTTCACATTTTTTGAGTATGCTGATGAGTGTATCAGCATGAGCATGCATGTCACTATGTGCGTGTGTTTCATTGTGCTTCCTTGTGTGTGCGTCTGGCAGTGAGTGTGCGCCTGCATTCAGCCTCTCCCGGCAGCTAATGAGTGGCGGCCCACCTCTCCAGCAGGCCTGGCAGTCCTTGGATGTGGGGCTGGAGCTGCCTGTTTTCTCATGGTAATCACACACTTTGTCCCGGGGTGGATAATCCTGCACCGGCATTGTCTGGGCCCCGGAGGAGAGCCCCACAAGGTCGACCCTGCTTCACAGTGAGCCACAAAGACCCAAATGCAGCGGCAGCAGCACCCCACTCTGGGCCTGCGCTCTTCAACACATAGCCCGACACGCAGTCACACACAAAGATGCATGCTTGCACAGTAACGCATGCACGCCCACTTGCACATACTCATTAGATATTTTCAATTTCAAGACAAGGCCTCAAGTTATTAAAACAGGCTGCATGTGGGACACACTCTCTCAAATGAGCAAAACAAGCATCACACCTTCAACTCAGGTTTGCCTCTTTAAAGAAGTAAAATAAACTGCCATGCAGGAGACAAAAAATAAGTGATGTAATAAAAATAAATGATTATGAAAAGCAGAAGCTGCAGTATCTGCAAATATGCAGAAAACCTCTAAATGATATATTTAAATCAATTAGTCATTTTTTGCTACTTGCACATAACTGCTAACCGGAACAAACCCCTTTAATTCAGCACTCATTTACTCAGCCCTTAGCCACTTTCCATGTTGGCAGCTTGCCACTCTCCATAACCCTGGTAAGTCTAAATAGTCTGAATTGCTGCAAGCAGAAGAACATGCTCAGCACTTGGCGTGTCATCCGTGAGGATCAGCTCTGTGTGTCTGGAGGGGTGTAGAGAAAGGGAGACAAGCCCCCACAGGTCTCTGTTACAGTACATCAACCCCCAAATCATTAATGAGCAGCCCTTATAAAAAGGTGTTTCATGGTAACAACATGTTGGCCTTTTAATGCATCAGGTCAGGCAGTTGCACATGGGGCCGTGGGGAACGTAAATTGGAGCTTAGTGGCCTGAGTGTGTGTTAAACAGTATTGGGGACTTTACCTTAAAAAGTAATTATGCTAGTTACTTTCCCAAAAAAGTATTTGAACTACTAACAGAATTGCTCCTTCATAAATGTAATTAGTTACCAGGTAAAGTAATTGATGCGTTACTCTTTTGAAAAAGCTTTTACTACTTTAAGATTAGTGGGTTACTAATTTGGTTTAAAGGTGCTATGAGGAGAATCTATTTGCGGCGACATAAAGACTCTGCTACCCATGAGCACGCACGGCGACTGTCGTAATGCTGCGTTCCAGTAACCTCGGAAATGGGAGTGACATCATCTCCGACTTATCGGCGTTTCAGTTGAAGCTGGAAAAAAACATGCCGATCTACCAGACTGTTGTTAGCTGTTGTTAGCACGCCCTGCGTTGTTGTATGAAGAATGTGATTATCACTATGGCAGCATTTTTGTAAATATAAGTCTAACAATACTATGTATACAGCTGATCTAGAGCGACACACCCCAGTCAGAAGTGCAAATAAATTGATTATTACAGGAGCTAAATAACTGTTCACACTGGGGGCATCCATCTTCCATTGTCAACTCGGGGGTGGCGAGGTTTCACCGAGTTCTCAGTAGGAAATTCCGACTTCGGGGGGACGTTCTAGTTGCAGTTTCCTACTCGGAACTTGGAAATTCCTACTTCTGACAACAACTGGAACTCACCAAAAGACGTGACCCAAGTCAAAGCATGTGTTTGTTGTGATGCTAATGAATGCAGCTCAGACCTTCCTCAGAACTCTGCATTGCTTTACAACTTCTTTTTTCAACAACTTACAGGATGCAAAGCAACGAGGTAATGTATCTCTTTCTAGTTACGTAGCGGTAGTTTTTGATGTGTGACAACAAGCAATGTTTGGAAAACTTAGAATCGTAGTTTTGTAGCTGGCTATATATCCCTACTTACAGCCCAGTGCTCTAAGACGTGTAATATAAATAATAAAATAATATAAATTTGCTCGAGTTTTAATTGTCTTGTTCCTGAAGTTGAGTATCCAGGCCAGTCCAGCCCTGTCAGACTCGACCGCAAAGCTAAGGAATAGCATTTATAGATAACCTATTTTGATGCTATAAAACTCATCTTAAAGTGTGTATTTCCATCAGGCATATATCTAAAAGAGAGACTTTTTTGTAATTACTTAGAAACTCCTCACAGTCCCTTTAATGCAGAGTAAATATGAGGGATGAGCCCACGTCTGAGGTCTATTTCAAGGAATGAATGTGTCTCACTGGGTCAATAGCCGAGGGGAGTGAAGCTCTGTGGGCCAGTGTGAGGAGGCAAAGAGAGGTTTTGTAATCCTCTATGGCCAACGGGGCACAGCCAAATGTCTGTCTAGGGACACACTAGGACATTTTTGTTCCACAAACAAGTGAGACCCACACTTGCACGGCCACACAGACATACATGGATGCACACAGACACACACGAGCTGAGAAATCCCACTGCTCCCAGTCTGGTAATCCTCATTGGGTATTCCAGTGGAGTTCTGCTGTGGACACCAAGTTGACAGACAAAGTTAGAGAGCAAAAGAGGAACGGAGGGAGGGAGGAAAACACACACAAAAACGTCCCCCTTCTTTCCTCCCCCAGCCGTCATAGGTTGATGGCACAGGGTCTTTTCTTTCCTTTTTGCTAATTGGCCACCCAGGCATTGACTCTGGCATGAGTTGTACCCCAAAACACGTGCATGTCGTTGGGTCCCATGAAACACCCCTGGGCTATTCTCTGCTTACCTTCCCATTTAAATGGCAGGGGTGGAAGCTTGTTACCATTGTGAAAGGTATCAACTCCCAGAGGAGGTGGGTTTTTCACCGGAGAAAATGATGCGATTTGTCTTGTTAGCTTTAGTTTTGTTTGTAACCATACCTGTAAATACCCATTGTGAATCCTTTTACTTTATCCTGCAAATATGACATTAGAAAACAAATGGTTCTTTCATAACTTGAGCAAGATTTTAGTGTTGGATCTACACTTAAGAAAAATGACACTATTAACTTTGCAAATGCAGGATCAGAATGTATAGCCATGTTTATGTCTAATCATTGTGTAATTTCACGTAAGAAAAAAAGGAAAGAAATGGCTTCATTGCCATGTATTGGAAGAATATATCAAGTCCCCCTATTAGTCATTGGCTTAAAGACTTATCCTCATGTCTGGCACTAAAGCTGACTTATGGTCTTAAATATAAGCTTGGTGAATTTTACGATATCTGGGGCCTTTTCTTAACTTTTCTTGAAAATATAAACAATGAAAATACTGACTTGCTACATACCCTTGACCCTGTCATTACCTCCTAACATATCCTGAATGGGTACTCAATGTTAACTTGAATAACTTAGTACCTTTTTGTGCCATAAATCTATCTGATATTGGTTGTATTGCAATAATACCTATATGACATGCTCTACACTGGCTATATAACCCCTTAAATACTATCTCTCTGCTGTCTGTGTACACTTAAAGAACATTGCACTATGTATCTAATTTTACAATTTTGTGTATTTTTATTTCTTTTTCTTTTCATTTATCTATGCATTTACCTTATCCACTTTGTAAACCCTGATAGATGAGAAGTGGGGTAGGTGGGTTGGGTCCGGGGTTATTTTAGTTCACATTATATGTCTATGTTCATTTTGTATTTGTGCATTCTACTGCAAAAACTTACATAAATATATGTTTATAAAAAAAAAAGGAAAGAAAAACTAACTAAACTTGAGGTTTCTTTGGTCCGAGCTGGGGATGCACTGTTAAAAATCTCCAGCTTCTCACAGGTTTCTAAAGTAAATTTCAGACAGTAAATTGTTATTTGTAAGATTACAGTATTCAATTTTGGCATTAATATTGCGAACTCCGTCTACTGATTTTCGAGATTGTGAAGTTACGTGTCTGACATGCCCATATCTGACCAATGAAAGCACTCACTGATGGCACGTACGTCACAGTCTGTCAAAGCATGTAAGATGGTGGTCCACTTGAATGTTTGTTTCAGAGCTCCCTGTTTGATTGGACTCAAGTCTTAAATATTACAAAGATGAAGAAGAACAGTGTTGGGGCTGCAGTATGATGGTGAGTGTGCATACTCAAACAGATGGCCCTAACGAGGCTGTGGTACAGTTTCAGCTCTTGCATTAATAGATGAAAAGTGCAAAGTTCTGCTCTGCTTTACACAATCAGATTGCCTTTTTAGTTTCCGTTTAAATTTTGAATAAGCACTGAATCATAACAACCTAATGTCAAGACTGTCTGTTCTGTGGTGCATTATTTTAGAATATATGCAACATACACTTTAAAATTTCACTTTTAATGTGAACAAAAACGTAAATCAAAATTCACTATCAAAATTTTATTCACATTGTCCTTGGTGTGTGAAGGCCTTTAGAGTCATCTATCTTTATCAAATATCATTAAAGCAGGGTTGTGGTGCTATCCATATGGAAACATTGCTTTACTAAAATATAGATACATGTAAAATTTATTATGACACATGCAGACTGCTGCAAAGTGTTTGCTGCATATGCTTATATCCCAATAGCATTAGCACCTAGGGGTGTCCTGATACAACTATTTCACCTCCGATACGATACCGATATTGCAGCCTTGAGTATTGGCCGATACCGGTATCAATCCGATATGATATCAGCAGGAATCATACAGACTTTTATTACCTATTTTGTAGTATGGACTGTAAGAAAAGGCTTGATCAGGTCAGATTACTCAAACAGAGAACAGTAGTCAGCAATAGTAGGTATGAGAAAAACAGACCCATTTGTTATTAACCAATGGGTTCAATAAATTTTAACCTTAAACATAAGAATATAGTACAATTAAAACAACATGAATAAAAACTATTAGAAGACCCTGAAAAGTGACCTCAATAAATCAAACAAAAACATATTTCACCTATTGCAAAATAACCACTGTGTTGAACTTAAACATAATTATATTCTACAACTGAATAAAATAAAAAATAAATCTATTAGAATGGACTGCTTGTATCGGAGTGCTGATATCGGAGATTTAGGATGCAGGCCGATATAATCCGATATTTGTTTTTTTGACCGATATCCGATATCAATATCGGATCGGGACATCCCTATTAGCATCATTATTTTGTTTATTTGAAAGAATCCCTGTCAGCTGACGCCAAGACAACAGCTAGTCTTCCTGGGGTCCAGACAAAACATACAACACACACAATTTACATTCTCAATTACTCACAATTACAGGAAAATGAAAAATGACAACACTAAAAATACTTGTTAAAGCAAAAACAATAAAATTAGGAAAAACTACATCCCATATCACATGACAAAAACTCACTCAATCTAATAATAGTATTATCCGAAATAAAATTATGGTGTCAACAACAAATACAATTTCAGTCTCCTTTTAAAACCAGTTTTATTTATTTGACGAACCACTACTGGGAGTTATCATTATTAAGTACACAACCTAACTGGATATTATTTTACAGTGCAGAAATGTGTTTTTATGTGGACAGGAGATGGACATGTTTATTCTCTAAAAACAGAAAAGATAAACTTTGATTTTCAAAATGAACAACCTTAACGTCAACATGGGCAAAGTAAAGGCAAAGTTGTCCGTAGATGACTGGAATACTTGAAAACTAAAGTAGGTTCCTCTACTTTAGAGCAAAAGCATCCCCCCCCCCCAAAATAAAAAAATCTTAAGAACATGATGGACAAGAGTTGATCTCATTATTTCATTAACTCATTAGGAGCGGTGGAATTTGGCCTCATCTCCTGCACAGGGTGGCAAACTAAAAGGTCTGCGATAATTTCTTTAAGAAAATTAAAAAGAGGAAAGCACGAAAGGACGGGGAGAAAAGCGTAATTTGATTGTCTGGAGGCTCCATATGGTTCCATAGATGTTTGGTTGAACCCGGCTGGCTGCTAGCAGACTGAGGCCTTTCACTGTTTCAAAACCGATGACAAACTTCCCTATCCTCCCTTCATCCACCTCTCAATATCCACCCCCCATCCCCACCCTGAATCTGGTTAAGGGAATAATAGAGAGGGCAAACAATAAGGGGGCATTTGCGGGGGGTGTCGGAGAAGAAGGAGGGGGTGTCAAGTGACCCGCAGAAAACACTATCAAACAAGACTGGAACTCTAAGGGGCTGACAATAGAGCGGCCTGCTCTTTTCTGTGCTACGCCACTGGTGAGGCAAGATAAGGGAATTCCTCAATACAGCAAAAAGGGAAAAAAGAAAGGGGAGCTCTGCTTTTGAGAGATTCAGACCTCAAATCCAAACACTCCCCCCACAGATTATAGCGTGTGTGTTTTAAAGGGTGGCTGAAATAAAGCAGCACTTTGTTGGACAAGTTAGACTTGTTGGTGTTGATCTGCACAGCCATTGTGAGCGGCAGTTTTATGCAGTTCTATGCAGATGACGCCAGATTAGGAAAGGCCTCTAAAGTTGTGATACAGGGATCTATCGGAGTGTTTCAAAAGGTGGCACAATGGCACTAACTGCTGCAGCTGTCTAAATTTATTGAGCCTGAAAACGCTGAAGAATAAACAGCAGATTTAACTGCTGGTCCCATACTCCTTATCAAACCTCTCAGTGCACTCTGTTTGACTTATGTGCTCCAAGACAGAAGGTCTGCTCTGTTTGAAAACCAATCCTATGGTAATAGAGAGATTGACTGATCTGAAAGTCAAACACTGGGCAAGATAGTGAAGTCAGCCTCAAGTGAAGTTGTGCAGAAAAGCAGTGCATCAGAACATTCAGCTTTACTGTGACACATCATCAAAACACTCCACACAGAGCCTGAGGCCACAGTCCGAACCTGGATCCTCCGATCAATCAATCAATCAATATTTATTTCTAAAGCCCTTTACAGTGAGACCCCCAAAGTGCTTTACAGTAGTGTCAGAAAATAAAAAAAGAACACTATGAGTAAAAACAACATAAAACAATACTGTAAGAACAATATATAAAAGCAAAAGACACATAAGAATGCAACAGGAGGTGTGACACAACAGTAGGGATGTAATATTATGAAAATTTTGCATCACGTTTATAGTCAACGAAATTATCACGTTATCATTATTATCGCTGTATTGTTGCAGTGTGCTCAGAATGTTCAAAAAGTACTTTAACACAGTCTTGAAATCATTGAACCCCTTTAATATTATAATCATAACATTTCTTTTTTGTCTTTTTTTCAATAAATATGTCTAGAAATGCCCTTTGAGTACATTTTTTTACGCTTCTTTCATTAGAAATAAAAGTAAAAAATTCTAGCAAGTATTTTTCATTATTATGTAATAAATGCTTGAACAGTGTGTAATTACAAGAAAAGAAAACAACAGATATGAACTTTAATCAGGATTCTCTTCATAAACAATTGAAAATGAACAACAAATAACCTGTCTTACATACACTCACAGATGTTTGTTTGCCTGCAGCGTTAGTGTCCATGTTACAGCTCGTCATATTAGACCATGTCATGGCCCTTTTTTTTTTTTTTTTGAACAACAGTCTCTGAAGCAGTTAGCCCGCCTCATGACTCTCCTCTGGTCTCCCCTCTCCATGGACGATAGCATCAATATTTTCTTCTCTAATCTTTCCAGAGTACGATCGATTAAATCCATAAAGCGCAAACTTTGACGGAAAAAAACGATCAACTTCAAAATACTGCGAATAAACAGCAAAAGAACGGCAAGAATACACTCCAGAATGATACTAATGCTGTTATTTACAAGATTTATGCATTATTTAGACAAAAATACTGATAAACCACCTGTAATTCTCTCTGGTATGACTCATTGAATCTTATCTCCTTCTCTCTCTCTCTGTCTCTACGGCTCGGTCAGCTCATTTACTCGAGGAGTTACGGCAGTTTTAACCGTGCACGTCTTTTTCTTTAGCAGCAGCTTTATGTTTTAGACAGGGTGACTGTCTTCTATCAGTTTCCCCTCGGCAACCTTGTGAAATACAAAATTTAACCAGACCTGAAAGTCCGTTTCCAGAGGGAAATCTCTGCTGTCTCTAACTTCCGCTGAGGCCAAACAATGCAAACTGCGCATGCGCTTCCCATGAGGCAGCTTCATCCAGGAAGAGACTAATAGTTACGGCATTTCCAGGCAAAGAGCAGCATCACCGTGCGTTTTTGACGCATTGTGGTGATCAAACACGGTAAAACTGTAACTTTTATAGGACACGGTAATGATTACCATGGGAATTTTTACCACGGTTTACCATTTTACTGGTAACCATTACATCCCTACACAGCAGCAAGGTGCATGAAAGCCATTCGGAAAGATAAACTAAAATAAAGCTCACTGACATGAGCATAAAACCTAGAAGCCTTAGTCAGGGTTAAAAGCCATTCTAAAAAAGTGAGTTTTTAGTTTAGATTTAAAAAAACCAAAGTCAGTCGTGGTGCGGCTGTCTGGGGGCAGCTTGTTCCACAATGTAGGTGCAGCAACAGCAAAAGAACGGTCCCCCTTCTGTTTATGTCTTGGCCTTGGAACATCCAAAAGGAACTGACCAGAAGAACGCAGGGCCCTCATATGGCTGCGTAAAGTTAAAATCTCCGATAAATATAGAGGAGCCAGGCCGTGAATGGCATTAAAAACAAACAACAAAAGTTTAAAATCAATTCTAAAACGAATTGGAAGCCAGTAGAGAGATGACAGCACAGGGGTGATGTGCTCACGTCTTGGCGTGTCTGAGAAATCTCGCCACAGCATTTTGAACGAGCTGAAGGCGAGAGAGGGCAGATTGGCTCCACATCAAAAAAGGTGAGGCGCTTCTCTAAAGGCATGGCCATGCCAACAACCTGTCTCACACACAAACGTGTAGTAGTCCCAATCATATGCACGTGCATGCAGGCAGTGAGTCACCTTTTACCCTTCTGTTGTCAGATAATGAACCACAGTGTGTCTCCTGGCACAGCATCATAAAAAAAGCAGAAAAGTGAGAGATGGATCTTTAATATGCCACAGAGGTGTCAAGCATTGCCCTCTCTGATCAAGGCTAGACTGACAAAGCTGGAACTCATCAAACCAACAGGATGACTGCAAAAAGCTGATATCAGAAAAGACAACACAGTTTGCATGTGTAATGCCTACAGGGCTTTTCCTGCATCATGCTGTATCTCTGCTTTCACTTGTTGCTTCACTTTGCTAATGTTGGGTAGTAACGTCAACATAACCAGCAATGCAAGTGGCATAGCATTTTCTAGTAGTTTTGTGGTAAAAATATTTTAAGAATTAAATTGTCTTTCTGTGGCTCAGCTGACTTTCAGTTAAGCAGTGCAGCAGCATCCAAACTAGCTGCACTAGGGTTTGTCTACTTTTGTACAAAGGCCAGTTTTAATTGTTTCATGTAATAGAGGCCAGAATGTAAATAAGCTCATATGATCAGGATGATTTAAACTCTGTAACACAATTTGGTTATTTAAATTTTGCTTCCAAATGTATGTAATTCTAAACCTTTGAAAGTGAGATCAGTCCAAACTAATGCCAGCCACATTGGGGCCAATATGACATTTTCAGTCCTTATAACTGGGGTTGGACACCAAATGCTGGTTTTCATATGTAGAAATATTTAACAGCAAAGACTGAGAAAAAAATAGATCAAATGTGAAGTAATTTCCACTAACAAAAAAATTCTGAAATTGATATATTCCAGGGTCCAGATGTGAAGTCTTGGGGCCTATGGTTGAAGATCAGTGCTCTACAGAAGAGCTGAAGAGGAGCAGTACAGCAGCACCAAAGAGCTTTATCACAATTTAAGGCCCCTGTTCACACAGAGGCAAACAGTTTTCATTTTAAAAATGAGCTCTGTAAACTCAGTATTGTTTCAAAAAATGTGTCCATCCTCATGAAGACGTGTTGGTACGCATGCCAGGCCTGTAAGTGGCACTGTAACGCTGCCACAGACATATACCAACACCAGTGAATAAGACATGGATCATGTCCATAAAACATGTACATGTAAACAAACACTGGTGTATGCTGTTCTCTGTATCTGCGTCCACTTGTTCACGATGAAAGTAGGGGAGCAGAAGGTTTTGCGGCCATATAAAGCTCCGTAGCTTCTGCAACTCAACCGCAAAACTGTATTACACCTTTTTTCTATTGTTGTCAGGGTTGGCCCATGTGCATTAAGGGAGAGGTGGGGCTTTGAGATCATTGTTTCTGAAAATGTGCATTTCCGTTGCACATATGAAAGGATGGCGTTTTGAGATATATTCACTCTGGGACCCGTTTTAAAATGTGCATTTTCGGGCTCCTAAAAACACCTGATCTGTTTTGAGAAACGTACATCAAGTAGGAATATTAAAACTCTACTCTGATGTAATTTACATTGCTACTTTTCTTCCAAGAGTAGCTTTAATTTTGTCAAGCTAACTATTTTAAGATTAAAGGCCTTTGCACAAATAATTTGCAAGTATTATTGTTAAATCAAATCCATAGTCAATGCAAAATTAAATACCAGTGACATGATGTAGTCCAAGTTAAAAAGTTTTGCATCTAGTAAGGCCACATCTGATCAATGAGAGCACTCATTGTTGGCACGTACATCCCAGTAAGTCAAAACAGTCAACATGGTGGTCGGCTTGATGGTGTGGAGTCAATTTTAGCTGACTACAGTCATCAAACTGACAAGGATAAAGAATTTAAAGGCAATGAATGTAGGAGGATCATAGTGGACCTGTAGTATAGCAACAGTGAATTTATACTCAAGCTTCTACTGTTGTGAACAGTTGGACATGAAGCAGCTGTGGTCCAGTTTCATCTCTTCAAACAAATGTCCATTTAGTCTCTGTTTAATTAAAATCAGCCTTAGGTTGCTGTACGTGATGTCAAGTCTGTGTTGACTTCTGCTGCATCAATTTTACAATGTGCCCAAAATAATTACACAATTTTGTGTCATTTTTATTGAGAGCATCAAAAATTATCTCTGGAATATTCACCATTTTGGGCCATTTATTTGAATAGCTGTTGGTGTATAAAGGCCTGAAGAAGAACTTTGGCTCAATACTTCCATATTAGACTGGAATGCAATTTACAACCCAAGCAGATGGAATAACAAAACAGAGCCATATGGTAACCATGGTGACAAGCATAAACATTTACTTACGCAAGAATAGGTGTGTACGTAAAACTTCAACTATGTATTCTTCGCGTGTTTCAGCAACAACATAGTTCCAGGGAGTAAAGATGATGCAACTTGACCATGGCATTGCAAATAAATGTCCTGTAAGACTGGCCAACATTTAAATCTTGATGAACTTTAAAAACATATAGACATGGGAATGGTCCGACCAAATTTTAACACAAATCCAACCTAGCGAAAGAAGTTCTTTCTCTAGATTTTCAACTGTTATTGCAACATAAGTGCAATAGGATGTCAGGATGTTAAGAAAACAAATATATAAATTGAGTGAATGCAATGTGAAAACACTTTATGTTGCGTCAGAAGGAGTATAATTAATAAATGGAATGAACAAACCTACAGTCCTGCTCAGTATTACTGGCACCCCTTCATTATTTTCATCTTTTAATTGAAGGTCCAAAATACTTAAACAAAAAAAAATTCATTTTTACAAGTTACATATTGTAATTTCAAAGAGGGAACTGAAAAAAAGCATGTTCAGCAATAATGGCACCCCTCTTCAGTATTTTGTTGCACACCCTTTGGCACTGATGACAGCCTCCAAATGTTTCTTGTAGCCATCTATAAGCTTCTTGTACTTCTCAGCTGGTATTTTCTCCCACTCTTCCTATGCAAATTGTTCAAGCTCTTGAACATTTGCAGGTTTCTTTTCCGCAATGGCAGATTTCAGCAATACTAAAGATTTTCAATCAGATTGAGATCAGGACTCATTGCTGGCCATTTTGAAACAGGCCATTTTTTTCCTTTTCAACCATTCCTGCGTGCTTTTGGATGTGTGCTTTGGGTCTTTGTCTTGCTGGAGGGCCCACAATCTTCAACTCAAACCAAGTTTTCTTACACTGGGTAGGACATTTGGCTCTAACATTTCTTGATAATTCTCTGATTTCATGATTTCTGTGATACGGTCAAGGCCTCCAGTACCTGATGCAGCAAAGCAGCCCCAAACCATTATGGAACCTCCACCATGCTTAATCTATGTAGGATGCCTAATGTAAATATGACTGCGTGATCACAGTAGCTAATGAAGTATAATTTATAAACCTTAATATGTGAACATTACTTCTGCCAAGTTTGAGTCTGATAAAGTGATGCAGAGCAAAGTTAGAGAGGTTTGTAAAGAAACTGTACTGTCACATTGTATACTTAAACTTCATCGGTGCCAATAATGATGAGCAGGACTGTAAGTCATGACCTATTTGTTGATTTTTTAATTTAAAATGTAAATGTGTGTTCTGTCAATAAATATATTAATTATATAAATGGCCCTTATGAGCCATACTTGTAATTTGTCATAGTGGCACATATAAACACACTGACACATAAGCTTTAATGCTTGATGGTTCCCTCGTTTACTCTGTACAGAACTTAGATTTTAGTAATAAATCAAAGGACTTGACATATAAACACCACATGACATTTTGGGGACACAAAATCAATCAGAGTAGTGTCCCATCTTAAAGATGAATTGAAATTTGATGCGCCTGTTATGAGAAAAAGAAATGAGATACAGAGTGTACAATGTGTAAGTACAGCCAAAACTAGAGCGAACATGTCATCATCCACAAATGCATGTCCTACAGCCAGTTTTCTGTTATCCTATAGTATCTCTTCTGTCATTTTTAACTGCCGTCTGCGCAATTACAGGAAAATGTTAAAAATGTATTCAGTCTTCCAGCAGATACAGGCACTGATAAAGCTTAATCAGGGATGATAAGAGCTCCAGTATTGACTCTCCCACTGTGTTCAGCTCATCCCTGATGCCAGTTTATCCCTGTGATTTGATTAGTTATGCAGCCTTGTTGGGAAACAAAATGCATGAGAGTGCAAGCCAAAAAAAATGACCGTTAAGACATTGCAGTCTGAATAAAAACCAAGTCCAGTGCTTATCTCAATGTTTGGGGCAGAAGGGGCTTTACTTTGGAGTGGAGCTGCTCAAATATGCACTATTTGCACAGCGTACAACTTCCCAGTCTCTGCGGATTAGGCAAACAATATGCCCCCCTCCCATACTGCCCCCATCACTGAGAAAAAAAAAAACTCCACCCAAATTAGTCTTTCTTTGGCCACTTATAAAGACCTGGGTATGAATGAGGGTCTCTGTTAGTTGAGGGGAGATAACACACACATTCACTCACAGTTTGGGGAGGATTGGCAATGTATTATGGCCTTCAGCACCTCTGATTGGCAAGAAATGATTTATAGCTGCTCTGATTGGCTGATGAGCTGAACTGGCAGGGGCATTTTACACCTGGCCAACTGTTGGCTTGTTTATGTGTGCACAGAGGCTGTATACATACATGCATACATCCCCTGTTAATGTATGTGTGTGTGACAGAAATGAATGGCCTCCTGCTGCCTCCTGATTAGACTTCTGCTCCAGAGTTTGGTGTTAAAGGCTGCCAGCTCTGCACTGTACTTCAGATAGAGGAGTAAGCCAAGTCAGCACATTCACAAAAATACATAAAAGTCAAAGATGAATATTAAGTAAAATATGAGAGAATTATAACTAAAGAACATTCCACTGTGAATGTGTTTGTCTGGTTGTCTTAAACTATCAAATAATAAGGGTGGAAGTGAACTGATTTTCTCATTTAACCATAACAAGTCAGCCTTTTGAGTAATCTTCACAGTCAGTACTCTTATCTTAACTTAACTTGACAGTTTCTGTGTGAAGATCATTTACCTGGATTTTACAGAACAACTGTGTGTTGAGTTAAAGAAAAAAAAAGAAAAAACAGTCCCATGGAATCTTTACATATAATGTTTTTGTATTTAAATATTTTATATGAGTTAATATTAAAGTTTGGCATTAATTTACTTTATAATTAACCAAAACCTAAAACTGAACTGATGGATGTTGAATGTACAAGTGTAGTCAAATGTGTATCACACAGTTAAAGGGACTGTGAGGAGAATCTATTACTGGCGACAATAAGACTCTGCTACCCATGAGCATGCATGGCGACTGTCTAATGCTTCGTTCCAGTAACCTCGGAACTGGGAGTGACATCATCTCTGACTTATCGGCATTCCACTTGAAGTCGAAAAAAAAACATGCAGATCTACCAGGCTATTGTTAGCTGTTGTTAGCACGCCCTGTGTTGTTGTTCACAAATATCACATGAAGAATGTGATTATCACTATGGCAGCATTTTTGTAAATATAAGTCTAACAATACTATGTATACAGCTGATCTAGAGCGACACACCCCAGTTAGAAGTGCAAATAAATGGATTATTACAGGAGCTAAATAACTGTTCACACTGGGGGCATCCATCTTCCATTGTCAACTCAGGGGTGGCGAGCTTTCACCGATTTCCCAGTAGGAAATTCAGACTTTGGGGGACGTTCCAGTTGCAGTTTCCTACTCAGAACTCAAAATTCCTACTTCTGACTACAACTGGAACGCATCAAAAGACGTGACCGAAGCCAAAGCGTGTGTTTGTTGTGATGCTAATGAATGCAGCTCAGACCTTCCTCAGAACTCTGTATTGCTTTACAACTTCTTTTTTCAACAACTCACAGGATGCAAACCGATGAGGTAATGTATCTCTTTCTAGTTACGTAGCGGTAGTTTTTGATGTGTGACAACAAGTAATTTTTGGAAAACTTAGTATCGTAGCTTTGTGGCCGGCTATATATGGCTACTTACAGCTCGGTCCTCTAGGACGTTTCTGAATAATATAAATTTGCTCTAGTTTTAATTGTCTTGTTCCTGAAGTTGAGTATCCAGGCCAGTCCAGCCCTGTCCGACCTAACCGGAGGGCTAAGGAATAGCATTTATAGATAACCTATTTTGATGCTATAAAACTCATCTTAAAGTGTGCATTTCGATCAGGCATATATCTAAAAGTGAGACTTTTTTGTAATTACTTAGAAACTCCTCACAGTCCCTTTAAACCAGCAAACATTATTCCTAGTTGTATTTGTGTTTTTGCCCTGTTATTGTGATGAAATACTGCTTCTTATATATATATCTAATGAAACAAGGCTCTCAGAATCCATCTCATTCACTTACATCACATCATCAAATGCTGATTCTGATTTATGAACTCAAACTTTATTAGGAGCATGCAGTTTGAGAGGAACCTGGAGCTAATTCCTCACAGGCAAGTTAAGTGTAACTTGCCCTCCTCTAATCACGAAGCATAACAACAACAAGACCATTTTGCAACTTTCAACTTCTCATGACGGAAAACTTTCTGCCGCACCTGCAAGGTGCCACTCAGGGATAGATTGGTAATGCCCAGAATCTGGGCAGTTTCAATACATATATACATATATACATAAACTGCGTATACATAAAAATATACATTTATATATTGCAGAGAATAACAGATGACTGAATTTCTTTAACCAATTTTCAAGATAGAAGGTAAAACTCATGTGCAGTAATTTCACCAGTCTGGTGCTGCATGGGGGTAAAGAGTACAACCTGACATTGGAGAGACCTGAGCTTGTCTCGCTTGTGTGGATTCCAGAAAAATAAAAAAAGTTTTAAAGTGTGTGTGTGTGTATGTGTAAGTATGTGTCGTGCATGTGCATATCTTGAGGAGAGAAAAAGAGCGAGTGTAAGGTAACACAACGACACCAAGAATGTTTAATTAAATTCTGGAAGCAGCTCGGGGTGCTTGTGCTCTAAATGGCCCTCCAGCTGAAAGGAAGGATTAACACTGAGCACGGACAGGCCTGCAGCTACAGCACGCTCATTACCGCAGAATGGAGAGATAAGTCTAAGGAAAGAGAGAGAGAGAAAATCCACCAGACAGTAAAATGTTAAGCAATACAAAATAAATAGTATGCGCTGATGTCACAGTTTGAGTGATGAAATGGCAGGTCCACTCACTAAGCGGCAGAGAACATTATTGAAGTAAATAAATAAAAAAACTGTGAAATGCTTGAATTCAGCTGCGAAGTGATGAGTTCTAAGTCATTTTCAGTGGGCCTAATTATTGTTGACAGTGCTCTTTATGAAGCATCAAGATTCTAGTCTGGTTAATGTTTAAAGACGACAAAAGTAAACATTTGGAGCAATAAGTTTCATTTTAAATGCAACATTTATAAGGCTGAGTTTTAGGATGAAGTCTCTTGTCTCTACTCATGTTGCCTCGCTGTGGTCTCAGAGCACTAAGATAATCATGTAGTAGAGCTCCAATATTAGCATGCAGCATTTTTTAACGTTCTCCTCTGTCTCTGATGTGAACCTTGTCAACATTTACTCTTGATGCTGATTGACTGTCACGGCTTCAGGCAAATTTTTTACATTGGGTATTTTCAACTACAGTGAAAGAGGCAAAACCTACGCAAAAATTCACATATTCATGTCTTCCGTTCACTTTAACTCTACGGCCACACCGGACGCGAATTGGCGAATTTTAACGCGCATAAAGCCTGTAAAGCTTAATCAAGCTGGACGCTGACATTTTGATTGCTGTGGGACGACGCTACGTCCGGCAAGATACGCAGAGAGCCGAGCCGGGTCGATTCAGTGATGACATCGCAAACCAGCTGGAAACGAATATTTACAGAACTTACCTCCAAAACCTGTCTCCTCAGCGACTTTCGGCCAAGCCTGCTCCTTTTGTTCCAGTCTCTGAAGAGGGGGCTCTTTGAGAGGGGCTTGAGCGGGAGCAGGGGGCTGTGGAGCGTCACACGTCATCAAATCAATGACGTCGGGGGGGGAATGTCATCGCTGATTGGCTGCCGCGCCGCGAACTGGCGTCGAAAGTTCAATATTTTCAACTCGAGTGTCAAGGCGTTTGGGGCGTCAAAATGCCTCGACGCTCCAAACGCGCCGCGCCAAACGCGTCCAACGCTCCGGATGCGCCGCGCCAAACGCGTCCAACGCGCCGCCCGGGGCGAATTTGCGTCAAGACGCGCCTTTGCATTGACTTTGTATGTAATCTCGACGCGCGTAGACGCAAATTCGCGTCCGGTGTGGCCGTAGCATAACAAGCGCAACAAAATGTAATTAGCATTTAGGCCCCATGCACACGAAGACAAACCGAGGTCTAAACGCATATGTTTTTTGCCAAATCATCCATACCAAGACGGTGTTTTGGGGGTCTGTAAATGATCATTTTTGAAACCAGGTTCCAGATTGGAAAGATTTTGAAATGCCATATACGCAGCTCCGTGATTACTGGCTCTCCGCAAGTTTTCAGATATGCCTACATCATAGTTTCATATCTTCATTGACACGCATGCGCCACACGCGGCAACGTCAACAACAATGGCGGCGTACGTGAAGCATATGTGCTGATGAAGCCAGTGACCCTACTATCCCTGTTGCAGCAAAATCTCCTTCTTCTCAATCACCAAGTTGAACAAACAATTGTCGAAGACACATTATGGCACTTTATGATCACTTTATCACAATCTCTGTTTACAACTTTTGCTGCAAGTGCGCATGCCCACTGTTTTTTCGTCTGTTTCCGCTTGTTTCCGTCATATCGTTACAGCGCCCCTAGAGGTCTGGCATGTGTTTTACAGCGTTTTCATGCGTATCAGGTGCATTCATATAGACACTGAGACACCTTCATCTTTATGACGATTGTTTTGGAAACTGTTAAGCGTTTTGTCTTCATGTGGATGAGGCCTTAGTGTAAACACACCTTTAGAATATCAATAAGACAGGGTGAAATTAAAGGAGAAAGAAACTACACAGAGCACAGAAAACTAGAAACCGTGTGAATGCTCAGAAGGTTTAACTCCAAATAAAAGATACCTACACTTTCAGCTGTCATGTAAAATCATCCGTGTACTCAAGGCAGTGTAAGAACAGAAAGTGCATGTCATGACCAGTGTGCAGCCTCCTCAAAGATCTCTCCTGGTCTTAAAGCAAATGCCGGGACCATCAGGAGACTCCGGTCTGATGTTCTTTGAAATTCTGCAAAAGAATAGAGACACAAGGGAAAAGAGATGTACAAGGTGACTTGTCCATGAGCACCAAGACCTTAAAACTGATTTTAATATTGAAAATAAAATTAAAGTATTGTGAGCTGTTTTCTCAGTTAACCTCGAAGCTCTGTCAGCAAAGGCTGCAGACGGTCAAAAATCAATTCAGTAAAACAATGAAAAAGGTCATTGTAGTAATTTAAACAAGATGAGATAAATGCATAAATAATGATTTAAAATTCAGGCTTTGAGATGACATTTCGAGTTTAGAAATCTTTCTGTGATGATTAAAACAGTTTTTCATCATGCGCTTGCAATGCCAATTTGAAGATATGGTTCATCAAACATAACTCCAATCTTTTGACGGCTTACCTGGCCAGAAGAGGCCGAACAAACCTATTTTATCAATGCAGGGATTGCATTGTCATGAGTAATAATAAATGATTAAATCTTTCCAAAGTTAAGATGAAACGGATTGTTTTCTATTATTTTAATGGCAGTCAAGTGGTCAGTTAAGAAAGACAGTTTATTCAATCTTATTTACTTTGAAAGGGCAGTAAAGCTGAATATCATCAGCATAAAATGAGAATAGATGTTGCTAAGTGGAGAAGGAAATAACTGGGCCTAAAACTGAGCCCTGATGACAGAGCTGCCATAGCCATAACACACACAAAAAAAAAACAGTCAGTTAGGTATGATTCAAACCATTAAGCTGTTCCACATAGTCCCACAATGTCTTTCAGCTTTTCTATCAAAATGTTCAGCTCCACTGTATCGAATGTCACGGTGAAGCCCAATAAAACAAAGACTGAGAAATGCCCAGAATGCCCTTAACTAAGGCTGGTTAGTGATTTACATTTTCTTGAATTCCAGTTAAAATATATCCAAGATGCAGTTTACATAAATAAATCTCGTCAATTGCTTGCCTTTTTATGAAATGATCAAGCCTCTTGCAGTCTATGGTTCATTTTGCCTCTTGTTTGTCTCCATGTCTGCTTCTGATCAGTGCTTTTATCTTATGGAGCAGGATGAGGATAAGTCCTGGTGATGATGTACTGTTTATCATAGGTATTGCAGTGTCTCTTGTCCTTGGTAGGGGTGGGTGTATCAGTCTTAATATCGATAGTATCGATACCAAGCTGAGTATTGGTATCGGATCAATACTAGCGTGATGAGATCGATACTGCAGTTTCTTTCATGTCGTCTTTACTTTACTTTCCTCCGCTCCGACCGCCGCTTCTAAACGGCGCACCTCTCTCCCTCTATGTCAACATGTTACTGTTCCTGAACAAAAACCTATAAATCTGTTGTCAATATGGAAACAGAGCCAAAAGGGCAACCCAAGAGAGGGCTCTGTGAGCAGAAAGCCAAAGGTTAAGGTTAACTGTAGTTTACACTTTATTTGTGCAATGGAAGGTATTTTTTGTTGAGATGTTGACATTGTTATATTTATAGTTTTTTTTACATTGCTGCTTTTTTTGTTATTTTGCACTTGTGATCTTTTTTCTTAAACGTAGAATAATTTATTACTTTTTTTTTTTCCAAATCTTTTTATTAATTTTGCAGACAGTACAAAAGTATCAAAGTCTGTCCAAAAATATTTCAGGTCCTCTGCATATAATTTATTACTTTTATACAGTTAAAATTTCTTTCTGTTGTTGTGGTTCATTAATAAAAAGCATTTTTATTGCCTAAAATCTTTGTGCTGTGTTTACCATAATCATAATCAACCAACTCAAGGCAAAATTACAAAATTATTCAATGATCATTACATTTCATGTAAAAATGACCGGTATCGGCGATACTAGCCCTGTATTTACCTGGTATCAGATTGATACCAAAATTCCCAATTCAATTGGTTGGCTTGATTTGATGTCAAGCACAGGAATGCAAGTGTTGCTATTTGAGCCTATTTGAGCTCACAGAAGAGATACCACAAACTTCATTTAAAAAGCAACACAGGAAGAAATGTTGAGAAAAGATTTCCCTTTGACATGACTTCTTAACTCGGACGTCTCTGAGAGCAGGTCCTGGCATTGGCCAGAGTTACAAGGATTAGTGCTCTTTAGCTCAGACATGCTGACAGGCTCTCTCCGGGGCGCCTGGATGAGTGGGCAGAGAGGAGTTCAACCCCGAGCCAAGCCCTCTGAGCCCCGACCATGTCTGCATTATAGCCACAGCCAATCTAACTGTGCTCAGTGTCAACGGCTCACACACTGGATTCACAGGGGGCAGTTTGCTCAACCTGCAGGCTTACACCCTCTCAGACGTCCTGGTGATGAGCTTCTTCCAGCTGGCTGACAAATACACAGATTTACACTCTGGCCCACAAACACCACTTCATTAAGCCTGAAGAAACAGTACTGTGAGGTAGTTTGTTGAGGAAGTGCTACACAATCAAAAACACATATGTGCTTTAGGTCTTTTCAAATACAGGGATTTTTGTAAGGCTTCAGTCAACATACAGGAGCAACGTATGTACATACTGATTGACATAAGTGTTACACAAATACAATCCTTGTTCAGGGACTCATTCGAGGATTGGAATGTGGTGGCATTAAGTATGTGAAAGTATGTTTGAGGGAGATCAACATTCCTGTGCAAAGCAAAGTGCAATGTCAACAGGCAGGGATAATTTGATTAAGTGACTGCTTTCAGTTTTTGCACTTAGACAAGTGCACCAAATAAAGCTCCATTCACAGGTTAATTCTGCCCCATCTTACAATGGAGGGAGTTTACAAGGAGGGGAATCATGTAACTTTAAAACAAGATATGTAATTAGTAACCTGACAAGCCAGATGGACAGCTCCATATATCTGCCACAGAAATATTTTACTAGTCCATCTGGATGGAGCCCTTTAAATTTGTTTTCAGGGGCAGAACGTTAAAAAAAACAAACAAAAGCTTGTGATTGGACAATTGTTTGGCTCGTCACATTCATCATAGCAGGGTTGCCTCCTAGCGGCTAACTTAGCCGCTAACAGCTAACGGCCATATACCATCATCTTCCACTAAATTGTACCACTCAGATGATTCATTTAACTCTTACATGTGACATGAACCTCGTCAAAGACAATCCCTACAAGTAAACTTCTGAGGAAGGTAGATTTCACCAAGTTTCACTTAGTAGCCATGAGGACTATAGGCTAATCAGTGTGTCCGTTCCCACCTTCCGGTTGTCATCACATCCGCATTCTGCTGCTCCCGCCTCTCTTCCCTGATTGGACCGTTAAGAATTCAGCCGGGGAAATTCGTTGGACAACGGAGGCTGGCAAGACGGACCTGCAGGATTTCAGAATCAGGCAGGTCTGTCTGCTCTGCAAGGCTATGTTCATAGATAGGTTGATAAAAAATAAAATAATAATGTGGACAGCCACATTATTATTATAGATGAATATCAGAATGAATTGCAGACAGTTGCACTCTTTCTGTGCAACTGTCAGGAAACAACTGTTACCATTGTTAATTCTTATGCTGCATTCACACCGCAAGCGACCCAGCTACCAAAATCACGTCACCCACTGACGTAGCGTCGCGCGTCCATAAATACCTCATTTTGGTCACCGTTGCTGTCGGCCGTCGCTCGGTGGCGTCACGTCCGTATTGGTAGACTTATATTCACAAATGTTGCCATAGTGATAATCACATTCTTCATTTGATATGTGTGAACAACAATGCAGGGCGTGCTAACAACAGCTAACAATAGCCTGGTAGATTGGCATGTTTCTATCTATCTTTTTATGTCTGCAGAAGATATACCTATCATGCATTTGGCCTCATTACCCCTTTCTGATCCACAGACATTACAGACATTAAAAATTTTAACTCGCTACTGATTGAAAGGTGCAATCGACTGTTGTTGATAACTAGATATTGAAGTGCCTTTTGGGTATTACTCGGTCCTTGAAACAAGCCCATGACATCAACCCACCTAGTGATGGCTTCATTTTATCACCGTTGCTAAGAGATCTAAAGGAACATAATGTGAGTGTTTTGTTATTATTAATGAAATAATTTCATGCTACTCTGGATATTAAAAGCAAAGCAATAAGAAATTTGAAATAAATCAATGCCATGTCAAACTGACAAACAACTACAGGAAATTAGAAGCTGGGGCAGTGTTGAAGCTGCAGTTTATCTCCAGACAGTTAATATTGACTTGCATTAGACAGACAGAGAGAAAGGTGTGAACAGCACGTCTCTCAACAATCACTCCTGCTCTGTGATAGCTGTGAAGGTGAAGACCTGCCTGTGAAGCTGCTTATCTCTATTTGTTTAGCTGCACAACAGCAGCATCTGAATCACACCTTTGATAGTCATGCTGTGTGAGAGTGACAGCCCAGAGGGCTGCTATGATTGGGTGGATGAACCTCCAGCAAGATAATGTTCAAGTTCAATGAAACACCTTCAAGTTGAAAAGACAACAATGCGTCCTGGCTTTGACCATGTTAACACTGGGAAAGGATGCCCAAATGCTATGTGAAGTTGTAGCCTGTTTTTAGAGTAAAGACAGTGATGAAGAATTTGATAAATGAAATGAAGTGAAGTTTGCTCGTTTAACCTCCAAAAGTGAAAGTATACACATTTCTGTGAAGATGCCACTTGGACCCTCTGACGTGCAATTATATGGGCACATTTTTTGAGAGAATGAATGAAAAAACATTAATGCGTTCATTGTCATTTTTCAACCAAATATACTGATCATGAATTCATAACCTTTTTTAAAGTGATGGCAAATAGCTTGAAAATTAAAGGTAAAATTTCAAAGTCAGTTGCAATTCTGTCAAAATTTAGATATGTTTTGAATTTTAAAGCATTGAAAATAATCTATAATTCACTTACTGTTCCTTACATGTCTTACTGTATAGAACTGTGGGGATCCACATATGAATTCAATAGTTGTCTTACAAAAAACAGCCATACATATCATCAATAATACAGATTATTATGCTCACACTGATCCCTTGTTTTTTTTAAATTCACACATTATGAAATTTTCTGACTTGTCTTATCATAAGATAATGTTATTAATGTTTACTGCAAAACTAAACTCCCTTCCTAGCGCTGTGCAAAAGTTCTTCTAAATTCGGGAGACTCAATATGATTTAAGAGATGTTTGCAAGTTTTCTGTTCAGAAAGCTAGAAAAGGTATAAAAAAGAGATGTGTTTCTGTTGTTGGGGTTAAACTATGGAATGATGCAAATATAAATATAAAAACCTGCAATTCATGTTATATCTGGTCTCCAAAGTTATCTTTGAAAATTATAGGTGTTGATCATGTAATGATGTTGTTAATGTTGATTCTTTGTCTTTGGTTTTTGGTAGCTTATTTTTGGTTAAATATATGGGCTAGGCTTAGAGAAGCATTTTGCTTCTGCCTATGCCTTTTAAGTCGCTACTTATTATAAGAATTACGGTTTGTTTAAAATGTCTGTTTTGTGACAAATATTGTACAATGTATGCTGACTGAAATAAAAAATCCTACAATCCTACAAAAATTGATCTCAGTATCATCAAGCTGTGAATATGATTGCTATCAGGCAGATGCACTTATATCTCCGTGTGTCATTTTCACTTTTGTATATAAGTCAGTCTCTTATTATTTTTAGTTTAATATTTTGTTGTCTGATATTTTATTCAATTTTTACAATTCGCTTATATATTTTCATATAGTTATCTTTTTACATTTAATTATTTTAGGTGTGATTTTAATCTTTTAACATACTTTTGTTTTAAATATATATATTTTTAGTGACTTATTTAGATGTTTCTTAGTTTTATTGCTTTGCTTTGTCTTGTATCTGTTGTTTTAAATTTTATCATTTTAATTGAGCTTCTGTGGTGTGCATTAGTCTCCAAATCCTCTTGGCATCCTTCCAAATATCCATTACAATTACAGTGGCATACTACTTAGTAGATGAACCTCTGCTGACTGTTTATTTGCTAAGTGGTTAAATGAAAATTACTGTCGTCATTTATGTATGTTTGTGTACATATATGCACATATGTGTGTGTGTATGTAGGTATATATGGATGTGTATATGTGTATATGTATACATATGTGTATGTGTATTTATGTGTATGTATATATATATACTCAACAAAAATATAAATGCAACACTTTAGTTTTTGCTCCCATTTTTCATGAGATGGACTTAAAGATCTAAAATTCATTCCAGATAAACAATATTACCATTTCTTTCAAACATTGTTCACAAATCTGTCTAAATGTGTGACAGTGAGCACTTCTGCTTTGCTGAGATAATCCATCCCACCTCACAGGTGTGCCACATCAAGATGCTCATCAGACACCATGATTAGTGCACAGGTATGCCTTATACTGTCCACAATAAAAGGCCACTCTGAAATGTGCAGTTTTGTCTCACAGCAAAATGCCACAGATGTCGCAAGCATTGAGGGAGCGTGCAATTGGCATGCTGACAGCAGGAATGTCAACCAGATCTGTTGCTCGTGCATTGAATGTTCATTTCTCCACCATAAGCCGTCTCCAAAGGCGTTTCAGAGAATATGACAGTACATCCAACCGGCCTCACAACCACGGACCACGTGTAACCACACTAGCCCAGGACCTCCACATCCAGCAGGTTCACCTCCAAGATCGTCTGAGACCAGCCACTCAGACAGCTGCTGAAACAATTGGTTTGCATAACCAAAGAATTTCTGCACAAACTGTCAACACACAATTCTTGGAAGCTAAAAATGTCCCAGTTCTTGCATGGCCAGCATACTCACCGGACATGTCACCCATTGAGCATGTTTGGGATGTGCTTGACCGGCGTATATGACAGCGTGTACCAGTTCCCAATAATATCCAACAACTTCGCACAGCCATTGAAGAGGAGTGGACCAACATTCCACAGGCCACAATTGACAATCTGATAAACTCTATGTGAAGAAGATGTGTTGCACTGCATGAGGCAAATGGTGGTCACACCAGATACTGACTGGTTCTGAGTCCCCAGACCCCCAATAAAGCAAAAAAATGCACATTTCAGGGTGGCCTTTTATTGTGGACAGTCTAAGGCACACCTGTGCACTAATCATGGTGTCTGATGAGCATCTTGATGTGGCACACCTGTGAGGTGGGATGGATTATCTCAGCAAAGCAGAAGTGCTCACTATCAAACATTTAGACAGATTTGTGAACAATGTTAGAGAGAAATGGTAATATTGTGTATCTGGAATGAATTTTAGATCTTTAAGTCCATCTCATGAAAAATGGGGGCAAAAACAAAAGTGTTGCGTTTATATTTTTGTTGAGTATATATATATATACATATATCCTTTGTCCATCTTTTGTCTTGATGTAAAGCACTTTGAGCTGCAATTGAATTTTTATGAACTGTACTATATAAATAAACTTTGATTGATTGATTGATTGATTGATTGATTGATTGATTGATGCTGTACAGACTGAAAGTTGTAACATAATAATAATCAAATAATTAATGATTTATTAATTTTTTCCATTATCAATCAATCAATCAAGCTTTATTTGTATAGTGACAATTCATAACAAGTGTTATCTCAAGACACTTTACAATAGAGCATAAAGCTCTTCATTTTATGGATACACATTTAACCCTTTAAGGCCCAAGACCACAGATAATTGCCAGAAAATTACAGTTTTTTGGAGCTGAAATGTTTGCAGCTAAAATCCATAAAAATGTATGGATGGTAATGTATCTCTTTCTAGTTACGTAGCAGTAGTTTTTGATGTGTGACAACAAGCAACTTTTGGAAAACTTAGTGTCGTAGTTTTGTCACCGGCTATATATCTCTACTTACAGCCCGGTGCTCTAAGACGTGTCCGAATAATATAAATTTGCTAAAGTTTTAATTGTTGAGCATCCAGGCCAGTCCAGCCCTGTCCGACCCAACCGCGAAGCTAAGGAATAGCATTTATAGATAACCTATTTTGATGCTATAAAACTCATCTTAAAGTGTGTATTTCCATCAGGCATATATCTAAAAGTGAGACTTTTTTGTAATTACTTAGAAACTCCTTATAGCATTAAGCTTTAAGTTGACCAAACTCCGAGCATGTTGACATTCTTCCTTAAAGTGCAGGTGTTAAGAATCTTCCTCAGCCCACTAAACATTTTTATGACAATAATAATGATGATAATACATTTTATTTAGAAGTGCCTCTCATGACGAAGGATGCTGTACAAGATTAAAAAAACAACAATAAAATCAACAATAAAATCATCAAAAAAGTGCCCTGCGTCCAGCCACCCGTCCACACATTGCCTTTTCCTTACTCCCTTACATAAGTGTGAGCTTTGGTTTTTTTTCTTTGGTTATTCAACTGCTAACCTGACACACCTGATGGACTGTTCTGTATATTTCAGATTTGTGGGAATAGAAAGAGCTTTTAAAAAAAACGGACAGGAAAATGGAAGGTGGCTGCACCAATCACACACCTTACCGGCAATTAATAAAAATGACATTTAGTACGGGGCACTACTGTCACAGTGTATAGAACAGAAGATAAGCCACTTAGGAAATGTAGTGGTATGGTTTGTTTTTCAATGACTGAAGAAATGCGGCATAGAGGCTGTTGGCATCTATGCCAATCTCTGTGCAAATCCTGTCATCCTGCTCATAGCTCCCAACTCTTTTTGTTCCACTTAGGGCTGCTAACAACTGTTGTAAATTGGAGTTTTGCAAGATTAACCTGTCTGCAAGGTTAATTTGAACAGTAGCATGATGAAGCTTGTGTCAACAGCATAAAATAAATCAAAACTCATAATTATAAAGTGACTAAAACAGCCCAGGCACAGCTACCTGATCACAGAATTATATAAAATACTTAGAAAACCTGTTTTCAATTAATGAATTGTTGTACACGTGCTGTTCAATTTCCATAGTGTTGAAAGGTGCAATGATACAAAAATCTATCTGCACCATGGTCCCATGCATTTATGGACAATATTATTACCCTGCCTAAAAATACATTATTATGATTGATAATAAAACTTCCGTTCATCATGCACCATTCAGAATTCTTAGCAAATTTTCCTGATAAAATCTAAACCCCTGGTGTTTGTGTGTGTGCCTGCTCATCCTCGTGTAAGCCTTGAAAGAGTGAAAGTAAGCAGCCTTGAGTGTGTGTGTGTGTGTCTTTTGGAGTTGCCTGTGGGATTTAGCTCCAAATGAGTGGAGCGTCGGTGCATTAATGAGTAACACACAACCTTTATCTCTGACAATAACCCCCTATACACACATCCATTCTCTTAAAAAAAAAACACCCCAACCCTCGCACGCAGCACCTCCTCCCGCTCCGCTGACATTTCAAGGCTGTGTTGGGAGCCAGAGGAGGAACTTCTTCATTTGGAGTGTGAGACAATGTGGCAGGCCGGTTGGCTTTGTGCTGCTGACATCCCGCCGAGGCACAATATGGCCCCGTCAGGGATCAGTGGGAATACACAATGCCCATTACCCACGGGGCCAAGGCAGAGGGCCTAAGGGGGAAGGCCGGGATGGGCCAGTTTCCAGACTACAGGGTGTCTAGGGCCACACTGAAAGACAGATAGAGGGAGGAAAGAAGATCAGAGAGAAGATGGAGGGACAGAAGATTAAAGATGAAAGAGAGGGGAAAAGATGAGCGGGGGGTACAGGGCTTGTAGAAATGAAAGTGAGGAGAAAGATGAGAGATATGGGAGGATGGAAAACTTAAAAAAATGGGTAAGGGTTATGAGAAAGAGTGTAAAAAGAAGGAGAATACAAAGGAGGGGGGTCTTGAGAAAAGAATAAACAGGGAGCAGGTCCTCTGCCAGAGACTGGGTGCAGAGAAAGAGAGATGACTCCCTGCCTGGCCGTCGCATTTCCCAGGGGATGCCGAGAGCTGAGGCCGAGGGGGGTGGGGGTCAGTTTATCTTGGAGCTGAACTTGGTTCCTTGATCAAGCCCGGGGCTTAAAGGGCCGTGGAGGAGATGCATTTTCACCTTCACGGCTGCTTGTTTGACCCTGGGGCTCTTTGGGAGCACGCAGTGGGTGGACAGGGGCACACTGGAGTTGAACGTCAGGGGGCCAAAAGGGCCAGAGGTGGTGACCGGGGGGCCATGGAGGGGCACCGTGAAGGACAGAGGGAGCGATAGATAGGGTGGACTTGGGTCAATGGGTCTGCTGAACTTAACCATCAGTCTCCCACGAGAATCCATGCTCTGTCACGTCTGTCCACCTTTTTAGGGAGCATTAAACCAGTTAGCTTGACGAACAATCTGTGATCTAAGTCTAAAAATTCTAACTTCAAACAAGCAGAGAGGGTGGGAAAGTGTGGCCAAAGGGGACACCATGACCTCTGCTAAAACACTAGAACAATGGTCTCTAACTGCTGAGCTGCGGCCAAGCAGTGTATCATCATGTGATACTGGGCCATATATCCAGAAAGATAATTAATGTTATCACCTGTCGTCGTCAATAGAGTCTGTGTGGTATTTAATTTGACATCTGGCTGGATCGTCCTGTCTGTCTCAGGTATGATGAGCCAAAAAGTTGAACCTCACTCTCTGATCTTGTGCTCATCAACCTGTGCCATGAACATTTTCGTAAATATATTTTAGCTTAACATCATGTGTTTATACAGACCTGATCAAAATCTTAAGACCAGTTGTAAACTGAAATACAAGTAAACTGAAATAGGCTGTTTATCAGCTGATCAAAAGTTTAAGATCATCGCTCAAAAAATTACAAAAAACTCTCCAAACCAGAACAAAAATTGTTTCTCAGTAGGACTCAGTAATGAGTAGCTCCACCGTTCTTGTTAATCACTTCAAAAATTCCTTTGGGCATGCTTGATGAGAGTGTTTCAGGAAGCTTTTGGGAACATTGCTCCAAGTGGTGAAGGCCATTTTTATAAACTTCCCTTGTCATCCATCCCCAAATGTTCTCTATGGGATTTAAATCAGGGGAACATGCGGGATGGTCCAAAAGAGTGATGTTATTCTCCCTGAAGAAGTCCTTGGTCAAGCGAGCATTGTGAACTGCAGCGTTGTCCTGTTGAAAAACCCAGCTGTTACCACACAGACGAGGGCCCTCAGTCATGAGGGATGCCCTCTGCAACATCTGCACGTAACCAGCCGCCGTTTGACGACCCTGCACCACCTGAAGCTCCAGTGTCACTGAATGAAAAAGCACCCAGATCATGATGGACCACCTCCACTGTGCGGGTAGAAAATATCTCAGGTGGGATCTCCTTGTCATGCCAGTAACGTTGAAGCCATCTGGTCTGTCAAGGTTACATTTTTTCTCATCAGAGAACAAAACTTTTTTCCACCTTTCAATGTCCCATGTTTGATGCTCCAAAGTCTAAACGGGCAGTTTTGTGGCGTTGAAGGAGACGAGGTCTTTGAATTTATTTTTTGTTTTTGAAACCCTTTCCCCGCAGATGCCGTCTGATGGTTATTGCGCTGCAGCTGGCACCAGTAAGGGCCTTAATTTGGGTCGAGGACCACCCTGTGTCTTGACGGACAGCCAATCGGATCCTCCGGCTCAGCGCAGGTGTAATTTTTTTGGGTCTACCACTTGACTTTTTTGTTCCATAATGCTCAGGATCTTTCAAAAAATGTAGAATGACTGTCTTACTGCGTCCAACCTCAGCAGCAATGGCACGCTGCGAGAGGCCTTGCTTATACAGCTGGACGATCCGACCACGTTCAAGAAGAGAAAGCTTCTTAGCTTTAGCCATCAGGAGGGCATGACCGTGTGACTGCCTGACAGAAAATGAACATTTTGAGCAGATTTTGGCTTTAATAGCCTGTGGTCTTAAACTTTTGATCAGCTGATAAACAGCCTATTTCAGTTTTTTTTAAATTACTAGTTCAAAATGTTTTTTGTCACACTCCCCCTTCTTGCTTTTGCATATTGTAGCTCTATTTAAAACCTGCAATGCAAAATTCATCAGTACAACATGTTTACACAATATTTACCTCTGCTCTTGGACTACTCTCGCCATGTTAACTGGTGGCCTCTGGCAGTGATGAATACAGAGTGAGTTCTCTGACAGTCTCTTAATAGATTAGATACAAGTAACATCCTTCAACCTTACTTATTGACTTAGGCTTTGTTTATGCAGTGCATTAATATCTGAATGGCCAAAACATGCATTAAGATACCAAGCTGACTGTATCTGTGCACAAAGTGGATTGATAGTGTACATTCAGTAAAACTGGAAATACTTGCATGTCCCTTAATAACCAACAGCCAAAACATCATGCCCATGCTAACACTGGTGGCAGTGTTGCTCACTAAGCTCTTGAGCTTATAAAGACAGAAAATACAACATGTCTCGCCCATGTAACCTGACACATCACATGAACTGTTCATTGTATTTCCCCACTCCAATATGGGAAAGAGCCCATAAAAAGTGATTGGGAATGAGTCTAACCTTTCAGTAGCATATCCAGCAGGTGTTTGGATGATTTGTCATTCAATCACATACACCATTGGCCAATCAGATAAGGTAGTGGGGGGGCACTACTGTTGCAGCATAAAGTACAAAATGTGTGAGCCAATTCTTGAAACAAACACTTGGCAAAACATGTCAGAAGTGCAGCAAAAATAAACTTTCCTTTAGAAAAGTTTGTGGTTTTGTTTTTTTCAAGAAATGTGGTTTAGATAAACTGCCACTGAAGCTGTTAGCATCTATTCCAATCTCTGTATGAACAGTCACTTTCTGCTGTCATCTCACCCGTGGCTCACAACTCTTCCTGCCCCAAATGACGTTGATCAGGCAGTTACAGTTTGGACCAAGCACAATAGTTGAAGATTGGAGCTTGGCAAGATGGATCTGTCTGATTACAGGCATCAAACTAGGCAAATCAATTTGCAATAGAAGGTTATCATCTATACCAAGTTCCATACAAACTGTAGAGGAAGAGTCAAACATTCCTAACCATGTCATTCCCATTCTTGCCATTTTTTCCTTTGAGAATTTTTTTTCTGTATGTGCAATGCCTGTGACAACATGCTAAAATAAGACCAGATATAAAAAAGGGGGAAAAAACAGACATCAGGGCTTCATTAACAGCTGAAATGGGTTTGATCCAAAAGGTGGCTATGGATGTGTGATAGAGCTTGAAACTGAAGGGATGCAACTGTAGCTGCAACATCCATGGACAAACTTGAAGATGTCTGAAGTTCCAAAGATATCTTGGTGGACTACAGCAGATTATGTCAATGGATGGGATGTTTGAAGTACTTCTGTACTGTACAACGGGCACTACTTATGTACAACTAACACATCTACAGTCCTGCTCATCATTATTGGCACCCATGAAGTTTAAGTACACAATGTGACAGTACAAACAGCTTCTTTACAAACCTCTCCAACTTTGCTCTGCATGACCTTATCAGACTCAAACTTGGCAGAAGTAATGTTCACATATTAAGGTTTGTAAATTATACTTCATTAGCTACTATGATCATGCAGTCATATTTAGAATAGGTAGTTTTAATTGCAACCACTTGAAGCCTACAAGGAAAAGAACACCCTACCAACAATTAAGCATGGTGGAGGCTCCATCATGGTTTGGGGCTGCTTTGCTGCATCGGGTACTGGAGGCCTTGACCGTATCACAGGAATCATGAAATCAGAGAATTATCAATAGATTTTAGAGCCAAATGTTTGAGTTGAAGATCGTGGGCCCTCCAGCAAGACAAAGACCCAAAGCACACATCCAAAAGCACGCAGGAATAGTTGAAAGAGGAAAAAATGGCCTGTTTTAAAATGGCCAGCAACGAGTCCTGATCTCAATCCGATTGAAAATCTTTGATATGACTGAAATCTGCCATTGGGGAAAAGAAACTTGCCCAAGAGCTTGAACTATTTGCATAGGAAGAGTGGGAGAAAATACCAGCTGAGAAGTGCAAGAAGTTTATAGATGGCTACAAGAAACATTTGGAGGCTTTCATCAGTGCCAAAGGGTGTGCAACAAAATACTGAAGAGGGGTGCCATTATTGCTGCACATGCTTTTTTCAGTTCCCTCTTTGAAATTACAATGTGTAATTTGTAAAAAATGTTGTTGTTTTTTTGTTGTTAAAGTGTTTTGGACCTTCAATTAAAAGATCCTGATGACATAAATTTTGTACATTTCAATTTATTTCTAAAGATATTGTTAAAGTAATGAAAATAATGAAGGGGTGCCAATAATACTGAGCAGGATTGTACAAACAAAGCATTAAGGACAAATATATGGTATCTGAAGGCCTAAAGTTGGTGTTAATGCCTTGTATAAACAGGGTCTTACATATAAAGCAGGTCCTGAATCAATAAAGGTTTGGTAGCAATAGATAAGATTATCCCAGTCAGCCAGCTCTGCACAGATATTACCTGTAATTATCTCAACACTTCCAGTTTTAAATTAAAATCTGCACGAAAGCTCCTGCAAAGCTGACCAAACGTTTGCTCTCACCTCACATAGGGGTCAGAACAAGTGTGATTAAATGGGTCAGCGCTCACCTATTTTCAGCCCCTGTTGACAGGGAGATGCATTAGTAATCTGGGAGTTCTTCCCTGAAAAGAACAGGGGGAAAAGATAAAACTGCTGTGCCGGTGGGTTTGCGTGTACCCTGGGAAGTTTCTCCCACAAACCTCCCAGCGGAACCTCTCTCCTGTGATAGAGGTGCCTTTATCTATATATACAGCCTGCTCTGGCACAAATTAGGTGTATTCGTGATGAAATATGCTCCTGCAGAAATATCCTGTACTCATTTAGGGCTGTGTACCAAGTCCTGTTTTGCACCCCCTTCAAAGCTAAAATTGCCAGATGGCTCTCTTTCAGTCTGATTCCTTCAAATTTATTGTCCTTCAGTCTGTTGCTTCAAATGCACCCTATTTTTTCTTTAGTCTCGAACACAAATATGCATGAAGGCTTGTGCAAATAATCTCATGTAGTTTGGGTGCAAAGCAGACAATATGGTTCACGCAGGGTCAGACGCTGGAGGCACTTATGTTGAAGTCTAGTAATGTAGATCTGCACTGTAATGTACAGTGAGGTTGATTCTATTCAAAGCCAAACACAAAATATGTGACAGCGCACAGCGTGCAACCACAACAACACACAGGCTCTTGTTTTGTCAGATCTCCTCACTGGCTTTATCCTCTGTCTCACCCTCCTGTCCTTCGTTTCTGGTGCTAAAGGCTCCACCCTGGGTGCTGCCACAGGTTTATTTAGAGCCGGGGGCATGTTCGTAGCTGCACAGCTTGTCTGAATGGAAGCGCACAACATGTGGCAAAGCCCCCCCTTCAGCACTCACCATCTGGCTCAGTCCTCTCTACCACATGAAGCCCGCACTATGCAACACGCTAGGGAATATGCAGAGTGCACAGATGTGAAATCCAAATATTCCCATGCTTGGGCACGAGCACAGCCAATGAGATTTTGTTTAGGTAGTGGTACACTAATATGCAACATGTTGTCTTGTTTTGATGTTATTCCTCTGGACTTGTATTAAAGGTAATCCAGATGCAATATAACCCTTTTATCCTCATATCTGATTGAAGTTTTTAGTCCAGCTCCAGGTTTAATAAACAAAAAATCAAATTGTAATTCCACCAGAATCTTAAAGTTGACAGACTGGGGCTGAATGCCCATAAGCATGCTGACCTTTAGGGGTCAGAAATCATTGTGTGTTGTCCCTTCACCGTGTGGTCTCGGGTGTATAATTGACATTTAATGAAGGCCTCTGTTAGCATGGGGCCACCGAGGCACTGGGTGAAAGAATGGAAAAAGGAGTATGTAGTAAACAGGAGGGGACAGGAAAAATATGGAGAAATGTATATGAATAAGAGGTAAAGAGCAGTGTTGGCATGGAAAGGTGTTAAGAAAGAGAATATATGAGAAGGTAAAAGATGAGAAGGCTTTAAAAGGATACAAGGGAGTGAGAAAAGAGTTCCCAGGGACAGACACAGAGGACAACAGGCTGTTGTCTGCCTGCCAGCCCCATCTGTCTACTTTCACATCAACTCCATCAACCACAGAGAGCGAGAGAGCTATGAGAAATGGAGAGAGAGAAAAAATGTTAAAGTTGACACTGCTCTGATATTAGGGACGGAGAACTATAGCAAAATTATTACTCAAAGAACATACAAATGTCTGAATACCATTCAAATAGCCCCATCTCAACACACAATGAATTGTGCTAGTTATTACCAAAAACATAGAAAACTGCCTTACCCTGCAATCATCTGCATCTAAAGACGGATCACCACCAAAATCTGATCACTCCCTCCCTCACCTCCCTTCTGCCATGAAACACAACCATGTAAATGTCATCAAAATCCATTGAAATCTTCTTCAATGTGAAAAACTGCCTCATATCGCAATGTAATAAAAAAAACTCCTAGATCTGCATCCTGATTTGGAGCAACATATCCCATAACTTCTTCCTTGTGCTATGAACAACATTCCTGATTTTCTCGTTTTCTTGCCCACAGATACACAGACAGACTAGCCTACTAACAAATGGACACGTGGCAACAAAAACATAACTGCCTTGGTGGACGTAACAAGTGCACCATGATACAGCACTAAGACGGAGCGGATGGAGGGGTGTGGACCGACACAAAAACAGAGAATATTAAAATTATGTTGTGGTGACTTAAATCTACATCAAACAGGGGGAGTGGGAATAACGTCACCACCCAGATAAAGCATTCCAGATACAAGTTGGTAAATTTGAAGTATCTGAAGATAATGAGAAATCCCAATGGAAAGCTCTGACCAGTGGGGGCATTCCTATTAATGCATCTAAATTGCATCTCATAGTTTTTGAGTTCCAAGATCAACTGGAACACAACATAACACTGGATCATGGGTGCCATTTTGACAGAAGTCTGCAAGATTTATTGTAGTTCCTTACAATAGTTACCTGGCACTTTATAGTCAAGAGAAAAACATATCTAATGACTTAAATAAGATCAAGAAGGAGGTGAAATTGGAAATGAGACATTATCAAAAACAAATCAGCGACAATGCTACGTAGAGAAATGTGCTTGCTGAATAATATCAATTGATAAGGCAGTTCAGGAATGTATAAGACCACAATCACCATTAGAGCATGACACGGGAGCAGATTTTCACTTCTGTCTCGTCCCAATCCCGGGCCGGGAGTAAAAAAATGAATCCTGTCCTGTCCTACTCCCATCCTGCTCCCACTCAAAATTACTCCCACTCCTGTCCCGTTTGAATAAAACCAAACATGTTGAAAAAATGTTGCATTTTTTTATTTTAGGTAAAAGTTCAGTGCATATAAAAGGCCTTGCCTTTAAGTTTCACATGTCTGACATTTGGTCTCTTTTCGATGTGTCGTCTCTCCCTCCATGTTGTTTTGTTTTGTATGTGTGTCGCCGGTAGCCGCTCCGAGTCGCTTTTCACTTCTGATGGTGGCAGGAAGTCAAACCACTTTTGTAGTTCTTTTGTGTTGCTAGCGCGGTCAATGGTGCGTTCCAGTTGTAGTCAGAGGTAGGAATTTCCCACTTCCGAGTAGGAAATTTTATCTGGGATGCCCCCCGAGGTCGGAATATCCTACTTGGAACTCGGGGAGACCTCGCCACCCCCGAGTTGACAAACAAAGATGGATGCCCCCAGTGTGAACAGTTATTTAGCTCCTGTAATAATCCATTTATTTGCACTTCTGACTGGGGTGTGTCGCTCTAGATCAGCTGTATACATAGTATTGTTAGACTTATATTTACAAAAATGCTGCCATAGTGATAATCACATTCTTCATGTGATATTTGTGAACAACAACGCAGGGCGTGCTAACAACAGCTAACAATAGCCTGGTCGATCGGCACGTTTTTTTTCCGACTTCAACTGGAATGCAGATAAGTCGGAGATGACGTCACGCCCAGTTCTGAGGTTACTGGAACGCAGCACAAGAGTGTTGGCTCTCACTGAGAGATGACTACAAAAATGGACGCATCTGTTCATCTGGTTGTTTAACACGGCTGAAAATGATCATCTATTAATGTTGCTCCCGCTCCTGTTGCTTCTTTTTCCCGTCCCGTCCTGATCACAGAGTTAATTAAAAACCGGGAATCACGTGACCCACAGGAATTCCCAAAAAATGTCATCCTCTAATCACCATCACCGGTCATATAGTACATCATTATAGATCAGAAGATGTTGCATTCAGTATCACTTCCATCTGCTGTTGCATCATATTTACGCCCCTGTAATGTTTTGACTGCAAAGGTTTAACAAAGGTTTGACAATAATGTGTAGCAGTAAAAGTGTGTCTGTCTGCTTTTGTGAGTGAGACCTGCAAATGTCAATGTCTTAAGGTGTTGAGATGACAGAGGTTTATTGTGTGTAAATGTTGCATAAATGCACTATTACTATCACAATGCTACTCTCAAAACTAACACTGCGGCCCCTGATGAAATGAAAAGTCTGACAGTGGAAAGATATGTTTAATAGTCAAATTCATGTGATTCATAGCCTTTACTCTCTAAAGTACCTCAATTTTACTTTTTTTAGATCAGAAAAGAACACGTATTCCAAAATAATGTTCCCTCATCTCTTTTTTCCTATTCTTCTTTGGGTACCTTTATGCAGAAAAACATGCATACAGTCATTTATTTGTATGTTTTGTTTTGTAGTTTTCAGCCAAACAAAACCAGTAAAAATGTAAACAAATCTTGAACTATGGTGCTCAAGATCACCTTCAACATGATGTCTCTACATTCTCTCTGTGCTTTATTGGGACCGGTCCAATGTGAAATGTATGTACTACAGATGTACCAGCCATTTGTCTTGATATGTTAGTTTGATACTAACACAGAATGGATATTGCCATTTATCGGCTAACATGTTACATTGGATCATGCCCATTTAAAGAGGACATATCATGCTTGTTTCTCCTTTTCACTATGCCAGACAAGGATGCCTGTAAAGCATTTCTGCCCTCAGTATAAGTCATTTAGTTCCTTCATTGCCCCACAATAGCGTTCTCAAAATACTCATTTTAGGCCACTATGAAGCGCTTGTTGAAACGCTTGGTCTCAAGGATGACCTAAAGTTACCTCGCAACGTCACAGCCCTTTGTCCTCTGATTGGTCAGTTCTATCGGGGGTAGAGGCAGCCTGTCCTTCTTCTTCTACTGTATTTTCCGGCAGGCTCAAAGCAGCGACCGCGTATTGAGTCCCCCTACAGGCCAGAGCTGGTAATGAGTGAATGTGAGCGAGGGAGCTTTATACCCCTACTGCTGGATGTGTTCCTCGGTGATGGTTTTGTGGCTAACGGACATCACAGAGGAGGAAGTGTTTTATCAGATTACTCCAATAAAAAGAAAGGTACCTCGTGATGTCACGACGATTTAAATCTCGCGGACATCTCGCAATGACCTATTTTCAGAGGCATCAAATCTCGTTCTAGGATATCAGAAAAAATACAATATCTCATTTTTTGAAAATTAAGGGGGTGTAAGGTCTTGTTTTCAAATTTATTATATTATATGTAAGTATTAAATCATGCATCAGCATGATATGTCTCCTTTAAACATCAATATATTGATATAACTTATATAACACCATATAATATATATAGCACCAAGAAAATAGATCCTAAAACAATCATTCTCACAACATTGTTTAGTAAAATAAATCATCTCTTCAGTTTAGAGATGCTAAATTAGCTTGTTAGCATCTTGTCTCCTGTTTTGCTTTGTAATGTAGCTTGGCAAAAAGCATCCACAAACAGTCCTACTGCCAGAGCACCCGTCTGCGTCGTAATCAGGCAACAATAAAAAAAGAAGTGCTGTTGTCTCAGAAAATATTAAGTCCCATTTCTACCTGACATGCAATTTTAAATAGCATCTTAGTGCATAAGAGGGGTACTCTATAAGTCCCAGGTCCTCTTTCTAAACTAAATCACAGCTACATAAACTCTCCTGCCGCGATTCTTTAACACAGTAGTAAAACACACATATTTAAGTTGTTTCTTAACCACTTACAGTATTCTTCTAACGCCTTATGGCAGCACAAAAGAAGCTCAGATTACTCACAAACAGCAGAGGAGCATCGGCAGTAACAAAAAGGCGTGCATGCTTCTCATTTGCTTACCTCTTTAGAATAGTCGGTGTTTGCAGGGTGTGTCTGTTTTTATCTGCCTCAAACCAACTGAAGTTGGCTCAGTATCAAAGTCTAAACCATGGGGGAAAACCATGCTGAATGTTATGTTGCACAGAATGTAAAAAGTAAACAGTGTTGGCAGAGGTTAGCCTTTGAGGTGTGTGACTTAATAATGTGGCAGTACAACTGAGGTTTTGCCCAAGGTCAGACTGAAGCCTCACAATCACAACGGATAGCAGAGATAAGAGGCAGGTGAATACAAGAAGGGGAAAACCCACGACATAACCCTAACAGAAAAACATGCTGTCTTTTATTCATGCTATTAGTTTTCTTATGATGCTATTGTGTAATGAGCAAAAACTACTTTACATCAAGGAATTTTTCAGCTAAGCTTATGCTAACAATTTGGCTAACGGGTTTTATCTCAGCCACTGTGATAGTACCAGTGCAGTGCTGTAAACTTAACCGCAGGAGAAACCCTCCTTGTACTGACACCTTTTGTTATTGAGTAGTGTACTATGCATAGACTCACTGAGCAACAGGACATGGTTCCAGTAATCCATGTCCTTAGTTTGCTTATCTTCAGAAAACTATGTGCAAACTTTCTTGAGCCTAATCTGAGAAGAAACCTCCTTCTGGCATGACAGCCATGCAGACCAATTTGATGCAGTGGGCTGCATATGGTCTGACCACTAACAGGCTGACCCCCCACCCCTTCAACCTCTGCTTGCATGCAGCACTCATACGTCTGTCTCCCAAAGACAACCTCTGGATATGATGCTGAGCACGTGCACTGAACTTCTTTGGCAGACCATCATGAGGCCCGTTCTGAATGGGACCTGTGCTGTCGCGGCCCCAAAACACACCTCCATGATGACCACTGCCTTTGTTAAAGATGCTAATGGTAGAGTTGATGTACTGGCCAAGCATGTCTCCAGACCTAAACCCTTTTTTAGCATCTGTGGGGCACACACAGAGGGAAGGTGGAGTAGTGCAAGGTCTCTATCCACCAGCTCCTTGATGTGGTCTTGGGGGAGAGGAAAAGGATTCCAGTGGCAAAATGTGAAGATCTGGTGAACTCCATGCCCAAGAGGGTTATGGCAGTGCTAAAAAAAAGAATATAGACAATTTTGGCCCCATTTGGGCACTTGCACATAGGGGTGTACTCACTTTTGTTTCCAGCAGTTTAGACATTAATGGCTGTGTGTAGAGATATTTTGAGGAGACAGTAAATTTACACTGCTATATGAGCTGTACACTCACTACAGTGGTGGTTTGTCAATGAGGGGTGATAATTTGTCATTAAATTATAAAAAATAACTAATAAACATATCCATTTTTAGTCTATCAGCAGCAGCTGTCACCATCCATTAAAGAGGGTTTCACAATATAAGTAAGAACTGTGTTGTGAATACATAGGCCATTTTCAAATTCACCTACTACATGCTGCATATGAAAGTAGTATGTAGTAGGCACTGCATACTGCCTACTACACTTGAATGTAGTATGTAGTCCGACTGTTCTGTTTGTTTATTTCCAGTTTGAGCAAAGTGGAAGTAGGCTACAGCTTATTTATTTCCCAAACATAATTTTAATTGTACAAAACAAACAAACCATGAGTACATGTTGACATTTTAGTTATTAATCTGCAGATATTGCCAGAAGCAGCATTTTATATAAAACAGTCAATGGTGGAGAATACATATTATTTCGGGGAGGAATTATTATGATATATTTTGGTATATTTTAGGGCCACTTAAAAGAAAAAAACAGTTCAAGAATAAACATCACACACACAATACAGTATTAAGAATGAGGAGAAGCAGGAAAATTTAGGGTGGTGGAAATACAGAGGAAAAATACAGAACATAACGGTAAAATATCAGGCCTGTCAGTGGTTTACACTAATAATGCCGCAGGTATAGGACCGTTAACGGAAAACAACAACAACAGACCTTTTTATAATTACACTCTATTACCTGTTGAAAAGGTAAAGATAACAAATAGTGGCTCATATATTTATTTTCGTCTGCTGCCGGTTGTTGAACCTTCGCTTCAGCCGCTTTGCATTGTGGGTAACAGTAGGCGAAGCAGACTGGTCCGATGCATACTGTGAATTTTTTACCCGAATCAGTACATCATCCGGGTATTTTTTGCATACTGCAACTTCGCTTTTGTTCGCATACTGTATACTACATACTACATTTTGGTCGAATCAGTACACACTGCTTGTATAGTAGGTGAATTTGAAAACAGTCATAATTTACATACAGAGGGGCATTGGTCTAATGAGAGTCAATCTACTTCCTTAAACTTTTGCCAAGCACATGATCTGAGGTGTCTTTGGGATTGGCTGCTTCAACTTTGCCTGCGGGGTGCAGAGAAGTGCTCCCCACACACTCCCACTTTGACTGGCAGCGAATTAGCATTGTTCTGATGTTTCTATTCTTCATGTGACTGGACAACAAGTGCTGTCAATCAAATCAACACGTCACGGCCCAGAGAACCATCAGAGGATCACAGAAGAGAGGAGACTGCATTGGAGAAAAATAAATCATTAAGAGGCTACACTGATGATTAGATTATGATGTGTCTTACAGAGTAGACATAACATAATTCAGGGGCAAAATTTTCCATTTTATGTCACACATGGCAATAAACTATTGACCCATCTCCAGAGTGGGTTAGTTTTAATTTCAGTCATGTAGAGTGATTAAAAAGAAAGTTTACACATAAGAAGTTATGGGTTAAATACCAGGGTTAACTTTTTTATCAGTTGTATGAATGAATTATTTAGCTAAATCATCTCTTAGAGGATGTTTTAACTGGTTGGCTAAAATAGAATAATACTATGTATACAGCTGATCTAGAGCGACACACCCCAGTCAGAAGTGCAAATAAATTGATTATTACAGGAGCTAAATAACTGTTCACACTGGGGGCATCCATCTTCCATTGTCAACTCGGGGGTGGTGAGGTTTCCCCGAGTTCCCAGAAGAAATTCAGACTTCGGGGGACGTTCCAGTTGCAGTTTCCTACTCCGAACTCGGAAATTCCTTTTTCTGACTACAACTGGAACGCACCACAAGCCAAAGCGTGTGTTTGTTGTGATGCTAATGAATGCAGCTCGGACCTTCCTCAGAACTCTGCATTGCTTTACAACTTCTTTTTTCAACAACTTACAGGATGCAAAGCGACGAGGTAATGTATCTCTTTCTAGTTACGTAGCGGTAGTTTTTGATGTGTGACAACAAGCAATTTTTGGAAAACTTAGTATTGTAGTTTTGTAGCCGGCTATATATGGCTACTTACAGCCTGGTGCTCTAAGACGTGTCTGAATAATATAAATTTGCTCTAGTTTTAATTGTCTTGTTCCTGAAGTTGAGTATCCACGCCAGTCCAGGAATGGCATTTATAGATAACCTATTTTGATGATATAAAACTCATCTTAAAGTGTGTATTTCCATCAGGCATATATCTAAAAGTGAGACTTTTTTGTTATTACTCAGAAACTCCTCACAGTACCTTTAGAAAGAATGAAGAAAAATGAAATATACATTTTGTTGCCGTCTGGTGCTCATATACCTCTTTTGTTTTGTGTATGACTGCCAGGTAGTAGCTCTGGCCTTTATTTTTGTTTGTTTCATTAAAAACTGAACAGCCATGGACACAGAGTAAAGAGATTAAACAACCACTCTGTCCGTCTCCTGTTTCTTCAGTATCTGTAATCACACACCAAGAGCAGTTAATGCTCCCGAAGTGTGTTTTTGTGTGTGCATATGCACGTGTCAAATATGAACAGATTTAACACAATAACCTGACGACACAATCATAATCACACTTGTTTGTTTTGTTTTGTTTTTTTAACCCAAGACTTCTTCCTAATGTGGGTGTGTGTGTGAGTGTGGGGAGAGGGGATGTTTTGTGTGTGTTGACTTTTTCATGCAGTTTTTAAGGTTTGGATTGTAGAGGTAATGACTTGTAAGTAGGTGTCAGGATTACCAGGCTCTGGGCTATTCTCACAGAAAAATCATTAGCAGAGCACTTTGAAGACACTTCAACTCAACACTCTGACGGATCACATCATCACAGATTAAACCGTTTAGCTAAAGGCAGATATTGTCTGCTGTTGTGCTTGTTGTTCATATTAACCTTTATAAACAAACAAAAAGCAGTGTTTGAACAGTATGGTTTCCTGTCACTTGCTCTCAAGTGTTCACACATGTGGAGGAGGGGGGAGAGTTGTGTGCATACCTGGTCGTCTGCCCTGCAGGTTAGCTGTCAATCACAGCAGATCACGACTAACAGAGGCTGCCACGACCCCGCTGCACAAACTCCAGATAAGTGCTCACTTATATTAAATGTGATTGGTTGTTATAAAACACCTATGATGAGGAATAAAATAAACTGTTTTAATCTTATTGGCATTATCCTGGATTTGCTAAACTCAACCCGAATTTGGAGAGGTGCAGGGATGAAACCTTTTAGCCCTTTTCCATTGGCCCTACACTACTCTACTCGCCTTGTGCTGCTTTTCCATTAGCCCCAGTCACCTGCCCAACGGGGTGAGCGGCTCTGTGGTGACGTCATTTTGAGCGTGACACAACAATCTGTGGCTGTTTGTCACAAGCCGAGTAAAAAAGGAAAGCAGAAGAAGGCTGCAGGTGGTGAGAAGAAATACCCCTTGAGAAGCACAGGAGAGTTTTGGGAGCTATACAACAGAATGAAGCCGAGGACGAGAGCAATCCAGCTGCAAAGAAAAGACGTATGAGGGTAAGCTAACGGTACCTACCGCTAGCAAGCTAGGTCGTCACACTCATGACTTATCGATGACGACATTGTCTGACCAATCAGTAGCCGGCAGTAGGTGACGTCATCTTTCAGTATCGACTCGGCTCGCTTGGAACCAGAGCGGAGTAGGTACTAAAACTAGCTTGTTTTAGGAGGTACCAGGCTAGTGGAAACACGCTGCAAATCGAGTAGAGCCGAGTAGAGTAGGACCAAGGCGTGCTAGTGGAAAAAGGCCATTTGACATAGTGACAAATGGTGCGTTCCAGTTGTAGTCGGAAGTCAGAATTTCCGAGTTCCGAGTAGGAAAGCTGCAACTGGAACGTCCCCTGAGGTCTGAATTTCCTACTTGGAACTCGGGGAAACCTCGCCACCCCCGAGTTGACAATCGAAGATGGACGCCCCCAGTGTGAACAGTTATTTGGCTCCTGTAATAATCCATTTATTTGCACTTCTGGCTGGGGTGTGTCGCTCTAGATCAGTTGTATACATAGTATTGTTAGACTTATATTTACAAAAATGCTGCCATAGTGATAATCACATTCTTCATACAACAGCACAGGGCGTGCTAACAACAGCTAACAATAGCCTGGTAGATCGGCATGTTTTCAACTTCAACTGGAACGCCGATAAGTCGGAGATGACGTCACTCCGAGTTCCCAGTTCCAAGTTTCGAGGTTGATGGAACGCAGCATTACTAATTCAACACTGCTGGTTTCCTTGTCTTGAAGTCAGTGGGATTTTGCAATTTGTTTTCAGGTAAAGAACCAAAATAGGTTCAGCAGGCTTATAAAGTTTCAAACTTTTTTTCTCACAACATGCCCAATTATGAACTTTCATGCATTATTGCATCTTACATAAGAATAAGGTTAGGTTTTTGCCAGCATGTTTGTATTTTTGTTATCAAGATTGTGCAAAAACTGCTGGACAGCTTTTGCTGAAATTTTCAGGAGATGTTGTTAATTGTCCAACTTAAAAATGAATAGATTTTGGTGGTGATCCAGGTAACCCCCATTAGTGAAATATCCTTTTTGCTTAATAACTGCCTAACTAATAATGATATCAACATGAATCTGAGTGCCTAGGTGTGGGTTTTAAGGGTCAAGGAATCATATCATGGTGGTAACTTTATCATGGAAATCTTGCTTATAGATATAACAGTAATATGCAAGTTACCTTAGCAGAGGTTTGCACTCTTCTAGTGCTTTCTAGTCTCAAAATGGGATTGAACTAAAATTTGCATCAAACATAATGATAAGCTTTGGTTGTTTTTACTTGATAAAGTACAGTTGAAATCATCCTGCCAGTCAGTGAGGTTTTCACAATTATTACACAGGTAGCTCAAGAGAAGTTTAATAAAATAGTTACTCTAGAACACACTAAGTTAGGTTGCTTTATTGTTATTGAATCTATTAAAGGCAATATGAAAAAAATGGTTTAGATGGATGCATCATCAGTAAAGGAAAATAATAAGTTGCTGCATATTAATGCTAACAGCTGATTACTCACTATTAATATTTCTAATTCATAAATTCATAAAGACTTTGAATTGTCTTCATGCACCGCAGTAGTCCTGTGGTTTTTCACTTACTAAGGCCAACTTTTGAAAAAAAAAACATCAATTTAATGAAACATGACTAAAAGTTAGTCAAAGAATTATTTTAGTTGTTTTGAATGGCAAAAAGGCCAGCAACAACTGATTATGCTTGACCTGGTGACAGTAACTAAGGAGGGAGAGGCTTGATAGAGAATAATGATGAGGTTGAAGACCATATGGAAAAAAAATACAGCTGATTAAAACAAGAAAGTGTAGGAAATAATACTTGGGACCTTGGATGAGGATGTGACAAATCTTTTGATACCTCAACAGAGGGTGCCAAAACCAACCATACCAGACCAAGCTTAACTGCACTGTAAAAGAAATAGTTCTATAACAGTATTTTACTGTTTATTTTAGTTTTTTTCTGTATTTTCAAAATGCCAATTAATTCACAAAAATAAACTGTGATTTTACATGTCAAATGTAATATAACAGGAAATTACTGTAACTGTGAAAAAACAAATTATTTCTGTTCTTTTACAAAGAAACCCCATTAGAAATATGAATATTTATTGTTAAAATACATTAACAAGTGTATTGTAATTTTACAAATATTTTTCTGTTATTTAAGGGAATAAACTGTAAAATTCAAATTTACAACTCTAAAAAAAAAAAAAGGAAAAAATCATTTAAAATGACATAGAAATCAATAGTAAAAATATTTTAATTTGACAAATATTTTTCTGTTATTTAAGGGAATAAACTATTAAATTCAACTTTGCAACTTTAAAAAAAAACTTTTTCTATGAAATAATGTCTCAAAGAGGTCCTGGTTTGGCGGAGTGATTAGCAACCAGGCACTCCATGTACTTGCTTCTGCCGGTCCAGGTTCAAATCCCGCCTATCCTCTGTCTCTCTCCTATCAATAAAGGCACAAAATGCCCCCAAAATACATTAAAAAATAATAATAACATCATTAAAACTAACTATTAGCAGCTCATTCCTGTAAATTTAAGCATAATTCTTCGTATTACAATGTCGATTTACCATCTTTATGGGAAATTTAATTGTTTTTTAACGTTAAATGTTTGTAATTAAACGTTAAAGAACCTTAAATTAAGGCAAAATCTTGTTAAAATTACAACTACAAACTGTATTATAAGTACGCCAAGAAACTGTATTTTTATGAGAAAGCAATTTTCTGTTATTTCGCTGTATTTTTTTAGCGCCTCAGCTGCCGGAAAATTACCGTTTTTTTCCTTTTTTTTTTTTTTTAACAGTGTGGGCTTTATTTTTAATAAATCACATAAAGTGACTTCAGCACAACTCAAATATAAATTTGGGTATTGTTGTGATTACATAACCAAAAAAGGGAGGTTACCTCATGATGATAATCCGTCAGCCGCTGTCTGTTGAACTGAAGTTGTTTCTGCACTCACTTTGAATTTCAGTTGGAGTTCATACATGGCCCAGAGCCAACCAGCCAGAGAAAAGTTAAAAGGTCAGAGATGTAAAGAAGACGACACTGTTATCTGTCATACTTCCACACTGGTGATTATTTTACCCCGAGAAATGTTTGGTGGAAAAAAAGAGGAACAGCTGCCCACAGGGTCGATGCTCTGTTCTTCAGTCACCTTTATGAGTTCAGTTGGCAAGAAATCAGATATCTTCATTGTTTACCACACCGTCTTTGTCAGAACTGTCTTTAAATAATATACATGCTTCTTCAAATTTCTGTAATGGTTTAAAGGGACTGTGAGGAGTTTCTAAGTAATTACAAAAAAGTCTCCCTTTAGATATATGCCTGATGGAAATACACACTTTAAGATGAGTTTTATAGCATCAAAATAGGTTATCTATAAATGCTATTCCTTAGCCTTCTGGTCGGGTCGGACAGGGCTGGACTGGCCTGGATACTCAACTTCAGGAACAAGACAATTAAAACTAGAGCACATTTATATTATTCAGACACGTCTTAGAGCACCGGGCTGTAAGTAGCCATATATAGCCGGCTACAAAACTACGATACTAAGTTTTCCAAAAATTGCTTGTTGTCACGCATCAAAAACTACCGCTACGTAACTAGAAAGAGATACATTACCTCGTTGCTTTGCATCGTGTAAGTTGTTGAAAAAAGAAGTTGTAAAGCAATGCAGAGTTCTGAGGAAGGTCCGAGCTGCATTCATTAGCATCACAACAAACACACGCTTTGGCTTGGGTCACGTCTTTGGTGCGTTCCAGTTGTAGTCAGAAGTAGGAATTTCCGAGTTCCGAGTAGGAAACTGCAACTGGAACGTCCCCCGAAGTCAGATTTTCCTACTGGGAACTCGGTGAAACCTCGCCAGCCCTGAGTTGACAATGGAAGATGGATGCCCCCAGTGTGAACAGTTATTTAGCTCCTGTAATAATCCATTTTTTTGCACTTCTGACTGGGGTGTGTCGCTCTAGATCAGCTTTATACATAGTATTGTTAGACTTATATTTACAAAAATGCTGCCATAGTGATAATCACATTCTTCATACAACAACACAGGGCGTGCTAACAACAGCTAACAATAGCCTGGTAGATCGGCATGTTTTTTTCCGACTTCAACTGGAACGCCGATCAGTCGGAGATGATGTCACTCCCAGTTCCGAGGTTACTGGAACGCAGCATTACCACAGTCGCCGTGCGTGCTCATGGGTGGCAGTTACTTTACAGGAAATGAAAAATATGTACATGAGTGAATATCAGTTGGATTAGGAATTGCTTTTTGAACTGTTTTATTGAACACACTCCACAGCTGAGAAGGTGACCAGTGACACAGTAAATGATAAGAGGACATGACCTGAACAGCAACAATATGTGGAAGTAAACAGATGATTATATTAGCCTGACTTTGCCCTGTGCGTGAAAATAACTTTACAACCACTTTTTTATTTTTGTTCGGATTTTACACTGTTTAGTTATCTCCCTCCGACGCGGTTTACCTCGATCTTTCTCACATGCACACGAGTACAGGGACCTGCAGGCTAAGTTCCTACGTACTTGAAGAGTGTGTATGTGCATGAACATTAGGTGTGTGTATGTGTGTGTCTGTGTGTGCCACTTTGTCTTTGTTTGACAGGTACAGGGAGAAGAGACGCCTCACATTTTATCAGACCTGACATCTTCCCATGAACTTTAAATACGCACACAAAGCTGCACACATATATACCACTATACACTTACTATAGAAATACAATATGTGTTCTGTATATGGGCATGTTATGTAGTGGTATTAATCTGAAATAATGCAATGCTTCTGGCTATGGTTGTGCAGAGCTGGTATGAAATTGTCTGAAATGTAGTCTCAACCTGCCCGCTGACGAGTTTGCATGCTGAGATGAAATGACAGATAAAGGGAAAATGCTGAAATTATTAAAATAACTATTATTTCTTTAAATATGAAAAATGTATTTTATCTTTGCTTGAACTAAATTTGTGCATGAAAATACCCACTGTCAGTGCACGGGGGGGAGGGAGGGGTTACCTAGTAGCATCAGCCACAGCCAGCAGCCATCTCTCGTGCTTGATGGAGCTGTCAGAACAAATCGACTTGTCCCTTCGTTTTCAGGAACTCGGGGCATGCATTCTTCCATCAGAGAGTCAAAGATGAGACACGGGAGGTGTCTCTATACATAAGAGAAGACAGATCTGCACAAAGGTAAGGCAGACTGGCAAACTTACGTTGTCTGACAGCCGGACACAGTCCAAAGCCCTAAGAGCAAAACATCTACCCTGTCATGCTAAAGCACTTCAGAATCAATCTGACAGAGCTACAGGTAGAGCTGAGCCTTTATGCTACGGAGCATAGTCTTAACTTTCTGCAGACACACATGCGCAGAGTGCTACGTTCATTGTTGCTGCAGGGTTCCTCCATCCTCTGCTGTGTGCGGAGACGTGAGCAGACCTGCCCGAGTTATCCCAAAGCAAATTACAGGGAGAGATTCCCATAACAGCCAACTGACTTCTAACGTGTTTGTGAGTATGCAAATAATAAATCAAGGAGTGAGTGTGAGCAAAAACTGTAGAATTATACCAGGAAATGTTTTATGATATACAAATTACTTAGTCTTTGTGGCGTCTATACACCTTAAAGTAATACATTATATAACATGACATGAACCTACAGCTGAGGGTCAGGTTCATAAATCATGTCTTACAAAGATCATAATACATTCCTTAAAGCTCAATCAGTTTCCATAAATGACATATAAAAGTCATAACTCACACCGGTGCACATGAAGGTCTTAGATTAGAAGCTAATGTGAGGTTTAACATTACACTTATTTCTAACAACAACCTTCAAGGTATTATTAAGACTTTAATAGATAATATAGTAAGGATATGTAATATCTATTGCTGTGTTCAAAGCATAAACACACATCTATAAAAGTATTGAAAAATTAATGAAGCATTTGTAAATGCCTTTCTTACTTTGCAGAAAGCATTATCAAGTTATTTACATATACAGTTGCAGGAAAAAGGATGTGAACCCTTTGGGATTACTTGGATTTCTGCTTAAATTGGTCATAAAATATGTTCTGATCTTAAGTCACATCACTGGACAAACACAGTCTGCTTAAACTAATACAGCACAAAAAATTACAAGTTTTCATGTAGTTATTCGACACAACATGTAAAAACAGTCACAGTGCAGGGTGGCAAAAGTATGTGAACCCCAAGGCTAATTACTTCTCCAAGAGCTAATTAGAGCCAGGAGTCAGCCAACCTGGAGTCCAATCAATGTGATTAGATAGGATGTGTTGGTTAGAGCTGCCCTGCCCTATAAAAAACACACACCAGTTGTGAGTTTGCTGTTCTCAGAGGCATTGGCTGATGTGAACCATGCACAGAAGAGCTCTCAGAAGATCCACCATCAAGAATTGTTGACTTAAAAGTATCTCTAAAAGCCCTGATGTCCATGTGTCCACGGTAAGACAGACTGTCTACAAATGGAGAAAGTTCAGCACTGTTGCTGCTCTGCCAAGGTGTGGTGGTCCTGTAAAGATGACTGTGAGAGCACAGCGCAGAATGCTCAATGAGGTGAAGAAGAATCCTAGAGTGTCAGCTGAAGACTTACAGAAATCCCTGGCACATGCCAACATTATTGTTGATAAATCTACAATACGTAAACATTACACAAGAATGGAGTTCATGGAGGAAGCCATTGCTGTCCGAAAAAACATTGCTGCACGTTTGAAGTTTGCAAAAGAGCACCTGGATGTTCCACAGCACTACTGGCAAAATATTCTGTGGACAGATGAAACCAAATTTGAGTTGTTTGGAAGGAACACACAACACTACGTGTGGAGAAAAAAAGGCACAGCACACCAACTTCAAAACCTCATCCCAACTGTTAAATATGGTGGAGGGAGCATGATGGTTTGGGGCTGCTTTGCTGCCTCAGGGCCTGGACGGATTGCTGTCATTGACGGAAAAATGAATTCCCAAGTTTATCAAGACATTTTGCAGGAAAACTTCAGACCATCTGTCCACCAACTGAAGCGCAACAGAGGATGGGTGATGCAACAGGACAACAACCCAAATCATAGAAGTAAATCAACAATGGAATGGCTTCAACAGAAGAAAATACGGCTTCTGGAGTGGCCCAGTCAGAGTCCTGACCTCAAATCAATTGAAATGCTGTGGCATGACCTCAAAAGAGCGATTCACACCAGACATCCCAGGAATATTGCTGAACGGAAACAGTTCAGTTTCGTACAGAAGAATGGTCCAAAATTCCTCCTGACCGTTATGCAGGTCTGATCTACAACTACAGAAAACGTTTGGTTGAGGTTATTGCTGCCAAAGGAGGGTCAAAAAGTTATTAAATCCAAAGGTTCACATACTTTTTCCACCCTGCACCGTGACTGTTTGCATATTGTGTGGAATAGAAACATGAAAACTTGTAATTTTTCGTGTGGTATTAGTTTAAGCAGACTGTGTTTGTCTAGTGATGTGACTTCGATGAAGATCAGAACATATTTTATGACCAATTTAAGCAGAAATCCAAGTAATCCGAGTAAAGCGTTCACATACTTTTTCCTGCAACTGTATGCCATTTACAAACTGATATCTATCATATGGAAAGATGTGACTATGCTTCCCACCACCACAGCGCACATAGCATGCAAATGCTTCATATGCATATCCTTTTTTGATAAAGTAATATTTGTGAAATTTAAATTTGTTTTAAATTACCTCTCTCCACACTTTAATAAAATTACACAAGTCAGTCCCAAACATATGAGTTAATTATTCTACAGGTTGTATATGCCCGATAACAAAAATATAACCTGAAAATAGAAATGAAATATAATATGAGCTGCATCACAATATTAAATAGAGGTGCTCAAAAAGCACAAACCTCTGCCAAGGCATTTCTGACATCCTTAGCCAAGTTAGCAGAAATTGTTGAAAATTACCCTAACTCACAATGTTAAATCATTAATAAATAAATCACAAATCAAGAATCTGCTGTGGGGATTTTGGATCACCACTACAAATTTTTTTGAAAATATCTTGCTCACAGACAAAAAAAAAAAAAGAAAAAAACAGACAACCACGAGCAAAAACAGAATCTCTTTGGGGAGTCAATCAATGAAGATTAAATTAAGATGTGCATATTTCTGGACTTGATGCTGTTTAAAAAAATCTGAGAGTTTTTAAAGTATTGAAGCAATACAAAGTTTAGCTAAGTTGTGCTTTCCAGTAATATTGAAGAGGAAAAGACTCACAAATAAGCATATTGGGGACCTCTATATGAAAGAATTTTACCTTTTGGGGATAGATTTATGAAATATAATAAAAGCATAATGATCATTTATTTTCAGGCAGCTAATATCAGGGCCCTTGGAATAATTCTATCATTCTGGTGGTTCCCTTAGGAAAGCACTGGTAAATACTTGAAGTACTACAGCAGCGGTCAGCAACTAACTAACCGCGACTCAACACTGGCCTGTCTCCAATAATATCTGGCCCACTAGATGAAATTGAAATTGAATATTAAATGTGTGGAGGAAAAAATGAAGTTGGCTATGGCACATTTATGATAACTTAAAAGACACTCAAGTTGCTGATTAGAGACAGCAGCTTTATTATCACCAAGTTACTGTTATAATCAGTTTTATAACGCAGCCACAGTGGAGCTAAAGCAGTAATGACACACTAATAGTCTGCAGTTTATTTAAAACAAATTACTTTCTTAAATTAGCCTACATATTGTATTCACACGATATAAAAGTAGCTTATAGATAAGGGAAAAGGGTTTTTTTAAATAGAGAGAGAGAGAGAGAAAACATGTTTCTGATTGATGTGATGTTTTGGCCCACCATTCAGTTGCTAGGAAAAATTTTGGTCCAAGGCCAAACTTACCTGCCGACCCCTGTACTACAGAAAGTTTTTAAAAAATATTTCATATATAAACACACCTATAAATGCTATTCTAAAAATTAAGACATTTATGTCAAAGTGTATTACATCACATTCACATTCATCATGATCCCAAAAAAATAAGCAGCATTAGATAAACTGGGGAAACAGACAGCAGTCTCCTCAGTCAGGCTGTAACAGAAATATTAACCAGAATTGTAAAGACGTTGAAGAATCTTGTTTAGTCACCATGCTGTAATCATTATCTTTAGAGAGTCACAAAACAACACACAGACACAGCAGTATCTGACTTCATGCTTGATGTAAATATAAACAGAGGAAGGAGCTGCAATGACATGTCCAGTGGTGTGTGTGTGTGTTTGGAGCATCACTCACAAGGATGGAACAGTTGGCTACACTTTGATTGTCTGCCGCCAACACTTTGTCTGTGTGTTTACAGTACAATGAGATAAGAAAAACCCAAAACAGACAAGAGGCTCAGCGAGCTCAAACGTTCATCTATTGCTCAGGTATGCCACTCCATTTTTCTGAAGGTAATCTGTTTGAAAGACTGAGAGGGAGAGTCATTTATTTTAACATTTATCACTCGTCATTCATGACTGTAGACACAGTCTGACAGGGAAGATTTATTCAAGCCCTCAGGTGTTTTTTATTTAACTTGTTTTTACACGGACTATAGTTTCCAATTTATAAGCATAATCATGCTTCTGATCATATTTAAAGGTGCTATAAGGAGGATCTGGTTCCGGCGACATAAAGACTCTGCTACCCATGAGCACGGGCGGCGACTGTCGTAATGCTGCGTTCCAGTAACCTCGGAACTGGGAGTGACATCATCTCCGACTTATCAGCGTTCCAGTTAAAATCGGAAAAAACATGCCGATCTACTAGGCTATTGTTAGCTGTTGTTAGCACGCCCTGTGTTGTTGTTCACAAATATCACATGAAGAATGTGATTATCACTATGGCAGCATTTTTGTAAATATAAGTCTAACAATACTATGAATACAGCTGATCTAGAGCCACACACCCCAGTCAGAAGTGCAAATAAATGGATTATTACAGGAGCTAAATAACTGTTCACACTGGGGGCATCCATCTTCCATTGTCAACTCGGGGTGGCGAGGTTTCACCGAGTTTCCAGTAGGAAATTCCGACTTCGGGGGGCGTTCCAGTTGCAGTTTCCTACTCGGAACTCAGAAATTCCTACTTCTGACTACAACTGGAACGCACCAAAAAATGTTGTGATGCTAATGAATGCAGCTCGGACCTTCCTCAGAACTCTGCATTGCTTTACAACTTCTTTTTTCAACAACTTACAGGATGCAAAGCCACGAGGTAATGTATCTCTTTCTAGTTACGTAGCGGTAGCTTTTGATGTGTGACAACAAGCAATTTTTGGAAAACTTAGTATCGTAGCTTTGTAGCCGGCTATATATCTCTACTTACAGCCCGGTGCTCTAAGACGTGTCTGAATAATATAAATTTGCTCTAGTTTTAATTGTCTTGTTCCCGAAGTTGAGTATCCAGGCCAGTCCAGCCCTGTCCGACCCGACCGCGAAGCTAAGGAATAGCATTTATAGATAACCTATTTTGATGCTATAAAACTCATCTTAAAGTGTGTATTTCCATCAGGCATATATCTAAAAAGGAGACTTTTTTGTAATTACTTAGAAACTCCTCACAGTCCCTTTAAGATACGATGTTTACATGCACACAGACAAACCCAGTTAGTCATATAAGGCATTATCCCCATATATGATCACTGCATCTAATTTGTTCAGCCTCCTTTATAAGGTTGAAAACACAAGCTGCTGCAATTTTAAAGTCTGAGAAAATAAAATAATACTGTTGCTCATTTCAGGCTTGGATCTGATGCCACTGTTGTGTTTCAAATGATTTATCCATCCCATCTTCAACTGCTGTTTATGTCAGCACATGAACAAGACTGAGCATGTCCTCTCTGGTGTCAGCCTGTCACTGCAACCCCAATAGACACGGGAGCAATGGGTGAAGTCCGTTGAGTCTTCAGTTTCTTTATCATTCCAGTAGAGGGAACTTCTTGTTGCTGCCCCCATGTTTGTTTTGTTGATACATCATTTGGCTGAGGTGCTGTCTGTGCAGATCATTAACAGAGTTCAGAAAAATGTGGGGGAAGTGTGTCAAAGCTTCCTGTTTTATTTTCAAAGCTCACAATCGACACATGTTAAACTTTTTGTTGAGAATTTGTGAGGTGTTCTATTGGACTTTAAGTGATGTTTACTATGATACAGACCTGATCAAAATCTTAAGACCAGTTGAAAAATTGCTAGAATATGCATTTTGCACATTTGGACCTTAATGAGGTTTTAAATAGAGCTACAATATGCAAAAGAAAGAAGGAGGACTGTGACAAAAAGCACTTTGAAAAAGTAATTTATTGAAAACGAGTGAACTGAAATAGTCTGTTTATCAGCTGATCAAAAGTTTAAGGCTCAAAAAATGACAAAAAACTCTCCAAACCAGAACAAAAATGTTTCTCAGTAGGACTCAGTCATGAGTAGCTCCACCGTTCTTGTTAATCACTTCAAAAATTGGTTTGGGCATGCTTGATGAGAGTGTTTCCAGGAAGCTTTTGGGAACATTGCTCCAAGTTGTGAAGATGGCTTCATGAAGGGCATCAACTGTCTGAACTGACGGCCATTTTTATATCCCCAAATGTTCTCTATGGGATTTAAATCAGGGGAACATGTGGGATGGTCCAAAAGAGTGATGTTATTCTCCCTGAAGAAGTCCTTGGTCAAGCGAGCATTGTGAACTGCAGCGTTGTCCTGTTGAAAAACCCAGCTGTTACCACACAGACGAGGGCTCTCAGTCATGAGGGATGCCCTCTGCAACATCTGCACGTAACCAGCCGCCGTTTGACGACCCTGCACCACCTGAAGCTCCAGTGTTCACTGAATGAAAAAGCACCCAGATCATGATGGACCCCCCTCCACTGTGCCGGGTAGAAAACATCTCAGGTGGGATCTCCTTGTCATGCCAGTAACGTTGAAGCCATCTGGACTGTCAAGGTTACATTTTTTCTCATCAGAGAATAAAACTTTTTCCACCTTTCAGTGTCCCATGTTTGATGCTCCCTGGCAAAGTCTAAACGGGCAGTTTTGTGGCGTTGAAGGAGACGAGGTCTTTGAATTTGTTTTTTGTTTTTGAAACCCTTTTCCTGCAGATGCCGTCTGATGGTTATTGCGCTGCAGTCGGCACCAGTAAGGGCCTTAATTTGGGTCGAGGACCACCCTGTGTCTTGACAGACAGCCAATCAGATCCTCCGGCTCAGCGCAGGTGTAATTTTTTTGGGTCTACCACTTGACTTTTTTGTTCCATAATGCTCAGGATCTTCAAAAAATGTAGAATGACTGTCTTACTGCGTCAAACCTCAGCAGCAATGGCATGCTGCGAGAGGCCCTGCTTATGCAGCTTGACGATCCGACCACGTTCAAGAGGAGAAAGCTTCTTAGCTTTAGCCATCAGGAGGGCATGACCGTGTGAATGCCTGACAGAAAATGACCATTTTGAGCAGATTTTGACTTTAATAGCCTGTGGTCTTAAACTTTTGATCAGTTGATAAACAGCATATTTCAGTTTACTTGTTTTTAATAAATTACTTTTTATAGTGCTTTTTGTGACACTCCCCCTTCTTGCTTTAACATATTGTAGCTCTATTTAAAACCTCATTAAGGTCCAAATGTGCAAAATGCATATTCTAGCAATTTTTCAATTGGTCTTAAGATTTTGATCAGGTCTGTATGAGACAAATCAACCAATTTTTGCAATCAGCCGGTTAGTGAATGGGGCATCTGAGGTGTGCCATGCTCCTTCTGTCATATGTGGCAAAAGCACCGCCCCTTACAGCACTGCTCATCAGAGTGAAGCAGAGTTAAGTCTGAGCCGGATAGATAAAGTGAAGTGTGGATAAAGCAGTAAAGTGTTACAGTCCTTTTCAAGACCTGAATGTAGTTTACTCCAAAGACAAAATAATGAGTGTGTGTACTTGAAGAGACATCATTGTGTGTGATGGAGTAAATCAGTGCAGGTACACTCCCTACCTGTCAGTATGTCTCAGGCTTTAAGGTGGTATGACAGTCTGTTTTACTATGAGACCTACTGTGCTTTCACATGATGCTTTTAAGCTAGACCGGTTTTATAGAACAGTTATTCAGTTATATGCTCTGACAAAGTTGTTCAGCACCTTCCATTCATTTATAATAACTTTCTTTCACGACAAAATATATTTTTTGGATTACAAAGATGATTGCACATACTAATAAAAGTCTTGAAATCTTGTGTTTATTTAATAGGGATCACTGTGTCTACCCCCCTCTCTGTCTTTTTCAGTGTTTTTTTCCTGCAGTGTCAGTTAAGCCCGTGTTTTAAATGTAAATATGGTTGTTTTATAAAAGCAGATTTCCTGAATACAATCATAACAACTCTCTCCTGGTTGTTCCACAGAGCAGAACAAGAACATTTGGGTCTGAGAAAAGCTGCAAATTTAGAAATTTCTAAACACAGTCTAAAAACTCACCTATTCAGCCTGGCTTTTATGTAGAACTTTATTATTTTAATGACTATTATAATTATTTATTTCTGAGGAGCAATTCTTATTATTTTTAGTTTAATATTTTATCACCTGATATTTTATTCCATTTTTAATATTGCTTATATATTTTCATATAGTTCTTATCTTTTTACATTTAATTATTTTAGGTTTAATTTTAATCTTTTTTTTTATGTATATTTTTGGGCATTTTGTGCCCCCATTGACAGGAGAGAGACAGTGGACAGGCCCACGAAAGGGGGCGAGAGAGTAGGGGAAGACACTCTGCAAGCTGGTCACAGGCGGGATTCGAACCTGGACCGGCAGAAGCATGTACATGGGGTGCTAACCACTACGCCAAACCAGCACCCCTAATTTTAATCTTTTAACATACTTTAATCTGTTTTAAATATACTTTTAGTGTCTTATTTTGATGTCTCTTAGTTTTATTCTTTATTCTTTACTCTCTTACATGTTTCTTAGTTTTATTGCTTTGCTTTTTCTTGTATCTGCTGTTATAAATTTTATCATTTTAATTGAGCTTCTGTGGTGTGCATTAGTCTCCACAATTATTACTATTACTACCATTCATTACAATTACAGTGGCATACTACTTATAGATGGACCTCTGCTGAGTGTTTATTTGCTCAGTGGTTAAATAAAAGTTACTGTCACCTTTATGTATGTGTGTGTATATATGCACATGTGTGTGTGTGTGTGTGTGTGTGTGTGTATGTATGTATGTATGTATATACATACATCCTTAGTCAATCTTTTGTCTTGATGTAAAGCACTTTGAGCTGCAATTGAATTTGTATGAACTTTGCTTTATAAATAAACTTTGATTGATTGATTGATTGAACTGAAACCACCTCTGTTCAGATTTGACCAACAATCTTGTCACTATAGTTTGCATAATGATAAGTGATTAATATGTCGATTTCAAATGCTGCTCATCAATAGCTCTTAAAACTTTTCTTTGCAGGATCAGTTCTATATTATTTATTAAATAAAAAATAATAAGCCTCCAGTGCTTATCACAAACTTGAAGCTGCCTCTGATATGACTGCTTGTTCAACTGTGATTTGTGCTCAAATGTTGTAAAATTAATGAGCAAGAACACTACATAAATCCTATCATCAGTACCCTGAAGAGGCTGATTACATATAGTCTTGATGTATTGAATATTAGAACTCAGAAGTCTATAACAGCAGCCTACTAAAATGGCTTAGCGTGGATAGAGCAGTTGCACCCATATGGACTCTGTAGATGCATCACATAAAGCCGGGCATCCATGGTGCGATTTTTGGCCCTTATCACACGATTTTTCACGCGTGCGACTATTTTGGGAATCGGGCCGAGTTTTGGCTCAATCGTGCGTCTCACATCGTGTAGTATACACGAGGTAACGAGAAGCGATTAACACTTCACGACCACCTCCTGCTTGATCAGATGAAAATCAAACCAAATCAAATCAAACCTGGTCGCCCCTCATGAGGCTATGTCACACTACACATGCGCAAACGTAGATACAGAAGAGAAAAAATGCACAAGACGGAGCAGCATGGCATCACAGCGGACCTGGACCCAAACAATGGAGGGTGGACTTGTTGAGCTGTGGCAGGCACAGTGGAGCCTATTCAGGCAATGTGTTTTTGTTTGTTATTCATTCACATCTGTGAGCATCCGACCACTTCCTACTTCTTCTTCTACTACTACTTTTAACGTTGCATTTCCGGATACAAGAGTCAGATGTGTCGTCATGTATTATAAGACTTTATTCCATTATAAGTTATTATAATACACCCATGCATGTCGTACATGGATGAACAGTGTGAGCAGTCAGATTGCATTCGAGCACCGGGTCGTATAGTGTGAGAAGAAGAATCGTGAGCTGTGAACTGTTAACCCCTGCGATTCACTCGTACAGTATCAATCAATCAATCAATCAAACTTTATTTATAAAGCGCTTTTCATACAAATGAATGCAACTCAAAGTGCTTTACATAGAAAATTAAAAACATTCCCTTTAACCCACCTTCCCACCCCTGTTTTACATAAACTACCCGCATGCATGGACATAAGGCTTCACTCACGGACACACTCACTATCAGACACACACGCACACTCACCCACACACACTCATACACATACACTCATACAGACTAAAAAAGTGCAAGAAACTAAGAACAAGAACAAAGGCTGAGTACAGACGAACCAGGTGAGAGAGCGTCATCAGAGGAGCCGTCTGCACCAGGAGCTGAGAGTCGACCACAGCCACAGGACACCGACGCAGGACCCAGAGGAGAGATGATGGTCCTCAAAACTCCTCCAGGAACCTACAAGACAGAGCCCTGCAGCCATAGCCAACCACAGCTCCCAGTGCAGAGGGCCCCTACAGAGGAAACACTGGAGATCCTAATGACAAAATAATAACAGTAAAAACTAAGATATCAACAAAAACTACGAACCAGATAAGAAAATAGTAATACTAAAACATTAAGATAAGAAACGAGTAAAATCCATTAATACAAACAAAGTGGAAACCTAATATAAATAAATTTAATAAATAAAACCTTAATTAAAAGCTAAGCTAAAAAGGTGGGTCTTGAGCCTGCTCTTAAAAACATGAACGTTCTCTGCGGCCCTGAGGTCCTTCGGCAGGCTGCTCCACAGTCGGGGGCCGTAAAACTGAAAAGACGCCTCACCCTGTGTGTGTGTCCTGACTTTTGGGATGACTAGGAGCCGACTGCCGGAGGAGCGCAGGGTCCGCGAGGGTTCTTAAGGTAAAAGAAGTTTAGAAAGATAAGAAGGCCCAAGACCATTAAGACATTTAAAAACCAATAAAAGAACTTTAAAATCAGTATGAGCAGCAGCTGAACGCCGTGATCGAAAAAGTCGTACAGTGGATGCCCTGCTTAAGTCATCTATGGTTTTAACTTAGTCCAGCCAGTAGAAAAGACACACAAAGAACTGCTCAACATAGAACAGACACTAAATCCTCGGTTTACAGAAAGGGCGTAACGCCTTATAAATATCAATAATATGTTATGTTGTTATAAATTGCATTCTTCAGTCCTCTCAGATGCTAGAATTTTAATTTGTGAGCTATGCAAGTTTGTTTTTTTGTTTTTTTACAGATTTGAATTGTATTGATATGTAGAGAATAATCTGCAACATCCTCTATATTTTATTTTTGCAAAATAAAGTTGTTTTAAAGATCATTATGGTGTTTAATTTTTAACTTACAGTTTACTTCCAGCCAGCAAAATACTGCTCCTTAGTGATTCTAATTGTGTTATTGTATCATGCAAATGCTAACAACTTTATACAGTGTTGTCACTTCACTAAAAGCTCTAAAGTCATCTTCATAAGGCATTACAACCTTTCTTTACTCCTGTCTAGAGTAAGGATGGTTATAATGTGACCCAGGACTTCAGAATCTTCATTCTAAACTCTTGTCACTTGAGTATGCAGGTATGAAACATTATAAAGGCTTGATTATAATACATTATGTCCACACTTGTAATACTTTATAAACCTTGGTACAAGTTCTTATACATGGTTATAGACCATTATAATGACACTTATGAAGCATTATACATGCATTATAACGTCTTGTGCATGTGCTTCTAATGCATTATAAACTAGACCTTCAAGTAAAGTGTTACCACAAAGATTTGAAGACTCACACCTACATGCATGAGCTCTTGCAGAAATGCACAGATTTTTTTTTTCCTTTTTGATCAACCTCCCTAATTGTGCATCTCGCCTGGTGTATTTACAGAAAGCGTAACAACGCCAGTGGAGCCAATTATACAAAGAGCGGTCTCCAAACCCATCGTCCGGGCGGAGGAATCACAGAAATATTTATCCTGTTTAAAAGTTTGGGAAGAAGAGAAAGGGCCTTGGCACTAAGCCCTTTAGTGAGGCAAGGCGAATGAAAACCTCCAGGGTAAAAGGACCTATTAGTCTCAGGACATGAGCATTAGCATGATAGTAGACTTATCCTCGGGGCTGAAGGAGAGGGACGCTGTCTCTACGCTTTCAGCTAGGGAGAAGGAGGTGGGGGGGGAGTGGTTCTATACATACACACACACAAGCTCTCTGATAGGCAGGGAAATGCAAAGTGGGGCCCTATACAGAGCATGAGGCACACCAGCGGCCCAGTAAATAAGGAGGAGGGGGAGATGGGGAGGAGAGAGGGTGGGTTGGGGAGTGATGGAGGGTGATGAAGGGAGTAGAGAATTAAAATCACTCACAACAGAGCAAGAAGAGGAGAACCGTTAAAAGATGTGAGGAGCAATTTGTAAAACTGTGAGGGCCAACAATGCTTAGCAAGCTTTAAGAAGGAAGTCAATACCGTCTTATAACGACAAATATAACTTCATTTAGTTGGGTCTATGATATGAAACTCAAAATAAATCATGTATCCATTCAATTTACTTTACTTCACTTTACTTTACTTTGATATCGCAGCTTATTTGTTTGCCACTTTTAAAAACAGTGCTGGTCTTCAATGATGACAACTCTGATTTATTGCTCTTCCAAGATCTCCGGGATAACTTTTAACTGAGAATGTGCATTTTAAGAATTTCATAATTCCATCGTCTTTGGCAACATTTGAACAGTCAAGGTTCTGCTGGTGAAATGTTTTCTTAAAGTGCATTATTTACATCTTAGTTTGTTTACTTGATGCTAACATGTATTGGAGATTGCCTTAAAGAGGGTAAATAATGTTATTTTAGTTTTATTAACCTTGTAGTGTTCTCAGCATGTCCTCCACATGATAGACCGTCTCTCTTAATAAGACAAAAAGTCTGAGGCATTAAGACCTCTCCTCTTAACCTCTATATGGCACAATCAGCTGCCTCCCTCATAACACCTACCAGTGTGACTTCATACAGTTGTTTGAGCAGCAGTATGAGCCCTTTGGCTCAGAGTATCAAGCCAATTGCAGAGTGTAGACCTTAAAATTACAGCAGAGTTGCTTATAACATGGCATCAAGAAGAGCTGAAAAAACAATTTCCACAATGTAGACAGGTCAAATACACCTGTCAGTGTAACATCATACCATTATTCAGCCCATAGGCTCGGCATAGCAAGCCAATTGTAGAGCGTGGACATTAGAATGACTGCAGAATTGTTGACAACATGGCACCAAGCAGTGCTAAACAAACCAATTTTTCAAAATAGAAAGATCAACCAATCAGAGTAGACTGGCGCTCTGTTCACACTGAGACAAAAACTTTTCCATATTGAAAATGTTCTCTGTAAAGATACGATATCACTGAAAATGCTGTTGTATATATGTGCAGACATGCTGCTGCGGTCATGCACCAAAACCAGAGAAGACATGGAGTCTGCATATGCATTATGAGAAATATAAACAAACACTGGCGTATGTCTCCATGTCCTCTTTTTACTAATGGTGATAGAATGGAAGCAGAACATTTTGCTCTAAAGCTACAACAAGCTCAGTATCTTCTGCAGCATGAATGTGATGCTGCATTCTACCAACCTTTCTGTTGTTGTCAGAGTTTGCTTATGCAGTTTCAGGGAGAAGTTTGGCTATGACTTCATAGATTCTAAAGTAATCTATAGTCCATGTAAGCTAGGGCTGGGTATTTCCAGCAACCCCTCGATACGATATGTATCCCGATACTGAGGCCACGATACGATACGTATCCCGATACACATAAATTGTGATCATTGACTGCACTTTTAACAGAATTCCCAGCAACTTTTGTTTTTATTACAAGAAGAAAAAGAACAAGCTTGAGTTTTAAATAATTCTTCAACTTGAGAACTTTGATTTCAGGTCCCCAAAGATAGTAGACCTAAGTTTAAATTTGAAACATGTGTTTTATCATGTAGCTTGGCTTCGACTTTGAACTGTGCCATTTTTAACATTACCCAAAGCGTATTTACAACAACTGTCCAAACATTGAGGCCGTATCGATACACGCATCCCCAAGAAGTGCATGACGATATTTTGTCGTATCGATATTTTGAGCACAGGCCTCATGTACGCACAGAAATGCAAAGCCAGCATTTTCTAAGATGTGCGTTATCAGGCACCTAAGACTAGCAACCCATATGTTACTTAGTATTTGCAAAGTTTGTATTTTATTATTGTTATTTTATATTAATTTTCTTATTTTGAAATTTTTGGAGAGAGTGGGGTTAACATGTTAGTTGTTAAGTGAAAAAAAAAACTGGGTATTCTGTACATTGTAATGGAAATGTGCTATGCTGATAACCCAAATAAAAAAATATATTAAAAAAATAATTGTTTGTACTCTTGGGGCTTCTTTTTAACTGACAAGTGATCGTGTGATGTGTATGCCAAAATAATACTGAAAGGCAGCACTGTAAAAGATAGCAATACTTTTCTGCACTATACAACAGGATACAAATAAAAAAAAATACATATGGAGGGATGTTTGAGCACATAAAAGGAGCCCTGAAAGGATGGGAGGCGTTAACCTGTGCAAAACAAGTCAACCAACACTTCACGCTGAGTTTGGAGAGAAAGCCTCCACACAGGAAACACTACAGCTTCAAACACACTCGCAAACAAACACCCAGTGTATGTACAAACACAAACACAAATGCATCATGTGTGGTTTGTGTATGTGTGGGTGTGTGCGTGGGCTGCAGCTGAAGAGAGCAGCCTCAGTCAGGGGTCGGAGGGGGCAGTAATGTACAAAGCGTGTGTTGATATAGAGTAAAGATGGAGGACACACAAGCAACTCATGCAGGGAGAGGGCAACAAGTGGAGAGAATGAAGCTCATTGTGTGTGTGTTAAAAGGATGCCGAGCATTGAAGTTTGGTGTTGGTGGTGTTTTGGTAGGGAGGAGGGGGGCATTAACGGGTGCTGCGTCTGCAACCAAACAACAAAACTAAAAGTGGCATTGAACTGCGCACTGACAAAAGAAGGGAGGGCAGGTTACACAGAGGAAACACCTCCAAAGCGTCCCTTGAAATATGATAAATGGGCTGTTTAATGTCAGCATTCATCGTTCTGAGACAAGGCAAGACATTGAGGGATTAGGCGGAAAGAGTCAATATTAGGGCTGGTATTAGGAAAGCCCTGTCTGGTCAAACAGAGCACAGAAAGAGCATTTCCAGCTGATGTCAATGTTTGAGCAATGATTCTAATCATTTGCACAGAGATGAGGGCGGCTGTGTTTTATCCACTAGATCAGGAGCTGGTGTTGGCCTGATAGAGAAAGCAGCATAGTAAGAGGAAGCAGAATAGTTTGTTGAATGGGTTGGCTGAAGGTGGATGCTTTTTCAAATTCTAAATGCCAGTTATTAAGTCGGAATTAAAGGTGGTGATTTCTGTTTAGTATTTTCATGGTTAATGAGCTGTATGTGTGCAGAGATACCTGATATAACAGACGCTATAACAAAAATCATGACTTCAACTGGAATCAGACTAGAGTCACAATTTTGATGACTTTTGACTTTGAATTTAACTCAACTCTAGTAAGAATTAAACACCAATGACTCGTAACTTTACCTGAACTTGTGCCTAATGACTCAAAAATTTTTGACTTTAAAATGTGTATTAAAGGGACTGTGAGAAGTTTGTAAGTAACTACAAAAAAGTCTCACTTCTAAATATATGCCTGATCTAAATACACACTTCAAGATGAGTTTTATAGCATCAAAATAGGTTATCTATAAATGCTATTCCTTAGCTTCACGGTCGGGTCGGACAGGACTGGACTGGCCTGAATACTCAACTTCAGGAACAAGACAATTAAAACTAGAGCAAATTTATATTATTTTATTATTTATATTACACGTCTTACTGCACCGGGCTGTAAGTAGCCATATATAGCAGACTACAAAACTACAATACTAAGTCTTCCAAAAATTGCTTGTTGTCACACATCAAAAACTACCGCTACGTAACTAGACAGAGATACATTACCTCGTTGCTTTGCATCCTGTAAGTTGTTGAAAAAAGTTGTAAAGCAATGCAGAGTTCTGAGGTACACACGCTTTGGCTTGGGTCACGTCTTTTGGTGCATTCCAGTTGTAGTCAGAAGTAGGAATTTCCGAGTTCCGAGTAGGAAACTGCAACTTGAATGCCCCCGAAGTCAGAATTTCCTACTGGGAACTCTGTGAAACTTCACCACCCCCGAGTTGACAATGGAAGATGGATGCCCCCAGTGTGAACAGTTATTTAGCTCCTGTAATAATCCATTTATTTGCACTTCTGACTGGGGTGTGTCGCTCTAGATCAGCTGTATACATAGTATTGTTAGACTTATATTTACAAAAATGCTGCCATAGTGATAATCACATTCTTCATGTGATATTTGTGAACAACAACACAGGGCGTGCTAACAACAGCTAACAATAGCCTGGTAGATCGGCATGTTTTTTTCTGACTTCAACTGGAACGCAGATAAGTCCAATCATGATGTCACTCCCAGTTCCGAGGTTACTGGAACACAGCATTACGACAGTCGCCGCGCGTGCTCATGGGTAGCAGAGTCTTTATGTCGCCAGTAATAGATTCTTCTCACAGTCTCTTTAACTCCATGCATGGGATGGTTTTCCTGATTCTACTCTCGCTGGATGTCTTACCATTGGCGCCTGCTCCCCATCCTGGCCATACACCCTGCTCACACAATTGCAAACCATTCATGTAAAGCAGTCAATTAAACACTTTCTTAAATTAAGCAACACACATTATGAATGAAACTCTCACTGATCAAATAAAGCGTCCATCCTAAGCAGAGCAAGATTGAAAAACTTGAAAAAAAAGCCAACATTTTCATTCTCCTTATACAGACCTGATCAAAATCTCAAGACCAGTTGAAAAATTGCTGGAATATGCATTTTGCACATTTAGATCTTAATGAGGTTTTAAATAGAGCTACAATATGCCAAAGTAAGAAGGGGGAGAGTGACAAAAAGCACTTTGAAAAAGTAATTTATTGAAAACAACAAGTAAACTGAAATAGGCTGTTTATCAGCTGATCAAAAGTTTAAGACCATCGCTCAAAAATTACAAAAAACTCTCCAAACCAGAACAAAAATGTTTCTCAGTAGGACTCAGTAATGAGTAGCTCCACCGTTCTTGTTAATCACCTCAAAAATTAAGTAATCTCATTAAGATCTAAATGTGCAAAAGGTAAATTCTAGCAATTTTTCAACTTGTCTTGAGATTTTGATCAGGTCTGTACAAAATTGTTCCTCATATGGATGAAGGAGCTGCTGTGTGATTCAACCTCTGGATGTATCAAATGGATGGAGTGGTTGAGTGAATAGTTGAGGGTTGATTAAGTGAATATATGAATGCATAGAAAGATGGATAGATTGATAGATGTATGGGAAGTGGAATGGATGGATGGATGAAAAGAGGGGCAGATGGATGAACAGATCAGTGGGTGGTTGGATAAAAGTGTATATGGTTAATTTTGCTTGAAAAATTCACAAATATGATCATCTAACTTCGATTGATAGATCACACAGTAAATGTGGCTTAAACTAATGCCCCAGTCACACATTCCCGTTTCTCATGGCGATTGTGCACGATTGTCATAATCCTGATAAAGCGTGCTTTGGTCGTGGTGCATGCGCTACTTGGTCTGGATCACCGTTGTATAGTCGTGGATGAACGGAGGGGAACGTGGAAGCTCCACGACAGTTTTGAACTGTTCAAAACTGTCGTGGAGAATCGGCGCTCTCAGTGGAGCGGGATGGAAGCCTAATGCAGACCTAATGCGAGCGGTATTAGCGGGGTATGTACGGAGCTCAGTCGGGCTGAACGTGGCCCAATCGTGGCTCAATCCTGAAAGCTTTATGAGGACGACTGACAAGGATGTATCCGTATGAGCCCCGACTGTGTCCCGTTCAAGACGGCGCAAGCGGCGGGGCTCAGTCGGGGCTTACGTCACGCGAACTGAGCTCGAGCGGAGCTGACGTCCTGTCAGCGGGATGGAATCCTCCTCATATCGCTGCATTAACCTAACTGGAGCGGGACAAATGCCCCCTGTAGCGCTGAAGCAGCGCCACTGACGGTGTATTTACGGGGTGTGTCCAGGGGTGAGACAGTAATTTCATCCCGTATCATAACGATCACACCAGCCTCCTCAATCGTGCACAGTCGCAGTGAGAAACGGGAATGTGTGACTTAGGCATAAGCGTGACCTGTAGTCTAAGGGCAACACATAAAGTTCATCAGTGGTTTGGTTCAGGTGAAGTTGCAGCATTGTTACAAATTGGACTTGTTTGGGTTTCATTCACACTGATCTTTATTGTTCGGACCAAATCCTTCCAAATGTGTAACATAGCCAGCCAGTGGGCAGTCCAGGAATGACCTGAAAATGCATAGTAGTTAGCAGTTTGGACTCCCTGGTAGAGGATGACATTTTTCAGGAATTCCAGTGGGTCACGTGATTCCTGCGGGAATCCTGTGATCTGGACGGGACGAGAAAAAAAAGCAACGGGAGCAGGCAGGAGTGGGAACAACATTAATAGATGATCATTTTCAGCCGCGTTAAACAACCAGATGGACAGATGCCTCCATTTTTGTAGTCATCTCTCAGTGAGAGCCAACACTCTTGACCGCGCTAGCAACACAAAAGAACTACAAAAGTGGTTTGACTTCCTGTCACCACCGGAAGTGAAAAGCAACTCGGAAAACAGCTCTGTTTAACTGTGCATATGACTGAAAGGATCTGATCTGCACTCTTCTCTTTAAATTTATTTTATAATGATTAAGGTTTTTTTATGTTTTATTGGGATTTTAATGCATTTTTCTTGTTCTGTAAAGCACTTTGAATTGCCTTGTGTATGAATTGTGCTCTACAAATAAACTTGCCTTGCCTAATAATCTGAAACAGCGGAAAGTAACATAGGCTTTTGGCTAACTTGCAGTTGAGAGGAACTAGCATAACGTTGGCCAACAAAAATCATCCCTGCAACAATCTATAGCTGAAATTCACAACCAGTTTTGAGTAGAAGCATTTTTAAGCCCAGCACTGTTCTGTGCAACAAAGACAAATCTGTATTTAGACTGCTCCACTTGGCACTGGAATATTACAATCAGCTGTCACTTTCAAACACAACCACCTCTGCTGTCAGAAAGGATTTAACTTCTCATGTTTTAACAGCTTGTTTTGATCAAGATGACGAACATGCCTCTCTGGAGTTGAGCCTGAGGTTGCAACTGCAGATTAAGGTAATTCCAGTGTAACTGTCTGTACAGTTCTTTCAACAGACAAGTAAATAATGATTCAACAGCGATAAGACGGAGAACATGCAAATAAGGCCGTGGGGGTAATTTCACTGATTATGCAAATTTTTGTCCTAGTAATTTTACTCTCATGATTTACTCTCGTCAGTGATTCATAAAATACCTGATCTGCAAAATTCACAGTCAAGCTAAGCAGCAGCGTTCAGTTAGGTGTGAGGCTGCAGGGTGTGTGAATATGTGTGTGTAGAGGTATCCCTATAAGACAGGGGGAATATGCTTGGCCCGCCTACAGCTGTGATGAATGGGTCTGAGGCTTTGTACCACAATGCCCCTCACTTCATTACTGTCACATGGAACAGATGGTGCCTTTCACGGTAGCATCGCATGTACACACACACTCAGGCTTTCTGGGGATGCCGTCGTTCTGTGATGTGTGCTGACACACACACACACACGCAAAGGACAAGGAGGCTTAATGGATTCTACACCACATGCGGCTCCAGTGCTCAGCTGAGGCATTAATTTACAGATCTGAAGAGCAACCAAACAAAAAATTAGATCATGAGTACGAAATGTTAAACAAACCAAAGAGGGGGTAATTGAATGAAGCAGGGAATAAACAAAGACCTGTGTGCCGTCTTCCAAATGGAAAATTGTTTTGGTACTTGGGAATGCTGATTTGCAGGCACAGCAGCAAAAAATCCCAAGATGTTTGAAGAAAAACAATATGGTGTTTGTGCATGTGTGCCTCTGTTTGTGTGCAGTGATGCCTCGGGGGCAGCAGGTTTCACTCTTCTTCTTTTCTTTTTCTATTACAAACACACCCGGCGTCCAAAGACTGTGCAAGCATCTTTCTTTGTTATGCATGCAAACAAATTTACCAAATCAAACATGAGCAATGCCATCATTTGCTTTCACATACACAAAAATAAACCTAGAATTCAAATCTGCACCGACCTTCAGTCCACTTGACTTCCACTTATTCTTCTTCATTGAGGCCCCACAGCCATGTGCCTGTAGATACAGTATGTGTCACAATTTCAGGGCCCACTGCTTCATCTACTTCCTGCTCCCTCTGGCCTCAAACAGAACTTCCCCCATTAATTTTGGCAGTTATCCCTCTTTCTTCAACATGGGTCAGATATTAACAAGCCCACACTTGCTCAGCCGCCCAGGAGCATCCCTAGAGCACACAAATGTGGAAGTTAAATGGAGCAAGAGCCAAGAGGCTTAGATGTGGAGTGAGAAGGGGATTGGAGAGAAGGATGAGTAGGTTACTACAGAGAGAATAGTTAGAAAGGAAAGGATTGATTTTTGTGAGAATAAGGTTGGATAATTTGTCCCTTTGCAAAGTGCTGGCATAATGCAGGTGGAGCCTCTGATTGTACAATAAAGGTCAAATGGTGGAGTCATGTTTCATGTCGTCAAAATAAAACAGGAAACACACAACAAGACACAAAACCGGAACACAAGGTGGGTAACTTAAAGGATAAGTTTGGTTTCTACAGCTTTCACTTTGTTTATAGAATGAAGTAGAACAATATACTCACCCAGAAGGCTTTCCTGATCCAAACAGTGCTTCAGGAGATATTTAGATCCAAAATTGAGCGGCGGACATCCGTATAATGGTAGCACACGGGGCATGTATAGCGCCGCTCCTAAAATCATCTGTAAACTCTGGCTCCAAACTGTAAGGACACCCATCAAATTCAAAGTTCTCCTCCACATCTTCAACCGATAGATATTCGTCCATTTTGCACAAAACTGGAAGAAGAAAGTCGTTGAGTAGCCGGCGGTTCCCCCTGAAACAATGAGCCGTACTGCGCATGCCGTTAAGAAAGTCTTCAGTTCAGAGGTCAGCACAGTCGCGACCCTGGACTGTAATGGAGGAGTAGCCCAAGCGGACCATGATGATGCATGAATTAATGCAGTTTTAGGAGCGGCGCTATACATGCCCCGTGTGCTACCATTATACGGATGTCCGCCGCTCGATTTTGGATCTAAATATCTCCTGAAGCACTGTTTGGATCTGGAAAGCCTTCTGGGTGAGTATATTGTTCTACTTCATTCTATAAACAATGTGAAAGCTGTATAAACCAAACTTATCCAAGACGAAGAACAGAATCATGACAGTCAAAAGGAAACACAAGAGGTATAAAACAGGAACATAATACATAAAAAAGAAGTAGCACAACCATAGCAGAGCAGCCTTTCACCTTATAATTGCATTTATTCTCAACTCTGTCCTTTCTCTTTAGGTTCTGCAGAAGAAGAGGGGGATTCTACTCTTCAACTACACAAAGAGTTTAGAGGCAAAGTTCACTCTTATTTAAGTTTCACCTGCCAATAATCTGAAGTTGTAAATTTTATCTCTAGCACACGTTTAGCCCCCACTATCTAACGTCTATCTGATACAGAGAATAAGACCACACGCCAAACAGTACCTAGTTCAGCCTCTATCTCTAAATGGAGCGAGTCCAGACTGTGAGGTCCCTGCTTTATCTTATTGGTTTTTACACTGAACAAACTGTGGCAGCACACCAGAGCAGCAGCTATTGGTTCCTCTTTGTTTTATCACACTTGTATTTACCCTGCGCTCCTTTTACTATCTTGTAGGGAGCAATTAAAGGGGCGTCTGTCTTGTTTGCAAGTAAGTCAAGATAGAGAGAATATGTGTGTTTGTACATGCTTCTGTACTTTTACTTTGATATGGTGGTGAGGAATTAGTGACAACAGAATGTTCTAACATGACTGGTATCATGTCAAAGCCAAATAAATTAAAGAGGCTATGAGGAGTTTCTAAGTACTTACAAAAAAGTCTCACTTTTAGATACATGCCTGATAGAAATACACACTTTAAGATGAGTTTTATAGCATCAAAATAGGTTATCTATAAATGCTATTCCTTAGCTTCACGGTCAGGTCGGACAGCCAGCTACAAGACATAAAGACTCTGCTACCCATGAGCACGCACGGCGACTGTCGTAATGCTGCATTGCAGTAACCTTGGAACTGGGAGTGACATCATCTCCGAGTTATCGGCGTTCCAGTTGAAGCCGGAGAAAAACATGCCGATCTACCAGGCTATTGTTAGCTGTTGTTAGCACGCCTGTGTTGTTGTTCACAAATATCACATGAAGAATGTGATTATCACTATGGCAGCATTTTTGTAAATATAAGTCTAACAATACTATGTATACAGCTGATCTAGAGCGACACACCCCAGTCAGAAGTGACAATAAATTGATTATTACAGGAGCTAAATAACTGTTCACACTGGGGGCATCCATCTTCCATTGTCAACTCAGGGGTGGCGAAGTTTCACCAAGTTCCCAGTAGGAAATATCTGCATCCAGTTGCAGTTTCCTACTTGGAACTCAGAAATTCCTACTTCTGACTACAACTGGAACGCACCAAAAGATGTGACCCAAGCCAAAGCGTGCGTTTGCTGTGATGCTGATGAATGCAGCTCGGATCTTCCTCAGAACTCTGCATTGCTTTACAACTTCTTTTTTCAACAACTTACAGGATGCAAAGCCACAAGGTAATGTTTCTCTTTCTAGTGACGTAGCGGTAGTTTTTGATATGTGACAACAAGCAATTCTTGGAAAACTTAGTATCGTAGTTTCGTAGCCGGCTATATATCTCTACTTACAGCCCGGTGCTCTAAGACGTGTCCAAATAATATAAGTTTGCTCTAGTTTTAATTGTCTTGTTTCCGAAGTTGAGTATCCAGGCCAGTCCAGCCCTGTCCGATCCAACCACATAGCAAAGGAATAGCATTTATAGATAACCTATTTTGATGCTATAAAACTCATCTTAAAGTGTGTATTTTGATCAGGCATATATCTAAAAGGGAGACTTTTTTGTAATTACTTAGAAACTCCTCATAGCATCTTTGAATACATTAAAGCAATAGCACATTAACAAATCTGTGCACTACAACATCCAACAATGGCAGAATAGGAGGACTTTTCTTGGACTTTTAGTAGACTAACGGGTCCCTATGGGCAGCAGATGCAGGGCAACCTCTAAAACCATCACAATAGGCCATGGGCCATGCTGCCCATCCATCTGTATTTGTCTAATACAGTAAAGAATCCCAGCAGGAAAACCAGCTTCCATCTATTGTGACAAAAACTATCACAGGAATGGATCCCTCTGAGGACAGTCCAGCCTAATTCTCTGATCCCAAACCACAAAGAAAGCCAGGAATGGATTTTGATTGATTAGGAGACAAATGGAGCAGATTCTCCCGGCCTTCCTTTCTCTGAACAGACTAGCATCTGAATGGATAACTTAGTTAATTTCCTCAGCCTGTGGCTTTGTGCCTGTCACAGTCTGATGGAGTGGCTGGTGTCACTCGGTGGCTCACAGGGGTTCACGTGAGCTGCTGCTGTAGGTCTGTGCTGCAGTCTCTGAGGTGAGTGAATGTGGACCCCCCAGTAGAGGTGAAAGCACTGAGCAGATTCCTGTGTTTACAAGCAGATTACTTATCACTGCAGTGACACTGTAAACACATGTTTGCATCGACCCCTGCAGTGGTATACTGTTATCAATAAGTGACGCATGACCCTTACCATGTTGGTCACTGGTTTTTAAAGCTCTTAATGGTCTTAGTCCTTCATATTTATCTGATTTGCTTTTACCGTATGAGCCCATTAGAGCCCTCAGGTCTTCAGGACTGTTAACAGTCCCCAAAGTTAAAACAAAAAGTTACAGTGAGGCATCTTTTTACTGCTATGGCCCCCACTTATGGAACAGCCTACCTGTAGACCTGAGGGCTGCACCTAATGTTAATGTCTTTAAAATAGGGCTGTCACATTAGTGCATTAATTAGATTAATTAATTACACCGCAAATTAATGCGTTATAAAAATTAATTGCAAGATTAATCGTAGCACACAAACATTTTGATATTGTCCAGCTGGAGGACCCGTACATGGCAGTGGCACGTCACTTCACACATGCGTCTCTAGTCAAACCAAACAAAGCCCAGGTGACAACAGGAATGGCCTATTTAAGACTTAGTCTGATTTTATTTTTGAATTTATTTATCTATATTTGTACTACATTCTTTAATAATGCATCAGGCCTAATTGTTTTGCTGGATGTCCTCGACCTTTTTCTTATTTTGAATTTGATTTATGAAACACACTTAAAGTGTAATTTGTTGCCTGATTGAGCTTAGAATTTTCTGGACAAGTTGCCCTGACTTTGGTTTTATTTAGTCACCAATAAAAATGTGGATTTACAAATCTTCACTTCTTAGTGTATTCATTTGATTAGTCATGCACTACAGTTTTATAATATCCTAGAATTCAGATTCTTTATTTTGGGACTTTAAGCAGATATGAGATTAAAATGCAATTAATTAGATTAATTAATTATAAATCCGGCAATTAATTAGATTTATATTTTATTATCGTCTGACAGCACTACTTTAAAAACAAACTCAAAATCTACCTTTTTAGTCGAGCTTTTTCCTGAATTACCTTTAAGTGTTTTTATTTATTCTTACAGCCCACACTTTATTTTATCTTATTTTTCATCTTTTTATCTTTGCTATCTTTCCTTATTTTATTTTCTAGTTTTTCTATTTTATTTTTTTTTTTACTTCATTTCAATTTATTATTTATTCTTATTCTTTTTTTTATTATTTTTCTTATTTTATTTTGATATATTTAAGTTTACACTTTTAACCTAACCTCCAGTGTTTTCTCATTTTTAAACCTTTAAGATGGCGTTTCCTCAGTACGTAGCAGTGTGCTTTATTATTGTCTTTTATTTATGATGCTTATTTATGGGTGGGTTTAAGGGCTGGGTGGAGTGGGTTTGGGTCATAAATCCTTCATTTTAATTCATCTGTCTATTTGTATGTAACGCATTTGTGCTACATTTTTTGTATGAAAAGTGTTATATAAATAAAGTTTGATTTCATTTGATTTGATTTTGGAATCATTTACATTGGTGCCCCTGGTATTGCAAAGAATTCAATCCCCAATATTATGAAATTTATATTTCTACATTTTCTTAAATATGCTATGAGGAGTTTCTAAGTATTTACAACAAAGTCTCACTTTTAGATATATGCCTGATGGAAATACACACTTTAAGATGAGTTTTATAGCATCAAAATAGGTTATCTATAAATGCTATTCCTTAGCTTTGTGGTCGGGTCGGACAGGGCTGGACTGGCCTGGATACTCAACTTCAGGAACAAGACAATTAAAACTAGAGCAAATTTATATTATTCAGACACGTCTTAGAGCACCGGGCTGTAAGTAGAGATATATAGCCGGCTACAAAACTACAATACTAAGTTTTTAAAAAATTGTCACACATCAAAAACTACCGCTACATAACTAGAAAGAGATACATTACCTCGGGGCTTTGCATCCTGTAAGTTGTTGAAAAAAGAAGTTGTAAAGCAATGCAGAGTTCTGAGGAAGGTCTGAGCTGCATTCATTAGCATCACAACAAACACACGCTTTGGCTTGGGTCACGTCTTTACGACAGTCGCCGTGTGTGCTCATGGTTAGCAGAGTCTTTATGTCGCCGGAAATAGATTCTCCTCATAGCAACTTTACTTTAAAATTTAAAATGCATCCAACGAAACCCAATTTTAAAGATTTAGTTAAAACATACATCAGTCTGCTGGGTCTATGTAACTTTACTCTAACTTGGAAGGAGAAAAAGTACATGGGATTGATAGAAATATTTTTAAAGTATATCAGGAGAAAGAAAGTTGAATATTTCATAAAATAATGGAGATTTTATTTTTACTACAAAGGAGAAAAATGAGCATCAGGACCCAATAAATTGCCACCTGAGTGACACTGCAGTCTCTGATAGTCGAAAATAAAAAATGCCTGGGACTTTTTTTGTGATGCTGTGTTATTTTAATGTTTAAATAGAAAATGAGTTTATTTCTGCATCACTTGCAACACATATAACTTTGATATTTAGAAAATGTTTCCAAAAAACACAAATTGTTCACGTTAATCCAGTTGTAAACTTGATATGGATTTTGTTCAAACTTTTCTTATACATGCCCTGGCTCAGGCCTCATTTGATTTGATTATGAAGATTCTAAAGATAATAGCCATTATGCCACATGTTCAACTTATCCTTTTGAATGTGGCATCTTAAGAACACCTCAAATTATTTTTGATTTTCTAAAAAACAATTTGGTAAAATGTTGGTTGTCCTGGGTCAGGAGACAGGGTGTCTCATTATTCTTTGTTTGCAGATTAAACTAAATATCACAGGAATGCTTTACAGGATATAAGGTGTCCACTCTAACTAAAAATTAGTACAATTAGACTCTGGCGGTCAAAAGTCAAGGTCTCACTACTTTAGAAATTACCCCATTCCTTCTTCTTCACCCACTGCTTCCTCTTCCAAACACATTTTCACCTTGCAGAAGCTTAGAAGTGCCAGGCAGGAGTTCTAGTTCGAATCATCTTTTGCTGCCATGTGATAATAGCTGACAGATCTATAGTCTCTGCGTTTGAGCCTGTCAAAGCTTGAAAAACAGTCCTTGTGCTTCTGGGCAACTTTGAGGCTTCAAACTCTCTCAACACTTGCTGTCTTTACAAGTTTTATGAGAAAACTTAAATATTTGAAGAATGACTGTTTAGCATTTTATAGACATAAAGATTTAATAGCTTAAGTCCTAACCAAAACCAATTTGTGTTTATGAGGACTATAGATGTTTCAATAAACAACAGGTGTTTTAAAGATACCCCCTCTTAATCATTTCTAAAAAATAAATAATAAAAAAAAATGTCTATGTTACCCTTCACCATATTTCATGAGAGATGTCTTAAAGGTGCTATGAGGAGAATCTATTACCGGCGACATTAGGACTCTGCTACCCATGAGCACGTGCAGCGACTGTCGTAATGCTACGTTCCAGGGGGTGGCGAGGCTTTACCGAGTTCCCAGTAGGAAATTCCGACTTCAGAGACAGTTCAGTTTCCTTTTCCTACTACTCTTCTGACTACAACTGGAACGCACCAAAAGACCCAAGCCAAAGCGTGTGTTTGTTGTGATGCTAATGAATGCAGCTTGGACCTTCCTCAGAACTCTGCATTGCTTTACAACTTCTTTTTTCAACAACTTACAGGATGCAAAGCGACGAGGTAATGTATCTCTTTCTAGTTACGTAGCGGTAGTTTTTGATGCGTGACAACAAGCAATTTTTGGAAAACTTAGTATTGTAGTTTTGTAGCCGGCTATATATCTCTACTTACAGTCCGGTGCTCTAAGATGTGTCTGAATAATATAAATTTGCTCTAGTTTTAATTGTCTTGTTCCTGAAGTTGAGTATCCAGGCCAGTCCAGCCCTGTCCGACCCGACCGCAAAGCTAAGGAATATCATTTATAGATAACCTATTTTGATGCTATAAAACTCAGGCATATATCTAAGAGGGAGACTTTTGTGTAATTACTTAGAAACTCCTCACAGTCTCTTTAACTACCTGAATCTGAAATGGACATGGTCAGCAACAGTATTAAGGTAGAATTTGGCGTTTTCCAAAATGTGCCAAGAACATATCCCTCATCACAACCTTGAGCAGGACATTGTGTTGTCCATACCTTGGTCTTAATAAGTAGTTTCTTAAGTTACCTTTACCTCTTTATCTTGAACAACCCTTACCATTCTACTAGAGCTGCAGCTATCGATTCTTTTTGTAATCGATTACTCTATCAAATTTTTGCCCAGTAATCGAGTAATCGGATAACAGTTACATTGCGCTCACTGCTATTTTTTTTTTTTTACATTGAATCACTACACATTATTATAATTAGTAACACACAAAACAGAAAAGCCAGGTCACTTAAATTAACAACTTATTTTTCTTATTTTCAACATTCTGAGCATAAATGGGATCTCAAAATCAAAATCTATACTTTTATTTTTACTCTGGGCCATATCTTGCTTTTTTCAGTATTTTTTTAGTTTGGTTATTTTTATTTTATTTGTATTCATGCTTGTCTCTTTTTGCTAAATTGTTGCCTTTACTACTGTACCATATTGATCATCTTATTTTGCTTACTTTTTTTCTAGGACCAAATAATATCATACTTAGATACTAAAATAATTTAACTAGCTAATGAACATTTCTAGAACATATGAAAACATTCCCTACACCTGCTTCCTCTACTCACTGTACTCACTTCCTCTTCTACTCTCTGCAATCAAATTAAATGTAAAGTTATTGGATGTGAAAAGTATGTGAACAAAATACACATGATTCTGGGCAAGTAGTCTCTGCATTGATTTACGTTCTGAACTAGTGATGGGCATTTTTAGAGAGTCCCCTGATCGATTAATCTGATAAATTTAAGATCAATCATCGATTTAATCGTTTTTTGTTATTGTTTTTATGTGAATGGCAGAAATTACACAAAAAACGCCTTTTTCCTCATAGAAATATTAATTCAATGCAGAGTTTACTTCTCAACAACAGTCATCTTAAATATGACATCAAGTTAAACTCTCAAACAAAAAAAGTCATGCGTTGCGTGCTTGTAAAGGCCGCACCGCGGCCCGCAGCTTTAAATAAGACACTTCACAAAGTCATGTGCCAGTGCTGCATCATTAAACACGAACACAAAAAGATATCAATGTGAAAAGAAAACATTATAATCCAAACTATATTCTTTAGGAATGAGTTCTTTTCCCAAAATGTAATTTAAAAAAATGCACCCGGCCGAGAGAATGAGAAAGAACGAAACATAATACGTCACAATTTTACCCTTTAACCTAGGACCTAATAGCAAAGAAAAAAGTGACTCACATAACTGCTATGGCTGGTGATATTCCAAAGTACAGTTACTCCAGTCTACTGATTCTTGTTAAGGAAGATGAGCATGTCAACGTGTTCTGGGGTGAGACGCGAGCGCAGCCTGGTGACAGTCAGACCCGCTGCTGAAAACACCCGCTCCGAAGGGACCGAAGTAGCAGGGATCTAGAGATATTGTCGCGCTAACTTAGCCAGCCTTGGAAACCTCCCTCCGTTCACTTTCCACCAGTCTGTAGGGTTACAATCTATGGGTGGAGGAGTCTCTCTCAAAAAGCACTGAACTTCTGAGTTGATGCGAGTGTCGGCCCAGTGGCGGAGTAGCCTATTGCTCCCCGAGGAGCAGTGCCATAGCAGAGTCAGGTGCTGCCGCCGCAGCTCCAGAGATGGCTTGTGTGTCGGGCAATGCTGTCGCTGCATTGCTTCAATACACATACTTGACTGGACGACACATGTTTTTAGTAACCTTAGATCGATCAAAATTTTACGTGATCGACGTAATACTTAATGATCAATTAATCAATCATCGATTAATCGTGCCCATCACTATTCTGAACCAGCCTTTACACGGAGCCATAATCAAAGTAGGTTATTTACTAGCCCATATCTCAGTTATTGGTCACATTAGCTGCTTCTGTTGATGTATCATGAGTGTCATCCTGTTGTGTCGCTCTGACGCACAGACCGGATGTTTACTGTTGATGTGCTGCAGCATTGACAATGTGCTATCATGCTAAGCTACGTGCTAAGCTAACTCCGTTTGACATCAGACACACTGCACTGTGTTTTCTTTTCGTCCCTTCTTGTAGTGACCACACACTTGGGACACTCTCTGCCATTTCTTCTGCGGACTCTCTCCTTTCGTACGTTCTCGTTAGCTGTTAGCAGCTGTTAGTGGCTAACGGTCATTAACTGTTGTTAGCTGTTAGCGGCTAAGTTAGCCACTATGGCTAATGTCCATGAACTGTTTTTAACTGATGTTAGCCATTAGCCGCTACATTAGCCGCTATGTATGCTTCATTAGGAGGCAACCCTGCTTGATGTGGATTGGTCTGTGGTGAATGTGACGAGCCAAACGATTGTCCAATCACAAGCTTGTGTTTTTTTTTAACGTTCTGCCCCTGAAAACAAATTCAAAGGGCTCCTACCCAGATGGACTGGTGAAATATTTCTATGTCAGATATATGGATCTTCCATCTGGCTTGTCAGGTTAGGATATTCTTCTCATTAGGATAAATATATTATTTCAATAAAATTTTAAATAAATTAGATGGCAGATTGGTCCACCATACACATGGATGCTCTGTGCCTGCAGAATGGTAAAGCCCCAGCCATAACCCTGCTTATAAAAAAAAAAAAAATAAGGGTTGGACGGAGAGATGGAGGGAAGATGGGCTTCATCCTTTATTGCCCATTAAGATCCTGAGGTGAAGTCAGTGGTGTGTTGTAAAAAGCACTCCACACCTGCCTGGGTGTTGACTTAAAATCTTTATCACTAATGTCTAATCGCTCGCCTTCTCCCCCTGATAAATGGGCTCATGTCGGAATTTTCCCCCTCCAACTAAAGTCGTACTGAACACAGGTGTTAGTGTGTGTGTGTGTCAGACAGACGTGATATGTGAAGACCTGTGTGTTTATTCACTTATGGCTAACCTGGTTAATTCTTAAACAGGTGTGGGTGTGCGTACTGGTGTCTGTTAACCCGTGGATCCATCTATATCTGAGATGGGACAAAAAGAGAAAAGTCTGGACCTGCAGCCACATGTCATCCAAATTTACTGAAAAAGCAAACACACTTGGACAGCAATTCAAAGACACAGAGGCTGTGTATTCTTATTATGAGGGGGTAATTGTACTGAATGAGTGTGGTGAGTCATTTCTTTGTCTGCAACTGTCCAAGAAATGGCTTAAAAAATTCTCTGAATGACTCAAAGGAAGAAAAGTTATTCAAGTGATGTTCAAAGCAAAACTACCTGATGGCTTCTTTAGATGAGTAACAGTCATCGGCCTTTTCTTGGGCTTTGTGTGCAGTACGATTCTAAGCCCTCACACACTTCAAAGTGTCAGGATTATACTCTTTGCTTCTGTTAATCTTGGGAGTCAAATGACAAAAGCCACCTGTCATGTTAGTTCAGAGCAATATTGGCAAAATATAACCGCAGGGAGCTACAAACAAAAAGGAGCAAGAACCAAGAGTGCTCGACTGGGATCTAAACACTGACTCAGAGGTTTGTCACCACTGTCAGCGAGATTATTAAAGATGAAAGACTTTGGGAAACTTATGTAAAAGCACAATGAATGGTTTGAATGCACTGTTTGTAAACTCTGCCAACAGGAGGCTCTCAATCAAACAGAATTGAGAACTCTATCAAATAAAAACAATGTCTTATTAAAGGTGCTATGAGAAGAAACAGCTACCCATGAGCACGCACAGCGACTGTCATAATGCTGCGTTCCAGTAACCTCGGAAATGGGAGTGACATCATCTCCGACTTATCGGCGTTCCAGTTGCAGTCTGAAAAAAACATGCCGATCTACCAGGCTATTGTTAGCTGTTGTTAGCACGCCCTGTGTTGTTGTTCACAAATATCACATGAAGAATGTGATTATCAATATGGCAGCATTTTTGTAAATATAAGTCTAACAATACTATGTATACAGCTGATCTAGAGCGACACACCCCAGTCAGAAGTGCAAATCAATGGATTATTACAGGAGCTAAATAACTGTTCACACTGGGGGCATCCATCTTAAATTCCGACTTCGGGGGATGTTCCAGTTGCAGTTTCCTACTCGAAACTCAGAACTCGGAAATTCCTACTTCTGACTACAAGTGGAACGCACCAAAAGACGTGACCCAAGCCAAAGCGTGTGTTTGTTGTGATGCTAATGAATGCAGCTCAGACCTTCCTCAGAACTCTGCATTGATTTACAACTTCTTTTTTCAACAACTTACATGATGCAAAGCCACGAGGTAATGTATCTCTTTCTAGTTACGTAGCGGTAGTTTTTGATGTGTGACAACAAGCAATTTTTGGAAAACTTAGTATCGTAGTTTTGTAGCCGGCTATATATGTCTACTTACAGCCCGGTGCTCTAAGACGTGTCTGAATAATATAAATTTGCTCAAGTTTTAATTGTCTTGTTCCTGAAGTTGAGTATCCAGGCCAGTCCAGCCCTGTCCGACCCGACCACGAAGCTAAGGAATAGCATTTATAGATAACCTATTTTGATGCTATAAAACTCATCTTAAAGTGTGTATTTCCATCAGGCATATATCTAAAAATGAGACTTGTTTGTAATTACTTAGAAACTCCTCACAGTCCCTTTAAGTGTATTTACAAAACAGCTGGAGAAATCTTTTGTTTCATGGATTAATATCACATATCAGAAAGGTCAGCTGTTTCAAAGTGGTCTTCCTGGTGTCACTGCAATGAAAAATATGAAACTCCAGTTAATTCAGTGATAGAATGGGTTTTTATTGTTTACTTCATACAATTAATGAGCTTTTAGATAGGTTGTGTTTTGCACCGCACTTGCAAAGGAGTTGGGTACAGTGCAAGGGATTACATGCACATGCCCATGCCATGTTTGTATTCTGTGCAAGTAGGGCAACTGAAACAATCCTCTGGTAGTCGTTTGTGGCTAAGGTAATGACCAAATAGAGTTCTTTTTAAATTTTTGACAGATTTTTGTATGCACACTGTATTTGTCTAATTATAAGAGAAAAGCTCTGGCAAAAAAAAAGTTTGTGTTAATGAAACAAACAATGATGTGACGAGATGAGGAAAACAGAGCATAAGTTAATATTTCATTATTTCTGTTGAACAACAGGAGATTATTTCTGTCTTTTTTTGAAAACATATAGTTGACTCAAACTGTTAAAGATCGCTCTCAAAGTCAAAACATTTTTTTGTTTTAAAGCACAGCTAAGGAGATTTTCTTTCCATTTTCTAGGATGCAATCTTACCTTAATGCTAACACTAACACTGTTAAAGCCTATTTCAGTTTACTTGTTGTTTTCAATAAATTACTTTTTCAAATTGATTTTTGTCACACTCCCCCTTCTTGCTTTTGCATATTGTAGCTCTATTTAAAACCTCATTAAGGTCCAAATGTGCAAAATGCATATTCTAGCAATTTTTCAACTGGTCTTAAGATTTTGATCAGGTCTGTAGATGTCTCTTGTGCAGGTACAGTCAAATAATGGTCCAGGTTTGAGGAGTGACAGTGATGTGTTATGTCTGTACCACAGAGGCCCGGGAGCTTGATGTGGTTCAAGGACAGCAGAGTAACCTGAAGGTTAACTGCACGGTTGCTGCACTGTCAGGAGAGGTAAAGTCTCACCACACCCAGAGGTGCATGTTATAACAGTGCAAATACAATGTGAATGATCTAGCACACACAAACACACACTCAATGATAGATACAGAGAGACAAATGAGTGTTGCGAAGGCCTTATGAGAACATTAACAGGTAGTTCCAAACAGATTTGTGTGAAACTGAGATCTTACCTCGATTGTAAGTTGAACTATAACATTGTTGGACAAGTGTACTTGAGTGTGTCCATTTTTTTCTTTATTTGCCACATATACAGACAAACAGTATACTACAGACTTCACATTTTTTAAAATATATTTATATGTATACTTGTTTCACTAATGTTTGGCAGTTATCTGCAGTCAGGGGTATGATTGAAATAAAGACAAACCTTCAGAGAGTCATTATTTGGCCAATTTAGCCCACAGCAAGCTATAGCAAACAAAAAAACAAAAAGAATTTAGATAAAAAGGCATTGGACAAAGGAGTAAGAGAAATAGGAGTCAGGAAGGAGGGAATCAAAAGAAAAGGATTCAGAAAAAGAAGAAAAAGCATGGATGCATCATAAGAAAAAATAAATAATAAAATTATGGACAAGATACAAAGTTTAAAACAAGAACACATCAGAAAAAAGAGTCAGAAAGACAAAGATAAAGATAGGAATCAGATGAAAAAGATCAAGAAAGGAAGGCATTAGAAAAAAATGCAGACAAAAAGTCAAATAACTAAGCATCAGACAAGAGGTGTTTTTTAAGTTTAGAAAGGATGAAAAAAGTCTGATAAGCATTTTAATCTAAAGCATTTTCATCCGATGACCGCTTAATACTTTTTTCTGGCTCCTTTTTGACTGATGCCAGCCTTTCTGACTTTTCTCTGTCAGTCTAATTGTGATGCCTTCCTTTTTGACTAATTTTGGTCTGACATGGCGCTGACTGGATGTCTATCTTTCTAACTCTTTTTGTCCAACTCTTCTCTTGTTTGATGCCTGCCTTTCTGACTCTTTTCTGTCTGACTTAGACGTGATTTGATGCCTGTCTTTTCGATTTCCTTTAGATGCCTGCCTTTCTACCTTATTCTTCTGTCACTCTTTTATATCTGAGGCCTGCCTTTCCAAGTCCTTTTTGTCTTATGCTTTAATGTTGAGAGATTTTACATGTTGGATCTACGATGAGACCTGATGCTTCTTAGTCAAAGGATAAGTTTGGTTTCTCCAGCTTTCACATTGTTTATAGAATGAAGTAGAACAATATACTCACCCAGAAGGCTTTCCTGATCCAAACAGTGCTTCAGGAGATATTTAGATCCAAAATCGAGCGGCGGACATCCGTATAATGGTAGCACACGGGGCATGTATAGCGCCGCTCCTAAAACTGCATTAATCATTCAAAAACTCAGTAGTTTCACCAATATTTCATCATGGTCCGCTCACGCTACTCCTCCATGACAGTCTGTGTCGCTCCAGACATGTTTTTGTGGTTGTGCTGTCTTTTTGTGGCGGTCTTCAGGGGAAGACCGGCGGCTACTCAACAACTTTCTTCTTCCAGTTTTGTGCAAAATGGACGAATATCTATCAGATGAAGATGTTGTGGAGGAGAACTTTGAACATGATGGGTGTCCTTACAGTTTCGAGCAAGAGATTACAGATGAGGAGCTCATTGAAAGGAGGACGCGGAGGCAAAGAGAAGAACAGCTCTCCAGAGAGTACTGCGCATTCTTTTTCTTCAGTTCAGAGGTCAGCACAGTTACAAAAACATGTCTGGAGCGACACAGACTGTCATGGAGGAGTAGCGTAAGGCGGACCATGATGAAATATTGGTGAAACTAATGAGTTTTTGGACGATTAATGCCGTTTTAGGAGCGGCGCTTTACATGCCCTGTGTGCTACCATTATACGGATGTCCGCCGCTCGATTTTGGATCTAAATATCTCCTGAAGCACTGTTTGGATCAGGAAAGCCTTCTGGGTGAGTATATTGTTCTACTTCATTCTATAAACAATGTGAAAGCTGTAGAGACTGAACTTATCCTTTAAGGCAGAGGTGTCAAACTCAATTGCACATGGGGCCAAAACTCAAAACACACTTTAGGTCAGGGGCCGAAAAGGAAAAATATTTATCGAACACATTAAAACTAAACTTTCTTTTTTCTAAATAAATATGAACAAATGGAAACAAATACAATTATTACAGAATAAAGAAACTGAAACTATAAATAACTTAAAAAGCTTTTGCTCTCCTTAAAATATCTCCTGTTAAAATAAAAAGTTGGAAATATGAACATGCAACAAAAAAACCCTTAAAATATTATATAAAAATTATCCTTTTGTTCCCAGTTGTCTATTGTTCAGCAAGGCAGCTGTTTTATTATTATGGGATCTGTAGTTTGTGTGTTATCAGCACTTCATATCGCTAGGCCATTAATAACAAAAACAAAAACTATATAAAACAATCTCGCGGGCAATATAAAATTGTCCATCGGGCCGGATGTGGCCCTCAGGCCTTGAGTTTGACACATATGCTTTAAGGTCTGACACCTGGCTGTGGGACCAGAGGATGTCCCAATATCAACACAAAAACCAGGATTTCCACATTTTTACACTTTTTAGTCTTTTTAATTTGTACTTTTTCATTAGTTTAAACCTAAATATCAGTGGCAGCAACAAACTGGCACACAACTTTGACTGCTGGTTTTATTGATTTGACATACTGGGCATCTATGAATAAAGTTAAAATGGGATTACACAGTGACTTGTCTTCCTCCCAGTCATCCTCTTTTTTTATCCTCCTCTGGCTAGACGCAGCCCTTCTCTCAGGTCTATAGAGCTGCGCTGATGAGCCTGACTGGCCCCAAGCTCTCATGGGCCGGTAATAATCTCTCTTTAGGAGGCTGAGAGGGTGAAGTGAGCCGTAAGAACCCTCTCTGTCAGCTTTAACCGGCCAGCAGAAAGAAAAAGTCATAATTATAGTGCTCTCTCTGGCTGGATTTAAATAACGCTTCCTGGCTGGGCCCCTATAGACACACACTCTCCTGTTCGCACACACACTTCAATAAAGAGGCACTAATCAATCAGGGGTTCCCCTGCCATGGCTTCATTGGAGCCTGTGTTTGAAAAAAAGGACTGACAGCCCTCAACCTCCCCGTATTGTAGGACGAGACTGATTAGGCTTCTGACCGGCTACCTCAGCCACCCACTAGAAAAGCGCAGAGGTTAAAGGGTCTCCATTTGAAACGGACAGGCACTGAAAAGTTCTGGACACCTGCTTTTTAAAGTGATGCTTGTCTCTGCAGCATGATCCTCCTTTTTTTGTTATTTGCAATTTGAGGGCAGCGCAGGGGAGAGGGAGAGTTGTTTGAGTTTAAAAAAAAAAAAAAGGGGGTGAGTGGGGTGTACTGTGTGCATTTGTGCGTTTGTGTGTGAGGGTGTGTGTTGCTTAAGTTTTGAAGGGGAGAGCTTGGCTGTGGGCCCAAGGCTGGAACAAAGAGGGGACACTCTTTACATGCATAGCCAGACAGAGTAAACTGGCCCGCAGTGCTGCCAGCAAATACAAGGCACAAAAACAGACTTAGAGGGAAGGAAAGAAGAGAGAGAGAGAGAAATATCAGGCCCATCAGCTCACTCCACTCATGAAACTTTTCATCCTTCATGTTTGGTCAAAATAAGAAATGTATTAGTTGGCGTTCAACAGCACAAGCTGCTTGGACTTTATTGTGTTTGAATTCAATATGGAGCTGTGCAGTCCTAGGTAAACTGAGGAGATCCCATCGCAAACACCCACAGGATGAACAAATACAGGTAATTAGTACAAAGCTGAGTAAGAGGGAGACAGGTGGAGAAGAGAAAAGAGGAGAACAGAGCAGGACTTCTTTCATCTATGATGGCTAACAAGAGCAAATGTATTGCAACAACCTGAAACATTTCCATAAGGAGACAAAAAGAGCGGAGGCTTCAGAAAACATACTTTTTTACAAACTTTTTCGCAGAGGGCTACAGATGAAAAAGTACAAAGGTTACAGAGCCACTATCCTGGAATACCATATAAACCCCTTTTCACTCTGAAAGCACTTGTTAGTGTGCTTCTTAGCTCTGGCACAGCCTTCATACCAGGTGCATCTGTGCGCTCCATTGTGGCCACATCTTCTAGAGACAAATGTGGTGAGGACAGAGGTATGATTTGGGTGTCCATGGGTTTGTTGCTATCAAAAATTCGTATGATATGGATGGATTCATCTGTAAACCCAAAACCAGTGAAGTTGGCATGTTGTGTAAATCATAAATAAAAACAGAATACAACCTATATTCAATTGAATACACAGCAAAGACAAGATACGTAATGTTCAAACTGGTAAACTTTGTTATTTTTTTGCAAATATTAGCTCATTTGGAATTTGATGCCTGCAACATGTTTCAAAAAAGCTGGCACAAGTGGCAAAAAAGACTGAGAAAGTTGAGGAATGCTCATCTAACACTTATTTGGAACATCCCACAGGTGAACAGGCTAATTGGGAACAGGTGTGTGTCATGATTGAGTATAAAAGCAGCTTCCCTGAAATGCTCAGTCATTCACAAACAAGGATGGGGCGAGGGTCACCACTTTGTGAACAAATGTGTGAGCAAATTGTCCAACAGTTTAAGAACAACATTTCTCAACCAGCTATTGCAAGGAATTTAGGGATTTCATCATCTACGGTCCGTAATATCATCAAAAGGTTCAGAGAATCTGGAGAAATTACTGCACGGAAGAGGCAAGGCCCAAAACCAACATTGAATGCCCGTGACCTTCCATCCCTCAGGCGGTACTGCATCAAAAACCGGCATCACTGTGTAAAGGATATCACCACATGGGCTCAGGAACACTTCAGAAAACCACTGTCAGTAACTACAGTTGGTCTACATCTGTAAGTGCAAGTTAAAACTCTACTATGCAAAGCCAAAGCCATTTATCAACAACACCCAGAAACACCGCCGGCTTCTCTGGGCCGAGCTTATCTAAGATGGACTGATGCAAAGTGGAAAAGTGTTCTGTGGTCTGACCAGTCCACATTTCAAATTGTTTTTGGAAACTGTGTGAAGACGTGTCCAAATAATATACATTTGCTGTCCGACCCGACCGCGAAGCTAAGGAATAGCATTTATAGATAACCTATTTCGATGCTATAAAACTCATCTTAAAGTGTGTATTTCCATCAGGCATATATCTAAAAGTGAGACTTTTTTGTAATTACTTAGAAACTCCTCATAGCATCTTTCAATATCAATCCAATATGAAATGTTATATCTGAAACTGTAGCTTGAGCTTGTTTCCGTTGTCATGGGAGGGAAACGCCCCCATGATTACTGGCCCTCCACATAGCCTGTTATTATTGTTTCAATTGAGAGTCCCCTTGCTATGGAATTTAAGAAATTATGTATTTAATAAGTGAAATATGCTCACTGCATTTGTTGAAAGATGTTTCCTACTTATAAGCATTTTGGGGCTATATGTTTGTGTTTTTATCTTAAAGTAAAATTTTATCCAGATTTGTCAGGTTATTATAGCTTATCATTAAAGATTTTCTCAATGTCACTTGAATTTGAATTTTTGCAGTGTAGATGACTTAAAATGCTTAAATGCTGTTATCAAACAATCCGTACCTCTCTACCCTTGATGGCCCCATAGAGGCAGAATAATGCCACAGTGCCATGACACTTCAGATGAATGATTTCCAAAGGTCGGATTTTTTCACTATGCCAGTTATTTTAAGAAGGAGGCGCAGTAGACTTCACCTCCTTTATTCTCTCCTTTTTCCACCAAAATCAGCTTAAAGCCCTGCGATGATTTGGCCCTTTAAAAAGGAGAGCCACTCCATCAATGAGGGACAATAGTATATTCTGACAAAACGTCCGAGGGCGTAACGCCACCCTGCCGTCACTAGGTTCCCCTTCCATACAGCCGCTGCCGGTGACTGGTAAATGCCACTTTCAATCTTTCTCCTTTCTCTCCTCCTTCCTTTTCAGTCCTCTTATTCCTCGCTCCTCAATGGGTGTGTTAAGTATTGTGCATTCTGAGGGCGGTGAGTCAGTCAGGATCATTAAAAGCAGGCCAAGCCTTTAGCCAGATCAAAATAATTAACTGGAGAGGTCACAAGCTAATGAAATGAAATGGGGGGCTGAAAGGAGCCCCTAAATGGTGCTCACTAATCCTCCCTTTACCTTGTTTTTGGGAGGGGGCAGGTCATTATAAGCCAGGGCACCTCCGTGGATAATAGGTTGCAGGGTGTTGGGGGACCTGGGACTAGGTTTGAGTGTGAATGCATGTGTGTCCATGCATTGATGCAAATGAGAGTGGGAGAAGTAGATATTGCATCCATTGCATTCACTTGTTGGATTAAGAAAAACTGTTTTATCAAGGAGTAAGAGCTGCCAGGAAGGTGTGATGCTTTCAGCTACTTTAATGTTGAGCAGATTCATGAGATAATAAGAAGAGTGCTGTGGAAAAATCCCAACAAAACTGAAAACTGGCATTTGTTTCTATATAATAGCATCAGTTTGTTAAAATGTAAAGAATAGGAAAGAAGTCAAATGATTTTCTAAACTAGAAACCAGAATGTTTAGATAGATAGATAGATAGATAGATAGATAGATAGATAGATAGATAGATAGATAGATAGATAGATAGATAGATAGATAGATAGATAGATAGATAGATAGATAGATAGATAGATAGATAGATAGATAGATAGATAGATAGATAGATAGAACAGAAAAAAACATGCAAATAAGATAGAAATAAAAAAAGAAAAACACAGGTTATATACAGCAAAATACAAATAATAATTAAACTGTGCACTGTAGCAGCGGTGGGGATTTCCAGCATAAATAAACTACAAAAACAAAAAGTTACCTTTACAGTAGAAATTAGAATGTCTGGTAAAAATAAAACTAAAGTATAAATAATTAACATTAACACTGCAACACCAGTTAGAATAACTGACATAAATAAACTACAACACTAGTAATTAACCTAAACATTGAAGCAGCAGTTAAAGTGACGGGTATGAATAAACTACAATGCAAATAGTTCAACTGTACACTGTAGCAGCAGTGGGAATGTCAGCATAATTAAACTACAGCAGTGGCAGTTCTACAAGCAGTTGTGTTGTTTTATATGTTAACAATAACTTATGGTTATTATTGCAGGCAATTTGAATTGTGTTGTGGTCCATACAGATCTATTTCACTCCTCCCCTGTCCTCCCCTGTCCTCCCATTCCCCCCTTAAGCTAACATGAGTAAAATCTTACAAATACATATTTTTTACATTAGCAAGCAAAGTCAACAGATTTATCATGCAGGCAGAATGACAATTATTTATAAAATAATGTTTCTAGTGCCACTGAGCAAAGATTTACTGCATTTTAAAGATTTTTGTCAGAAGACCAGACAAACAAAACACAAATTGATCTGAACATACACACGTGGACACAATTGTTGGTGCCCCTTGGTTAATGAAAGAAAAACTAGGAGAGACCTAACTCAGAACCTGGAGTAAGCATTTCTGCTAGTGGGGCCATGATCTCCAAGTAATTTAGAAAATTGTAGGTGAAAACAACCTTAAATATGACCAGCAGGTAATAGAAAACATTACCAGACAGATTCCCAGTGCTCTGCTCTCTGTGTGTTTGTGAACTGCTTCTGCTCTTATGCCTCTGAATATGTAAAGCTTCCACTAACATATGGGAAAATCAATATTTCAACATATTTTTGATTTAGGAGTCACTTTAGGAAACATCTTAAGATTTAAAGCTGAAAAATATCCCCAAACAGGTTTTTGCTGTTTTTAAAGACTGGTGTGGACCATTCTTTGCTCTAAGGCAACAGTTGGGTTTGGATGATCTGAAGAAACTATAAATAATGTGATATTGCACCGCATGGTGAAAAGGTTTCTGTCCCATCTCAGTTTTGCCCATAATAATGAATAGATACTTTTTTCATCTATAATAATAAGTAACGTTATACCTAGTTCAACAGCAATCTTTAATTTGGCTTAAAATGTAAAAAAAAAAAAAAAAAAGGGCACATTTCATCATATTTGGTTTCACTTGTTGCATCTTTTAAAGCCCAAACAATGAATCTTTATTTTCAATTAAAGCTTTCTAGGACACGAAAAGGCTTGAATGTCATTTAGTGTAGTTTTGTACTTTTTTGAAAATGCAGCACATCAGCACACTTATCTGCTGTTGGGCTTTAAAAGAGGTGACAAGTGCAACCAAAACTGCAAATGCGACACATCATGTTACAGATGAATAAGGACACTTTTAAAGACTGGAAAACACAGAAAAAAAAGCCAATGGAGACTCAACAGTCTGATGATAAAATAAAGAAACTTCTTTGTGACTGGAATGCAGCACAAGACCAAAATTGCTGATGCTTCTGTGGTAATGGTGAGCCCTTTTTGTGAAACATATGACTTGCATGATATGACTATGATTTGGTGGAACTATTCAGGCTCTTTTTTGGATGAGAGAATACCAGCAGCTCATTCACATATCTTAAAGCTTGTTTGCACCTAAAACCTAAGTTACATGGAGCTATTTGCCCCTGCAGAAGTGATGTATAGCTTGGCCTCCTTGCAGATTCTCTTCCTATTTGGGCAGAAATGGTTGTAGCACTGTGGTCAATGTATGTACTGTTAACATAAACCTAATACATCCCACTTCAAAAGTACTTTGTATCCCAAAAAACTAGAAGATGTTGATGCATTTTAAAGTAAAATATAAGCCATTCAAGTTATTTCATTAAAAATATGTAGCAGTTTGGAACTTGGATGGAGCAAAACACCTGGCTTAAGAGGCACCACAAAAGAATTTATATTATCCGGACACGTCTTAGAGCACCGGGCTGTAAGTAGGGATATATAGCCAGTTACAAAACATAGTAAGTTTTCCAAAAACTGCTTGTTTTCACACGTCAAGAACTACCACTACGTAACTAGAAAGAGATACATTACCTCGTCGCTTTGCATCCTGTAAGTTGTTGAAAAAAGAAGTTGTAAAGCAATGCAGAGTTCTGAGGAAGGTCCGAGCTGCATTCATTAGCATCACAACAAACACACGCTTTGGGTCACGTCTTTTGGTGCGTTCCAGTTGTTGTCAGAAGTCGGAATTTCCGAGTTCCGAGTAGGAAACTGCAACTGGATGCAGATATTTCCTACTGGGAACATGGTGAAACTTCGCCACGCCCGAGTTGACAATGGAAGATGGATGCCCCCAGTGTGAACAGTTATTTAGCTCCTGTAATAATCAATTTATTTGCACTTCTGACTGGGGTGTGTCGCTCTAGATCAGCTGTATACATAGTATTGTTAGACTTATATTTACAAAAATGTTGCCATAGTGATAATTACATTCTTCATACAACAACGCAGGGCGTGCTAACAACAGCTAACAATAGCCTGGTAGATCAGCATGTTTTTTTCGACTTCAACTGGAACGCCGATAAGTCGGAGATGATGTCACTCCCAGTTCCGAGGTTACAGGAACGCAGCATTACGACAGTCGCCGATTCTCCTCATAGCACCTTTAATGTTTGTAGTTTTTCAAAATATTTCCCATGTGCATCTGCTGTACAGTAAAACAAATACATATATCATATTTGACTGAAGCCATTTTATAACCAGGCTGTAGATATGTTTGTTGACTTGAAGTCATTTGTGTATTTCTGGATCATAATACAACAGTGGGCAGAGGCCCCAGCTCATGGTAATGGCTATGTTATATATGATTATACAGACTTTGGTCTTCCTTACAAAGTGCAGTGTTAAAGAGGATGCAACTCCACATCGAACTGAACCAAACCTGCTGAACTTGAGTTTTTGAAATTGACCTGAATTGTTTCACTATGAACGTAGAATGAAGCAATAAGATGCTTTGTACGTAATCGGGCTTTGGGCTCTTTTGCAGCATATTTTCCTTCAGGGACACATTTATGCCTCCTGAAAATAGTCCTGCAACCCTTTTATGGACACCAACCTACCAGTTAGGAGCCACTGCCCCAGTACATGCTTGTTGATGTCCAGACAAATCAAACAACTCACTAATGTTTAAACATATCTAATCCACCTTTACTCCCTCCTTAATTCAACCTAATCCTGCATGCGCTGTCATGTCTCTCCAAACAAACCTTTCACAATGTGAGCCAAGCTTTGATACCAAAGAAAGCTCTTTTATAGTGACATGCAGAGATATTCATAAGACTTATAAAAGAAAATATGTGTCCCACTGTCTGTCTGCACCAACAATAGAGGACTAAAGCATGTGATCTGAGGCTGGCGAGGCCGTGGTTGATCACTGTGAACATGTTCTTCGGGGGCACGCTGCAACCTGCTGAGGACCCTAGGACATGACGACGTCTGTGTGTTTGTGAGTGTGTATGTAGGGAGGGATAGCACTTGTCTGAGTAAAACAAAATGAAAAGAAAAGTGGTTTTCAGTCAGAGGTGTGACCTTTGACATACTAACAATCAGATAATTTGCACACTTGCCCATGCATACACGACCTTTTAAGGCACTACAATGTATTGTTGAGTGAAGGACTGCACCTGAATCAAAAGAGAGAATGGATGAAAAGCTTTTTAAACAGAGAGACAAAGAGACAAACATGCGACAAGTCCATGCACAAAATGTTTTTGAGGGACAGTTAAACAAGGTCACCTCTCTTTTCTTTGATGGTTGACAATCTTATTCCATCACACACATGCACACAAATGAGGGCGGAGAACAGCATCTGGAGGGGGCTGAGTGGTTTAGGTATAGAATGGCAAAACACGATATTGATATTAATATTTCATTTTCTGTAAAATAAATTATGTGGTTAGAAAAATAAGATTTGATACCTGTACCAGGCTGGAGGTAGTGCTGTTGTGTTTGCTAGTTCAAATATGGCTTTTTAGGGGCTGTCAACATGGAGATGAGTGCAGGAGTATCCACAAAAGTTTTACATCATATGGTTGTTTTGTCCACATGGATCCAGTGTTATGGGTGCAGAAGGTGCAAATATTGGAAAACAGGTCCCAGAGTGACAAAATCTCAAAACACCACCCTTGCATTTCTGTGTTTACAACAGATATCCTACTTTTTTATTGAAACAATGATCTCATAAGTCTTAAAACCACATGTAGGGATGTAACGGTTACTGTTAAAATGGTAAACTGCAGTAAAATGTCCCACAGTAATCATTACCGTGTCCTATTAAAATTACTGTTAAACCGTGTTTTATCATCACACAGTGTCAGTAACTCACGGTGGTGCTGCTCTTTGGCTGGAAAAGCCTCGGTGAAGCAGCCGTCCCATGCAGACAGAGGCCATGTTTGGCCTCAGAGATGTCCAGTACAGCAGCTGGAGCCTCTCTCAGACTGACGGGTTTTGCTACTCGAAACGGGCAAAGTCTAAAGTCTGGGCAAAGTTTGGATTTTACAAGGATGCCGAGGGGCAACTGATTAATGACAGTCACCCTGTCTAAAACAGGAAGCTGCGGAGAAAGACAAAAATGCGCGTGATTAAAACTGCTGTAACTCCGAGTAAACGAGCAGAGAGAGAGAGAGAATTCAGAGAGCCATACCTGAGTGAATTATAGGAGGTTTATCAGGATTTTCTGTCTAAATAATGTATAAAGGTTGTAAATAACAGCAGTAGTATTATTATGGAGTGTATTTTTGCCATTCTTTCGCCGTTTATTTGCTGTGTTTTGCCGTGTTTCGTAGCAAATAATCTTTTTCCGTCATAGTTTGTGTTTTATGGATTAAATCAATTGTAATTTGGGAATATTAAAGACAGAGATGTCGAGGATCTACCATGGAAAGGAGAGACCAGAGGAGAGTCATGAAGGGGGCTAACTGCTTCAGGGACTATGGTTAGTAAAACGAAAAATATATAAACAAAGATGCCTAAACATGGTCTTATATAACGAGCTGTAACCTGGACAATAATGCTGCAGGCAAACCAAAATGTGAGTGTTTGTAAAATTAGTTAAATTTACATTTGGTCCTTTCAAAACTTTGAACATGTTCATTTACAATTGTTTATGAAGAGAAACCTGCTTAAAGTTCAAATCATTTTTCTCTTATCTTGTAATTACGCACATTTTTAAAGCATTTATAACACAATAATGGCAAGTACTTGCCAGAATTGTTTATTTTTATTTCTCATTAAAAAAAAATTAAACAAATTTACTTATAGGACATCCTATACGTGTCCTAGAAATCCTCTCTCTCTCTCAGTCCACTCGTTTACTCGAAGAGTTACAGCAGTTTTAATCACGAGCATTTTTCTTTCACTACAGCTTCATGTTTTGGACAGGGTGACTGTCGTCAATCAGTCTCCCCTCAACATCCTTGTAAAATTACAAAGTCATTGACAAAAAAGACAAAAGAAGTGTTAAAATTATAATATTAAAGGGTTTAAATGATTTCAAGACTGTGTTAAAGTACATTTTGAACATTTTGAGCACACTGCAACAATGCGGTGATAATAATGATAACCGTGATAACTTTGATCACAATAACCGTGATATGATATTTTCATATCGTTACATCCCTAACCACATGCAGCAACACTAACAACAATAGAAAAATGGCAGAATTCAGTGTGTTTGTGCTGGAGAAGGCCATGAGGTTGTTGTGACTTTTACAGCAAAATCTTCTGCTCCTCCTTTAGCGACATGAGCAACATGTGGACGTAGAGAACAGTGTACGCCAGTGTTTGTTTAAATTGCACATGTTTTATGCCTTATGCTGTCTTCTCTGGTTTTGGCATACCGGTATGTCTGTGTAGCAGTTGCCCCTGCCACTGGTAAAACACCACACCAACACACCACACCATTACTAATTTCACAGACCACATGTTAGCCAGGTAGCATGCTACTGCTAGTTTGGTGGGTGCACACACTAAGCTGCATTTAAAATCTTAGTAACTTCCCTCTTTTATTTGTTCCACATAAAGTTTCACAGAAACACACAATATGGTGATTTTGAGGTTGAAGTTTGCTCATCAAGAATTTGTCTTTTCTTTTCTTACCACAGGGCTTCCTGGTGCTGGGCAGTGTTAAAGGACCCGAGTATGGTTTCAGGCTGCTTTTTATAGTGCCTGAGTAGAAAGTAGGGAGCATGCTCAGTCCATCTTACTGAACCATACCAACGGATGGAAGTGTAAAACGAGTTGAAAAATCATTCCGGGCTTGAGAATTATGGGAATGCTTGATTTATAATGTGTGGTAGATGTAAATAGAGGTTGTCAATGTATTTAGGTTGAAATAAGATGTGTCTGATTACTTGATTGATTTAATTTAAAGATGGTATGGTCCAATGGGAGGGGCTTAGCCTTTAAAATGGAGGGGATCTCCACTGCCCAGTCAGTCAGAGAAGGGCTGTGATGCTGAGCAGACCTGTTGATTACTATGTAAATATTTTTCCTGTTGCCTAGTTTGCCTTAATTGCTCTTGTTTACCTGACATATTTGAAGAGCAATAAAAATCTTCATTTTTTTCATATAAAGGACGTGATTCTGCCATATTTTTTTTTACATTTTGAGGTAAACCTACACTATTTTTCCAGTCAGCCTTGTGGTTAGAGTGTGACAGTCTGCATCAGCGTTACAGCGCCACTAGTGGTGGTGAGTTGAAGCCTCATGAGGCATTGAACCACTTGAGCCAACTGGTTCGAGAAAGGGTTCATCTCATGAAGCTTCATGTGCACACGAAACCACCTACTGGCCAGGTGTATAATCACAGATAGCTTTATCTTAACCATACAATGTGTGAAGCATTGTCTGTTGTGGCTCTTGGAAATGACTATGGATTAAAAAATAACATTGCTTCATTTTCATTTTCAATATATCATTTCATTTCATAGATAGATAGATAGATAGATAGATAGATAGATAGATAGATAGATAGATAGATAGATAGATAGGTAGATAGATATGTATATGTATATGATCAAGTAATTTCTCGACATAATTTAACATATATGTGTGTAATAAAATATTTTGGAATGTACTGTGTGTTTAAAGTATGACTTTCCTTGATTGTCATTGTCAATTGCGTTTGATTTGGGTTTCTTTGTTCGTTCTTTGGGAGGAGGAGGGGTGGGGGGCATCAGGAGGAGTGAGAACTGCATTCGTTGGGTTTAATTGTGCATTTTGAGATTTTGAATTGACAAAGAACTTTAGATATTTGGAATTTTGGATCTAAATATATTTGGACATCTCTGTGTTTGATGAACTGCCTGCAACATTCTAAGTTTTTCTCTTTGATGGACTGAAAACAAGTTTACAGACTTGCTTTGAAGAACTTCATACTTTAAGAGAATTTTGGACTTCATTCCTAAGCTCTTTGGGAATCTACATTTAAATAAAATTGAAATTTTGTGGATGTTTTTTTTGTTAAAATTATAAGTTTTCTATCGTGTGGTTTAATTGTCCCTCACTTCAGGAGAGTGTGATGTGCTTAAGCAGAGGACAGTGAAAGTGCTTGTGGAACTGAGAAGAGGGCACTTAATATGCTTGTGCTTGTGTAACTTGGACAATGATGATGAACAGGGGAGGTTTTATTCATTTTTATTTAGAAATAACAGTTTCTCAACAGTTTTTGGTTTTAAACGGTTTCTTTTTTTGGAAACAACTTCTCCGGCCTTTGAAAAGACCCTTTCACAGGGGACGGAAGATGCCGGTGTGCACAAAAATGTAAGTGCAAGTTCATATAAAGTTGGATATGATAGCTTTTGCTTCTCCCAGTACTCCAGAGGGTTTTCCATCCTGCTTATATTTGGTTCAGAGAGATAGCGCTGGACTTCGACTGTGGCATCAGCTGTAACATTCTGGGTCCTCCGTGCCTCCATTACACTGGTGTCCAGGCGATGCCAAAGTTTGCTACCTATGAGGGAACCACAGATCATGTTAGTAAAAGTTTTCCAATAGGAATTAATCATTTCAAAATGTCAAACAAAATTTTACCTCCACTGACATCATGAGAGGTGGAAGGCTGAGGATTTCCTCTCTGCCTTGTCTGGACCTAAAAGCATGGCACACTCAGATGTCAATCGTTTCACTGCATCAGCTGCTTTCGTTGGCCTGAAAAATCCAATCGTCTTAAACCGCGGGTCCAGGAGTGTCGCAAGAGACATTATGCTCATGGACTGCAAAAGGTGAAGCCTGTCCCTTAGTTGTCTGATCAGCTGTTCACCAATTTCCAATGCAACGGCAGGTGCTGGCTTGGTGATCTCCTCCTGAAGTGTTTGCTCCAGCATTTTCATGAGTGGAACAACTTTGGAGGCAGACACATTCTCCTCCGTGACAGCTCCACAGTTGCATCATAAAAGGGAGACAGCAGGGACAAGCACCCTCCAACAATGCAGAACTCCTCTGTATTGAGAAAAGAGATGTCATGCTGTAGCCCAGCTAGTGCTGCCCCCACTGGCTCCCTCAGCTCCACCAGCCGTTGCAACATCAAGTACGTGCTGTTCCATCTGGTCTCCACCTCTTGGATTAGCTTCAAATTTTTCATTCCCAGATGTAGCTGCACTTGTGTAAGCTTCTCCTTTAAAGATACAGATGAGTAGGCTATTAAATCACTGCAGTAGGAACACAGATAAACTTTTAGCATTATTAAAAATTGGAATAAAAGGACACAGCATACCTTTGCAGTGCTGCTGCTTCTGAAGTAGCCAACCAGCTTCCTTGCTTTGGCACAGATGCTACAAAGCACAGGGTGCTGGTCAAGCGCCTTCTTAACAATTAGGTTGAGCGTGTGTGCAATGCAAATATGGTGCCGAAGCTTCAGCTCTCTCACACAGGCAACCTTGGGAGCACCGTCAGTGACCATACACGTCACCATGTTTGTGATTCCCCATTCCTCCATCAGGGAGGCCTTCACACAAGCTATATTTTCAGCTGTGTGCGACTGGGGGAATGCCTGCACTCCCAACAGCACAGAACTCAGCCTAGTGTTGTCTCCCACCAAATGACATGTCACAGCAAGGTAGGCATCCATGTTAATGGATGTCCACATGTCGGACGTCAGGCTAACAGCAGGCGCCTTTTTTACTGTTGCCTTTGCCTTCTCTTTGGCTGACTCATATTTGGCCTCCACCATGGCCTTTAGAGCCTAAAAGAAAAAAAAAACTAAGTGCTCCATTTTGAGATATACAATAAAGTAACCATTTTGTTTCATTCATACACCAATACATACCTGCCTTGTAGGGAGAACATATTTCGGATCCAGTTTGGACACGAATGTCCTGAATCCTTCATCCTCCACAATACTGAAGGGCTGTGTGTCCTTCACTATCATGGAGACAAGGGCCTCATCCAGCTCTTGTTTTCTGGTGGCTGGTTAAAACAGAATAAATACAGTGTCTCTTAACTATCTTTATTAGTATAATAAACAGAAGTCAACATAGACTAAATGTGTCAATGTGTTTGTAATATTGTAATAACTTACCTTGGCTAGATGAAGCTCCGGTTTCCTCCCGATTTTCATGCAAGGCACGGTAATGCCTTAGCATGGATGAGGTGTTGTTGTTGTACCCCAACTCCTTGGAACACAATAAACACCTCACCTTTGAATAAAAAATAAGAAACAGTGAAAAATACATTTCTTGATGAGCAAATCTAATGTGTCTGAAATACGTTTCTATGTTATTCACTTACCTTATTCGGGGTAATCAAATCAAAATGTTCCCACACAGGGGAAATCCTCCTCTTTCTAGCTGGCTCCATCCTCTCACCTATCCTCTCCTCACTCTCCTCACTCTCCTTAATCTCCAATCTGTCTCTAACTCACTCTAAACTCTCCAAACTATCTCAAAACTATATAAACACTATCCAAACTCCTGTATCCAAACTATCCAAACTATCCAAACTCTATCCAAACTCTCAACTGACCGCAACTCTCCTACAAACACCCACATTTTGAATGGCGCCTGAGGGGTTTATAACGCTGTCAAACCTCGCGGCACAATCTGAACCGCTTCCTGAAGCAGTCCGGCCGGGCAGCGAGGCTTCGGACGTCATCGGTTTTGGCCCCTCCCCTAAATGAAGCAAGCCTCGATACGCGCTTTGAAGAAACGCCCCCTCCATTACTCGGCACACGCTTCGAAGCCTCGGCACAGCTCGTAACATCACTAAGCGCCACCTACAGGCCTGGCATACTGCAGCATTTTCTGTGATTAAATCTGCACAGGACACTACTTGTCATGATGCAGTCTTTACAGAGAACATTTCAAAAATGAAAATGTTTTTTTCTCTTGATCAACACTTTGATGGCACCTTTGCAACAGTTGGATCAGCCTGATTAAAAGACTGTAATCAGGCAAATCCATCCTGTGAAGTCTCAAGCCCAATCAATTGAGCTTGGTCTGAAGAGGCACTGCCCAATCCTTTAAGGAAACAGAGGCAGGACTTATAAGTGGGACAGCAAGAGGTGACTAATGCCTCCAACCAATGGTTGTTGGTAAAGAGATTTGCATGGATGCTAACTTATTGGCAGTTTAGGCATAACTGAACAGCATTTCTTCATTGAATAAAGAACAAATGAGAATACTGAAAACTTTTCTCCATGAAAAAGATACTTTCATTCACAAGAGTCATTTACCAACTGGCTTGCATTATAAATGTTTCTCCTCTGCAGCACCAGCCCAATAAATCATTTGATTGGCCACTGAAAGTGATTGATAGAACGATCGTCCAGTCAACTTTCAGATATATGTTTGAAAGGTTCTGCCTCTCTCAAACGCTTTCTATAAGATATTGCCCAGAGGGACCAGTGAAATATATCCTTAACTGTCTTTTAAAGGTGCTGTGAAGAGAATCTATTACCGGCGACATAAAGACTCTGCTACCCATGAGCACGCACGGGCGACTGTCGAAATGCTGTGTTCCAGTAACCTCGGAACTGGGAGTGACATCATCTCCAACTTATTGCTGTTTCAGTTAAAGTCGGAAAAAAACATGCCGATCTACCAGGCTATTGTTAGCTGTTGTTAGCACGCCCTGCGTTGTTGTTCACAAATATCACATATAGAATGTGACTATGACTATGGCAGCATTTTTGTAAATTTAAGTCTAACAATACTATGTATACAGCTGATCTAGAGTGACACACCCCAGTCAGAAGTGCAAATAAATGGATTATTACAGGAGCTAAATAACTGTTCACACTGGGGGCATCCATCTTCCATTGTCGACTCAGGGGTGGCGAGGTTTCACCGAGTTCCTAGTAGGGGGACGTTCCAGTTGCAGTTTCCTACTCAGAACTCGGAAATTCCTACTTCTGACAACAACTGGAACGCACCAAAAGACGTGACCCAAGCCAAAGCGTGTGTTTGTTGTGATGTTAATGAATGCAGCTCGGACCTTCCTCAGAACTCTGCATTGATTTACAACTTCTTTTTTCAACAACTTACAGGATGCAAAGCCACGAGGTAATGTATCTTTTTCTAGTTACGTAGCGGTAGTTTTTGATGTGTGACAACAAGCAATTTTTGGAAAACTTAGTATTGTAGTTTTGTAGCCTGCTAAATATCGCTACTTACAGCCCGGTGCTCTAAGACGTGTCTGAATAATATAAATTTGCTCTAGTTGAAATTGTCTTGTTCCCAAAGTTGAGTATCCAGGCCAGTCCAGACCTGTCCGACCCGACCCTGAAGCTAAGGAATAGCATTTATAGCTAACCTTTTTTGATAAGCAGTGGAGCTCATGTTTACATTTCTGTTAAAGAAAACAAATCATGTTGACAAATATTTCAAATGCAAACCACTCTTTCAGTGAAACTGCAAAGTTGTGTAAAAAGTCAATAAGAACAGAATACAACGATTTTTACATCCTTTTTGACCAATATTCAACTTAACACACAACAAAGACCAGTTATTTAATGTTCAAACTGATAAACTTAATTGTTTTAACAAAAGGCTGGAGATGATTTGGGGAACAGGTGAGTGTCATGAGATGATGTGGGTATAAAAGGAGAATCCTCAAAAGCAAATAGATTTCCAAGACTCCTTACCTTTAAAATGTTTTTTCTCACACTGCTTGAAACTGTATCTTAGACATACCTAATTAATCATAAGATATCACTAATAATATAACTTTTAAGCAGCTAGTGCAGCAGGTTAATTCATTTCTAAATTAGGATCAGTAAGCTTTATCAAGAAAATCAAGCTTCATTAAGAATTATCTTAATTTGAGTTTTTGGTCAATCATTCTTCATTATAACTTTAGATTTGAAACCTGTTGGATTTCTTAAAGGGGTAAAAGTTAATGGCTACTAAGAAGTAAAGTATAGTAACCTTTGTGACTAAGCAACAGTCAAATATTTTTAAAGAGTAATAATTAGTTATTGCTTGTAATAATTTTGATTTTATTGACATGTATGCAGACAAATCCAAATCAAACTTTGACTTAAATTGAATATGGCAGGGTGTTTGGTTGTAAGATTGGATAGGAATCATGCACACACCCTGAATGAAGCAGCGTGGTGTCAGTTTCCGCCTGAGGCCTGTTTGATGCGTGCCTTCCCCTGCTCTCTCTCCACTTCAAAAAAGTATCAACTGTCTCTCTCTCTCCACTGTCAAAAATGGCTGAAAAATGTCCATAAAAATGCATAAAAAATATTTGTAAAATTTATAAAACAGCAACAATTTGGCAAGATCATTGTTTGACATAAAGTGTAATGGACGCACATTTCTGCACCTGAAAACAAGAACTGAAAACGGAGATCATGACTTTAGAAACTAGATTCTAAAGTCATGATCTTGAGATAAAAAAAAATGTAATTAAAAGGGGAAAAAAAGACACATTATGAGAAATTAAAGGGACTGTGAGGAGTTTCTAAGTAATTACAAAAAAGTCTCCCTTTTAGATATATGCCTGATGGAAATACACACTTTAAGATGAGTTTTATAGCATCAAAATAGGTTATCTATAAATGCTATTCCTTAGCTTCACGGTCGGGTCGGACAGGGCTGGACTGGCCTGGATACTCAACTTCAGGAACAAGACAATTAAAACTAGAGCAAATTTATATTATTCAGACACGTCTTAGAGCACCGGGCTGTAAGTAGAGATATATAGCCAGCTACAAAACTGCGATACTAATTTTTCCAAAAACTGCTTGTTGTCACACATCAAAAACTACCGCTACGTAACTAGAAAGACATACATTACCTCGTGGCTTTGCATCCTGTAAGTTGTTGAAAAAAGAAGTTGTAAAGCAATGCAGAGTTCTGAGGAAGGTCCGAGCTGCATTCATTAGCATCACAACAAACACACGCTTTGGCTTCAGTCACGTCTTTTGTTGCATTCCAGTTGTAGTCAGAAGTTGGAATTTCTGAATTCAAAGTAGGAAACTGCAACTCTAATGTCCCCCGAAGTCGGGATAGTGCCATTGTGATAATTACATTCTTCATGTGATATTTGTGAACAACAACACAGGGCGTGCTAACAACAGCTAACAATAGCCTGGTAGATCGGCATGTTTTTTTCCGACTTCAACTGGAACGAAGAGTCGGAGATGATGTCACTCCAATTTCCGAGGTTACTGGAACGCAGCATTACGACAGTTGCTGCACGTGCTCATGGGTAGCAGAGTCTTTATGTCGCCGGTAATCGATTCTCCTCATAGCACCTTTAAAAAATGTATAATAGCACTGGCCCTCGTGGCCCATACGTCAGGCTGGCCCACCGGGAATAGTCCCAGTCCACCCGATTAGCCACTCCAGGCATGTACTCTGTTACAAATGAGTTCTTAGAAAATATTTATTGCAGGGCTTGAGCTGAAAACTTTTCCTGTCAGACCAGGATGTTTGGTAATCCTGCTTTATCGTCTTTGTTTGCTTCATCAGTCCGTCAGAGTTACAACTTAAGAATGTTTTTTTGTTGTTCTTTGTTTTGTTTTGTTTTCTTGTATCCACCTGGACAGAAAAGTGTCTATCCTCCTCTTAAAGGCATCACTCTGTGCTAACTCATTCAGAAGCAGATCCATAATGGTCCTATCATTGTGTCCGCCTGCCTCCCAACACCTAACCTCCACCCATCAAAAAAGAGAATGAACCCTCAACTGTGGACACACTGCCCACTCCAGGCTCCAGTCCCTCTGAACCATCATTACAGTCATTAGGCAAGAATAAGCTCTATATCACAGGAGTCCACCAGCATCCAGTTTAACCCAGCACAATTAGCACATCCGTTGGAGTAGAATTACCCTGTAAAATGAGAATGCCGTGCACAAAAGAGGCAGGAGAGCTGGAGATGAAAAAAGAGGGTAAGTGTGAGGGAGAGGGGGAGAAGAGGAGGAATAAGGGAGGACAGGGAGAGATTAAAATTGTTTGAATTGAGTCCATGCTCGCCCCATTCATTTGGTATTCTGCTCAAATCAGGCCTTTTGTTCCGCCTGGCGTAAAGTAGTGTCAATCATCTCGACCCGGTTTTGTAGAATGGGGAAATTTATTATGAATTTGCTCCTGCAAATAATGAGGACTACCCCCTGCCTGTTCTCCCCTCTGTCTCCTCCTCCTCCTCTCCACTCTCCCCTTTGCCTCCAGCCTCATATCAATGCTGCAGAATAGGCAATAGAGAGTGAAGTTAGCAATCTCAGGGCCACTCGCACTCTGGACCCACATCAAAGTGACAGAGACGTCCAATCAGATTTGTCTTACAGGCATTACATGATGAATATGGTGCGGCCGCGGCACAAAAGCGCCTTTGTGTCTCCTCCGAGCAGAGACTATTCACAGCCCACCACAGCCAGCCAGAGTGGAAGTAAATGGCCAAAAGGGCCCAGGCCAGAAAAAAGCACCCAAACTTGTGCAGCACAATGGGCCATGCAAATCACAGCCCCCACCACCTCCACCCAACCACACATCTACACCTCCTCCATCTCTCCACCCTTCAAGGCCTGAGCCGGGTCCCTCCTCTGCTGGGTCGTCTGAAGTTTAGGGCCTATTCTCTCATGTAGGTGTAAAGCATTTAAACATTAATATGAAAAAAGGGATTTATTTTTAGAGAAAAAGTTAAAGGTTAAACAGCCTATTTCAGTTTACTTGTTTTCAATAAATTACTTTTTCAAAGTGCTTTTTGTCACACTCCCCCTTCTTGCTTTTGCATATTGTAGCTCTATTTAAAACCTCATTAAGGTCCAAATGTGCAAAATGCATATTCTAGCAATTTTTCAACTGGTCTTAAGATTTTGATGTGGTTTGGAGTCCTTCCCATCTGTCTCATAGGAGCCAGCTGGTAGATCAAACTCTTACCAAAATCGATTGGAAGAAGAGCAAACACATTGTTTTCCTTAAGAAAAGATGTAACTGATGTTCTTTGCTCCTCTCTAAAAGTAGAAATTGAGTCAATTTCTGATAAAACTGCAGATAGTGCCACATCAGAATCAGCCATTGTTTTCAAACATGCAGTCACTTTCCGCTGTCATCTCATCTGCAGCTCTCTCCTCTCTTCCCTGATTGGGTCGTTCACCTTTTACCTGAGTAAAGTTGTAGAGGATTGGAGCTTGGCAAGATGGATCTGTGTGATTTCAGACAATGAATCAGGCAGGTCCATCTACTCTGAAAGGTTAGCTGCCATCTACAATGTCTGTTATATGGATGTCACTGCCTAATTCAGCAACGCCAAGCCACATTCTGCAGGTGTTACAACCACCTGGCTCCACAGTAAGAGAGTCTGGGTAGTAGGCTGGCCAGCCTGCAGTCAAGATCTTCTCCTAATACGCATGTAGTGCATTATGATGTGCAAAATACAACAGAGACAATAAATCATGCGAGAATAAGAAAGAATTCCACCCACAGAAATTATTTCCCACTGTTTCCAAACGCTTATTAAGTTTGGTGAAAAGAAAGTTGATGTGACACAGTGGTAAACATGCCCCTTTTTTAGATGAAGCACAGTTATTCCAACACCATATGGATTTTAAAATTAACACCTGCCAACACCAACGAGTGTTGATAATACTGTGCTCTACAGCCAGTGTAGAAAATTGATCTCTACCAGAGTTTACTCAACTCCAGTGTATCACAATTAGTATTATACTGTTGACTCGATATGTGGTAGATTGAAGAAAACAATAGTTTAACCATTCCACATCAAGCTCTACAAGAACTTTCTCATATATACAAAGAAATATCTTAGTGTATGTAGGGCAGAACTTGGGTCATATCCTCTCATATACAAAACTCATAAAGGGTGCTTAAAGATGCTATGAGGAGTTTCTAAGTAATTACAAAAAGTCTCACTTTTAGATATATGCCTGATGGAAATACACACTTTAAGATGAGTTTTATAGCATCAAAATAGGTTATCTATAAATGCTATTCCTTAGCCTTCCAGTTGGGTTGGACAGGGCTGGACTGGCCTGGATACTCAACTTTGGGAACAAGACAATTTAAACTAGAGCAAATTTTGTATTATTTGGAGATGTCTTAGAGCACCGGGCTGTAAGTAGCCATATATAGCCGGTTACAAAACATAGTAAGTTTTCCAAAAACTGCTTGTTGTCACACATCAAAAACTACCGCTACGTAACTAGAAAGAGATACATTACCTCGTCGCTTTGCATCCTGTAAGTTGTTGATAAAAGAAGTTGTAAAGCAATGTAGAGTTCTGAGGAAGGTCCGAGCTGCATTCATTAGCATCACAACAAACACACGCTTTGGCTTGGCTCACGTCTTTACGACAGTCGCCGCGCATGCTCATGGTTAGCAGAGTCTTTACGCACCGGAAATAGATTCTCCTCGTATCACCTTTAAATTTTACCAGTGTTTAAAAACTAAGCCCCAGTCCTACCACCACATAGTCAGGAGCTACTGAGAGCTGAATTCATAAAAAGTCTTGTCAACCCACTGGTACAAAGGCTCCATCCAAATCACATGACCTAGCCTGGATAGCACCAGATCCAAATTGACCACCTAATGCAACCACATCAGAACCAAGTTCTTCACACCCCTAAGATTAGACGAAGGGTGAAAATCAAGGGATGAAAACACACTGCTGAGAGATGATACGCCTAAATATCAGGCACTGAGAGAGGAATGCTATCCCAAAATGACAGATTTTGAATGTAGAAGTGATTTATCAAAATGTGTGAGGACCTGAGGATAACCAGTGGAACCAAAACACATGCAAACAGCCCACACATATATTCTTTCATATACAGACCTGATCAAAATCTTAAGACCAGTTGACCAGTAAGACAGTCATTCTACATTTTTTGAAAGATCCTGAGGATTATGGAACAAAAAAGTCAAGTAGTAGACCCAAAAAAATTACACCTGTGCTGAGCCGAGGATCCGATTGGCTGTCCATCAAGACACAGGGCGGTCCTCGACCCAAATTAAGGCCCTTACTGGTGCCGACTGCAGCACAATAACCATCAGACGGCATCTGCAGGAAAAGGGTTTCAAAAACAAAAAACAAATTCAAAGACCTCGTCTCCTTCAACGCCACAAAACTGCCCGTTTAGACTTTGGAGCATCAAACATGGGACACTGAAAGGTGGAAAAAAGTTTTATTCTCTGATGAGAAAAAATGTAACCTTGACGGTCCAGATGGCTTCAACGTTACTGGCATGACAAGGAGATCCCACCTGAGATGTTTTCTACCCGGCACAGTGGAGGGGGGTCCATCATGATCTGGGTGCTTTTTCATTCAGTGAACACTGGAGCTTCAGGTGGTGCAGGGTCGTCAAACGGCGGCTGGTTACGTGCAGATGTTGCAGCGGGCATCCCTCATGACTGAGGGCCCTCGTCTGTGTGGTAACAGCTGGGTTTTTCAACAGGACAACGCTGCAGTTCACAATGCTCGCTTGACCAAGGACTTCTTCAGGGAGAATAACATCACTCTTTTGGACCATCCCGCATGTTCCCCTGATTTAAATCCCATAGAGAACATTTGGGGATGGATGGCAAGGGAAGTTTATAAAAATGGCCATCAGTTCAGACAGTTGATGCCCTTCATGAAGCCATCTTCACCACTTGGAGCAATGTTCCCAAAAGCTTCCTGGAAACACTCTCATCAAGCATGCCCAAACCAATTTTTGAAGTGATTAACAAGAACGGTGGAGCTACTCATGACTGAGTCCTACTGAGAAACATTTTTGTTCTGGTTTGGAGAGTTTTTTGTAATTTTTGGGTGATGGTCTTAAACTTTTGATCAGCTGATAAACAGCCTATTTCAGTTTACTTGTTTTCAAAAAATTGCTTTTTCAAAGTGCTTTTTGTCACACTCCCCCTTCTTGTTTTTGCATATTGTAGCTCTATTTAAAACCTCATTAAGGTCTGGTCTTAAGATTTTGCTCAGGTCTGTAGATCCAAATATAAGCCTTTTCTATCCTTTGTTTTTTTTTTTTTCATTTTGAACTTAATTACCACCATAGTACTATTTTCCATTATAACCAACTATTTCCATTTGTTTTTCAGATTTTTCTTTCATTGAATGCTTTTGAAATAATGCCAAACATTCATCACAACAGCTCGTTGAACTGAAAATTATGAAATAGTACTGACAAAATTTAAGGCTGAAATGTGAGTGGTGTTTTTTGAGAATCTGTATGAAGGAGCTTCTTTAGTCAATAAACTAAAGGTCAAAATATTTGCCTCTGAACCAGCGGCACAGACAAATGGTGCCTGTGTGTAAATGGGTCTATTCCAACTCAGACTAGTGTGTTTTCTGTCTTTGTCAAATATCAACATGTCTGGGCTTCTGCTTAAACATTAACAGCTCTGTAAGCATCAATCAAGGCTGAAAATCATCTCTGTATTCACCTGCATCTCTGCTCTGTCTCTGCTCAAGCCTCACTCTGTCTGAAGAGTATTCAGTCATATTTGGGTCTTTATAGTTAGGGATAACATAAGCATATGTGGAGAAAATGTAGTGCTTTTCTGCTTGAATTAGAAAGCTTTCTTCAAAAGAGGATGGTAGCGAATGGAGCAATTGATTTGCTAACTGAAGTGGTGCAAAAGCTTTATTCACCTAAAGTTATTTGAACATGATGGCACAGTGCACAGCTTGAGCAACTCTAGGGGGAGGAGTATGAGAAGGCATAAAGTCAGATTGGATTATTAAAGAATCTGCTCTAGACAACAGCTTTTCCAGCCTGCAGTTTGTGATGCAACTGTTGCTCTACAGATTCAGCTCTGTTTGATCTGTGATTACAGTGTCATTAAAGATGAAATTATGGTTTATCCGGGGATGGTTGTAGAAATGTGGAGGCCTTGGACTTTGATCAGAACAAGACCCTTCCCCTGTGTTGGCAACAATTGGAAAACATTGATAACAGGTTTGTACATTATTGACAGTGTCATAATATTGGTTGCAATTTCACTTATAGTTTCAAATCTAGAATCTGTTACCGGCGACATAAAGACTCTGCTACCCATGAGCACGCACGGGCGACTGTCGTAATGCTGCGTTCCAGTAACCTCAGAACTGGGAGTGACATCATCTCAGATTTATCGGTGTTCCAGTTGAAGTCGGAAAAAAACATGCCGATCTACCAGGCTATTGTTAGCTGTTGTTAGCACGCCCTGCGTTGTTGTATGAAGAATGTGATTATCACTATGGCAGCATTTTTGTAAATATAAGACTAACAATACTATGTATACAGCTGATCTAGAGCGACACACCCCAGGCAGAAGTGCAAATAAATTGATTATTACAGGAGCTAAATAACTGTTCACACTGGGGGCATCCATCTTCCATTGTCAACTCGGGGGTGGTGAGGTTTCACCGAGTTTCCAGAAGGAAATTCTGACTTCTGACTACAACTGGAACGCACCAAAAGACGTGACTGAAGCCAAAGTGTGTGTTTGTTGTGATGTTAATGAATGCAGCTCGGACCTTCCTCAGAACTCTGCATTGCTTTACAACTTCTTTTTTCAACAACTTACAGGATGCAAAGCCACGAGGTAATGTATCTCTTTCTAGTTACGTAGCGGTAGTTTTTGATGTGTGACAACAAGCAATTTTTGGAAAACTTAGTATCGTAGTTTTGTGGCCGGCTATATATGGCTACTTACAGCCCGGAGCTCTAAGACGTGTCTGAATAATATAAATTTGCTCTAGTTTTAATTGTCTTGTTCCTGAAGTTGAGTATCCAGTCCAGCCCTGTCCGACCCGACTGGAAGGCTAAGGAATAGCATTTATAGATAACCTATTTTGATGCTATAAAACTCATCTTAAAGTGTGTATTTCCATCAGGCATATATCACCTGCAATACCACTGTATATGTCTGAGTGTTAGAGAGATAACAAAAAAAGGGGCGAGGATACAATCTAAATGTGAATGTCCAAAGCTACCAGCAAAAACTGATTCAGGAAGTGATTGTCCTGGGTACAAAACAAACAAAACAAAAACACACACAGACATGGGTGGGAGTCCTTCAAAATCATCAGTCAGCGTGCCAAATAAGACAGAGTTCGTACACAATATGGGCATAGCATAGCAGCACAGACCATTACAAATACATTTAAATTTTATCTAACAAAGCCACTTTCATAAAGTACCTATTAGAGTTCTGCTTGTTAAAACGGATCTGTTCCGTCTTAGCAACAAGAAGCATTTCGCTGAGCCACCTTTTAAAACATGGGGATGTTTTAGACTTCCAGTTGAGCAAAATCAATTTTTTTGCTGCAACCAAGCCTGCATTAAGAATATGTCTTTTGTGGGAGGGAAGAGGTCTTGTTGAGTCTGAACTGCCGAAGATTGTTAAATTAAAGTCTGGCTGAATATTTATTTCGTATTGTTTGGAAAACCAGTTGAAAACGTCACTCCAGAAATTATTTAGTACCGCATAGAGTCAGTATAAGTGGGAGAGTGAGCTTTCTGCAGTGCCACACCTATCACACGAGGGTGAGACTGAATTTGGAATAATGCAGTCTATGAATAACTTTAAATTGAATTAACCTATATCTCGAGTTTATAGGATAATGAAGCTTTCTAACTATGTGAATGTATTTAGATTTATTTCATTTAGGTTATGTTTAATTGCAATCACAAAAGGTAAATTAAAAATGACGGATAGAAATAAAGCATGAGGGAAAAGTAACCTTGTCTGTCAAAATAACAGATGGCAAAAAATAATTTCCACAAGTGTGCTTATTTGCCTCTAACTCCATGGCTTGAAACTTTGTTTTTCATTTTACGACCACTCTGCTCCCCCAAACTCCTCATGGTGACAGCTGATAGCACACGCAAAATCCTTTAAAGGGAGTGGTCCACACCACTTTTGCGCCTGTTATGAATAGCACATGCAGTGATAGCAGATCACCCACAACATGCCCACTAATTGCACGTTCAGTTTTTTAGTTTGCACACGCAATTTAGCACCGGTTATTTTGGATCTTCATAGAATCAAGCACAAAGTGTACTCTTGGATGTCTCATTGGTAAGAATGACTTATTAGTTATTGGCTGTCCCATTGTACTTAAGCGTGTTAGTGGCACTGGTAAATATATTGTGATAAATAATGAGAAAATTCTTACCAAAGGAACTGAACTTATTTTTGACAAAGTCACCAATTAACAGTCACAGGCTGAGCTGATACACCAAAATCATTCCTGTTGGTTTTTCTGGACCTGTCATTAGCTACAATGACTTACATTTTTTATCTGTAAAATGTAAATAAAGCATTGTTAAATGGAGGAGATTAATAGACTTGTTCGGACAATGTGTTGTCAAAATGTTCTGTTATTTTGTCCTGCTGCTGTGTTCAGTCTGCCACGTCTGCCTTTACACTGATCTGAACTGTTGTGTATTCTGCATCTGCATCATGCTGGATCTGCACAGCCTCACTTAGTTAACAAAAGCATGTGTGATAATTGGTATATCTCCATAGTATTTATGGCCACAGGCTGTATGAGGTATGACGGTGTTACAGCACTGGTGCACACACCAGCCTTAAACTAAAAAGAGGCCAGTTGGTTCATAATGACGAAACCAGAAAGTCAGAGAGAGCGAGAGTAACTGAGCAATAAAGGGGACAAATACTTGTTGCAGGAGCCTCCACGCTGGTTGAAAGTTCTTTTACTGCTTGACAAACTGTAAAACTACAACTACACTGTAAAAAAAGGCTAGTTGATTTAACTTAAAAAAGTTAGTGTCAGGGCTGCCTTAAAATTTTACGTTTTCTGAAGTTAGAAATTTAAGTTCAGTTGAATTAAGAACGGTTCAGATCAAGTGAACTTCTTAAGTTCAATAAACTTGCTATTTAGTCAGCTCGACTTGAATTGTTTAGCTTAACAAACTTCTCAAAGCAATCCAATTCCAATAGTATTTTTTTATGCCAACACAGCAATTAAACTTCTTTAAACTACAGTTTTAAAGGTAAAATTGTTGCAAACAGGATCACTACAGAAGCTACTGGACAATTAGGGATCTAAGACCACAATGCTTGAGAACACTAAAAAGTCCTTTTCCTTTTCTCTGAAGTCATTCAGGTCAGTAGGTCACTTTTAAGAGTAAAATGCATTGGCATAGGTACATCATGACAAGAAGTGTTGCTTTTAGTGGGCTTGTTAATGCAACAAAAAGCAGGAGGATGTCAAATGTTTGTTAGTCACATATCTGCAGAGCAGTTAAGGAAGACAAAACAAAACAACAAAGAGGAGAAGCATGCACACTTAGTAAAGGCCACAGCAAAACAAACACAATCATAATCTGAACAGATGATAAGGCTGGGAAATGCAAAACATCTTTCAGACACATTATCACTTAAAAGACTGTGTATATGCAGTATTCTTTGCATTAATATTTATAGTTAATGAGGCTGTAAAATGCAATGCTCATTGAAAGGAGAGTCGTGTGTTAATTTGACCACAACATAATCTATTTAAAAAGTGTAGGTCCCCATACAAGCCCTCTTGGGATGTTTACCCTTTTCTTACATATGTAATGATAATAATAATAATAATAATAATAATAATAATAACAGATCAAGTTTTTAGTGCTTTTCAAAAGACTCATAGATGTTTTACAACAAAAAGAACAAAACAATGCATGTAAACTTAACACATTTTCATTTTGTCTTTTGTTATAAGACTAATAAATGAGTTCCAAAAAAGAAATGCCAATACTCTGATTAAAAGAACAGGTGAAAGTTATGTCTTCTCTTAGTTGCAGTTGCAGTGTTATGATGTAAATATTGTCAGCTTATAAAACAGTGTTGTGGGTCATAAACTGTTCAAAACGGTTCATGCCTTTGGGCTCACAACATTAGGCTGTGAACTGATAAATGAGTTCTGACTGTTGCATTAAGAGCAACAGATGACCTCTATGCACCTAATTTCTCCAAAGGACCCTCTGTGCGCATTTGTGGTTTTACGCCTAAATCACGGACTCATGCATAAACGGGGCGCGTCTGATAGATTATTCAGCACTGGATTACGCCAAACATTAATATGACCCTTATGTATTGTCAAAGGACAAAATGACATGAATAAATCCATGCGCGCCCCCACCCATCTCTGTTTGGCTGAGGAGGAAAATTGCAAATCCATCTTACAGGACAAGGAACAAGCGCTTATTTTCCCGTCGTGGCCTGGCCTCTGCCTGACACCGGAGGACATCACAAACCTTCTCATAATGGAGCAGCAGGGTGTTGTGAGCCTAACATTGATTTGCCTTTTTGGAGCCCCGGTGACGTGGGAGGTTATAAAGCAGAGCGTAATTAATGTCATTTATCACCGGTTTGATTTTGTCACTGCCTTTACATACGCGAGCCGCTGACCAATGGGAGGGCCGCTTTGTTACCGGGTGCAGACACGTGGCTAACACCTGCAGGCTCAACTGCTTGTGAGTGAGGGAAAGGAGAGATGGAGAAGTTACACTTTCTGAACACTCTCTTAAGTGAACTCCAGCTCCAGGAGCCAAAGTGTGCACTTTACACATCCTTTTTTCATTTATATGTTTGCGGATATAATGTCCGCTTTTTAAAATTATTTGTGGGAGGAAAACCAGACCAGCTCTAATCAGCCTCTCTTGTTTGCAATTTCCCACCCCCACAGAGAGCACCAGGTGAAATTAAACTCGTTATTTCTCGTTCTGCCTCGCTGAATTTGGCATCAGTGTTCAATTACAATAGAAGATCTCCCATAATTGGCATAATGAGGCGCAAAAGGCGCACACAATAGAGCGCACAATGTGGTGTTGTGCACCCTATTTCGGAGGAGATGGGCTTTTTGAGTGGGCTGTGTGCGCCATGAAAAACACAGTCGGGGATACAACCAGTCTACAACCCCAGGTTTTATTTAGATTGATCTCAGTGGTGCAATAAGAATTTTGACCTGTCTTATTGTGCTGCTGACTTTCCCCGGGCAGTATTTCAAAGTGTCTATACCCTTTGAGAGGAGTGAATTGCACCCCTCCTGCCACCCTCCTCCCTCTAACTCTCTCTCTCCCCCCTGGGCTATTGGGTAAAAGCAGAGTATGCAAAAGAAACAATGCAATGCATGAAACGTAATATTAATCTCCCCCGTCCTGAATGCGGACAAAGCGCAGTGGAAGGTGCACGTCTATGGTTATTGAGTGCTCACCCACTTGCGCAATTTTCCCTTGTGTGCCAAACCATGTCGGTAAAAGGTCACACGGGGCTTTGACTACAAAAGAAGCTCCCTGGTTTGCTCAATTACAGCCGAAACTATCAAACACAAGCCCCACACATCCATGACGCGCACACATCGAAGCAGCATCAATTAAAGAAGCAAACCACAGCAACGGGATATAATATAAATAGATTCTTTATTTATAAAAGTTGTTTTACACAAAATATATCTGTTAAAATCAATTATTTACATTTTAGGCTACGGGAAACAAGTGCATACATTAATTAGGGTCTCCTTACCACCTATTTAAAAAAACAACTACAATCTGTCACAGGTAGTAGCCGTAATATTGCTGTCCAGTCACACAACTCATACATGCACACTCACTGCCTCTTTGACAGCTGCTTCTAAAAACACTGTTAGGAAAAGTGGCAGTGACATTGTTTGTTTGACTCAATGTACAAAAATATGTCTTCATAATAAAACAACTTGTCGTATGGTACAATTTTTAAAGAAAGGGAAACAACAAAAGTCTGTGATATCTGTTGTATCTTCCAGCAGAAGCAGCAGTCCTGCTCTGGTCAGACTCGTGTCGTTATAGTCCTCTCCCGAATCTGCTGCTGTGTCACCTCTTAATTGCACTTATTCAACCAACGCATCACCAGTTCTCTGCGTCCACGCCTCTGCGTGACCCTGTTCCATGCAACAAGAGGCTCCCTCTCGCTCACGCACACACTCTCTCTCTCTTTCTCACTATTGCTTTGCTCCTGCAGAAGCAGCCCGGATGAGTGAGGGAGGCGACAGACCATTTCCAAGCACGGAGGGCTGCACAGATCTGACGTCTTCAGCAAGTCTCTGTCAGTATTTTGGGGGGACGCTGCCGCTTTTACGCACAGGCGCTGTGGTTCCCATGCTGTGCGCCTCAGTACCTGTCGAACCAGGTTGTAAAGTCTAACAGCTCCTGTTCCTCAGAGCTCAAAGGCTCGTAACCTCCTTCATCTGACGAATAGGAGGAGTGAGGTGACTCGGGGTCCGCCGAGTAGCTGTTGGAAAGTGTCGGGGATGGTAACCCGCACTGGAAAGCTGCCGAGACTGCGTCATGCTCGTCTAAAAGTTGTTGTAAAGCCCTGATGTACTCCACCGCAGAGCGCAGGGTCTCCACTTTGCTCATCTTCTTGTTGGCGGCGCCGTTTGGCACATGCTGACGCAGCGTCTGGAAGCCCATGTTGACTTGTTTGACCCGGTTCCGCTCTCTTTCGTTCCGCCGGGCCACGGCCACGGGCTGCTGCTGGGGGATGGAGTAGCCGAGGCCGTTAAAGCTCAGCCGCCGCTTGCAGCGCAGGAGCTCTGGTGAGCTGGAGCGCTGTCTCTTCAGCACCTTGGTTTTGCTCTGGAAGCCAGCTGCCGAGGTGGGGTTGGGGTGCACGGAGGGGACGGCGCTGTCCTGGGCAGGTGCGTGCAGGCTGATGCTGGCGCGTCTTTCAGTAAGTCCAAAGGTGAATGCAGTCTGCGTGGTAGTGATGGTTGTAGTTTCCATCTCGCTGACAGATGTTGAGGGGTGACGGGAGGATGAGTGCAGCCCCTTTCGCCGGGAGAGGAAGAAGAGGAGGGAGAGCAGGAGGTGTTTGGCAGTGCACAGCTCTCGTGTCCTTCGCGTGGGGACCGTGTGGCTAACTCTAGTCCAAGTCTCTCTTGACTGCTTACTCCACGAGCCGATCTGACCCAAACTTTGGCAGCACTCCTCTTTTTCAACACGCGCCCCAACACACACCCCACCCACCCCTTTTTTGGGAGACGCACGCTTCGTCGCGAGGCCCCGCCCCCGCTGTGTGATTCTTCTGCACGCCGACTCCCCCGGGCCAGGCGCGTGGCTCCGGGAGCTCAATAAACAATCCCGAGCTTTCACTGCGCCGGGAGCACGCGCTGGGCTCATTTACATTCCAATGTCTCTAACTTGAAGGCCCATTGGTCGATTCAAACGGCCTGCAACCGTGCGCAAAGAAAGAAAGGAGAGAAAAAGACAGCGAAAGAAAAAGAAAAAGAGAAGAGAGAATAAAAAAAAGTGAATGGTTTGCTTCTTTGAAATGCCTTTTGAATTTGACAATGTACCCCTGGCAAGTCTTCAAACTATCAGTCTTCACCCCCCTCGGCAATCTTTCTCCTCCAGCTCTTTACAATCACAAATACCAAGGACGCTCTCTGCTGTATCCAGGCTACAGCTTTACACAGCCAAATCAACCCAGAGCGTGTCTCTCGGCACAGTAATTGGCAATTATAAAGCTCGCGCCAATTAATTTAAAAGTAGGCATCTTGTTTATGACACGCAGGCTAAGCACCCCCTCTAGAACAAATGGTCTGTAAGTCCCCTTTAACTTCAACAAGTTATGACAATCAGGTGATGCTGCTGTCCGCCGTAGACTTTAAAGGAAGATTTTCAGTCATTTTACGCACAAGGCTATTTGTGTTTTTAGATTTTAAACATGAAGTTGGAGATATCCGCGTTTCAGCACCACGTCCGAGTGGACAGTCAATCACAGCAGCATCTGCTCCTCTAAAACACAGATTTCTCCCTGTGTTGGTTTCAGAACACAAAAATGCATTGAGTGTCGCCAGACTGCATTTAAGATATCCATCACAACTGTGAAAAGTCTTCTTACAACCAACTTAAAGAAGAGAAGCAGAGAATCTGCGAGGAGGCGTAAACTAGACCTCTATTAAAATGGGACAAATGCGACCTCTGGTGGCTGCATGTGGTAAGACCCCCCCCCACACCTATGTGTGTGTTTTTATGCAGAGGGGGATTCCCCGTCAGTTAAAGCTTTAACGAGGTACTGTTAAGCAACATGTCTCTGAACTTTGCCCAGCATGAACGACAGAACAACTGTCTGCACACCTGTCATCTACAAGAAAGAAAAAAAAAGAATAAATCTCATGGGACAGGACGGAAGTTTAAAAAAATAGCTGATAAAAGATTGAAATATGTACATTTATATATATAGATATAGATATAGACACACACACACACACACAAATATGAGAGAGATATTGATTAAATAAAAAGAATGTGGGTGAGAAATTTATATGCAATATTACTTTCCTCTAAATAAATGACATTTTTGCTTTTTCAAAGTAAGAAATTCTTCTAAAATGGTCAGAAAAATACTTAAAAATACAGCTGTACATGTTGGGATGGAAGATCGGTTAACCTCTGGCACAATCACTTAGGTAGACTAGCTGCTCTGGAGGGTTTATCACTTAGACTTATAAACAGAATAGAATTCTATAATCTGAAGTGGAAACGATATCTGTGCAGTATTAATGATACAAAATGAGATGTGGGAGATCGGTGAAGCTTTCGAAACTCCTCGAAACCCCTCTCCCAAGGGCCTATATAGATAAGAAATCTATTTACCTGTACCATGTCTTACTGGTGTGTCCACTGTTGCCAAGCTTTGATTTTAACCTATGTTAAATAACTTGTTTTTATTCATTTTCCTTTTTATTTATTTAAGTCTTATTTTTTTATTTATTTTTTTCTCCCTTTCTTTACTAGCTTTTGGTATATAATTTCTTTCTTTTATATGGTGTAAAGTGCTAAATAATTGATAAAATATTTGTACTGGATGTAACAAAATGTCAATAAAATGTTCATCATAAAAAAATACAGCTGCACAAATGTAAGAGAATATACAGTTAACTTACTGTTACTTAAAAGTCAGAAATAATCGGGTAAATGCGTTTTTGAAACTGCTATAATTATGCTGAAATTAAAACACAATAATGATAGATTTCAGTTTGCACAATGTTATTGAAAATACAGCAGTTACACTGCAATTCAAAATACAGCATCCTGTCTGAGACAGTAGTAATGCTATATTCTGACATACAGCAATATTATTATTGCTGTATGTCAGTTAATCATTTAAACTCTAATTTTATTTTTAACGGGCATTCTAATTTCTACTGTAAAGGTAACTTATTGTTTTTGTAGTTTATTTATGCTGGACATTCCAAATGCTGCCAGAGTGTACAGTTTAACTATTATTTGTTTTTTTGCTGTATATAACTTTCTTATTTCTATTTTATCTGCACGTTTTTCTGTACTATGGTGTTACCTGCTGCTGGAATCTGAATTTCCTGAGGAAACCTTCCCAAGGGATTAATAAAGTTCCTTTCTATCTATCTATCTATCTATCTATCTATCTATCTATCTATCTATCTATCTATCTATCTATCTATCTATCTATCTACCTATCTATCTATCTATCTATCTATCCATCCATCCATCCATCAAATCAATCAATCTAATCAATCTAATCAATCTAATCAATCTAATCTATCTATCTATCTATCTATCTATCTATCTATCTATCTATCTATCTATCTATCTATCTATCTATCTATCTATCTATCTATCTATCTATTTTACAGTAGTATAGTTATTTACTGGGAACCTACTGCCAAGTACTGGAATTTACAGCATCACTTCTTTGTTCCATTTGCTAATTGCACAGTTTTGTTTAAGTTTCATCTTTTCCATACCAAATATCACAAAACAAAATTTTGTTTTCCTATTGCACTTAAAATTTTGGTGTTGTGACAACTCATGATAATGGGAAAGGTTAATTAATTTGGCACTTCATTTTGTCATTTTTACTCTGCAATAGATGCTGTTACTAATATTCAATACCCCCGCAGTAATGATTCAATGAGGATAAAAAGCATCATAAAAAAGCTTATCAATTACAGTAACTTGAATAAAAGTTACTTTCCTATCTCACGTAACATTACACTATGTTATACTTCATATCTCGTGTACTCTATATCTCCGTACTAAATCTTTTTTATACCCTTTGGTATTAGTAGTGCTACATGCATGATGTTGTTGACACAAATAGCTGTGCTGCTCTACTTTCTTTCAAGAAGATAATCCAAGATATACAAAACCCAAAACCAGTAAAGTTGGCACATTGTGTCTGTACTGAGTTATAGAAATATGATTGCTTTACGGGCCATCCAGAAGGTTTAAAAATTAAGATACACAAAAGAACCTAACACTCATCCTGATAGTTTAATTTTGCATTAAAACCCATGAAGTCTGATTTTCAACAAGTTTAAAGTTTCTCACTTGGATGTTAAGAACACTTCAGTCAAACAAAACATTTGCTCAAAATACTCTGTATTGTACTTCCAGGTTTAAGATGTGATATCAATAGGGGGTTTTGTATTCCCTGCTTGATTGCATTTTAATTTGACTCTGCAGAACCACTGGATTGCCCCAACCAAAGTTTTATATTTAGTCTCTGCCCTCATTATGGTTTATCTGGTAATTCCCCTTTAATTTGTAGGATTTCCCCTTCCTCGCTCTGCTTATCTGAGCTTCCACCTTTAAACAGCAGAGGGCGCTGGTTGAAAATGCAAGAAAGGCCTCATATAAAACAAATAAAAAGTAAATCAAGCAGAATGTTGTTTTTAGATTAATGGAAGTCACACTAAAACTGAGGCGCATCATTTATAGAAGAACTTTTTGACCATTAAAAGGATAATGGTCTTATTTTAAGTTGTTTGAGCTGAAGTTAATAAAAGATAAAACCCCCTGACATAAAAACCTTATCAGATGTTGCTGTACAGTCCAAGGCTTTAGGCAAGAAAAGTCCAGTGTGGGAAGTTTGTGGCAGTCAGATAAGGAGACCTTTGACAACAATAGAAACCACAACCTGAAAGATCCTGTGCTCGACTATAATGGAGGATTTAATTAATGAAGTAAAACTGACATTAGGTCAGCACTGAGTCTGAGCAGTTCACTCATATGAAATCAAGAGTTGCACATGTGGTCCTTATGATGGGAACTTTCCATCCATTCCTCCTCATTAAGTGTGACCCAAAGAGACAGAAGAAAAAATAAAACCTCCCATTAAAGAAAATAGCAATTTCCAAAAAATGCATGTTTGTTGTCAAAAAATAGATATATTTCTTATAACTGTTTCTGTGATACCTTAATGAAGCATTACTAAATCCATTTAAAAATGTAGACATGTTAATGAGCACTCCTTTATATGAAGTAAATACTTTCTATTGCATTAAAAAAAGAGAGGCTTACAATACTTTTATTTTGTTTTCAGCATGTCATTAAAGGGCCCACGATGTGCATTTATTTTGGTTCATATATTGTGTTTTTTTTCACAGGTAGAGTATATCCACAAGTATTATTGTGCAAAAAACCTTCTAAATGGTAGGTTGGCATTGGCTTATGTTGTGCTTTTCTACTCTTTTACTACTAAAAGCAGCTTTGCAGGCCGTATCTCCCCATTCACTCCCACATTCACTCACTAATGGTTGGAGTTTCTATGTCAGTTGTCCATCAGCATCAGCTAACACATTCACTAACACTTGACAGCTGGAGCTTGGCTTGAACCTGCTACCTTTGGCTTATGAACCGAGCACAGATCAGACTGCACCACCAACGCCCGTTTTAGATTTCATATACTGAGCAACTATGACCCAGCTGTCCTCTCATTCCTCAGAGGAGCATTATAAAAGAAGAGAAGAACTGATGCTGTGGGCTTTGGAGTGCTCAATCATTCAGTGAAGACATGTATAGCACAAAAAGGGGCATATAAAACTTGAAAAAAGTGTTGGAGAGTTCTTAATGGCATGACCAGGGTGTGGAAATCCAACCTCCCCTGGCACATCAAGATCAGTCTCTTCTCTGCGACCGTGGAATCCGTTCTTCTCTATGGCTGTGAATGCTGAATGCAAACACAAGCCCTACAGAAGTCCCTGGACGAGTGCTACACCAGAATGTTACATGTGGCACTGAACATCAACCAGGGCGAACGCATCACAAACAAGCGTCTGTACGGGGCCTTACCAAGTGTATCAGAAAAGATAGCAGTGAGGAGGATGAGACTAGCTGGCCACTGCCACCGACACCAAGAACTCCCAGTCAAAAAGCTTGTACTGTGGGAACCAACACATGGGCACTGATCAAGAGGACGCCCCACACCAACCTTTGTGGACGTACTAAAGAAAGATGCTGGTGCAAAGAGCACATATGAGCTGGCCGGATGTATGGAGAACCGAGATGACTGGAGATGCCGAGTCTGAGGACGACGTAGAGAGATCAAAAATGTAATTGTCAGTGTAAGAGAGTCCAACACTTTCTAATGTTTTGTCCCCCTTGCCTTGACCATCACATGAGTGCAGCCTCTTGGTACATAAAGCTGCTGAGTCCTGATGTATTTAATACAGGAATATTCAATCTCCAAAAATCCCGTCAAAACTCATGCATTACAAATAGATTTAGTGACAGCCAAACCTTCACTTTCAAACCAATACTCATACCTGAATACACACACGAGCAGTTTAGTCAGAGCCTGCAAACGTTCTATTCAGAGGTGAGGGTGTGGCTGTTTATGAGAAAAGGTGTTGCTCTCTGGAAACTCAATGGAACTCTAATGTCGCAACACCCATCACTGTCATTTTAATTGAGAGCCTCTGTCAAAGCTCTGTATACTGCACTTGTGTTTGTGTGCGTGTGCATGTCTTTCTGCTAGTGAGTGTAACAGAAGTAGAGATATAAAGTTCAGGAAGAAGAAAATGAAAAGGGGAATCCAGAACCTTCCAGGAATATCGGATTAGATTCCCTTAAAACATGTAAAAGTTAAACTTTATCACTGTTTATCCACCGAAAGACTCGAACTTTTGCTAGCTAGTTAGCATTTTTCTTACAAGAGTTTCTGTTGCAAACCACTTTAGGATCGTATATGGTTAGAAAAAGACAAATCAATAAGTTCTAAGTCTTCAGCAATGAACCAATCAGATTCTAAAAGGGCCTTGTTTCCCCAATAATTCAGCTACTGTTACATTTTAAAATCTGTTCTTCTCTCTCCCACCACTCACTCCACTGTTTCAATGTGAAAGCTACAGTCCTCCTCTCCCCTTGCTGCCATCTTCACATTCATCTGTATAGGTCGGTGCAATCTGTTTTTTGTGTCTCTGGCCCATAAAATCTTTATTTTATAAAGATGTATGTGGTTTGTGGCTTTTTTTGTGGCTGCAAATACTGTATATAACATTGGCATACTGCTAATGAAACAGCAGGGATGGGGAAGTAAAATTGCTTACAGATCCCAGTTTCTAGTACTTGAAAACATAACATTGGATACTAATCACCAATAACACTGCACATTTATCATTTATCCAGACTTGTAAAATTAATAAATGTTCCCTCTTATTTAAGTATCTCCTTACTAAAGCATCTTTACTTGAGAGACAGAACAGTATACCGAGTCAGGATTTATATAGAGAGAGCCAAGAATGACTTACAAGGAAGAAGCCAGGCCACATTCAACCTGTGCACCCGCTTTGAGAACAACAGCTTTCATGTATGAGGGTGCACTAACCTAACTACAAGGTAGTCAGCGTCCATTTAAAGCTGCTATGAGGAGAATCTATTACAGGCGACATAAAGACTCTGCTATCCAGTTGAAGTCTGAAAAAAACATGCCGATCTACCAGGCTATTGTTAGCTGTTGTTAGCACGCCCTTCTTGTTCACAAATATCACATGAAGAATGTGATTATCACTATGGCAGCATTTTTGTAAATATAAGTCTAACAATACTATGTATACAGCTGATCTAGAGCGACACACCCCAGTCAGAAGTGCAAACAAATTGATTATTACAGGAGCTAAATAACTGTTCACACTGGGGGCATCCATCTTCCATTGTCAACTCGGGGGTGGTGAGGTTTCACCGAGTTCCCAGTAGGAAATTCAGACTGCGGGGGACGTTCCAGTTGCAGTTTCCTACTCGGGACTCAGAAATTCCTACTTCTGACTACAACTGGAACGCACCAAAGGACGTGACAATGTTTGGAAAACTTAGTATCGTAGTTTTGTAGCCGGTGCTCTAAGACGTGTTTGAATAATATGAATTTGCTCTAGTTTTAATTGTCTTGTTCCCGAAGTTGAGTATCCAGGCCAGTCCGACCGAGAAGCTAAGGAATAGCATTTATAGATAACCTATTTTGATGCTATAAACTCATCTTAAAGTGTGTATTTCCATCAGGTATATATCTACAAGTGAGACTTTTTTGTAATTACTACAAACCTAGATTTAAAAAAAAAAAATTAAATCTTTTGTCCACATTTACTTTAGCATGTGCAGACTGAACTTCATCTTCTTTATATACTTAATCATATAAATGGCAGGTTCACCAGAAACAACATTAATGCAAAATACAGTAGAAGTCCTGTTGTTTTGCATTTGAGTTATCACAACACAATAATGCAGGGATTTCCAATTAATGCCATCTTGCATTTCTAGCAAAACAAAGCATAACCGATGAGCTAACAACAGCACTTGAGTCGTTATTCTGGCTTGTTGTTTATAATGAGAACTTAAAAAAATGTCAAATTTTTTAAGGAAATGTCCCATCAGACAGTGTGTTTAGAGTTGATATGTTGGTATATACAAGGACTGGGAATCACAGGGTAGCTGACAAAAGAATAAGCCATAAATGTTAAGCAATACTGCTATATATACTAATATATAAGCCACCTCATAGAACAAACTATCCCCAAACATATCAGCAGTGGAGCGAAAATGTCCTTTCTATCGAGAAGTGCTTCTAGTGTTATCTTTTGTTTTCATTTAATAACGAAATGTGATCAGAAACGGACAAAAGTGCTCCTGAAGCTGTTAGCATCTATGCCAACTTCTCTGTACCAGCAGTCATTTCCTGCTGTCATCTCCCTTGTACCCCAACGTCTTCCTGCTATGAAAGACTTTGGTTTGGCTGTGCCACTTTAGGTCGCTCACAGTCATTGTAGACTGGAGCTTGGTAAGATGGATCTGCCTGATGATAGATATTGAATCATGTGGATCCAACTGCTGTGCAAGTTCAGTCCTGGGACAAGAACAGCTGCGCAGTTAAATTGTCAAATTTAGCTTTAACTGTTACATAACTTAACAAGGCAAGAAAACATATAAACTGAGAGGAGATTATACACAAAGGTGGAGCTGTGTCATATTTTGAGCTACATGTATTTTAAGTTACCTTTTGGTTTTGCAAACAATCTGATGTTTCAAATTTATATGAGAAAAGGGATATGCACCTCCCCTGCGGCATTTCAGTAACCATGCTACATCTTTCCTCTGTGAGGTTTTTTTTTCTGCAGGACAGCATGTAAGGGCTGAGGCAGTGCTTCCAGTGAGCAGGAAAAAGGAAGTGCTCCATCAGAGCCTGTATCACTTCCTTTTTCCACACACATGTAAACTAGAGCAAAAGGTATGCTGTAGATATGGGTACGGGCTTCATGGTGTGTAAGATTGTTGTAATGCAATCTGTGGTCAGAAATCGGTTAAACAGCAGACAGAAATTCTCCAGTAAAGTGTGGTACAGTTGGTGACCGTCAGCATGCACACAAATACAGCACATAGAGGATGACCTATGTACTGTTATTATCATAGGTAAAAGGTTGGAGAAAATACGATAGCACAGTTGTGTGTTCCTGTGCAGAGAAGTTAGAAAGTAATGATGGCTGAAAGAGGATATGAACCTTTGAAATACAGAGGTATTTTATTTTTAACTAGACTACCATGTCACACAGATGAGGATATCCCCACTCCACTTTCACCCTCTGTCTCACACAGACACATGACAAAACCAGACACCTGCAGGATCCTGACTCTGAAATCCCCCCAAACACTAAAATACAATGAACATTTTCTACAACATACTGTACCTGCATCTGGATCTTAATATACTTGAATACAATGAAACCAGGTGGTTTTATTCGGGGCTATTTTTGAGAGCAATAACTAAATTTGTTTTTCTTATATCTGATGGTTTTCATGCTTTACTTTTGGAAAAAGAACAAAATAGAAATGCTTCTCATCTTTTTATTGCCTGTCATACTTGTACTGCTTTTAAGGAGGCATTCACACATCAACATATGTTAGCTGACATTGACCATTGTTGAGAAATTATCAGTTTCAGCAAAAGTACGTTCCCAGGGTCAATTTAGATGTGTTCAGTGCAGGTTAACATATCTACGGCTGAGAGAAACATTGTCGTGTTGGAGTCTGCTGTTTCTCTGACTAACTAAGTGTAAGGCATGGGTAGATTACTCAACTTAGGGAAACGTTCGCCTAGGTTGATAGCTGCTTTAGCAGGTCTCAGTATTATGACATCATGGCCAGGGGACAAAAGATGGCTGTCCCTAATAGCCCGCCTCAAGTCACACAACAGGATTCCAATCCAAAAGATGCACCTGGACCCAACAGAGCACATGCACCTTGAACTTCAGGCTGGCAGGCAGGTATGCTATATAAACATCAGAAATGTTTAAGTGTTTGGGGTGCTGGTTTGGCGGAGTGGTTAGCAACCAGGCACCCCATGTACTTGCTTCTGCCAGTCCAGGTTCGAATCCCACCTGTGACCAGTTTGCAGAGTGTCTTCCCCTACTCTCTCTCCCCCTTTCACAAGCCTATCCACTGTCTCTCTCCTATCATTAAAGGCATAAAATGCCCAAAAAATACATTTAAAAAAAAAAAAAAAAGAAATGTTTAAGTGCTCATAAAATTAATCAACATACCTGATGAACATCAGCATTGTCCAACTGATGTCCACTTCTGTGTGGCCTCACTTAATCACATGTTGGCAAACGTTGGCCAAGACATCAGTGTGTTAAAGCGGTGTAAGAAATGTTCTTAAAAAAAGACAGAATTGGTAACTCTAGACTTTTGTAAAGGAAAATTATCTCAACTACAGCTATGACTTTTCAAGACGTCTGACAAAATCAAGCATTTCATACTTGCTGCTCACATAAAAATCAACCAACTGTCTTTACTCATCATATCCTTCAGTCCTACACATTTCAACTGTCACCCTCAAGAAACATCACAAGCAGTGGGTGGAGGGTGGAGAAAGGGGCAGTCATGCTTAGCTTGACTTATTATTGTGGGCTTTGTTCAGTAAAGTACACAGCACACAGCAAATAAATGTGTCATACTTTAACATTCACAAGGTTCAATGTGTCTTTTAGTACCTCCAAGGTATATTTGTTTTGCCAACAGGACATCACCACTATTTATTCATAAATTTGTACTTTAAGCAGATAATAGGGGTGGGGGGGACTGAAATAAGAATTTCTGATAGCAACAAACCTATGGACGCCCAGACCATAAATCCATCCCCACCATATTTGTCTCTGTTGAGTATGTATCCAATAAGGTAACCCTCTTGAAATGTGGCACCTCATTTTCAATAGGGACCTCCTGCCAATAAGGTGCTACAGATACTGTAGTTATTAGTCATTATGGATATATAATCAACCATGGATAGGAATAATGCTGATGTCCACATTAACAACTAAAATGTTTATGAATTTGAATGGAGCTAAAGAAATGGACAAATATGTTTTATATGTTATATGTTGTGTCAGAGCGACACAACAGGATGACACTCATGATACATCAACAGAAGCAGCTAATGTGATCAATAACTGAGATATGGGCTAGTAAATAACCTACTTTGATTATGGCTCCGTGTAAAGGCTGGTTCAGAACGTAAATCAATGCAGAGGCTACTTGCCCAGAATCATGTGTATTTTGTTCACATACTTTTCACATCCAATAACTTTACATTTAATTTGATTGCAGAGAGTAGAAGAGGAAACACTGACAGTGAGTAGAGGAAGCAGGTGTAGGGAATGCTTTCATATGTTATAGAAATGTACATTAGCTAGTTAAATGATCTTAGTATCTAAGTATGAGATTATTTGGTCCTAGAAATAAAGTATGCAAAATAAGATCATCTATATGGTACAGTAGTAAAGGCAACAATTTAGCAAAAAGAGACAAGCATGAATACAAATAAAATAAAAAATAACCAAATCAAACAAGATATGGACCAGAGTACAAATAAAAGTATAGATTTTGATTTGAGATCCCATTTATGCTCAGAATGTTCAAAATAAGAAAAATAAGAAGAAATAATACAAAAAGAAATAGCAGTGAGCGCAAGGTAACTGTTATCTGATTACTCGATTGATCGACAAAATTTTTTTTGATAGAGTAATTGATTACAAAAAGAATCGACAGCTGCAGCTCTAAGGGCCACATATGGCCCCTGGGCCGCAAGTTGCCCATCCCTGTCCTACAGCATAAAAACAGCAACTCAGGAGCCAGCAAGTTTACTCACGTCATAGTTTGCATATCTCAATCCAATACTGTCATAGGCTGTAAGTATTTACTCATCATGCAGCAAAACAGCCTCATAAACAGTCGAGATTCAGTTTGTGAAATTGTGAAAAGTTATTGGCGACTGTTAATGTCGTAACCTTGAGCAAAAATACTAAGAGGAAAGCTAAGGAGGGCAAATCACTCGTGCTGATCGGTGTCACAAGGACATGACAGCATGGCACTCCCACCATTAATTTTGTCCTATTCGCTCAGACCATCTGGTTGAAAACCTCGAATGTGAGGAGCACACATCTTGTGGGACAGCCCCTACCAGACCATCATAAAATTATAGTACACTGTGTCAGACAGTGGCTGATGAAATACAGAGGACGTGATGATGCAAGGAGAGAGAGTAGATTCGTCAAGCCTCCTTTCTCTTTCTTTTGTGTGCTGGAGCAGGAAAAACCCACACAGAAAAAAACCTCTTTGTAGGGTGTGACTGTGTTTTAATACAGTTACTGTGAGCTGCTCGACTTTTAATATGTGAGATGGAGGGGGATATGAACGAACCAAACTCACCCACGAGTGCGTCGGAAATGCCAGAAGTGGTCCGTCACCTCCCAGAGGGGCGTGGTCACTATGTACAGGCATGACGTCACGTTTTAAAAGGCAGCAAACCAGTCGTGGAAAGGCAGTGTACAGCTCCTCTGAAGAAATATGCAAAGGTAAGCAGACACAGCAAGGCTTCTTCCTCATTCATGCTTCATGATGACTGCTGTTGTTTTTATTCTTGCGAGTTAGTCATCTGAGCTCTGTGGAAACTGAGTCCATTATCTGAGCTCAGGAGGAGGCATATCAGCCAACTTTGGGTTTTTTGGCAAGGAAATAAAAGACGTGAAGGCATCAGTTTTGAAGGTTGACTCTCAGCTGAAAATACAAGCGTGCATCTGATTAATATGAAGTGAAATAAAGTGTTCTGTGGGTCAGCCCACCCCATGGGATATCATTCGAGTGTATCAGCATTGGGTAGTATAGCAAGTTGTGCCTCCTAATATGACTTAAAATACTTTAGTAATATTGTAATATTGGACTGTTAAGGTAGTTGTGAGCTCAGCGTTCGCATGTGTGTTCTGTAACTTCGACCGTAGCTAGAATAAATTATACCCGGCGTTTAATTGGGACCCGGCTTTTATTTGGTATTTTACAGTAAGATGCTTCGACAGTAAAATCTGGCCCACAAACAGAGCCTTGGATTTTGCTTTTTAAGGTGGTTGTGAGGACAGTTACTTCACTGTGAGATCCCTCTGGGTTATTCTGTTTTTTTCCCTGTCTTAGTTTGGTTTTTAAAGCATGTTTTATAGTTCTGAGGTGCTCATTTTGTTTCAGTATCATATGAATGTCAGATGAATCAAACTGCATTAGAATGAAACCAAGTCCTCATGTATACAGTCCTGCTCAGTATTATTGGCACCCCTTCATTATTTTCATTGCTTTAACAATATCTTCAAAAATAAATTAAAATGTACCAAATTTATGTCATCAGGATCTTTTAATTGAAGGTCCAAAATACTTAAACAAAAAAAAAAAACATTTTTACATGTTACATATTGTGATTTCAAAGAGGGAACTGAAAAAAGCATGTGCAGCAATAATGGCACCCCTCTTCAGTATTTTGTTGCACACCCTTTGGCACTGATGACAGCCTCCAAATGTTTCTTGTAGCCATCTATAAGCTTCTTGCACTTCTCAGCTGGTATTTTCTCCCACTCATTCTATGCAAATTGTTCAAGCTCTTGAACATTTGCAGGTTTCTTTTCCCCAATGGCAGATTTCAGCCATACCGAAGATTTTCAACCGGATTGAGATCAGGACTCATTGTTGGCCATTTTAAAACAGGCCATTTTTTTCCTTTTCAACCATTCCTGTGTGCTTTTGGATGTTTGCTTTGGGTCTTTGTCTTGCTGGAGGACCCACGATCTTCGACTCAAACCAAGTGTTCTTACACTGGGTCGGACATTTCACGCTAAAATTTCTTGATAATTCTCTGATTTCATGATTCCTGTGATACGGTCAAGGCCTCCAGTACCCGATGCAGCAAAGCAGCCCCAAACCATTATGGAACCTCCACCATGCTTAATTGTTGGTAGGGTGTTCTTTTCCTTGTAGGCTTCAAGTGGCATATTCTAAATATGACTGCATGATCATAGTAGCTAATGAAGTATAATTTACAAACCTTAATATGTGAACATTACTTCTGCCAAGTTTGAGTCTGATAAAGTGATGCAGAGCAAAGATAGAGAGGTTTGTAAAGAAGTTGTTTGTACTGTCATACTGTGTACTTTAACTTCATGGGTGCCAATAATGATGAGCAGGACTGTACATCTTCTCTTCAGCCCAGTATCTCTCAGACAGTTGCTGCCATGCCGAATGGCAGCAGCATGTTTAGCCAGTAAATGGATTGATAAAACTACTCTCAATCCTCTCTTCCATCCAATCCTAAATCAAGTAATATTACTTCAAATATTACTTGATTTAGTAACTGGGGGAGTAAGAGATTACATTTGTGTTCAATATTTCTGTTAAGTGAGAGAGCCAGTGTTTGGCAACATTTAGTTAGTTGTAAGATATCACTTTGATAATACTGAGATACAAGTATGGGATTACAACTTGTTGAACAATAAAACTGCAACAATTATTAATCGAGGAAATGCCAGTGCTGTGCTGTGTTTTGTCATCACAGCTAAGGCTGAACAATGAAATGCAAATTAGATTAAATCGCAATATGGCTTGTTGCAATTTTCAAATCGCACAAGGTTCAATATTTTTAGCCCAAAATGTGTTGAACATTTTGTCATTGTGATGTAGCTTTTTGCAATTTCATGCCTATTTTTTACCTCTATTCAAACACTTTTTACCACTTTTGGACAATTTTTACCTTTTTTTAACCCCTTTTTAGGAACTTTATGTCTATTTTGCCCCGATTCATCTTTTTTTTTGCCACTGTCAAAACCTTTTTTGGAATTTTTACATGTTTTTTTAAATTCAATTTCAATTTTAATTCCCAATATTGCTGCCATAATAAATTTTCTTAAGCCACTTTTGGATTGGTTTTGCCAATTTTTCCCCTTTTTTTTTTTTTTTTTTTTTTTACAATTTCATGCCTATTTTGCTTCTGTTCTTCACTTCTCCACCTTTTCTCAAATCCTTTATCCTTAGATTAATTTAATGCCATATTGGTTTTCCTATAAAAAGATCTACTGCTTATGTTTGTTTAAGAATACATACGATGAGGAACATTAAAACAATTGCAGAGTAAATTGCGATATTGGGGAAGAAATCGCAATGCATGGACTGTTGGTAGGACAACACTAAAACAAAGAGAGGGTGGAAAGAGTACTTGAAGTAAAAGTATATTATTGTTTGTCAAATTCTACTTATGTAGATGTTTAATTACTTCTCTTTAAAACTCATCCCCCCAAATACAAAGTAACTGGTGTTAAAGCTTACTCTGCAGTATTATCTTTGACAGGCTTCCTGAGTGGTTGAGGGAAAAATGAAAAAAAAAAAAAATCTGTCCTTCATCCAACCATCTATCCATCCATTATCTAATCCACTTATCCCTTTGCGGGTGGTGGGGTGGAGCCTATCCCAGCTGACGTAGGGCAAAAGGCAGGGTACACCCCTGAACCAGTTGCAGGCCAGTTACAGGACTAATCAACCTGCATGTTTTTGGTCTGTGGGAGGAAGTTTGAGTGACCAGAGGAGAGAATCCATGCATGCACTGGGACACAGAAAAGCCCTGCCTAACCATGGATCAGACTGATGTGAGGCATATGCACTACCTGCTGCACCGTGCCACCCTCTGACCTTCATGTGTAGCATAAATAAGTAATAAGACCACATTAATCTCTAATTAGGTTGTTTAAGATCCTCTTTACTGCTACAGAGGTGGAACCCAATATCTGTAAAATACTGATAATTAACTGCAGCCCCTTCATACTGCCACATGAACACCTTCAGTCTGTCTTTCTAATGTCTGTATAACATTAAAACACTCTTCTTAGTAGAACAATAGCTTTGTCTTTACGTCACGCTCGTGTGGTTAAGGTGCAAGTCTCTACTTCCCCTCACTTCTATACTAACGTAGATCTTCTGTTTCTCCTCTCAGCCCTCCAAAGCCGCAGTTTGCCAGCTGGCTCATCGAGCAGGTGGAGACGGGCCAGTACACGGGCCTGTGCTATGTGGGCCAGAACAAGTTTAGAGTCCCCTGGAAGCACAACTCGAGGAAGGACTGCAACGACGAGGACAGCAAAATATTTCGGGTGGGTCCAACCCCCTTTATCTAAAATGTGTTAAATGATTCTATTTGATCAGAAGAAACGTTACCGGCTGTGTTGGCATTCATCTCACACTGTAGGAACTTATCAGAAACTTCAGCTTTACAAAGGATTAGAGTATGTTATCACTTTACTATTGCTCTTCTTATACAGACAGTGGAAAATTCAAGCAGCAGTTTAAGGAGAGGCAGAGTGGCAGAACAGCATTTCTGATGTGTAACAGACTGTGTTCAACAATTAATTATTTAAAGTGCAATGGAAGTAATGTGAGAACATGAGGCTAATCTGAAATCATCCCCAAACATTACAGTGTTAAGTTTAGCCCTTTTTTTTAGGTTTATCAGTAAGTGATGCACAGATTGTGGTGATCAGGCCAATGATACTGATGTTTAAAATAATGATTATAGCTGATATGATGCAAATACTGATGTTTATTTGGTCATTTCTTTGGTGTAAGTCCCCCTACAATGCCAAAATTGTACCTTCTGTGTGTTTATAAAAACAGATTAGAGTTTAACACAGGTCATTTTACTGCCCTATAAAAGTAATCTACAAACCAGCAGGCATGTGTGCCAGATGATAGCATTAAATTGGTGTGACACAACGAAACATCTGAAACTGATATCTGTTCGCCCCACATTGATTTGTTAGTGGCCAATGTTTGTTAAAATGGCCAATATCAGTGTTGAATTGATGCCAATGTGCATCCCGAATACAAAACCTAAAACCAGCGAAGTTGGCATGTTGTGTAAATCGTAAATAAAAACAGAATACAATGATTTGCAAATCCCTTTCAACTTATATTCAATTGAATACACTGCAAATATTTTTGCAAACATCATTTGGAATTTGATGCCTGCAACATGTTTCAAAAAAGCTGGCACAAGTGGCAAAAAAGGCTAAGGAAGTTGAGGAATGCTCATCAAACACTTATTTGGAACATCCCACAGGTGAACAGGCTAATTGGGAACAGGTGGGTGCCATGATTGGGTATAAAAGCAGCTTCCCTGAAATGCTCAGTCATTCACAAACAAGGATGGGGCGAGGGTCACCACTTTGTGAACAAATGCGTGAGCAAATTGTCCAACAGTTTAAGAACAACATTTCTCAACCAGCTATTGCAAGGAATTTAGGGATTTCATCATCTACGGTCCGTAATATCATCAAAAGGTTCAGAGAATCTGGAGAAATTACTGCACGGAAGCAGCAAGGCCCAAAACCAACATTGAATGCCCGTGACCTTCCATCCCTCAGGCGGTACTGCATCAAAAACCGGCATCACTGTGTAAAGGATATCACCACATGAGCTCAGGAACACTTCATCTTCATCTAAGATGGACTGATGCAAAGTGGAAAAGTGTTCTGTGGTCTGACCAGTCCACATTTCAAATTGTTTTTGGAAACTGTGGTCGTCGTGTCCTCCGGACCAAAGAGGAAAAGAACCATCCGGACTGTTATAGGTGCAAAGTTCAAAAGCCAGCATCTGTGATGGTATGGGGGTGTATTAGTGCCCAAGGCATGGGTAACTTACACATCTGTGAAGGCACCATTAATGCTGAAAGGTACATACAGGTTTTGGAGCAACATATGTTGCCATCCAAGCAACGTCTTTTTCATGGACGCCCCTGCTTATTTCAGCAAGACAATGCCAAGCCACATTCTGCACGTGTTACAACAGCGTGGCTTCGTAGTAAAAGAGTGCGGGTACTAGACTGGTCTGCCTGTAGTCCAGACCTGTCCCCCATTGAAAATGTGTGGCGCATATTTACGATTTACACAACGTGCCAACTTCACTGGTTTTGGGTTTTGTATGTGCGGCATTTACAGGATGCAGTTAAGTTAGAGAGAGAGCGCATTTATGGCTTACATTTTTAACATGTGGTTGGTATTTTCCTAAAGAATGACACCATGCAAGGAGAGTTTTGGGTGGTTACTTCATTCCTCAAGTTTTATGTGTTTCTGCCCTTTAAAACCAGAGGAATGAAGCAGGACATTTTATGAAGATGCTCAAATAATTTTAAAAGTCCAATATTATGCAAAACACACTTTAAATTATTTTAGCACAGGTATATTTCCACTTATTTTTACAACGCCAGTGTGGTCATTCTAGAGTGTATCATAAACTTTAACTGTTGTTTAATTGCTGTGTACACTTTTAGAGATTCATAAACTAACAACTAACAGAGAACGTACTACAGAGTCATCATATTAACTTGTGTTTTTCTTTTTGACAGGCCTGGGCAGTTGCAAGTGGGAAAATCAGCGAGTTTCCCAATGACAAAGCCAGGTGGAAAACCAACTTCCGCTGTGCACTTAACAACCTCACGGTGCGCTTCAAGATGGTCAAAGATAACTCCAAGAACTCTGACGACCCTCATAAAATCTATGAGATTATCAACACAGAGTGTAAGACTACATCATCTTCCTCAACACTGGAAACATTTTGAGTTATAATGTACTCAAATAAAGGTCTGTCTCATTTTTCAACAGACAACTATGCAAGCCTACTGGCCCAGGACTCCCAGGAGGATCTGGACATGTGTCTTGATATCCAAAGGTCTCCTATAGAGGTCCTCCCATCAGGAAATGAGGTGTGGACTTGTAGATGTCATATGAGAGTATCTCTGTTATGTTTCCTGTAATACTTCATTCTTTATTCTTATTTTTCTCCTAACAGCTTGATCTGCTCAACAATTTTGTGGCCTTGGATCTTGGGAACCATCCACAAGGTACAGAGTCCGTCAAGGAAATACTGCATAAGCCATATAAGTTAATTGTGTTCTCTCCACCCTATACAAATGTTTATCAAGGTCGGATGACATTTGATCTTATTTTTTATTGTCTTTAATAGAGGAGCAACTCTGGGCAGAGACCTACGGCCAGCCGAATCCAGCTGTGGTTGATAGCTATCCCGTGGCAGCTGAAAACATTCAACAGCCTTTACCAGACCAGCCATCGTACTACGAGGGTATGCTCAGCCATATTAAATACTGTATACCAGAAAAAATGACATACTCTGCTGCCAGCTTTCTATTAAGTGGGAGAGAGTATTAGAATGTGAAAAAGAAAAAATGAAGGGAGGATTTCCCCTCTACCACTTAACGAAAGCTAAGATATTGAGAAACAGTTAAACCTTTAAGAATAAAGATGGATTTCAGTCTTAACCCTTTAAGGCCAAAGACCATAGATTATAGCCAGAAAATTCTAATTTTTTGGAGCTGAAATGTTTGTTTCACTTTCTGCTAAAATCCATAACAAACAAAATGTAGAAAAAAACGCTCATGAAGGTTTGAAATACATAACAGGTTTATTGTATTGATCTAGAAACATTAAAATCATGTCAATGCTTATTGGCTTGCACCTCCATCAGGTAAAGTGACACAAGAGACGAAAAAGTCTTTTGTCAGCATTCAACATTTTTATTTTAAGAGCATCTTAAAAAAGTATGTGTCCTCTCATTACCTATCTGATGCTTTGGCCGAGGCTTGTCACTGTTTGATAGTTTTAAAAATAAATATACATTTGTTTATAAATTGTTTTTCTTCTCTTTCTTTACAGTAAACCTCCCATCAGCCCTCAGTCCACCTGTGCAGCCAACCATCTACGACCTGGAGATCTCCATCCACTACAGAAAAAAAGAAATGCTAAAGATGACGGTGAACACAGCCCGTCTTCAGCTCCACTACCACCACGAGGCCCCGGAGTTCAACGCCTACCACCTCTGCTTTCCATCCACTGATGGCCTGCTAGACCAGAAACAGGTGCACTGATTCATCTCAAGATCCATATGTCACGAAAGCTGACCATAATCTTTAGGAAAAAAGTGCCAAAGAAAAGACCATCTCTCAATTAATGTAGCTTTTTGGGTTTTTTTAAGGGGGAGGGGCTTAATGATAGTGTAGTAGTGTAGACAGTCAGTACATAGAGAGGACATGCAGCAAACTGGCCCTGAGCTGGGGTTGATGCTGGGCTTCCCTCTTTATAGACAATTTAATTGTATCTATTCTTGATAAAAGCATATCATTACCATTTCCACACTGTTCTCCATCAGTGTGGGACCAAATCTATCTTCAAACTGGCATTTCCATGCTAAAATGTAGCCTGTTTTTCTTTCCAACTCATGATCTGTATCTCTGATGCCAAAATTTTGGGCTATGATTGTTAATTCTTGATATAAGACTCTTTAATCCGATTTCAAACGTTATCTAAATCCTTCATTGTTCCAGCTATGTTTTACGGCCTTGCCAGCACAATACTGCTATTCTTGTCATGCTTTGTGGATCAGTGAAATAATATGAAACCACTGGCTCAAGACTTTATCGTAACCCCCACATGCTAAGACCGATCACATTATGTACATGCACATGATGTTTAAAGACAAGGCACACTTTGGCTTTAGGAGGACTGTAAAATGTTTCTTTCCCTCCACAATAAACATTAATCTGAGCTCTGGTTTGTTAGAGGTTCTGAGAATAAACACTTGAAAGAAGTCCATCATGAGTGGTGCAAATACAAAATTTTCTATCCTCTGTTAGCTTTGGTTATTTTTCATTAAAATGGGATGCACACATTTCCAAACCGGGTACTTTTAATCTACTTATTAGAGTTTAAAGTCCGATCACTTGTGCATGTAAGGGTGGATAAAACCCAGCATCTCTGATTTTGATCTAATCTTAAATCTTCCTTCTTCACACCAGGTCCAATACACAAACTGCATCCTGAACAGCATCCAGAAGGGTCTTCTCCTGGAGGTTCAGGAGAAGGGTATCTATGCCTGCAGACAGGACAGATGTCATGTGTTTGCCAGCACAAGTGACCCCAGTGTTGCCCACCCAGACCCCAGAAAGCTTCCCCAGAACCATTTTGTGGAGCTCCTCAGCTTTGAGAAATACGTGACTGGTACGTTCAGTTAATACGAAACCCCAAACCAGTGAAGGTGGCACGTTGTGTAAATCGTAAATAAAAACAGAATACAATGATTTTCAATCCTTTTCAACTTAAATTCAATTGAATACACAGCAAAGACAAGATACTTAATGTTCAAACTGAGAAACTTTTTTTTTTTTTTGCAAACAATCATCAACTTAAAATTTAATGGCAGCAACACATTGCAAAAAAGTTGTCACAGGGTCATTTTTACCACTGTGTTACATCGCCTTTCCTTTTAACAACACTCAGTAAACGTTTGGGAACTGAGGAGACCAATTTTTGAAGCTTTTCAGTTGGAATTCTTTCCCATTCTTTCTTGATGTACAGCTTCAGTTGTTCAACAGTCCGGGGTCTCCGTTGTTGTATTTTACGCTTCATAATGCGCCACACATTTTCAATGGGGGACAGGTCTGGACTACAGGCAGGCCAGTCTAGTACCTGCACTCTTTTACTACGAAGCCACGCTGTTGTAACACGTGCAGAATGTGGCTTGGCATTGTCTTGCTCAAATAACCAGTGGCGTCCATGATCCAGACGTTGCTTGGATGGCAACATATGTTGCTTCAAAACCTGTATGTACCTTTCAGCATTAATGGTGCCTTCACAGATGTGTAAGTTACCCATGCCTTGGGCACTAATACACCCCCATACCATCACAGATAATGGCTTTTTCGTTTCTGGGTGTTGTTGATAAATGGCTTTGGCTTTGCATAGTAGAGTTTTAACTTGCACTTACAGATGTAGACGAACTGTAGTTACTGACAGTGGTTTTCTGAAGTGTTCCTGAGCCCATGTGGTGATATCCTTTACACGGTGATGCCGCTTTTTGATGCAGTACCACCTGAGGGATCGAAGATCATGGGCATTCAATGTTGGTTTTGGGCCTTGCCGCTTACGTGCAGTAATTTCTCCAGATTCTCTGAACCTTTTGATGATATTACGGACCGTAGATGACGAAATCCCTAAGTTCTTTGCAATAGCTGGTTGAGAAATGTTGTTCTTAAACTGTTGGACAATTTGCTCACACATTTGTTCACAAAGTAGTGACCCTCGCCCCATCCTTGTTTGTGAATGACTGAGCATTTCAGGGAAGCTGCTTTTATACCCAATCATGGCACCCACCTGTTCCCAAGTAGCCCGTTCACCTGTGGGATGTTCCAAATAAGTGTTTGATGAGCATTCCTCAACTTTCTCAGTCTTTTTTGCCACCTGTGCCAGCTTTTTTGAAACATGTTGCAGGCATCAAATTCCAAATGAGCTAAGATTTGCAACGAATAACAAAGTTTACCAGTTTGAACATTAAATATCTTGTCTTTACTGTGTATTCAATTGAATATAGGTTGAAAGGGATTTGCAAATCATTGTATTCTGTTTTTATTTACGATTTACACAACGTGCCAACTTCACTGGCTTTGGGTTTTGTACATAAAACATATCATGAATCTTTTACATCTTGTGTTATTGCTCTGTGAATGCAGTTTTTTCCCAGGGTGAAGTTTTCTCTGTGATTTAAGCCGAAACCCGTTCTGTATTCTTTCAGAGTTGAAGCAGTTTAAGGAGAACAATGGGAGCTCCCCTGAATACAGCATCAACATGTGCTTTGGTGAGAAGTTCCCAGATGGAAAACCTCTGGAGAAAAAGCTTATTGTTGTCAAGGTAATGCTTTTTTCTTGTCGTGTACACCATTATGGTTAAGCCATTTCTTACTGATATGACAGTTTTAATTTAAACAATCAATCAATACCGCTAACCTAACTGTCATCTGAAAACACTTTACCAAGTAGAAGGTCAATGCCATACTCTTCTTCTGGGTTGTCCCATTTCCTGTGTGGTTCTGATTTTTTCAAACACATTCTGTTATAAAATCAAAAAGCTTATAGATTTGAAAGGAACTAAAATATTTGATTTAAAACAGACGGGGGAAAGCATCACAGTACCTAGCTCATTAAAAGATCTAAAATAATCTTCCTGTGTATTCTTGGCATCTCATAGCTTGTGCACCCTGGGTCAGATTGTATAGTTATTTATGGTTGGAAAGGATCCTATCTGGAGTAATGAGCTCTTTTATGAGCGGTTCAGATTCTTCAAAAGTTAGGTCGAGGGTCTTAATCGTTTCCTTATTTTTCACTTGGCAAGGAAATACACTAACAAATCCTTTGGGAAAAGAGAGAATAGTTTCCACAGTTCCTTTATTGTTCCACTAAAGTGATGCAGCGAGAATCTAAATGTGGTAATTAGCAGTTCAAAGTGCTTCACATTAATTAACAAATATAATATAGACTGAAATATTTACAGCCCAAACTAAGTATGGACAGAAAAGGTAAAACTAGATGACTATATTGCGCATTTACTTTAAACATGGTTAAAAAAAACTGCTATGAAATTCTACAAATAACTGAATTCCTAAAAAGAAATTAAAAACCTCAGTGTTCTCAGGTGTTTACATTGCTGTGATTTAAAGTTACTTATCCTGTGGAGACAGTAATTACAAGGAAGGGGCTCAAGTATCATTAGAGCTAATTAGTGCTCTTATTTGTTTTTATGTGGCTATAGTTTGCTTATCAACTCTTTTCACTTAGTTTTTCATGTCTTGCAAAGCAATGATGTGACGCTCTGATGAGGGGTTTGCTGCAAATGTAAACCAAATGATGTTTGATAGGAGTCCAGAGCCGTCCCAAGTGTGGCTTACTTTAGCAAAATGGCACCTATAGTGCAGCGAGTTCACAGCCTGGAAGACTACACAGACAGAACTGAAAATGTCAGAACTGGTTTCAGTCCAAGGTTTTCATTCCATTTTACTCACAAGGCAGCAAGAGTCCTGAGAGATGTCTGTGTTTTTAAGTTGTAACTATCCCTAAAACTGTCACACTTTGGTGAATTTATTGAATCTCTTGCCTTATTTACTGCCATAAACTTTTATCATGAAGTTGTATTTATCATGATGTGTGCTGCTGGCCTCTTGGTCAGATCACCCTTGTAAATGAGATCCTGATATCAATGGGATTTACCTGGTTAAATAAAGGTGAAACAAATTAAAGAAATGACAGAAACCTGCGTAGGTCAACTTTCAAATCCACAGAAATGGACTAAAATATTACTTAAGAAGGGGATCATTAAACAGAATTGCTAGAAACATAAATCTGTTTCTGCTTGTTCCAACATATAACCCTTCATGAATCACATAAACAGGTTTTCTTATGAAATAAGCTGCATTAAATATAAAAAAGGTGATATTTTTTCGAAGCAGACTCCTATCACGTCCAGTAAAGCAACTTTGAAAAGTTAACTTTCTTTTAAAGGCTTTTCATTGTAGCCCAGGACATATAGATAAAAAATAAACTCTGAAAGCAAAGAACACAAAGAGCTTTTTTTAATGAAGTCCTTAGATTTAAAATAAAAAAAATAAGGTGCTGAAAACTGAAGCCAATGCAGAAGTGGAAAAAAATGCAGTTTGTGTCTGTTAAAGGCTGGATTCATTATATTTATCTCTGTACCTACACATAACCCTTAAAAGCTGTTATGCAGTCATTCAACCAGATTTTCTACCGTGCAGGTTTTGAAGTCAGTCTGCAGTAATGACATCCTCCTGTTGAAAGTGCAGCTGGATTCCAGACTCCTAACTTTCTTACTTTTCAGGCAGAGCCTCTGTGTTACTGACAGTAAGACAGATGGATTTAGTTAAAGTTGTCTAAAAACTTTTGGAGGTTGAAGAAGAACAAGACATTTATTGCTCATCATGATGTTTAGTTTAATGGACTCTTTTGGACATTTAGAGTAATTAAGGTTGAGCTTTATTTTTCCATTTCGTGAGATTTTTTTGCAGTTGTATCTGTATTGACATCTTTGTTCTTTACACTGTTAAACTAAAGCATCTCCGTCTCTAATCTTTTTTTAGGTGGTCCCCCTCATATGTCGATACTTTCATGAAATGGCTCAGATAGAGGGCGCTTCATCTCTCCACAGCTCCAACGTCAGCCTCCAGATCTCACACAACAGCCTCATTGATCTCATCCACTCCGTCTTTGGTTTGCCAACAGCTGAAGAGCCAGCGCAGGCGGTCACGCCTTTTCTACCAACAATCTGAAAGTTTCCTCCACTCCCCCTCCTACAGGGACGTCTATCAGCCACCTATGGGACCACATGATGCACCACAGCTGCACTGATTCACAGCTTCACTCAGAAATGTAGCCAGACTGGTAACTTGCTTTTACTGGCAGACATCTTCCTGCATTTATTAACTTCCAACTGATAGCTAAAAACTGACACTTTTATCACTACATAAGCATCAACTGTTACAGAACTTCAAATAAGCCTTAAAATCAATGTTGTCAATCATGTCAGAATGAATGTGTGGTTTTTAACAGATGATTCATATTTATGAGCCTGTAAAGTAAAAATTGAAGTAAAATGAAGTGTCATAAATTGTCTGTTGTAAACTGTTTAGCACTTTGAGATGTGTTCACACATTTTCCTATCTGCTGGTCATCTTGCACTGTCTTAAACTTGAACAGATCAAGCTGTTAATATTTAAAAATATCAACACTGTTAAAGTCTTAGTACTACTGAGGTGCAAGGTTTGATTTGTAAATGCTGGATGATCTTTAATAAATACATTTAATAACTAAAGAGTGTACTGTGCTGCCTTTACACAGTGTTATTTGAAAGCCTCAGACGGATCAGGGAAAGAATAGCAAAATAGAGAAGTCTGTATCTCATGAAACTAATGGGCTGGAAATAAATGCAGCAAATGCAGAAGTGGATATTCTCCTGAAGACGGCTTCATGTTCTCAGTTTAATGCCAAAGGTAAAAACAAGCAATCCTCTTGGTGTCAAGTAAAAGTAAACTTTCTTTTTCTATCATTAACAAAAATGTCTGTTCACCTCCAAATGGATTTTCCTTCTTGAATTTTAGAATTTAAATATAAAAAACACATTTAATACCTGGGGCAAATGTACATAAACTGACAAAGAGTTTGATCAATTTTACAAACAAGACTTAAAGCTGCTGTGAGGAGAATCTATTACCGGCGACATAAAGACTCTGCTACCCATGAGCACGCACGGCGACTGTGATAATGCTGCGTTCCAGTAACCTCGGAAATGGGAGTGACATCATCTCTGACTTATCGGCGTTCCAGTTGAAGTCAGAAAAAAACATGTTGATCTACCAGGCTATTGTTCACAAATATCACATGAATAATGTGATTATCACTATGGCAGCATTTTTGTAAATATAAGTCTAACAATACTATGTATACAGCTGATCTAGAGCGACACACCCCAGTCAGAAGTGCAAATAAATGGATTATTACAGGAGCTAAATAACTGTTCACACTGGGGGCATCCATCTTTGATTGTCAACTCTGGGGTTTCACCGAGTTCCCAGTAGGAAATTCAGACTTTGGGGTAGGGCTGAACGATTTGAGAAAATAACCTAATCGCGATATTTTTCCCCAATATTGCAATTGCGATTTACTCTGCGATTGTTTTAATGTTCCTCATCTTATGTAGTCTTAAACAAACATAAGCAGTAGATCTTTTTATAGTAAAACCAATATGACATTTAATCAATCTAAGGATAAAAGATTTCAGAAAAAGTGGAGAAGTGAAGAACAGAAGCAAAATAGGTATGAAATTGTAAAAACTGGGCAAAAAAAAAATGGTACGAAAGTGGAAAAAAGTTAATGGGTGCAAAAAAGGTATGAAATTTGCAAAAAAAATGGCAGAAAATTTTCAAAAGTGACTTAGGAAAATTGATTTTAGCAGCAAAATTGGGATTACATTTCCAAACATGGTCTGACAGTGGCAAAAAAAAAAAATGATGAGTGGGAGCAAGATAAGTTTAAAGTTGTACAAACTGGGTTAAAAAAGGTTAAAATTGGCATGAAATTGCAAGAAACTACATCACAATGCCAAAATGTTCAACACATTTTGGGTTAAAAATATTGCACTGTCTGCGATTTGAAAATAGCAACAAGCCATATTGTGATTTAATCTAATTTGCAATTAATTGTTCAGCCCTACTTTGGGGGACGTTTTCGTTGCAGTTTCCTACTCGGAACTCGGAAATTCCTACCACTGACTACAACTAGAACGCACCAAAAGACGTGGCCCAAGCCAAAGCGTGTGTTTGTTGTGATGCTAATGAATGCAGCTCAGACCTTCTTCAGAACTCTGCATTGCTTTACAACTTCTTTTTTCAACAACTTACAGGATGCAAAGCGACGAGGTAATGTGTCTCTTTCTAGCTACATAGCAGTAGTTTTTGATGTGTTACAAAAAGCAATTTTTGGAAAACTTAGTATCGTAGTTTTGTAGCCGGCTATATATCTCTACTTAGACATGTCTGAATAATACAAATTTGCTCTAGTTTTAATTGTCTTGTTCCTGAAGTTGAGTATCCAGGCCAGTCCAGCCCTGTCCGACCTGACCAGAAGGCTAAGGAATAGCATTTATAGATAACCTATTTTGATGCTATAAAACTCATCTTAAAGTGTGTATTTCCATCAGGCATATATCTAAAAGTGAGACTTTTTTGTAATTACTTAGAAACTCCTCACAGTCCCTTTAAACTGCTGAAAATCTTTGATTCTGATAAAGCTGAAATGTTTAAATTTTACAGTTAATGGCCTGTGCGTGTCTTTGTTTCAGCTGGCAAAGAGCACGAAAAATAAATCAATAAAACAGCACAAAATCTGGTTTGGGGAATGTCTGATATTTCATGGGCTGCTTTGGATCAAAATGATTTTCCTGATTGGGTTTTGTAAACAGGAAATATGTCTGCTTCTTTCACGTCTTTTAATGTATTTTAATGTCTTTTATCTCTCTCTTATTTTGGCTTTACTGTTTGTTTTGCTTTACCTTCTTTTACTCCTTTTTGTTAATTCATTAATACTGATATGTGCTATTATGATTTTATCTTATTGATTTGCCTTTTTACTCTCTTTTATAGATTATTTTTAGACCTTTTTAATCATCTTATCTCTTGCTCATGTTTATTACTGTATTTTATCATCGCCACTTTTTATTATGTTGTAATTTTATCATCATTACTCATTTCATCTTTCTATATTTTCTGACCTGATTTCTGCTTTCATCCCTTTTTTATTGCGTTTCCTATTCTTGCTGATGTTTGGTCCTCATGGTCTCTTTTTATGCTGCATGGTTCTTGTATTGTCTGGGTTCCTATAAAGTATAAAAAGGGCCTTCAGTAAGAAATCTGGAGTATTAACACAGTACCAACCGTCGCCCCTCTGTCTTTCCACCTCATGTCTTTTTACCTTTGTGTCTTTCTGTTAGTCTTGATTTAAGCTGTGCTTTTTGTTTTTACTTCATTGTGCTCATTGTTTGTGTTTTATTATTTTGTGCTGAATGCTTGTCAAAGCACTTTGTAAACTATGTTTTTAAAAGTGCTATATAAATAAAATTATCATTATTATGTCAGCGAATCATATAAACAAACTGGATAATACAAGATTATTTTTAATTGACAATTTTATGGTACTTCTCTGACGAGTCACCTTTTGGGACAACATGTGGTCTAACACAGAGTGTAACTTTCTGATTAAGGCAAAAAGGGTTGAGTAATCAGTCTGACGGATGTGTTTTGTAGTATGTGGTGATGTAGGGAAGGCATGTGTTACCACAAACAGCCACAAACTCTCAGAACAACAGGATTGATTTAAACAAGTGGTGACTTAGGTTTTGTGCTCCCTCTTGGAAACACCTGGCCTGTTTAATGCAAAAAGAAAAGAAATACATTCAGAGAAACATGAAGCACCTTTTTTACTTGAATCCACCCGCTTCTGGTTCTTAGCTTTGTAAAATTTAAACAAATGCACATTTAATGCCTCATTCTAATCACAGATATCCTACACTGGGCAAACAGTGATACAGCAATGCTGTTGAAGAAATCAATGCAGAACAGTTATGGATGTCATCAGGAAAACAATCCCAGAGATACAAACGTTTAAAAATCATGTGGTTATGAATTCTGTTCCCATCATAAGACTTTTTTTTCCTAACAAAACTATTTTGAACATAGCAGTAGCTTCGGTCTTGTGTCATTTCTTTTCCTTGATTTGGAAGATCAAGTCTAAACAGTTTATGAAGATCATGTTAGCGGAATTAAGTGGACCACACAAAAAAGAGCAAAATCTTTTTCATCACTTTTACAAGAATACTGCTTTCCTAACTTTGCCATTAAGTCCTTACAAAATGAAAAGGTTAAACTGCAACAGTCAAATTAATATAAATGCCAGAAAACAATCTCACTAATTTAGGGAAATCAGCCTTTATTTATATTATCTAACTTGTATGGCACAAAGAACAAAAAAATATTTTTTTCTCTAAACTCCATATCATTTAGAGACTATTTAAAGTTTTGGAAAACCGACTTTTGTGAGGAAAAAAAAAAAGTTGTTAGAACTTTGACTTGCTGACCTCTTTAACCCAGAGCCACAGTTGACTCATAGCATGTTAGTGTTATTTTATCTCATTAGAAATGGGCGTTAAAGAAAGGAAGAAGACAACAGAAGCTTTTCAATTACAAAACAAAAACTTTTCTACTAGAACTAGATCCATTTATATCAGCAACTCGCAACAAGAAACACAAATGAAACATCAGCTGATATATCAAATCTATTATTTACAACCAATTCTAAAATTGACTCTACTGATTAAGTTTCTACAAAATTGCATAACAGTGTCTTTCATTGAAATATGCATACTCTGCATACTTTGACATCCCAGCCACTGAAATGTGTTTGCCCCTGATAAATACCCCCTCCCTCCCTCCCACAAAACAAAAATAGAAAACCACCAGTGGAGAAGCTACCTGATACGCTGCTCCATCAAAAGGGTCTGGAAGATTTGCCTCTTGAAGGCAAAACCCCAACACCTCCTTTTGGGTTTCTGAGCCGAAACACACAAAAACAAAAGTTCTTAGCGGAGACCGTCCCCGCAGAAGACGCCAACAGCTGCAGTTCAAGGATTCAACAAAAAGAGCTTGTTCTAAAGTTTCAGAGCCTTAACATTTCAGGTTTATAGTCCAAAAGTTGTGATCAACGTGTAGTAATGTTTGAACAGGAGAAGGATATGGAAGAGAGAATGTTTTGGATGCAGGAGGCCGTCCTCTTGGAGCTTCCACACTCTCACGGGCTGTTGGTTTTTGCTGCCTCAGTCTGAGCCTCCTGTGCCGTCCCCGAGTCCTCTGCTTTTTTGTGTTTTCTTGCATGTTTGTATTTGTCCACGTACGCTTTGACCAGATTGCCAACCTTCACCGGGTTGATCTCCCCGCTTTTGCTGTGGCACACCTGATGGCCAGAAACACAACTACTTAACATTTTTTTACACATTGGAGAGACCATCTGAAAAGTACAAGCTCAATTGATCTTGAAATTAAGACTGTTTTAGTTTTGAAATTCTGATGCTAGCTTGTTCTAAACGGAGTTATCTGTCTGGAGGCTGCAGGGGTTTCTGTGCAAACATGTTGCTTCTTTGTTACTATTAGTGGAGTTACTGCCTATCAAAGGGGCTTTGGAAGACCCTTTTTAAAGACTGAAACAAGAAAAACAATTTAGCACCTTTTCTTTTATATTATGTGGTACTCTTTGTCATTAATTCCCATTGTAAAAAAGTTCAAGCACTTCTGCACATATACTGGAAAAGCCATGGATATTTGAAGATAAGAAGCCAAAATCTTTTCAACGTGCATGTTCCATCTACTCTCCTTTTCTACTGTGTTCACAGTTAATCAATGTGTATGAACACCCTGACATGAACCCCTTTATTTGCTATAACTGTTGTGTATAAAATCAAAGATAAGTTAAATTTAGGTAAATCATCACAGATCTGGATTTGATGAAGTATCTAAAAATGTCCTGACGTGCAGACTAAAACTTTAGACTTCTGTAAAGTAAAAAACATTTTTTGACCAAGAGCACATCGAGTTACAAACTAGTGTTTTCAAAATGTAATTTTAAGACTTGAAAGGCTTCACTAAAACCCCGATCATTGACAATGGCCCTGTTGGCTTGTGCTTCCTCATCCTTTATTACAGCAGTTGGGCTCCCTGTCTGCAGGGATGAGCAACACAGGCTACATTCTCTTGTTGTGTCAGTCCTAAACTGGATTTATTAACATAACAGTAAACTAGCATTCTATTTAACGGCACAGTTACAATCCATTTTCCTCTTCAGCACCAGAGCAGCATCTTACACTGGGGTACAACAAAAGAGAAAACTTTGATTAGAGTCGGGCTGTGTTTGCTGGTGCTGATGGAGGCTGGATTTGCTGTTATGACCGGGCATGTCTCTGCATTTTATACCTGTACACTGGTCGCTTTAGTCACATTTATGGGTTAAACAAGCACAGGATACTCTCTGGATTTTACAGTATGTTTGGTGTGTTTCTGGTTGACTCCAGTCTGAATGTGAATCGTGTTGTTTCCATTTATATTTCATTTTTACTACACATCAAGTGTAAGGCAAAGATCCTCATGGGGACATAAAGTAAGCCTTAATGTAATATATCATACCAAACTACTAAGTAGTAGAAATCTTTGAGGTGTCGTGGATAAAATGGACCACCCACCTTTTGGACGGCTTTGCGTAGAATCTCTTTGTATTCATCCTTGTTGATATCTCTCCTCTGGTAGAACGGTTTGATGGCAAGCTTCACCTCCTCTATAGCTCTCTCCTGCATGTGGAGCTTCTTCAGGTATTGCTGTCAGATTTAAGACATCGCAGCCATCAAAATACAGTACATATAAGAGGCTATAAAAAAATCTGTTTCTGAGCTTTATGAACAATTTTACTGGACAAATTTGGACATTTATGGCACAATTTTACAGTAATTATCGTACGTTTTTAAATTTGTTTGCCAAAAACTGCTCCATATCTTTTAGCTGAATGTTGATGTATTAAAGATATTCTAAACTTAAAAAAAAAAATACAAAAACACAGGCACATCTATTAATTACGTTCTGCACAAGATCAATATGTCCATGAAAAACAGAGAAATGAACAATACTTCAATAAAAGTAGGTGAATTACATGAGGACTCTCCATTTAGACTAACATTTCAAATGTTTTTTCTTGTATCTTTCTTCCTCTTAATCAACACCAACATAAATGATGTCCATATAAATCAAATGTCTAGCTTTACATCTTTATAACCTCCGTCAAGGAGGTTATGTTTTCGGGAGAGTTTGTCTGTCTGTGAACAAAATAACTCAAAAAGTTATGGATGGATTTTGATGAAATTTTCAGGAAATGTTCAGCATGGGAAAAGGAAGAACTGATTTGATTTTGGTGTTGATCCGGATCAGCGTCTGGATCTGCCATGATGAAAAATGTGATTTTGGTGAATAACTACTGAACTAAAATAGATATCATTATGAATCCAGTTGCTAATGGTATGTTTTCATGGTCAAGGAATCTAAATATTTACACGAAATAAAAGGTAGGACTAATATTTATGGTAAAAATCACAATGTAGGAGAGGACTGTGGTGCTGGCGGAGATCTGCGCTCTCCGATAGGGCTGAACAATTAATTGCAAATTAGATTAAATCACAATATGGCTTGTTGCAATTTTCAAATCGCAGACAGTGCAATATTTTTTACCCAAACTATGTTGAACATTTTGCCATTGTGATGTAGTTTCTTGCAATTTCATGCCTATTTTAACCTTTTTTAACCCAGTTTTTACAACTTTATTCCTATCTTGCTCCCATTCATCTTTTTTTTTTTGGGCACTGTCAGACCATCCATATTAAATAACAAAAACTGTTCTTAATACTGGCACCTTTTTAAACAGTTATAGCTGCACTATGGACCGCACAGTTGCACTTTCCTCACTTCAATTGTAAATATCCCAGTATGCTGTAAATATTCCTGATGCACATTTTGTTTTATCCCAGCCTCTCTTTTTACACTTACATTTATTTCATTTTATTGTGTCTTGTTGGTGTCTACCCCCTAGTACCAGAGAAAACAACTGCCGGAGTCAAATTCCTTGTATGTGTTGCATATTTGGCAATAAAACCCGATTCTGATTCTGAAGTTTGGAATTTTTACATGGTTTTTGAAATTTAATCCCAATTTTGCTGCTTAAATCAAGTTTTCTTAGTCACTTTTGATTTTTTTTGCCTTTTTTTACAATTTCATACCTATTTTGCTTCTGTTCTTCACTTCCACTTTTTCTCAAATCTTTTATCCTTAGATTGATTTAATGTCATATTGGTTTTACTATAAAAAAGATCTACTGCTTATGTTTGTTTAAGAAAACATAAGATGAGGAACATTAAAACAATCGCAGAGCAAATTGCAATATGGGGGAAAAATATCGCAATTAAATTATTTTCTCAAATCGTTCGGCCCTACTCTCCGAGTGCTTTTCTAGTATTGAACATATTTTCCTTAAGTTGTCATAAATTAAACAGATTCATTGATTTATCTCAGCTGTCATTGCCTGGGCACCAGAGGAGACTTATTTTTGCTGGTTTTTAGTAGCCCTGAGGTGGAAGCACCCTGACAAGCTCTCAGTAATCAACTGGATTCTTACATTTCTGGATATAATTTATTTATTGATGAATCTAAGGTTAATATATGGGTGTCAATGGAAAGAAAATTGAAAGAGCAGATCTAACCATCTGGTCTACTTTTACCTTTTATCACTGGGATCTGGGGTGCCCTGGGGTGGTGGGAGAGATTGGGTTTATTTTATTTTTATTATTACTATTGCTATTATTATTATTATTTATTTTACTTTTTTCTCTCTTCTCTTTTATGTTCTATTTTTATGGTCATTTTGTCACTATTTTGTATACTGTTCACTGCCCATTTTTATGTTGTTCTCTAAAATTGAATAAAAATTTGATCCCAAAAAAATTAATTAAACAGATTCAAGATATTAAAAAGTACACATGTACCTTGTCCTTGTGCACCGTGTCCCCTTCCTCCTGGTCTCCTTTTCCTGCTGATGGTTCCGACTGTGTGACGTCAGATTTAGAGGAACTACTGACACTCTTTTTGGAGGGGTCACTTGCAGCCCCCCTGTTGTCCTTGGAACACAAATACACATGCAAAAAAAACACAAAGACAAGACACAAATTCACTTTAAGATTAAACAAAGGAGATGGGTAAAGGCTGCAACATTCAGAAACTTTTACATTCTTAGATAATATGAGGAGGAGGACTCAGATATGAGTAACACTTTTATACTCCAATTAAACTTTTACTTTCGATTCCCGTGAAAAGGCTCCAGTATCAGTTTTAGTTTCAGCCACGTGATTCACCGAACACGGGCACACTGTTGTAACACTGCCACCTTGTGGGCTTTTTGTGGCATTAAAACCTGGAGTCTTGGTTAAATGATGTCAAGTCGTGCCATAGAAGTTCAGTCTTTATAAAGAACCTGCCCCACCTGATTGGTTAAGTGTGACGCTGAAGAAGGTCTGCGAACTCCTTCCTGCTTCAGTCTTAACTTATAAAGAGCCAGCTCTGTGTGGGGAAAAAAAAGAAAAAAAAACATTAATATAAACTCTGCTATTGATATTAAACAAACTTAATCACTACCTGCATAGTAATTCCTCAACATAAAGTTGCCTTTAGACAAAAACATTATAATAAATTCCCAAATACTGGAAATCAAAAGCTTCTGTTTTGCCATGGTATCATTTTTTGCCTATAAAAGAATAGTTTAATCTACATTAAAAAAAAAAACAATTTTCCACTTTAACAGTTCAAATTAGGGCTGAACAATTCATTGCAAATTAGATTAAATCGCCATATGGCTTATTGCAATTTTCAAATCGCAGAAGGTTCAGTATTTTTAGCCCAAAATGTGTTGAACATTTGTCATATTGGTTTTACTATAAAAAGATCTACTGCTTATGTTTGTTTAAGAATACATAAGATGAGGAACATTAAAACAATTGCAGAGTAAATCGAAATATTGGGGGAGTAGTTCACTATATTTTTTAATAGCGCATAAATAGCTTAGAATACATTTTTAGACATGTTTTTAAAAGAAAGTAATTGTTTGAATATTGTGACATTTTTTTTAATATTCCAGTAGCCTTTGCATTTAAAAAAAAAAGCACAACGTTTTTCATTCATATTAGGCCTTCAAACGAAACAAAACATGCTTAAAAAAAAATACTAAAGTGCATTGAAGTGGATAAACCTGCAACAAATGACTCATTGTCCTTTTGACACAAGTCTGCTTAGCCACAGTCACACGCAATGACGCATTTTATTACATCATTGTGTCACACGGTACTATTCAGCCTTGCTATTACCTTACATCCTTAATATTACATTTAATAATTTTGCCATGACCAAGCTTTATATGAGTAAAGCTGAGTAGAAACTGTACACTTTATATAATATTGTGGGTTTATACTGCTATAGAAAATTAAGGAGTTTTTAATTGTCCTGTTTAAATATCCTGATTATATTGTGATATACTGTATCAATTGTTAGTAATGTATTAATTTGTGTATTGCATTGCCAGACTCTCCCCCACACATTCTCCTATAGGGCTGAACAATTAATTGCATATTAGATTAAATCGCAATATGGCTTGTTGCAATTTTTAAATAGCAGAAGGTTCAATATCTTTAGCCCAAAATGTGTTGAACTTTTTGGCATTGTGATGTAGTTTTTTTTTTTTTTTTACCTCTATTCATTAACTTTTTTCCCCACTTTTGGATCATTCATCTATTTTGCCCCCAATCATCTTTTTTTGGCTACTGTCAGAACCATTTTTTGTTTTTTTTACATGGTTTTTGAAATTTAATTTCAAATTTAATTCCCAATTTTGCTGCCATAATCAATTTTCCTAAGCCACTTTTGGATTTTTTTGCCAATTTTTCCCCCTTTTTTGCAATTTCATACCTATTCTGCACCTATTTATTAACCTTTTTCCACTTTCATACCATTTTTACCCAGTTTTTATAATTTCATACCTATTTTGCTTTACTATAAAAAGATCTACTGCTTATGTTTGTTTAATAATACATAAGGTGAGGAACATTAAAACAATCGCAGAGTAAATCGCAATATTGGGGAAAAAAAATCTCAATTAGATTTTCTCAAATCGTTCAGCCCTATTCTCCTATTAAACATCATGAATTACACAATAAGACAAAACCTGATTAGTAAAAATGAAAAAAGCCACTCACTGCTGGCAGATTTCTCAGGCTGTGGCCCCTCAGGCTCCTGAATATTCCAGGTAACCCTCTTCACCTGCGTCTTTGACTTTGTTCCCACTGCAGCCGACGCTTGCTCTCCCTCATTCTTGCCTTCTTCGGTGTCCTTCTCCTGTTTGACCGACTCACCACCTCCCTCCGTGGGCTCAGACTTCACATAGTCCAGGTTGTCAAGCATCACATCCACATTGAAGTCTTCATCCACGTCCGAGGGCTGCTGGGCCTCCTGCTTCACAGAGACCGTAGACCCGGCCGTGCTCGGTGGCTCTTCAGAGGCCTCTGGCTGAGGCTGCGGGCCTGAATCCTGGAGCTCATCGGCTCCCACAGGTGTCGTGAGTGAAGGAAACGAGGTGACGGGAGGTAATGGCTGTGATTCTGGGGGACTTGGCTCAAATTGAATTATCTGGATTTCACACTTCTCTGTCTTAACCGGCTCACTTATGCTCTCCTCTTTACTTTTGACTTCCAAAACATCAGTGTCAAATACTTCCTCTTTAATTGGTTTAATGATTGGGGAGTCTTCAAACATATCTATAGCTGGTTGCTTTTCTTTCTTGATTTCTTTTTTCATCTTGAGCTCTTTCGTTGTGTCTGATGCTGCAGGCTGGTCGTCCAACTTGAGCTCTTTGACTTCATTTTTCACTTTAGGGGCAGCAGTGCAGACAGGAGCCTCTTCTTTTTTCAGAGAGGCAATTTTCTCCTCTTTGACGGAGCTTCCGTTCAGATCCCTCTCCTTTTTCTTTTCCTGTGTTGGTTTTGTGTCTTTAGAGGATGAAACGCTTGTCCCTGAAGTTTTCTGTGAGCCCTTGTAGGATGAGCCTCTGTCTTTTCTTCTCTCTCTGGAGCTAGACCGGGACCTTGGTCGCCTCTTGTCTTTAGATCTCAACTCTCCTTTGTCTTTGTTGGTGAGAGCGGATGATTGCGGCTGCGTGGTGTGTTTCCTTCTTTCCTTGGATCTGGATCTAGATCTCGACTTCGACCTGGATCTTGAGCGGGAACGGCCACGTCTTCGGTCCCTCGATCTGGATCTGGAACGGGATCTTGACAGAGATGTTGAGCGAGATCGACCGCGTCTCTTGTCCTTCGACTGTCGTCTTCTCTCGTAGTCTCTCTTTCTGCTGTCAGTCCTCTCCTTGCTGCTTCTTTTAGGTCTTTTTCTTCTTGAATGCTCTCTGCTGCCACTGGAGCTGGAACCAGACCTACAAGAGTAAAAACAAAGAAAGAAACCTTCAGTTACCTAAAATTATGTGTTTACACTAAATGAAGCACCTAATCTTCAGACATGTTGCCTGAATTGGGTTTATTTTTATTATTTTATTTGTATGCTGTAAAACAAAACATAAAAATTATAAAAATCTATTTAAACGTGCAATGAGGAGAATCTATTCCTGCCAACATAAAGACTCTGCTACCCATGAGCACGCGCGGCGACTGTCGTAATGCTGCGTTCCAGTAACCATCGGAACTGGGAGTGACATCATCTCCGACTTATCGGCGTTCCAGTTGAAGTCGGAAAAAAACATGCCGATCTACCAGACTATTGTTAGCTGTTGTTAGCACGCCCTGCGTTGTTGTTCACAAATATCACATGAAGAATGTGATTGTCACTATGGCAGCATTTTTGTAAATATAAGTCTAACAACACTATGTATACAGCTGATCTAGAGCGACACACCCCAGTCAGAAGTGCAAATAAATGGATTATTACAGGAGCTAAATAACTGTTCACACTGGGGGCATCCATCTTCGATTGCCAACTCGGGGGTGGCGAGGTTTCCCCGAGTTCCCAGTAGGAAATTCAGACCTCAGGGAACGTTCCAGTTGCAGTTTCCTACTCGGAACTCGGAAATTCCTACTTCTGACTACAACTGGAACACACCAAAGACGTGACCCAAACCAAAGCGTGTGTTTGTTGTGATGCTAATGAATGCAGCTCGGACCTTCCTCAGAACTCTGCATTGCTCTACAACTTCTTTTTTCAACAACTTACAGGATGCAAAGCCACGAGGTAATATATCTCTTTCTAGTTACGTAGTGGTAGTTTTTGATGTGTGACAACAAGCAATTTTTGGAAAACTTAGTATTGTAGTTTTGTAGCCGGCTATATATCTCTACTTACAGCCCGGTGCTCTAAGATGTGTCAGAATAATATAAATTTGCTCTAATTTAATTGTCTTGTTCCCAAAGTTGAGTATCAAGGCCAGTCCAGCCCTGTCTGACCCGACCACAAGGCTAAGGAATAGCATTTATAGATAACCTATTTTGATGCTATAAAACTCATCTTAAAGTGTGTATTTCCATCAGGCATATATCTAAAGTGAGACTTTATTGTAATTACTTAGAAACTCCTCACAGTCCCTTAACATAAATCCTGAACTTAGCCTGGTCTGGAGCAAGCTAGAGCTACAGAATAAATCTTCATGGTAACGTATGTCAAAACATATCCAACTTCACCCTATCCAACTTTTGTGCAACCACACCATGGATAACCAAGATATCATGGCTTTATCCCTTATCTTGATTTTGTGCAGCAGGCCCCTGGTTTCTTTTATAGTTTGGACACTTAAGAGATGCCAACTAGAAGTCTATCCACACATTTACCTGGACCGTCTCCTGTCTTTTGATCGTGATCTCTGTCTGCGAGTTCTGTCAGGTGAGGCTGAGTGAGAGCTTTCTGAGGTTGTGTGCTCTCCCTTCCTCTCTCTTGACCTTGATCGTCTGGAGCTCCTGTCCCGATTCGTTTCATTTCCCCTCCGCCGGCTTCCATGATGGCCCTCTCTCCTGCTCCTTTCCGTCTCTGAGCTGCTCGAGTGTGGCTCCTTGGATGCATGGGAGCTTTTCTTCTTATGGGCCAAATCTCTTGATGGGGACTTGGAGGAGGATTCTATTTCCATTTTGACGTCTATCTTTTCTTTCCGTTTTGTGGAAGCAGAACTGGATGGAGCTGAGTTATTTTTACAGATTTGGGGAGGACAGTGTGAAGTTCCTTCCCTCTCTTCAGTCATTTCTTCCATCTCCCTCTCGGTCTTAACTTGAACAGGACTGTGACGAACAGCTAAAATGTTATCTGCTTTGTCTGAATGTAAACTTTTTATTCCGTGTCCAAACCGTTCACCGTCCTTTTCATCATGTAACCTCGACTCTTCTTTTAATTTGCCATCATGTGAAGCTGCTTGTTTTACAGGTTTAGTGTTAACCGACCTTGATTCTTTCTCAGTCTTTATGGACACCTCTGCAGATCTGAGCTCTGCTGATGTATTTCCCTGAGCACTAGCTCTCCTTGGTTTGTTCGGTGAGACCTCAGTCTCTTGAGTTTCACTTTTCACTTGAACCCGGTCCTGCTTGTTTTGCACTGAACTGTTCTTGTTCCCCAAACTTGAAGCTTTCACCTCATGTGTAATGTTCTGGGAGCTTCCAGCTTCATCATCCGAGCTCGAGTCCGACATGGTGGGATTAAACGGATCGTAGATGTTATTCATGTCTTGTTCTTTTTTCACCTGGTTATGTGACGCAAGCAGCATCTGTTTATCCCGGTGCATCTGTCTTTTTTTGACCTCCTCTTCTTGTTTACTCCACTGATCCTGCATGCTGCCTCCACCAGCAGGGGATGACGACGTGCTCATCCGCCTTGAATGCCAGGAATTCCCACTGGAGTTAATGCGGAAACTCACAGATGATGAAGCTACAGAAGACGAAGAGTAACGTGACTGGCTGGAAGAATAGCCAGCTGAGGAAGAGGAGGAGGAAAATGAGTTTGAGAAGGCAGACGATGAAGATGCTCCATCAGGCCTCTGTCTCTGAGATGGACCTTCAGCTCGGCCTTTTTGCTGGTCTACACTTTGCTGCCTTCCTTTTTCCCCAGCCAGGCTGGTCATGCCTGTATCTGGCATGCCATAAACATTATTGACGGGGGTGGAGCTACCACTGTGTTCCCTACTACCACTACTACTTCTAATACTGCTGCTACCAGCACCTCGACTACTTATGTTTGTGGAATCACTGCTCTCCCTCCTTATTTTTGGTATCCTGGGAAGAACTGAGACATCCACCCACATCGGTTTTACAGATGCTTTTGCAGGTTGGTTGCTCTTGTGGTTGGAGTCTGATCTGGGGTGGGTGGAAGACAAATGGGCAGAGTCAATTACTCCATCAGTTCCCCTTTGGCCAGGAGGATAGTTGGATCTGATTGGTTGATATGGCTGCGAACTTGGATGACCCCGATGTGGCAGATCAGGACTGGGGAAGGGTGGGACACGGCTGGCTGAGGGGGACATATAAGGGGGTAGACGAGAGGAGCTCTGCGGGAGAGGTCTGCTTGTTGAGCTGTGGGAGGATCCTGGCAGATCTCCGTTGTGATGGAGCAGAGGTGTGTCACCTTGGTTGGGTGACATCACTGGATCCATGCGGGTGCCGGCATCACCTGAGCTGCTGCTTTTACTGCAGCCTGGCTTTGACGCAGAGGGCATAACTGTAAAGAAAATATAAAACACTAATTACCACAACACAATGGCAAAAAAAGCCAAATTAACTATAGATTAGATAAAGTGTGCTGCTCAGAGTACGTATTCAGATAAATATTTAAAGTGTTGGGATGTTAGATGGGGAATGATGACAAATTGAACAGGCAGAACTGCAGACTGGAGTGGTGGAACATCATCCTGTTTCCCTTTCTGTTTGTTTTTTAATGACTTCTTGGATTATTGCTGCAAATATGCTCTGGGGAGAACATGTTTATGACACATAGGGCTGGACAATTAATCGAAAAATAATCAAAATCGATATTTAGACCCTATAATTGAAGTAAGTTTACTCATGACGATTTCTTTGATTATTTTCCCTGTGTTCGTCACGTGACCACGCCCCCACCATATAGTCTACGTTCACCTTCGCCAAGTGCGAGGGACGCGCCACCAACACGGAACTGACAAGCACCAATCTATCAGAGGATCTAGTAGCCAAGAAAAATACCATCTCTAATGTTTGGGCACATTTTGGATTCTGTGCAGAGGACATCAAGCAGGAAGAAGTTGAGTGTAAATACTGCAGGAAGACTTGGTATCATCACTGATGTGTAGCATAATATAGTTGTTCATTAATCGTAATTGAGGTAAGACCTTCAATTAATCATGATATTTAGATTAGGTAATATCGTCCAGCCCTAATAACACATACATTTTGTTCCTTATCATAATCAAAACAACACTACTTCTCTTATAATTGAAGTGTAACTAAATCAGCAAAAGTAAAAAACCTACTTTCTGACTATTACGGAACTGCAACATGGCTGAATGACTCGCATCAAAACCAGTAAGCTTTACACCTTAATTTTAATTCTGTATGAGTAAAACAGGAAGATCTTTTATGTAATAACTCATTTTAAATGCAAAGAAGTTCAGATTTTAACACTGGAGTGATGCATGAGGTAATGAGTTGAGTAACTAACCCAATGCAAAATTTCATAAAAACTTGACAAATAAGAATCCAACCAACATTTTTATCTTTGTTTTAATTTCTCTGTGTTATATGTTTTATTCTGATGTGTGTTTTTCTGTTGTCACTTTGTTCCGATGTATTGTGAGAAGCACTCTGTATTGCCTCGGTGCTGAAAGGCGGTATGCAAATAAACTTGCTTATAAACAAGACAATCAAAATATTAACCATCTGATATTTCTATAATGAACCATTTGAGATTTTTAAACAGTTTCCTCATTAATTTCTTACTATTTTGATGTATAAAAGAGAAGATTTCACAAAGAAAAAAGTGTGACTTGAAGCCACTTCTGATGAATAAATATTTATACATTTTGATACATTACAATTTTTTATTGAAGAGTAATAATACAAGTTTAAAGCCTGATTTTCAATGTAATAAATCAATCTATAATCCTTTATTTCTTTATGAGGACCCTGCAAACAGTTGTTTGTCCAACATTGTATTTCAAAAGATAGCTTTAACTCCGTAGTGCTGTTTGATGACAGTCCTCTGTAAGACTTGATCACGCTTCAAATTTACAAGTGAGGCAAATTATATTTAACATTTAAAGTTGTAGCAAACACAGGAAACAATCCCTTCAGCCTTTGTTATTCGTAGGCTTTTTTTCAGGCACTTATCTTAAGACTCAAAAATCCCATTGACTTAGGGAGCTTATGGAAACTGGCTGCTGAAGTGTCAATTATTTTCCCTGTTTCAATTCTCACCACTATAACATTTGTCCTTGATTGAGGCTCATTTCATATTTGTAGTGACCACTTGTTTAAAAAACTCAAAGAAAAAATCGAAATATCAAGCTGAAACTTTAACCAAACTTCATGGATCACTGATGCACAGCGGGGACGTGATTAACGCAGGCAAAAGAAGTCCGATGTCCAAAAGTTCTGCGTTTTCCAATGGTTTATTTTTTGGCATTCAAACAAACAAAAGAACAAAGGAGATCACCGCCCCATGCTGCCCTTCTTATGCTGGTAAAAAACCATAGGCCCACCCCGGTGCATGCTGGCCATCTGTCACCTACTAGGGCTGGGTATCGATCCAGATTTTCTGGATCGATTCGATTCAATATTACAAGGTCGATTCGATTCACGATTCAATTCGATATTTATTCAGTCTGGGATATCTTAGTTAAAATAGTGCTGTAAATTTAAGAAGTGACCTTTTGACCTGGTACATCATTAAAAATTGTTTTAACATGAAGAACTAAACCCAAAGCAGTTACATTAATCATATTTTAATGACATGCATTAATGCATATTCTGCATATTACTTGTTTTTTGTCCAACTCGTAATTCTTTGTACTTGTTAAATCTAAAATACTGTCCATCCAAACATCAGCTTTAAACTTGCCAGTGGAGCCCATATAGAGCTTCCACCATGTTTGTTTGCAGTAACATCTCATTAGATCTTGTTCAGTAGAAAGCAACGCTAAACGCTGATCACACCAGACTAGCAGGGTTGATACCACAGGCTGCTTCTCTGCACATCCAAAGAAGAAAAAACTACCCAAGTTAAAAGATCCATCTTTGGATTTTATGGATCCATGAGCCAGTTAAAGGAAAATTGATTTAAATTGATTAAATTGATTTTTTTAACCCAGTCCTATCACCTACCTACCTAAATAACATCCGGTGCCCACGGTTTGTCATTACCAGACAAACAAAACTAATAATATACAAAACATCTAATTATAGTAAACAAATGACTAGCCAATACATATATATATTAATATATTCAACCCCAAAAATCTAACTTAAATTAATTATAAGACAGGAAAATGTAGCTAAATCTAAGAACTAATAATTCAAATTAGTTCCAAATAAAATAAACCACTAAATATAAAAAAAATAAACAAATAGCTCCAACAACACTGGAAAAGAGAATGCATTGTTTTCTCACCATAACACAGTAAAGCTAAAGCTCTCTCTCAAAATTTAACAGCTCTTCAAGATGAAGCCTGATTTTTATTCCACCTTTCCCAGCTAACAGGTGGCCTGCATTCTCTTACTATGCAGCTGTAACACATGAAAACTACTGATACTGTTTAAAGACACTTACTTGGCTTTGAAACTTTTAGGGACCCATCTCTATTGATGACAACATCAGAGCTGTCCATCAGGAGCATGCTTTGTCCTGAGAGGATGCTGCCCAGCAGGTCAGGCACAGGAGAGGCCTCCACCACACCTGCTGGTTGAGGAACATCCACAGCTCTCCTATTGGAAGAGAGCAATTACAATTAATATTTATAATTTAAGTAATCGTTTGAAGATTTTACTTTGAAGAAATGAAAAAGACAGCTAAAACATAGTGACAGGATGGTATGGTGAGAATTCATTGTTTTTGAAATTGATAATCCTTTCATCATGTTAAGTTAAAAGACTGGACAGGTTTACATATTTGCTGTTCTTCTTAAACTACATGCCAATGAAACGCTTTAACATAATCATATAACATAAAATTGAAAATGGAGAAAAAATAAGATCGACAAAATTGTGGCTATTATTGTGCCATTCGAATACACAGCTGTAGCACTCTATCATATTATGGACTATAAGTTAAATAACATGCAGTTATATAATAGAAAGATGAGGATTTTTACCGTGAAAAACCTGCTGTGAATGGTCGGGCTACAGGCTGGTGAGATCGAAGAGCAGAGCGCGAGATCCCTCGTCTCTTGGCCGCCAACAGTGAAGCAACGTGGGCCTGCTGCTCGTCCTCCTCACTGCTCAAATCAACACACCAAGACACAATTTTATCATTTAAATCAAACATTTACAGGCTTGTGAAAATCAAGCATGTCCAATTAAGACTTCTATACTTTAACTGTTAATGTGGCACATTACAGTTTAATCTGATTTTGAGCTGATAGCAGAATCTATATGTTTTTTAAATTACACATAACTACTGCAGAGGTACACTCAACAACTTACAGGATGCAAAGCGAGGAGGTAATGTATCTCTTTCCAGTTACGTAGCGGTAGTTTTTGATGTGTGACAACAAGCAATTTTTGGAAAAATTAGTATTGTAGTTTTGTAGCCAGCTATATATGGCTACTTACAGCCCGGTGCTCTAAGACGTGTCTGAATAACATAAATTTGCTCTAGTTTTAATTGTCTTGTTCCCAAAGTTGAGTATCCAGGCCAGTTTAGCCCTGACCGACCCGACTGGAAGGCTAAGGAATAGCATTTATAGATAACCTATTTTGATGCTATAAAACTCATCTTAAAGTGTGTATTTCGGTCAGGCATATATCTAAAAGAGAGACTTTTTTGTTATTACTTAGAAACTCCTCATAGCATCTTTAATAAAAGTTTAAACTGTGATCAGTGACACTGTCTTTATTTCTTGGTCCAAACTGTAAGCTATAAATAACTGCCTCTAATAAAATAAAATGCTACAACCAGCCACTTTTTCCATTAGGATATTGCTTAAAATGTTCTACTTAACTGCCTCTCCCTTTCCTCTGCCAGTTTATCATCAAATGCTTTCAAAGTCTGTTCTGCAGATGGGCACCACATCCGTACTGCAGACAAGTTAGCTCGTGTCTGTTTGTGCATGGGTCTGTGTCTTAAAAGTTTCTGCATGTTGCAACCTGCTTATTTATTTTTTCTTTTTTTTTATGCTCTTACCCATTTTGATGTCTTTGTCTGATATTCCAACAGCTATACCATGTCTACAAACAACTAATAACCACAATTTCCCCTAAGAATTTGTAAAATAAAGTATTTCTGATTCTGATGTGGAGTAATTATCACCATACAAGGCTGGGCAGGCTTAAAATCAGCTATTTCTGGTCCAAACTATCAGGGCACCTTTGCGCTACAGTGTCCAGAAGTAAGGACCACCACATTATCAGCCAACCATATGAATGGTATAAAAATACAATGTTTTATTTTTTTTTTTAAATCTATTTGTGAAACTGTCATCTTACCGATCCACAAATGGATCCAGGTCAAACGGATCCCCATAGATGGAGAGTGATGCAGCTCCTATATCAGCACGCATGTTGCTGAGTGTGTGCTCTGATGGACGGTACATTGTAGGCAGAGATGAGCTCTTCTTATCCTTTGCAATTCCCAAACTACTAGCGATGCGACTTCGTGGAGTGGTTGGCTTTTTTGACATCTGGAATAAAAAAGACAAAACAGATAGGTCTACGTGGGAAAAAACTGTGACACATTTAAAACAAATGTTTACTTAGATTTAAAGACTGATGAGGGTCTTATTCGTACCAGCTTTTTTCTGGATTTTGTTCTTCTTCGTTTCCTCCTCCTGACTCCTGTAGTTGCAGCTTTTCCTTTCTTACCCATAGCAGATGTCTTCCTGACCTTTCTGCGCTTTCCTGTTCAATGAATAATAAAAGTTATCCCACTTTCACAAAAATATTTTGTTACATGAAAATATTGCATTTCTTCTGTTCTGATTTACCAGTCTTGCGCCTGCGTCTGGTTGGGGCACGAGGTGTGAAGTTGCGTATGTAAACAGACGTATTAAGCCCAGCTACCACAGCATTTATAGTTTCATCCAACCAAGTGGACTGCATCAGATATGTGGGAGCCAGCTGGAAGAAAAAAAGGTGTGAATTACTATCCAACTTTGTTACAAAACACTTCTACCTTAACACAATTTCCAACCACATGCGCTGTCTCCAAGCTCAAGCATTTTAACCACGAATCCAAATTAGGAAATAACAAAACACACATTCATTAAACTCTACACTAAAAGCAAAACTAAGTCATGTTAAAGTTAATATTTTCCACACAAAACAACAAACCATTAGGGGTCTCAAACTGTTTATTGGAAGTTCCAGCCTTGTGCATTATTAAGTGTGTTAGAAAATCAAGACAGAAGCACCACGCCTCATGCCAAACCTGCGATGTGCGTGCCTGTGTGATCCTATTTCTGTTGACGTTAGCTCGGACCCTCTCGCTCTGCTGTGTCCGGGCAATAGCTCTGGTTGGACCAGCAGTGCGGTTCTGGTGGCGACTGGTGGTGGGGCCAGAGGAGGATGGTAGGCTCTCTGTATCACTGACTTCCTCAGCTGAACCCCCTGAATTATTGGATTGAAAGAGTTCAGACAGGCCAGTGTAACTATTTGGTATTACCATAAACATTACCTTAAAGAGATAGTTCAGTTTTTTGAAGTGGGGTTGTTTGAGCTCCATGTGGCCACTAAGGACATTAGATACAGCAGAAAGTTTTCTCCTCTCCCTCAGTAAGACACAGTCTGTAAGAGTCAGTGACGAAGAAATAGACGCTAACAGGAAAGTACCGTACCAAATACAAAGGGTATTTTCTCAGCCTACAAGAACTCAAATCAAAAAGTAATACCACAGTTTAAGAGTACACTACATATGATTGTTTTTAAGTGCATTAACATTTCAGAAATATAAAGTTTATCTGGACCTAAGCTAACTCGTGGCATGTATTCCTCCGCCCCCCACCCTGTCTCAGCTGATCAAATCATTCAAGCTAGCCGCCTCAGACGCTGGTTGTAGCTTCGTCTAACTTTTATCAAGTATTGTAACTCTTTTGTTTTGACTGTTAGCGGTGTGAGGAAGAGACAATGCAGAAAATTAAAAAAGGGATGATTATGACAGCGCCGATGAAGTCCCATTCACTTTGGAGTCAAGAGGATACCTGTATGAACCGGAGTTTACAGAAGAGAGCTGCTGAAGATGGAGACGAACAGACCGAAAGGAATACAGAGGAAACATCCACGGACACTGTACATCAAGAAAGAGTCGGAAATAAACAGTAATGTAAATGTTTGATCGTCGAGTACCCAGAGGAAACAGGTGATACGGACGGCGGTATTACTCGTCAAATATACTTTCCTGCTCTTCTGAATCCTTTTTTTTGTGGACATCCTTCAATTTCGCAAAGATAAACTGGAAAAACGTCCCAAACCTGAAGGACCTAATGACAGTTTCTGCTCAAAGTAAGTAATAATGATCTGTTAGAAACAAACAATCAGAGTAAAGGAGGCTGTTTATCAAAACAGTGCAGACTACTTGTGTATGTGTCTCTCTCTCACACACACACGCAACGATTACTGTGTATTAGCCTCTAATATATATATATAGAGATGTATAGATCTGTGCACACAATCTGTCAGTTAACAGGAGATGCATTCACAATACGATGTAACTGCATGCTCTCGTTACGCAGAGGAATACGGTGAAGGCTGAGTTCTCCATGATGCACATCTGTTTCTGCATCAAGGGAAGCATCACAAAAACCCATCTCAGAAATATTTGTCATCTAATGTGTTTTCAATTAGTCTACAACAGGCGTCTGAAGCCGATAGCTAACTACGGCGGAGTGATTTAGCGGAGGGACACACGACATGAGTTGGCTTAGGTCCGGATTAACTTTATATATCTGAAATGTCTATGCACTTAAAAACAGTCACATGTAGCGTACTCTTAAACTGTGGTATTATTTTTTGATTTGAGTTCTTTAGTCAGTTTGACTTTAAGTTTTAAAAAATATTGTACAACAGTGAGCAAAAGTTAAAACAATGAATTAAAAAGAAGGTTAAACCTTTTTTCAGCTTTCACTGGTACATTTTCTTGTCTGTCATAATTATAAAGGTTTTATCTTCAGCCCGTTTTACTTTCTGTCAGAAGTAGGCCTAAGCCTTAAACTGGTGAGATGGATTGTCTACTTATTAAGTTCTGCTCTCTGAATAAAGTCTTTTATCTGATAACTACTGTAATATCTTTGATTTAATGGAATAAGAAGGTAATCTAAAGGAGGCCAAACCCTCTAGTGGTTATATAGCGCAACTGCTTTTGAAAAAGATCATTAATCTCTGACGTGTAACCGTGTACAAGTCGGTTGATAGCCTCGTGTACACGGTTAGTAAAAGTTCTACACCTTCACATCCCTACTGTATCAAATGTCCTTAGTGGCCACATGGAGCTCATACAACCCCACTTCAAAAAAACTGAACTATCCATTTGAACTTAAATTAAAAAAGGCAAACACTTGGGCGATTACTTGAGTTACGGTTGTTGGATTCACATTCAGGGCAGAACCATTCTTCAACAGGAACAGCGTCAAGAGGTGGGGTGAGGCATTCCATGTGATATCTATAAAACAAAGGGACTTCCTTAATCTCTGCTGCTAAGAAATATGGCTGACTTAACAAAAAGATAAGAGTTTTCTATCTCACCCAGCATCACAGCCATCACAAAGCAAAAGCCGGTCCTCTCTGTCGCTGCCACCACACACCTCACAGTTGGTCTGCTCCAGGTCTACATCTACTGTTTCCTCCTGAGCTTCCTTTACTGGCTTCTGTACAGTGATCTGAGTGAAGCCAAAGAAACGGAAATGACACATGATAAAAGTGTACAGAAAATATTTGTAAGTCAAAAAAGATATAAAAAGTACAACAGGCTGAAAATAAATCTGAGGAGGTGTTAGCATTTCTTTATTACATGCACTATTTTTATGATTACTGACCAAAGGTCACTGATTTTACAACACACTGACATGCATGTATTATAATTCAACACTCTTAATGTTTTACCATTCTTAACACTTATAAAACCAATAGATAAAAACTATCAGTTAAAAATAGGGATGGGAATTGATAAGATTTTATCAATACCAATGCTGTTAACGATCCTGCTAATTGATCCAATTCTTTAACGATTCCCTTATCAATTCCAGCAAATTTTGCATGTGGGCAAATGGTCTGATTTTCAGTGTCAACAATGCCAAAAATACATCACAGTATAGATAACTGCTTCTGCAAGTTGCTGGTGTTTCCACTCACTTAAAGCTGGGGTTGGCGATTTGATTTAGATACACTTTTTGTAATACTGGTTAAAATGGTCTTTATGACCCGATGGTAATCAACTCATAATGTGTTCTTAAAACAGAGCGAAAAATATCCGCTATCTACAGCAGGAGTAAAACAGGGAAAACACCAACTAGGGGTGGGCGATATGGCAAAAATATATCACGATTTTTTAAAAATAAAATCACGATCACGATTTTATCACGATTCTTTTTTTACTTTGGTTTTTCTAGACTAATTTGCATGTTTGACCGTTATTTTCCTATGTTTAACATATAAAACATGTAAAACCCTAAAAGAAAAAAAAGGACAATTAAAGCCAAAGAAACTTTCTGAACAGGTTTTAATTTAAATAGTGCACTTTTTATAAATACGTGCAATAAATGTAAACATAAAAGGTAATGAACAATATCAACATTATTTCTTAAAGTGCAACAATTCAAAACAAATGTTATCTAACAGCAATGTCTATAATCTGAGTGAATAACACAGCTGCTTTAGAACAGATTTTTGTTCAGACATCTTCAAGCTTTTATCTACTCCTTTCATGGCTTCACGCTACATAACCAAACAGGAGATCCTACCATGCACTGCGCTTCATGTGCTACAATTGGCTAGTCGGGTGCGTGTCAAAGTCTCTGCGCCCACACAGACGATCTGACGATCTTTCTGCTTTATGACAATATTAAATTGCTATAATCCTTAACTATTTAATATCATTATATCGCACACCCCTAACCCCAACCAATAATCATGCCAGGACACCTGTTTTTAAACCAATGAAATCCTGTCGCCATTCTGCCCGCCTCCTGCGCGTGCATTTTCCCGGCGTGCACAGACTCAGTGCGTGTAGCCGAGCAAGGGATCAGACTCCGCGGGAGAATGCTTACCTGTCAGGTTTTGTCTTTGAAAATAAGGGAAGCCCGCTGTGAGCCGTCCCACAACCCCAACCAAGCTCCAGTATCCCTCACATTTTAAGACAGATGTACAAGAAATCTAAAATAAACTCTTTGTTTTTCTAAGTTTGTTCTGTTGGCTCTAATCTCACGACAGCTGCCACCCAGGCTACTGCAGGTGGACGTTCTCGCAAGCCCTGAGGAGATGCTACTTTCAAATTCATGCTAGTTTTCCAAAATCGCCAACCCGAGCTTTAAGGTTGTGCAGTAGGTGTAATTAAAATTAAGGCACAATTCTGACGCTTCTGAACCCTGTCAATTGAATGGAATTGATAAGGGAATTGATTAGCAAAAAGGTTAATGATATCCCTTCTTTGATGGAGCTGTTAACGATTCTCAACTAGAATTGGTTTTCGGTTCCCATCCCTAGTTAAAAAACCAAATGATAAAACCGGAGTACTCACGGATCTTGAAAAAAAAAGTCTAAATTCAATATAAAGTATCTGTGTTTATGGAATGACTTTGAAAGTTTTATTTACATAAGACATCTTACATCTTTAGGCAGTGCTCTTGGGTTAACTTTGGTTGTTTTTTTTTTTTGTTGTTGATGTTTTTTATTGTCCTATGAACCTCAATATCTGTAACAGCATTGAATTGTGTAAGTAAAGTTTAATCTAAAAAGGGAGTAAAAGCACATTGGGGAAGGCCGGCTCAGGGAAACTTGGCCTGAAGATGCAAGAAATGCAAAACAGCCTTTGATCATTGAACAATGGTTATCAACAACAGTGGTTCCTGTATGGTATTAAAGGTCTGAAAAAGTGAAACAAAATGAAAGTGGTAAAAACACAAAAAGTCAAAGATTTAATCATATCTAATAAGAGGCACTCCTGAAATACATTTAAAAAAAAAAAAAAAATTTAAGAAGGCACACTCTTTTGCCAAATCTTGACGATAAACACTGCAACATTTATCACACAAGCTAAAACCCTCATAAAACATGTGCAGCGCTTTATGTGGCAGTTATAGTTAATTTTAGTTATCTTGTTTTCATAACTGTGGGAAGCCAAAAATCAATTACCCAGCACGGCTGCACACACTTACCATTTTCTTGACTTTGCCTCCAAAACATTTCCTTAGGTAGATGCTGTTGAAGGCGATTCGGTCCACAGGACATGAATTTGCATTCTGGAAAAAATGTCACAAACGGAGCTATTAGGCTTTTTCAAACACAGGACACCTTTTAATGGCAAATATAAACAAAAAATATAAATTCCTTTTGTAATTTGCAGCATGTTTCTAAGTTGGACCCACCTTTGCCCACTCAAGAATGCAGTCAAGACAGAAGTAGTGCTCACAGTTCTCCGGTGTAGCGACAGGCTGGCTGCTGAAGGAGTTGAGGCAGATGGGACACTTGTCTGAGTCCTCATCTGAGCTCAACCCTGTCAGGTCTGCAGAGGTTCCCCCAACAGCTCCACCCTCTGCCTTTGCATCTTCATCCTCTTCATCATCTGAGAAAGGTAAGCATAAAGTCTGTTGTTTACTTTCTACATGGACAGAATAAACTGAAGTTTGTTTTATGCACCCAGTTAAAACACCCAACAGGAAAACTTGAGCCTATTTCACAAATACAAGTTTTAGAGTTTATTGATAGTTAAGGGTAACCTACCAAAGAAATTCCCTGATATTCATGTTCATATTTGTCCAACAGAACAGGAAAATCAGGGATAATAAAGAACCCGACAACTTTCCACATTGTAGTTCTGACATAAGGGGCTATTTCAAAAGACGTATCTCACTCACATACTGCTTTCACACTAAAATTAGTGGGTCAACATGTTTTTTTTCAAAGCAGGATAATCCGTTAACAATCGGCCAGTGACTCTTTTCCCACTATCAGCAGACCTGGTCTAACCTGCAGCAGATGTGCTGCATGGCTGTTTATTTTCCTCTGGCGCATCAAGCTGATGTCAACACATCATCAGCATGACGAAGCCCCTCCATATAAACAATGGAAAGGAGCGTGGAGGCCCTGGACTTTTCTTTACTTCGTACTTTTTTCCCCTCTTTAAAAACGTACAAACCCGGTGCTGATGATACAAAGGTGGATGGAATGAGTTGCTAAGATGGCAAAGAGTCACGTAAGTTACAGAGGAAGGGGGTGGGTGTGATATACGTAATGCCATGGGGACGTTATGTTGACGTCATCCGTAAATTAGCATGCTGACATGGTTGTGATGTTCTCATTGAAGCCGATCCGAGGTGAGCCGATGAAAACCGGTGTCATTTGAAGTGTCAGTCGACCTGGGTTTAAATGCTGATTAAACTCTTTCAAACTGCTGACAGGAGCTGATTGTTACCAAGTGTAAACGGGTTTTTTGGCCAGTCTGAAAGGGGTAACAGTTGGGATCACCCAACTTCACCCAATCACCCACTTCCGATTATCAGCGGCCAAAGAGGTTAGGTTTTTGGTCCAATTTGTTTGTATGTTTCTTTGCTTTTTTTTGTCAGCAAGATTACGAAAAATAGCAGATTTTGCTAAAATTTTCAATAGATGTAAGTAATGGTCACATTTAAAAATTATTAGATTTTTATGGTAGTCCAGATAACCGCCATTAGTGGATGATCATTTTTTGGTGATAACCGTCAAACTCATAACAACATCAACATGATTCCAAGGGCCAGGTGTGGGTTTTCAGTGTCAAGGATGCATATTATTATGGCAACTTTATGCTGGAACTATTGCTTATGGATGTAACAGTACGTGAGCTACCTGGATGGAGGTTTGCACTCTCAAAGTGCCTCCTAGTTGTAAAGGAATGCACTAATACTGCTTTCACACTAAAATTAGCAGGTTCATACAGGTTTTTTCAACTTGTTTTTTTAACATGGGTTAACCCGTTAACAATCAACAATGACACCTTTCCCACTGCCAGCAGACCCAGGTCTAATCGACAGCAGACAAGCTCCGTGGCTGTTTGCTTTCCACTTGTGGGTCAAGCTTATGTCATCACGTTGATGACATCATCACCATGCAAACAATGTAAAGGAGCATGGAAGCCGTGGACACGGTGGTCAGCTGTATCTGTAGTAAGAGCCAATAGTTACCGGTTTTAAACAGGTTTTTTGGCTAGTCTGAAAGGGGTAGAACAGTCTGGGAGACGAACCCTGCTCAGATGCACATCCCTAAGATAAATGCAGGATGTTTTTAGAGCCTTCTATTCGTGTTAGTGAGGGTGAAGTTTGGAGAAGAAGCTGGCTCATAAAAGCATCCATGCAAACACCATCTTTAACTACAAAACCCAAAACCAGTGAAGTTGGCACGTTGTGTAAATTGTAAATAAAAACAGAATACAATGATTTGCAAATCCCTTTCAACCTATATTCAATTGAATACACAGCAAAGACAAGAGATTTAACCTTCGAACTGGTAAATTTTGTTATTTTTTGCAAATATTAGCTCATTTGGAATTTGATGCCTGCAACATGTTTCAAAAAAGCTGCACAAGTGGCAAAAAAGACTGAGAAAGTTGAAGAATGCTCATCAAACACTTATATGGAACTTCCCACAGGTGAACAGGCTAATTGGGAACAGGTGGGTGCCATGATTGGGTATAAAAGCAGCTTCCCTGAAATGCTCAGTCATTCACAAACAAGGATGGGGCGAGGGTCACCGCAAATTGTCCAACAGTTTAAGAACAACATTTCTCAACCAGCTATTGCAAAGAATTTAGGGATTTCATCATCTACGGTCCGTAATATCATCAAAAGGTTCAGAGAATCTGGAGAAATTACTGCACGTAAGCAGCAAGGCCCAAAACCAACATTGAATGCCCGTGACCTTCAATCCCTCAGGCGGTACTGCATCAAAAACCGGCATCACTGTGTAAAGGATATCACCACATGGGCTCAGGAACACTTCAGAAAACCACTGTCAGTAACTACAGTTCGTCTACATCTGTAAGTGCAAGTTAAAACTCTACTATGCAAAGCCAAAGCCATTTATCAACAACACCCAGAAACGCCGCCGGCTTCGCTGGGCCTGAGCTCATCTAAGATGGACTGATGCAAAGTGGAAAAGTGTTCTGTGGTCTGACCAGTCCACATTTACAATTGTTTTTGGAAAACAAAGAAAATAAAGTTTCTCCGTTCGAACATTAAAGGGACTGTGTGGAGAATCTACTTGCGGTGACATAAAGACTCTGCTACCCATGAGCACACGCTGCGACTGTCGTAATGCTGCGTTCTAGTAACCTCGGAACTGGGAGTGACATCATCTCTGACTTATCAGCATTCCAGTTGAAGTCAGAAAAAAACATGCTGATCTACCAGGCTATTTTTAGCTGTTGTTAGCACGCCCTGCGTTGTTGTTCACAAATATCACATGAAGAATGTTATTATCACTAACAATTCTATGTATACAGCTGATCTAGAGCTACACACACCAGTCAGAAGTGCAAATAAATGGATTATTACAGGAGCTAAATAATTGTTCACACTGGGGGCATCCATCTCGGGGGTGACGAGGTTTCACCGAGTTCCCAGTAGGAAATTCTGACTTCGGGGGACGTTCCAGTTGCAGTTTCCTACTCGGAACTTGGAAATTCCTACTTCTGACAACAACTGGAACGCACCAAGACGTAACCCAGGCCAAAGCGTGTGTTTTGTGATGTAACCTAGACCTTCCTCAGAACTCTGCATTGCTTTACAGCTTCTTTTTTTCAACAACTTACAGGAGGCAAAGCGACGAGGTAATGTATTTCTTTCTAGTTACGTAGCGGTAGGTTTTGATGTGTGACAACAAGCAATTTTTGGAAAACTTAGTATCGTAGTTTTGTAGCCGGCTATATATCCCTACTTACAGCCCGGTGCTCTAAGACGTGTCCGAATAATATAAATTTAATTGTCTTGTTCCTGAAGTTGAGTATCCAGGCCAGTCCAGCCCTGTCCGACCCGACTGCGAAGCTAAGGAATAGCATTGATAGATAACCTATTTTGATGCTATAAAACTCATCTTAAAGTGTGCAATTCCATCAGGCATATATCTAAAAGTGAGACTTTTTTGTAATTACTTAGAAGCTCGTCACAGTCCCTTTAAGAATAATTGATGCACATTGACTCCTACCATCCTCCTCTTCGTCGTCCTCTTCATTTCCCTCTCTGTCTTCTTCTTCATCCTCCTCCTCATCATCCTCTCCATCTTGATGTTCCTCCTCCTCTTCTTCTTCATCACTATCAGATGCACCCTCGTCAGACTCTGCCTCATTGTCTTCTGAGTCATCTGGAAGGAAAAATAACTCCAAAGTTCACATTATACAGATATTTTACGAGCTTTACCAGCAAACAGGAGACGAGATATCATCAGGTTACTCATTGATCAGCTTCCAGCGTTTTACAATCTTAACATGGTACCTGAGATGGCCCACAGAGCAGCTCTTTTCCCTTTGTTGTGGGACATGCTGCGGTTGATCAGCTCATCTGGGCTGTCATCTTCATCCATGACTGATCATTAGAGCACCAGTGAAAGATTTATCTGACACCTTTGTCTTTGTTGATCCTGGAAGAGAAGACAGACCACAGTAAATACGTCTGGAACTGACAAGAGAGAGCATGCCATGATGAGTATAAACACTCCAAAACAAAGTCACGCACTATTAAAAAAGGGGAGGAAGGGTATTAGGACCAACTCAAAGAAACGGCAATGGGGCTCTTGGTCTGAAAAGAGTCACAAAAGCTATGTCCTAAATGCCCCTGACTGACAGCTATAACACAAAACATTCGGCGAAACAACTCTTTTCTTTTGACCTTCGCCACAAAACTAGAACATGTATCTCTGCGGCAGCACCAGCTAGTTAGCTAGCACACAATGCTAAGGCTACATTTGTAAACACGGAAGAAAAGTTGCCTAGTAACACATATTTTCCTCTACGCTTCATAAAAACATACATATTACGCTAAAGTAGATCCATAAAATTCGTGAAAATGCACTGACAAGACGCAAGGAAAGCCTGTCACGTTGTTCGTCTTGGACAAATGGCGCTAGCTAGTAACATTAGCTTCGGCAGAGCGTGTTAGCAAACCCCAGAATAGCAACACTCGGCGAGTGTCCACTGCAGCCCCTCAAGACCACAAACCCGCCCCGAGGGGGATTTACAGCATAATTAACACTAAAGTTTGTTACTTTCATGGTTCAGACAATTGTTCAAAAACACTTAAACCACTTACACCTACCCTATTGAGTAATATGAGTTAAGTAAGAGTGTTTCAAGTCTCCACAGTTGTTGAGTGACACCGCCGGCTGGATACCGACGGAAAAGGCCGAGTGCGCTCAGACGTTCGGGACTCTTAAAGAGACAGTGTCCCTTTTTCATTCGGCTAAATAAGTTCAAAGTTTAAATTGAGAAACATGAAAAACAGTCGGTAAAGCAAGGGCGTAGGTTTGATTTTGACATTGGTGGGGACGTAAAAGCATACCAAGATGGCACCTCTGAAAGTTGATGTGTTTTGCATTTATGATTGTATTTAATGTCATGTAGAGCTAATCAAATAAACAAGCAAACTATCATATTCGGAAAAAAATACTCTAAATCTCTCCTGTCTGTTCCTTGACAGAAATATATTGATGCATGACACATGAACAGTGGGACGGTTTGGGATCAATCAGATATTGTGATGGTATGGTTATAGTCTGATAAATACGGAAGCCCTAAAAGGCCATGGTTTTCCCATGTTTTTTTAGCAACGTTTTGTCGTGATCACGACTTAATTTCAGTCGTTTTAACGAGATCTCGAGTTATTTATGTCGTTATCTCGGGATAACGAAGCTTGTTTTCTCGAGATCTCGACTTATTTATGTCGTTTTTCCGTGATAACGACTTATTTATGTCTTTTCCCGTGATAACGACTTATTTATGTCGAGATCTCGAGAAAACAAGCTTTGTTATCCCGAGATAACGACATAAATAACTCGAGATCTCGTTAAAACGACTGAAATTAAGTCGTTATCACGAGAAAACGGTGCTAAAAAAGGTGAAAAAACGTGTCCTTCTAGGGCTTCCGTAGATAAATATAGAACCAAAACCAAAAATGACTACCGATAAATGTATTCCCCAACTACGGAAGCCCTAAAAGGTCACGTTTTTTCAAGTTTTTTTAAAATATAAATAAGTCGTTATCACGGAATAACGACTTAATAAGTCGAGATCTCGAGAAAACCAGCTTTGTCATCCTGAGATAACGACATAAATAACTCTAGATCTCGGGAAAACTACTGAAATTAAGTCGTTATCACGAGAAAACGGTGCTAAAAAAACATGGAATAACCATGGCCTTTTAGGGCTTCCGTACCCAACAATAGCCCATGAATGTATAAAGTCATGTTATTAATCCAAGGTTTTATTGTGTTTTTCCCCACAAACTTTTATTGTTGGTCTTAAACATGGATAAAAAACAAAAAAAACTCTTTAACTATCTCTTTGGCATTAAATATAAGCATGTTTTAGTTATAACGTTATATACTATGCTTGTGTTTTATGTTAGGGACCATGCGGTAGTGGCATAATATTCTTAGGGATGTGTCCCTAGCATCCCCACCCAATTCTACGCCCCTGCGGTAGAGAGTGGCTTATTAAAATATCTCACATCACTTTGCCATGACGTTTAGTTACTCAAAGTTTTTGCAATAGCTCTGTCCTTAAGTCAGGGAGAAGCGGGTTGGTTGTCACTTTTTTTGTGCCACAGTGGATTTTATTTTATTTCATTTTATAACAGCCAAGTCATAATGTGGTGCTTCATCATGTTTAAAATGTATTGGCCTAATGGAACTTCTCAACAGGAGGTTATTTTTTTACTGATCATTTCCAAGTCGTTTGTTATATACCATTATGGAGTAGCTGTCAGTTCACCATATTAATTATGCATGCAAACGGTGGGTGTTAACACAGTCTAAATACAATGGAGTAAATACAAAAATAAGGTTTATAATACTGGCAAAAGGGTAAATTTGTTTATATGTGCCACAAGATACCATTATAGGAGTGTGGAGAAAAAAAACATTTGTCTAAATCAGACTTACCAACAACATTCCTGAAAGAAACATACAGGTGATATAAGATAGGCCTATAGATAGCAATAATAGCAAAAACAGTGCATGCTTGTGGTGATTTACATCGCTGCAATGTTCATTAAACAGTTAGTTGAGCAAATAAAAAAATGTAAAAGATAGTTGTCATGTCAGGATATTGATTTACAACATGTTCAAAATGGCTGACAGCTTCTGACCACTGACAAGTATTAAATATTTTATTAACCTGTAAGTGACAAGATGGACAGGTTTATAACTAATTTCTTTCTGTTTAAGTTTCATTTAAACTGAATCTGATGCGATGCTTGGCTTTATTTTCATCAGGACATTTCATGCTTTAATAATCTCTATTATGATGAAAACAACAGACATATCTCAAAGTCAGCAGATAACACACATGCCACCTTCTGTCTTTATTATAGGAAAAATATTGGATAAATCTCAGGGTTTAATATCCTTGACATGTCCACAAAGTAAAACAAAATTCTTCAATAAGTGTCTCCAGATGTTCTCTAGCTGTGAACTACTCAGAGACATCTGTCCTCCATATTTTTGTCTGTTTAGATGATGGATGGTCAACTGAGCCAACAAAGAGCACGCCCGAAAACTCTATCCACATTATTAAGGGTAAGCTACTGACAAACTTTTTAAATCACAAGAGAAAGCGTCTAGCAGGTCCAGATCTTCATAACATACCCTAAAAATACGCCAAGAAAAGTTTGCCAACAAAAGACGTCACCACTGTTTACTAAATCAAAATGATCTATACATTGAACCTTTGGCAAAGCCCCACTATTTACAGGAATTCATCATTTATCAAGCCTCATCCTCCTTGGTAACTGTTGCAAGGTTAGACAAAATATGTTGTTGTTGGTCTCTTTTAAATTTGATACAATTACAATAATTTGCCTTTTAACTAACTTTTATATTTATATTTAATTAGTTAGATTCTTTTCAAAATGTGGCTGTAGTAAAAGTAGAGAGACAGGACTACAACAAGGTGTATGGGAAAACTATAATCTTCATAAAGCTCATAAAGTAATGAAGAACAGTAGACGACCTAATGTAACAGCAGCATTGACAAAATACTTCTATTATTTCTGCCACACATTCCTTGAACACGAAATGTTGTCACTATAAAAATATGCTCTTATCTTTGAGTGCAGGTAAGTATTGCTGTGATTTTCAGTGTTGAAGTGAAAAAAAGAACACTTTCACTTTCACCACAGTGCATTAAAAAAGACCCTGCCAAAACAGAAGAGATCCTAAAGGCTCGTGGCCCTGATTGCATCACATAAGCTACGGACAAAGGGACAAATTTGCATCAAATTTGTTGTCATAAGTCAATCCAGTAAATGTGTAAATGATCTGACAAATTCTGATGGCAGTTTTGAATTTGTAGAATTATTTTTCAGTTTCAAAACCTGATAAGTTCAAATGCCTCAGCATGAACAAAGTACATGATACTAAGCAGGACATAATGAGCTCTTTGAAGGTGAAAAGAAATTTGTAGCTGTTGTTGCATTTTTTTAAAGAATTTTGTCTCTACTAATTAGAAGCACTGTTTGTTTACCCATAAACATATTCTAGATTGCAGTCATTCATACTTAAAGTTGTGTCCACCACATGCATGCAACCCTGTTACCAAAATCATTTTTATGTAAAAAAGTTAGCACAGGAAACAGAATGTCTCGAAAGATATTAAATACTTAAAATAATATACTTACTATGGCCAGACCTAAAGTAAAAGCTCTCCTTTATTTCTTCTGTATTCACAAGTATTTGCCTCTTTAAACTAAATGCATCACCCAGACCAGCTAAACCCTTTTACTCACTTCATGAGTAAAATACATATAAATTACAGTTTTTAATCTTATTTTTGTAACTATCATAACTGAAAGGATTGCTATTGTCGACTAATGAGATATATATTGAATATTTGCACCTATCTGTAACAACCCTCTCACTTTATTGTAACAGTAACAGTTCTTTAGCTCATAAATAAGAAACGCTATACTGGATTATCTAACAGCAAATACATGTATGATGTTTAATTTTGATTCATTCTTAAACATTTCTGGCAGGAAGCAAGTGCAGCAGACAATTTCCAGGCATGATACAGGTGAAGAGAGAAACAGAAGTACTTACGAGGGTTGTGTATTGGTAAGAATCTGGCATACATATGGTGAGATATGCGTGATGATACAACATATCATCATTTATTACGATACTACAAACAAGGTTATATTAATTTTCATCACCTTTTTCCAGTTAATAGTAATGATCTTTTTATTGCCTAAGAACCCACATTATTGTATTTCTGAAATATACAACTCCTAATCACTGTTGTTTTTTATAAATCATGGCTCCTGCAACACACAAATTGTATTACGCGTCCCAGTGAACCCATTCATGCTGCTGCTTCAAGCTATTTTATTCATGCTCCTGTAGCGCTTTGAACATTTCGGAGAAGTGTTCACATGAGTTGACCCCCCAGTTTGCTCTGTCTCCAGAGGAAGTATAAGAGTTGTAATACTGGAGAGAGGGAGGCATTAAAAGCTTTTAAATAGTGCTTTTCAAGGCTGCAGGGATTGTGCAATATTCACGAGGTTTTCTTTGTTTTTATAGCTGGGTATGTGTAATGTGTGTATAATGTGAAATATATATAATGTGCAATATGTGTTTGTATGTGCAATACTGGCAATGTGCAATTTTGTGTTGTTTGTTTTTATCAGACTGTGAAGTCTTGTAAGCAGCAGGCGAGTCCAAAACAAATTTCCCTAGGGGAACAATAAAGTACATCGTATCGTATCGTATCGTATCGTATCGTATCGTATCGTATCGTATCGTATCGTATCGTATCGTATCGTACCGTATCGCATGCGTACTCAGTGGAAGGCAGAGGAGCTGGGAGTGTGTGTACATGGGGGCACATTCTGTATCATTCACATCCAACCCACATTGCAGTGCGAATTAAATATATATTAAGGCCTCATGAAACTATTTTGAATGTCTTGAGGTGCAAAGATAATGGACCTTCATCGCAGTTAAAAAAAAAAAAAACACAACAAATGGTTGATTTAACTCTGTATTATCAGAAACTTTTTTAACATTTAGGCCGAATTAAGACTGCAACAGGTTGTATTTATCATTTAATTTTAACATATAAATCAGTCTTCATGAAGCTCACCTTTCATTGTGGCAAAGCTTTAAAAGATTTGCAAAACATACATTTGTCTTTCTCCATCATCTTATATATTTTACTTAAATGTTTTTTCCTCTGAAAAACAAGATAACATTGTATTTTTTTGAATCAGTCCCTTCAAGATTACATAATTAACCACAAACCACCTGTATCATTTAATTAGGTAGGTCTAGATATTTATCAAATTTCATTCATTTTTTTCTATGCACATAACTTGTGGCTAATCTATTGTTGTGCATTTTTGAGTTCAATAATAGAAAAAGCAGTCTTTTGTCTTTAAGAAGTCCTGAAGTATTCATTTTTAAGTGCATAAGGGACGTTAAAGTCATGTTTTCATCACAAGCCTCGAGCTGTTTCATTATCTAATTTTCTTTTTTTTCATCCGCAGTCTAGACTGACTGTCGCCCCCTGGTGGTGACTTCTACTTGATAAAATCAGTTGTTACATAATACAATGTAATCCAGATTTGCTACTTTATGTCATGGGGTTATGTGTATCCTGGCTGTGAGTAATCTGGCGGGGTTTTGACTGTCAAAATCTGCTCGGAGGGGAACCGAAAATATAGATCCATCTAAATCAATCAGGTTCTGTGAGAGTCCGCCGGAGACAAAGAGGGAACATCATGTTCCAAAGAGAGAGGGGGCTGTGATTATAATGCATTTAAATAAAGATGATTTAAAAGTCTGAAATTCAACCAAATTCGTTTCTTATAGCATGGGATCAAACCTGGTGTCATTCTGTTTCATTATGACCTGACTAAGAGGTGTTTTAATAGTTTGATGTTTGCTCTTTATTGAACTTTTCTGAACTTTCTTTCCAGTGTGGTTAAAATTAAAATAGCTCTTATTAAAGCATGAATTGTATCCTCACACTGCGTTGATGTCAGGGATCTAAGGACTCGCATTCTTTAAATAATTGAACAATCATCATCATCATCATCATCATCGCCCTCCTCCTCCACCCGGTCGTCATCATCAGATCAGACTGTCATGCTGCATCCTTGGTACGTGCACAGCCACACTCCGCTCATGGCAACACTGTACACAAGTAAGCCGAGTTCAACCACTCCACACTGTAGGGGTAGGGGCGTCCTTTTGTCTAACAGCCTTCAGCCCCCACACCTCACCTCCAGAGGCAGCTGTCGCGTCACACGGTGTCTATTTAAAGGTAATTGCACCTGCGCCGCATTCATGTTTGCATAAATAATCGACCGGGTCATGAAAGTGTTAACAGCAGAATGGTTCATTCCTAATGTACGACGTGCAGAACTGAACGCGCCGCACCCCAACTACAACTCCACAAGTCAGCTGAACCTGCTGCCCTTCCTGAACCAACCTCTCCACGATTTTTATTTGCAGATCATCTATAATGGGCGGAACTTTGCAGCTCAACGCGGGCTCTTATTGGCTGAGCTCGCTGCCAGTTTTTGTCTATTTGCATAACCAGGTCGGGTTGCAGATGCAGGGGAGTGGGCAGGGTAGGGGTAGTGCAAGTGAACTGAACTTGTGCGTCGGTGTAGGCTACACTATGTTCTTAAAATGCACCTAACTTTAACCATGCACCGTGATTTTTTTTAAAGAAAAAACAATATGGACATTTACTCAGTGGAGCTGCAGGATCATTTTTGCGGAAATTAAAGACGATTTCTTTAAAAAATAATCCAAAAGAAAACTTGGGACTGGTAAGTAGCTCCCTTTATCTACCACTGTTCTTAATTCCGTCTATATGTTATGGATGAATAGGCCACACCCGGTTAATTTATATTTTACATACTGTTAGTTTTTAAAGATGTAATTTACAACTTTGGAAGCAATTTACGCACGATGCTTATTTATGAGATCCACACAGTACATCGTGCTCTGTTAGCTGAGCTTTAATTATGAATGTATAAAAAAGTCTATAGCTTGACAGAGTGGGAACAATGGGTGCTTTCACACATTTATCGATTTAATTTACATAATTTCATTAGAATAGTTTAATGTTAAAAAGCTGTTCCTTTAGGATAAGTGAGCTGGAGATATCCATTTAATGGCGGCTCTTTTTGTTGACTTTGTGTTTTATTGTATGTGTTGTGGCTCAGCCTGTGTGTGTGTGTGTTGCTCCACAGATTACACGTTTGTCAGTCTGAGCTCTAAAAGCAGGTAAGCCACTGACTAACGCACATTGTGCCAGTCGTCAGTTCCACTGTGCGTGTGACAGCGGCTAACCTGGTTTTGGGAAAACCTCTCTTCTAATGTTTTGGGGGAAACCAGCCACAGCCGGAGCAGACAGACAGACAGACACTTACACCTCCAAGCGTCTCCCCCCCTCTGAACATGTCAGATACTCATTTCTGGGACAGGCCTGCTCAACATGACTGCTGGGTCTCCATGTACTTCTTCATCTTACTGCGCTCACATACTGTCCTCTTATTTAGGGCAAGTAGCTTTGCAGTCCCCTTATAGAGGAGACTTCTCTTAAGGAAACTGGTGAGTGGCATATTTTAGTTTTCAGGGGTGGAAAGAATTATTCAAGTTCTATTAATAGTGTAGCTTTTGTGTACTTTTGAGTATTGCATATTGTTATAACAAAGCTTTTACTTTCACTTGTTTGGTTTCTGTGCAGTGTTGCACGTAGCTACATTAGTTAAAGCATCTGATTGGTCAGTGAAAATAAAAAGAAAAGCAGAACCAATCAGTTTTTCATCATGTAGTTTGTTAAAAAAAAAAAAAATTTTAACCTTTCCTATCACAATTAATTAATTAGATTAATTAATTACACCACAAATAAATGAGTTATAAAAATCAATCACAGATTAATCATAGCACACAAACATTTTAATATTGTCCAGTTGAAGGACCCGTACATGGCAGTGGCACGCCACTTCACACATGCATCTCTAGTCAAACCAAACAGTCTTATTTCATTTTTGAATTTATTTATCTATATTTACTGAATTCTTTAATAATGCATCAGGCCTAATTGTTTTGCTGGATGTCCTCGACCTTTTTCTTATTTTGAATTTGATTTATGAAACACACTTAAAGTGTAATTTGAGTTGCCTGATTGAGCTTAGAATTTTCTGGACAAGTTGCCCTGACTTTGGTTTTATTTAGTCACCAATAAAAATGTGGATTTACAAATCTTCACTTCTTAGTGTATTCATTTGATTAATCCTGCACTACAATTTTATAATATCCTAGAATTCAAATTCTTTATTTGGGTACTTTAAGCAGATATGAGATTAAAATGTGATTAGTTAGATTAATTAATTATAAGTCTGGTAATTAATTAAGTAATTTTTTTTAATCGTCTGACAGCACTATTAAAAAAATATGCAGGTTGAGTATCACATGGATCAGAAAATGGATGACCACAAGGTTTCATCACATTTAGGAATCGGCAATTTGTTCAACAGTAAAATAATTTGTAGTTTTTCTAAATGCTTAAAAGTCATCCGAGCAAATCTGTTTTCATGCTTTGGGCACTCTGTGGTATGCTGAATATGAATAAATGGTATTAGGTCAAATATAGTGTGGAAAAGCACAGGATATTTTTATCTTTTTCAGAGCACAATGCCAATTGGTGCAATCTATTCACCTTGGAGCTTAGCACTGGGAAGTGGCAATCATGTCATATCGCATGTCAAATGGAGGTGTTCCCTGTCATATATGTAATTTATGACCCAGACAGTTTAGCTATTGAGGCCAAATGGGACGTACCACTATATGTTGAATGGGATTTATCAACATTACTTGGCTGGGACGCACTGGTGGGCTGCTGTGGTACTGCAGGTGAGCCGTGAGAAGGTATTCAAGAATTCAAAACAAATTGAAAGTACAGATTTAATGTTAATAGGATACTGGAAAACATGTTTTTACATCTTTGAATAAACAAAAAATAGCCAGAACAGAACTGGTGCCACATCCAACTGGTGTTGAAATAACTGATGATGTTTATTAACTGTCTCACTGGATGAATACGGCTCTATTGATTTTAAGGATTGTGTAGTTTTAGACAGAAAATACACTGAGGAGGGATTTACAGAGTCACTAAGTTGAAGACTGTTGAAGAAAATGTGGCTAATTTTCATATTCGAGCTTCATGTTTTGGTTTTATGGGATTTTTGTTGGGGCCAGGTAGTTTACAGTTTCATAATGGCCTGTAGGTAGGGCTGTCCTTTACGAGACTTAAACAAACATCTGGTGGACTCATCAAACTCCATTTGTCCTTTTTAGTACAAATGGAAAATGTACTCAAAATACTCAATACTCTGAGAGTATATTAACAAGGTGTATTCAGGCAGAGTTGTAGATTTATGGAGAACTTCCTTTCCTTGTACTTGAATCAAATTTTATCAAAATAATGTTAATTCTAATCAGTCCCAATATTTGTGTACTCTTTCTATCCCTGATGTTTTTATCTGACAGAGCGGTAGCCATTTTGGAGTAAGTGCCCGTCTAACATATTACTTAGTTTTAGTCACATTTTAGTCATTTTTGTCCTCCAATGTTTTAGTTGTTAAAAACATCACTGCATTTAATTTCAGTTTTAGTCAACACATTTTTAAACGTACATAACTGTACACATGTAATACCAATTAGATTGGGATTCACTCATGTAAATACACTGTCAGTAGTTGAATTCACAAACAAACGATTACAGAAATTATCACTTTACTGGAGATTTTTATTTGCTTTTTTTAGTGACATAAATACTCCTATGCTATGGGAGTGACATCATCTCCGCCTTATCGGCGTTCCAGTTGAAGTCGGAAAAAAACATGCCGATCTACCAGGCTATTGTTAGCTGTTGTTAGCACGCCCTGCGTTGTTGTATGAAGAATGTGATTATGACTATGGCAGCATTTTTGTAAATATAAGTCTAACAATACTATGTATACAGCTGATCTAGAGCGACACACCCCAGTCAGAAGTGCAAATAAATGGATTATTACAGGAGCTAAATAACTGTTCACACTGGGGAGTTCCCAGTAGGAAATTCCGACTTCAGGGGACGTTCCAGTTGCAGTTTCCTACTCGGAACTCGAAAATTCCTACTTCTGACTACAACTGGTACGCACCAAAAGACGTGACCCAAGCCAAAGCGTGTGTTTGTTGTGATGCTAATGAATGCAGCTCAGACCTTCCTCAGAACTCTGCATTGCTTTACAACTTCTTTTTTCAACAACTTACAGGATGCAAAGCGACGAGGTAATGTTTCTCTTTCTGGTTACGTAGCGGTAGTTTTTGATGTGTGACAACAAGCAATTTTTGGAAAACTTACTATCGTAGTTTTGTAGCCGGCTATATATGGCTTACTTACAGTCCGATGCTCTAAGACGTGTCCAAAAGTGTGTCTTAAAGTGTATATTTCGATCAGGCATAGATCTAAAAATGAGACTTTTTTGTAATTACTTAGAAACTCCTCACAGTTCCTTTAAGATGAGTTTTATAGCATCAAAATAGGTTATCTATAAATGCTATTCCTTAGCTTTCCAGTCGGGTCAGACAGGTCTGGACTGGCCTGGATACTCAACTTCAGGAACAAGACAATTAAAACTAGAGCAAGTTTATATTATTCAGACACGTCTTAGAGCACTGGGCTGTAAGTAGCGATACATAGCCAGCTACAAAACTATGATACTAAGTTTTCCAAAAATTGCTTGTTGTCACACATCAAAAACTACCGCTACGTAACTAGAAAGAGATACATACATTAACAGTCCCTGTATTTTATTATGGAAAATCCAAATATTCAAATCAAAGAGCATTTGCAGCTGTATTTCTGTCAGTAAAATGAGCACTGATCTGACCTGATAGCTTTCATCATTCTTCCTGGATCTAAATTTGAGGCCAAGACCCTTGTGGGGTTTCTGTAGCCACTCCAGCCTAAAAAGAGCAACACTTACAGTGGCTGTGTGAAAATATGTTGATTTATTAATCTTTAAATTAGCTAAAAAAGAGCTCTGAATAAAAAAAGAATAGACAATGTACCATATTTGTTAAGAGTCAACTAGGAAGTAAAGTTACTCCCCAAAGCCTAGTAACAGAACGTATTTTTACTTTCTGTTTCACCATGTGAGTATTTCCTGGTACCAGCGAGGACGTTTCATTCCCATCGGTGCATATGACTCATTATGACACAGAGGAATAGATAAGTGCAGTATGTCAGACTCATTAACTTGTGGCCCCATTTATCATCATAATGTGGACGTGCAGATACTCACTCTCTGCCCAAACACATGAAGGAGGTGGGATCCCTCTCTGCTGTGCTAACTGATGGGTTTCCATCAGAGAGCGGTCAGACGTACAGCTTTTGTATCGATCTGACACCTTTCAAAAACAGATTTGGACAGGGTTCATACAAAGTGCCATGCATGTGCAAGGTTAATCCACAGAAATGTCTTTTTAATCTGGGGATGTCTGCTTAATGAGACCAGAGGCATTTTGGATCAGTCTTAATATCTTTTACTTTGCATGTAAAATGGGAAAAATATCTAAAAAAAGATACACACCACTGGACAAGAGTCGTCTAAAAATAAACATCTGATCACAGAGCTCAAAAGTAATGATACTGATATGAAAGCAAACAGATCACATGGATGTAAACGGGATATTTTAACCCTCTAAAGCAGGGGTGGGCAACTTTAATTACCAACAACAAATGAGAATATAAATTTGTCATAAAATCAGAATACCAATATTCATATATTACAACATGAGTTATTATGCATAATCAAATGAACTTGATACAGAACTCAAGCAAATTTAGCTAATATACATGGAATTAAAGCTAATAAAGCTATTTTCAATCGATAAAATTATGTTTTTCAAATTTTAAAGCTCAAATATTTTGCTGCTGCCATTTTTAAAAAATAGTACTGAGTAATACTTGATATAATGTTAAAGCCTTCATGGAAGAGATTTAGACACTATAAGAGCAAAGTGGGTTAACTTACATAAGACTATATAGAATTATTTCTATTGGAAATCTGAGTTTTCTTCATATTTACAGCTGCTGGTTTTTGGGAATGAATGGCGGGCCACATTTAGTAATGTGGAGGGCCGCATTTGGCCCCCGGGCCGCAACTTGCCCACCCCTGCTCTAGTGCATGGAATATTACAAAAAAATGGTAAAAAAAAAAAAAAAAACTGTTTTGAATGCTTTTATTACTTAAAATGGCCTAAATGATAGATAAATGAAAAAAAAAATCTTTAAAAAAGGTTAAAGGGGGGTCTTTAATCAATTGTTGCCATATGACAACAATATGCAACATTTTTGACCAAAAAGGTATTTTATTTAAAACAAGACTCAACGTATCTATGTCATACTCATCCAAAATGAACAAATTAACATTTATACAGTGAAAACATTGTAAAATTTCAACAGTTATCTAAAACATCTGCTAATAAAACCCAAAACCTTGAACCTGGCTCAATAAAGTACGATCTATCATTCTTTTTTTGCATTTTATTCAGTTGTTTTTCTGTTTCATTTCATTTGATTTCAACTCATTTCAGTTGATTTTGATCTGATTCCTCCTCTGGTTTGACTGTTATTTCTGCCCTGCTCTCTTTCCCTCCCCTGTAGAAGTAGCTGCGATGCATCTTTTATGGAGGTAATTGGATACTATGTTAAAGATAGCCAGCAACATACCTTAGATTACAAAATATAAAATATATATAATGTTATTACTTTTAAAAGACAAGCAAAAGGTGTAAACATTCTCAGGATAGTTTCATGCTATGTAAGTGAATGGAACTCCATTAGGTTGTATACATTAGGATTTTTCCATATTTGCATTATTACTTACCCCAGATAGTGATTTAAATTTTTATTTGGTGAAAATACTCCAAAAATTCTAAATAAAAGACAATCTTGGAGAGCCCCAGACAATTGTGTTTGGGTGTCAAATATCCATTAAACAAAAAGGACTGGCAAACAAGATATCCGGGTCATGTGACCTCATAAATTCTATGTCCTTCAAACTTAAAGCCCCCTTTACACACCTAAATGTAAAAACATACATTTTATTTCACAGCTTTTTAGAAAAATGTAGATAAAGTAATTGTTGCCGTATGGTAACACTATGCAATAGAGCAGAGGTGGGCAACTATCAAAAGGGCCAAAGTCATTTTTTTTCAGTGCCCAAGGGCCGCATGGTTACACATTGTTGGCACTTTCAATAAAGAAAAATATATCAATGAACAAAAAATAGGAAAGATAAAGCTTAACAAAGGATTTTACCAACATATATATGTTCTAACTCAAACACAATTAAAAATCAATGATCTAGTGAGCATGACACATAACTTAAAGTAAATTAAGCTTCTTTTAATGCAAAAAATAATAAAGTTTACCAGTTTTTAAAACACAAACATATTACCATGACCATTATTTCCAAATATGGTTTTTACCAGTACTGTAAATTATATTTTAGTGCCTCATAAAAATATTTTTAGAGATACAATCATGGCAGACTAAGAACTTAAATTACTTGTTAAAAAACAAACAAAATATGTACCAGCAATCTAAAGTTAGTATAAATATTTTATCACCTATCCGAGTTTATGCATTAAGCGGTAATGGTTACTCATGATGAACTGTATTTAGCATCTGTTGTTTTGTTTCTTCATATTTCCAGGGGGGGATGACTGGTGGGCCATACTGAGTGAGGTGAAGAGCCACATTTGGCCCCTGGGCGTCCAGTTGCCCACCCCTGCACTAGAGGGTTAAATGTTAAAGTAGTAGGTGGCTGACAGAATAAGAAGCACTTTCTCTTTAGTGTTTGTGCAGTACCCTCGTCCTCCACAGGTTGGCGTCATGGTCCACAGAGCTGCAGCTTTTCCAGACAGTGGGAACTAAACAAGGATTTGGAGCTTATCTAACCCCAGCCAAGCCAGACAGCCTTTAAATCTTCTCAGTAAAATCCAATTCTGCATAATTAATCGTAATATCTGAATTGGCGTTCTAGTTTGTTTTCCCATAATCTCACCGTGAGTTCAAAAGTTCACAGCACTGGTGGACATCACTTTAGAAAGTGTGTTCTAGATACTGTGGGAAAGATGTCCTCATCCATCCATCTAACATTACAGAGAAGCATAAGGGTATACCAAGGATTTAATCTGATTTTTTTGGTTTTGCTTTTTCTTTGTTAATCCACAGGGTTTCAGTAAGGGGTTAGCCAAAGAGCAAGGAAAGGTCGAGCCACTCTGTGTGTGACAGCCGCCATGTTTACTCTCCAGGGTAAACAAACAGGAAAGGGGTGGAGGACACAAGTGTTGTACGGGGGTTGTGCAACAGTGTTTATCCTATCATGCCAGGATGATTTCTATCACCAAATATAACAATAGTTTCATTTTCAGGGAGGAAAAATAACTACAATCCACAAATTTAAGGGCAAAATATGCAATTGCTTGAACTAGGTGTGCAAAATATAACCAGTATAATATTCACTTAAGCAAATAATGCCTTATAAGCAGATATGGAAATATGTGTACAGCTGAATTTTCACTAAGGTGAAGCATTGTTGAAGTTTTAGATGGAGCAGATCGTCATCAGCTGAACCTTTTTTCTTCTGTCATCCTAATTACTAGTTTGTTTATTGTGCATGACCTAAGAAAAAGTGTTTGGTTATTCAAGCACTTCCTTAATGTTGTAAACAGAAGCCACACTGTAAACCTGTTGATGGAGAACTGATTTTCATTTTAAAATATGAGCTGATTAAAATGTGTCAGATTATTGTTTTGTGTTCAACATCTCTCTCTACTGTGCTGAAATTTGGGGAAATGCATATAAAACGAACCTAGATCCAATAATTAAACTACAGATAGAGCTATTAGGGTAAGATGGAAACCACCCCACTCACTTACTCGAAGACTTTGGGTTTTATCATTTATGGATGTTGTCTATCTTGAATTGTCAACTGCTCGAATAAATGGAGCCTCTGAAACTACTCTGCATTACTGGAGAACTGCAGCAGAGTAACTAAAGGATCTTCTGATTTGATTTTCGTAATTCAACCGCTATGTCTTGACGTACTGTATTTGGAATATACAGCTAGAGTGTATGATATGTATTCAAGTACATAAATGGTTTCTCTCCTCCTGGTAGGAAGGGGATCTGAGTATCTTGTGGGGAATGCATAACCCTGGTGGCATTGCATCTAATTATAATTTATTTATTTTATTTATTTATTTATTTTAATTTTATTCATTTTATTCATTCATTCATTTATTATTATTTATTATTATTATTATTATTTTTATTAATAATTTATTTTATTTTTTAAATTTTTATTAGATTTAATTTTTATTTATTTATTTATTTATTTTTTTGACTTGGGTGGGTGGGGTAGGGTTTTTGTTTCATTGCTCATTTTGTCATGTTTGTAGTTCCTTGTTATATTAATATTCTGGTATTTGTTGATCTCGTTCAAAAAATTCATAAAAATTTGGTCACAAAAAAAAAGAGCTATAAGGTTTATAAATGAAGTTGGGTACCGTGATCCTACAAATCAGCTTTTTATAAGATCATATACATTAACATTTATGGACATTGTATATTTAAAAACACTAGAAATTATGTTTCGGGTAGTAAATAAGACAATTCAAAAAATGTTTAAGCTAAGGCAGGGCATTTATAACATAACTTTTTTTCCCCTGATATTTACTGTTCTTATTGTAGTTGTTTTTTTTCATACTTTTTAATATATTTTTAACCATTTGCTTTTACTTGTTTGTGTTTTAAGCTGCACAGCACCTTGGTCAACTGTGGTTATTTTAAAATGTGCTATATAAATAAAGTTTGACTAATCTAAAGTACAGATGTGTGTCAGTTTTGTGTGTAAAGTTATGGAATGAACTAAACAATGAAATAAAGATGTGTAATTCTATGTTAGTCCTTAAGACTTTAAAATCTAAAATTATCAAAGGTTACAATGAAATTTAATTGAATTTGATTTTTCAGTTTAAGCCATCACGTGTTTTGAAATAATGTAGAAGTACTGATGTTTACTGTGAATTATTTAGTTAATCCTATGGTGGAACAGGGTAGGCTAAAATAAGCCTTCATCAATAGGCTTCATCCTGTTCCCTTTTCGGTTGCTGTCCGTTTTCTTTTTTTGTATAAACAATGTTTTTATTGTTTTGTTTTTAAACCGAAATAAAGCATTCATTCATTCATTCATTTATATGTAAGCTTGAGGATACAGTAATGTTTGTAGCTCTTAACAAAGGCAGTGTTCACCCACAGTTTGTAATATATTTGAATCAAAACGTTCATGCTATGCAAAAAGATTTCTGATCTTTTAACAAATTTTAAGCTGATAATGCATGATCATTGACTGTATAATGACATTTGTCTTGATTAAGCCTGTTTAAAAAGCAAATAGACTGTCACACAAGGTATGTGAACATTTCCTTAAATTGAATTGAAGGACTCAGTTGGTGTATTTTCAAAATTTCTATAGGTTACACTTGTGGTATATTGTTATTTTATACAAATAAAAAGAAGAAAAAGAATAATTTGACTCGGTTGTTATTGAAGAATAAGGATACTAAGATGTAAACAGATCTTCCCAAAGTGTTGGTTTTATTGCAGCTTGCACATCAGTCAATGGGGGGATGGGGGTGGTGAATATATACCGCAGGCAGGAGGTAAAATTCAGGCTTCGGTCTGGGTTTGCACTCACATGGGGCTCACTGGAGTAAATTTAGGATAAATTCAGGGTTTGTCTGCTAATGTGAATGGGGTGTCAGGAGGGGTACTCTATGGGAGCGTGAAAGGTAATTTACAGTAAATTAAAAACATAAACACTTTTTAAATCTGGTTAAAAATGATCAAACAACTCTTCATTATGTTTTAAAGCCAAAATCAGCAAGAAAAGTTAGTTTTTTTTAAATAAATTCTAATTCTAACTTTTAGATTTTTAGAAAAAAAAGATGGGTTTGACACATTAGCCTAAGATTTATACACTACAGAGTGTTGCAGAGGTTGCCTGCCACATATTTTTTAATATTAAGATATTTTAATGGCTGAATTACAGCTTTTGGCATGAATTTCTACAAAAATGTTTCCTTTTTGTTACATTTTTAAAATCTAGAGTCAGTTACTCAGCTCTATTATACACCACTGTCACCCTCAAGCCAAAATGTACACACAAAAAACTGCTACAAAATCAGCATACGTCAGAAATGTTCTGCAGAAATCTATTACAGCTACCAAAATTCAAATATTAAGATTTGAATCCTTTAAATGCAAGTTTGAATACATGTTGCCACTCGTTTAAATAAAAAAGAAAAACACACAAAAAGGGTGTTTTTTATATAATTAATGGGTTAATTAGAGGGTGGGGCATTGCTGGTGATTACCATCTTGGAAATGTCAAATGTGCAAGTTTCTAAAACTTCTAAAACAAGTACTTAACTGTGGTGAAAGCAGCCAGAAGACAAAAAAACATACCAACGTTTGTGGTTGATTCATCCGTCTGCTTTAAAAACATATGAAGTACATCCATAAAAAAGCACATACTATAAAACATATCTCATGTATATTTATTTTTAATAAAATAATAGTTTTGAGCAGATCTGAGGTGAAAAGAGAATTTTCCAGAAAAGGAAAAATATTGATAAATGGTAATTTGGCAGCAGGATTTTTGCATTTTTGGTCCAAGGGTCCACAGAGGGTGGAAAATTCTGAATTTGTCATTGCATAGAAATTCTGATGATGAAATCATCATCATCAAAGTTGTTTCTATCTCTCTATGTAAAAATATCTGTTATTGCTGTTTTTTAAAAGCTAAAATCCTGCAAATTATTTAATGTTACATAGTTTTGAGCAGAGCTGAAGAGCTTTTAGAGATGTATGCAGGAAAAATGTTGATGTGTGATGATTTTATACAATTTGTACATTATTGGTTCAAGGGTATTTAGACAGCAGTAAATTAAACTTTGATGAACATCTCACTTCTTGCTTTATAAAAGAACTTAGCCATGCCTTTGGACTTTACTGTTACATAAAGTTTGCAGTCACAATGCATATTTCAAAAGAGCATTAGAGTGGTAAAACATTTATTCACCTTAAGATCTGTTTGTAAAAAATAGAAAGGTAAATACTCCAAGTCTTGTTTTATGGTTATGGTTGGCTTTGGTTGGCCCCAGGCCCAGATTATTTTACATGTTTCAAATGGCGCTGCATCACACCCAAGTTTGAAGAGGGCTGCTGTAAGAAACTTTTTTTTAACACAATTGTATCAAGTCATTGAATGATAACAAAATATGCAAAACAATCTGTCATATTCAAAACTGTGTAACCTGCAGACTTTTGCATCCTATCTAATCTGGTATGGTAAATATACACTATATCACCAGAAGTATTGCTCACCTGCCGTGACTCACATATGAACTTTAGTGACATCCCATTCCTAACCCATAGGGTTCAATCTGACGTCGGTCCACCCTTTGCAGCTTTAACAGCTTCAACTTTTCTGGGAAGGCTGTCCACAAGGTTTAGGAGTGTTTATGGGAATTTTTGACCATTCTTCCAGAGGAGCATTTGTGAGCTCACACACTGATGTTGGACCAGAAGGCCTGGCTCTCAGTCTCTGCTCTAATTCATCCCAAAGGTGTTCTATCGGGTTGAGGTCAGGACTCTGTGCAGGCCAGTCAAGTTCATCCACACCAGACTCTGTCCTCCATGTCTTTATGGACCTGCTTTGTGCTCTGGTGCACAGTCATGTTGGAAGAGGAAGGGGCCAGCTCCAAACTGTTCCCACAAAGTTGGAGCATGGAATTGTCCAAAATGTCTTGGTGTGCTGAAGCGTTCAGAGTTCCTTTGACTGGAACTAAGGGGCCAAGCGCAGCTCCTGAAAAACACCCCCACACCATAATCCCCCCTCCACCAAACTTTACACTTGGCACAATGCAGTCCCACAAGTATGGTTCTCCTGGCAACCTCCAAACCAGACTGGTCCATCAGATTGTCAGATGGAGAAGCGTGATTGGTCAATCCAGAGAACGCGTCTCCACTGCTCTAGAGTCCAGTGGCGGCGTGCTTTACACCACTGCATCCACGCTTTGCATTGCACTTGTTGATGTGAGGCTTGGATGCAGCTGCTCGGCCACGGAAACCCATCCATGAAGCTCTCTGCACTGTTCTTGAGCTAATCTGAAGGCCACATGAAGTTTGGAGGTCTGTAGCGATTGACTCTGCAGAAAGTTGGCGACCTCTTCTCACTATGCGCCTCAGCATCCGCTGACCCCGCTCCGTCAGTTTACGTGGCCTACCACTTGGTGGCTGAGTTGCTGTGGTTCCCAAACACTTCCACGTTCTTATAATCCAGCTGACAGTTGACTGTGGAATATTTAGGAGTGAGGAAATGTCACAACTGGATTTGTTGCTCAGGTGGCATCCTATCACAGTTCCACGCTGGAATTCACTGAGCTCCTGAGAGCGACCCATTCTTTCACTAATGTTTGTAAAAGCAGTCTGCATGCCTAGGTGATGATTTTATACACCTGTGGACATGGAAGAGACTGGAACATCTGGTTCTGGTTATGTGGATGGGTGAGCGAATACTTGTGGCAATATAGTGTATGTTAGTTTTCCAAGCCAGTGTCCAGCTCATTACTATTTCAAACTCTTTCGTAACACATTTTTAAAAATCTGGTTTAAATGCAAACACTTTCAAGGATTTCAAGCACCTACACAAACCCTGTAAGAATCAGAGTTGATGAGAAACTCAAGCACAGGAGAGACACGGTGGTTCTGCTAATACACTTGGTGGCACATCAGAAAAAATCCAAAATTTTTCAACCCTGAAATTCATTGTTGTGTGACACAAAAAAACTTAAAGGCTTGGAGCACAATGCATTTCCACAGATCATCAGCCATGCCTCTCAGATGTTCACACGTCTGCAGCTCCTTTGTGTCGGTGCGCTCACATGCCTTGTAGTCCTCCTGCGTTACATCATAACAGAAGCATGTGTGATGCCAGGATGTCTGCAACATTTCCCTCTGCTCCCAAGGATGCACTCTGTGAACTTCACCATCAGCCACCTGTGAATACCTGCGTCAATACACCCTGAAATGATCGAGCATCATAGGAGCCATTGGACCATGAGCGATGAGGACAGCATGCATATTTCAGAACCCATTATATATTCATTATGCATTTCACATAGGAGCCTCATGGCACAGACATTTTTAGACAGTGTACACCGGAGTGTTAATTATTTACCATAGATGGGCTGAAACTCCTCTGCTACTCTGTGTAAGTTAACTGAATTAAAAGAAAAACAACTACTCAGAGATCTAAAACACAATACACAATTTTATTACTTTTAAATACATAGTAATGTTAATCATTTTTCTAGGTAAAAGGTTTCTAAATTATTTTACATTACATACAGATATTGTCGTGTTTACAGTAGCAAAAGTCTGTAAATATATTTGTTTTATGTATATACAGTATGTATATCATGGTGGATTAAATAATGAGTTACAAAGAGAGGGGTTAAATAAGAGGTGACGGTGACACAACAGTGAATAAGTTTCCTTGGCCATGTGGGTCCATGTTTTATCTCCATGATGACTCGCGGGATGTCAGGACTGCAAGACACACAAAAATAAGGAGGGGATGATGATCCCTTTGTATGGAAAACATTTTTTTCAGCTCAGACAGGATAAAACTGGGGTCAGCAAGGACATTCAAACAGGCACAGGCTGACAAAGGACCTGTTCATCCTTAAACTCTGAAGGATTGGAAGTCACAGTAGTGCTTTTAGACAGAAGCGTTTAGAGCATGTTTGTTGTTTTAAGATCTCTGTAGTTTCCATGGCAAGAGGCAGTTATGTAATCCAGAGAAGGAAACCCCACACTGTAGTAGGCGTACACACTCAAACACACTTCACTTTGACCTGTCAGCTTCTTACACAATAAACAGACCTGATCAAAATCTTAAGGCCAGTTAATATTGCTAGAATATTCATTTTGCACATTTAACGAGGTTTTAAATAGAGCTACAATATGCAAAAGCAAGAAGGGGGAGTGTGACAAAAAGCACTTTGAAAAAGTAATGTTTGTTTATCAGCTGATCAAAAGTTTAAGATCACAGGCTATTAAAGTCAAAATCTGCTCAAAATGTTCATTTTCTGTCAGGCATTCACACGGTCATGCCCTCCTGATGGCTAAAGCTAAGAAGCTTTCTCTTCTTGAATGTGGTCGGGTCGTCGAGCTGCATAAGCAAGGCCTCTCACAGCGTGCCATTGCTGCTGAGGTTGGACGCAGTAAGACAGTCATTCTACATTTTTTGAAAGATCCTGAGCATTATGGAACAATAAAGTCAAGTGGTAGACCCCAAAAAAATTACACCTGCGCTGAGCCGGAGGATCCGATTGGCTGTCCATCAAGACACAGGGCGGTCCTCGACCCAAATTAAGGCCCTTACTGGTGCCGACTGCAGCACAATAACCATCAGACGGCATCTGTGGGAAAAGGGCTTCAAAAACAAAAAACAAATTCAAAGACCTCGTCTCCTTCAACGCCACAAAACTGCCCGTTTAGACCTTGGAGCATCAAACATGCGACATTGAAAGGTGGAAAAAAGTTTTATTTTCTGATGAGAAAAAATGTAACCTTGATGGTCCAGATGGCTTCAACGTTACTGGCATGACAAGGAGATCCCACCTGAGATGTTTTCTACCCGGCACAGTGGAGGGGGTCCATCATGATCTGGGTGCTTTTTCATTCAGTGAACACTGGAGCTTCAGGTGGTACAGGGTCGTCAAACGGCGGCTGGTTACGTGCAGATGTTGCAGAGGGCATCCCTCATGACTGAGGGCCCTCGTCTGTGTGGTAACAGCTGGGTTTTTCAACAGGACAACGCTGCAGTTCACAATGCTCGCTTGACCAAGGACTTCTTCAGGGAGAATAACATCACTCTTTTGGACCATCCCACATGTTCCCCTGATTTAAATCCCATAGAGAACATTTTGGGATGGATGGCAAGGGAAGGTTATAAAAATGGCCATCAGTTCCAGACAGTTGATGCCCTTCATGAAGCCATCTTCACCACTTGGAGCAATGTTCCCAAAAGCTTCCTGGAAACACTCTCATCAAGCATGCCCAGACAAGTTTTGAAGTGATTAACAAGAACGGTGGAGCTACTCATTACTGAGTCCTACTGAGAAACATTTTTGTTCTGGTTTGGAGAGTTTTTTGTAATTTTTTGAGCGATGGTCTTAAACTTATAATAAATAATAATAATAAGCCTATTTCAGTTTACTTGTTGTTTTCAATAAATTACTTTTTCAAAGTGCTTTTTGTCACCTCCCCTTCTTGCTTTTGCATATTGTAGCTCTATTTAAAACCTCATTAAGGTCCAAATGTGCAAAATATCTGATAAACAGCTTATTTCAGTTTACTTGTTGTTTCCAATAAATTACTTTTTCAAAGTGCTCTTTGTCACACTCCTCCTTCTTGCTTTTGCATATTGTAGCTCTATTTAAAACCTCATTAAGGTCCAAATGTGCAAAATATATATTCTAGCAATATTAACTGGTCTTAAGATTTTGATCAGGTCTGTAAATCATACTATACTAAGTGCTAATATAATGCTTATTTAGGTGAGGTTAGTTTGGATGATCAATTTATTAAAACAGCAAGTTACTGTGTAAAGTTATGTCATTTATTTCACTGTAGTTAAGGAAAGAAAATTTGATTCCTGCCTTAACAAGGTGACATCCAATATTATTAAAACAGTAATCTTAAAATCCTTCATTGCACAACAGCGCATTCAAGTCAAACAGGTCAAACGTAAAGTGTGATTTGTGCAGCGGAAAACAGAAGAACAACCCCACAGAGGAAAGCAAAATCTCTTAGACTAACCCTGGCCCTGCTTGAGGCACTAACTTCAAAATGTATCTCCTTTTGCAACATAAAATTAAGCTTCTAATATATTTATGCATCTAAAAAAGTTTGCAGAACTCGGAGATACATTTTTATGTAGGCAAACAAGGGCCAAGGCTTCACACAGGAGGAAAATGGGACAGTGCAATATATTTTTGCAGAGCCCTCCAGGAAGGCTCTTGCTCTTTGGAAGTCAAGTGTCACCAAAGTACAAGGCATTGTATAGATACACGCACACACACCCCTCTCATGTATATAAATAGTATCCATACATAAAAGGCAAACTGAAATGACATTGGTCAGATATATTTCCATGTCACAGTATAAGAACAGCACTACAATCAAGAATGTCTGCTACAGTCATTCCCAGTGCGATCGATGTGCTACATGGAGATATGGTGAGAAGCAGCTGTTGGTACATGATTGTTGACTCGAGGCTGGGGGGGGGCGCTCTGCATTACAGAGGGGAGGGGGATTAACAGAAAGTTCCCAGATGCACTGAAGTTTAAGGAGAGCAGCTACTGTTAGTCCAAGGGCAAACAGTGAGAGAGGAAGGAAGGCAGGAAGGATCAATGTTAGGAATGGATTTAGAGCATTAATGCCAACAGGAAGTTGAAAGAAAACAGAAAGAGGAATGTTAAAGTTCAAGTCCATTTTTAAAAAGATAGGCATGGAATCAAAGTTTATGGCCTCTACATGTAGATGAGAAGGACCTCCACCAAACAAATGCTCCCACTACCAGACACCAGAAAAGTTGGCAGCTGCAGCCTCAAACCCAATCAAGCTGGGGCAGAGAGTTTGGGGGGCAAAGGGGCCCTGGAACCAAGGAAGGGGGGAGGGGCAGAGCAGGGTGGACTTGGGGAAGCAGCAGGGTCTCACACATACACACCCTCAGGGTTGAGACTTGACACTAGAGGGTTTTGCAGGTTGCGTGGATGTCCCAGGAACTGTTTGGCGGTAGGGCGAGGCGGGGAGTCCATTTGAGGTACACTGTGGCCTGATGAAGAAGAAAAAGAAGAAAAAATAATTCATGTGTAAGTAGGAGTGGGAACGAGGGCTGCAATTGCGATGTACTCTGTGATTGTTTTAATGTTCTTCATCTCATGTATTCTTAAACAAACATAAGCAGTAGATCTTTTTATAGCTGAACCATTATGACATTAAATTAATCTAAGGATAAAAGATTTGAGAGAAAGTGGAGAAGTGAAGAACAGAAGCAAAATAGGTATGAAATTGTAAAAACTGGGTAAAAAAAATGGTATGAAAGCGGAAAAAAGTTAATAGGTGCAAAATAGGTATGAAATTGCCAAAAAAAAAAGGCAAAAAACTTCAAAAGTGACTAAGGAAAATTGATTATAGCAGCAAAATTGGGATTATATTTCAAAAACCATGTAAAAATTCCAAACATGGTCTGACAGTGGCCAAAAAAAAAAAAATGAATGGGAGCAAGTTAGGCATAAACTTGTAAAAGCTGGGTTAAAAAAAAGGTTAAAATAGGCATGAAATTGCAAGAAACTACATAACAATGGTTAAAAATATTGCACTGTCTGCGATTTGAAAATTGCAACAAGCCATATTGCGATTTAATCTAATTTGCAATTAAGCCCTAGTGGGAACTGATAGGAATTTAATGATAGCAAAGCCATTATCAGTTATGCATGTAGATCTGATTCTGTAACAATTCCTGCAGATTTTCTGTGTTGGTAAGAGTTGGCCTACACAGGAACAATAGCCAGGTTTACATGGAGCCTAATACTCTGATTAGAATCAGGTTAGAAGCCCAAACCGAATAAAAATGCTCCATAAAAACATCTCAATCAGAATAAACAGGCCAAATCAGAATGGGATTTCATTTGGTTGCACAGGGGTAGGATATTCCTTTTCCCAAAACGATTAAAAGTAGTTGTCAAAACAATCCCACATATATATCCCAGATATATTTTTCTATGTGCACCATTTTTGCCCTATATTTGCTTGACTTTACCTCAGAAAACTAAAATCATATCATTAATATTTATCATATCTGTAGTCTCAATACATAAGGATGAATATGGACCCCTTAATGGTTGTATATGGGGTACAATTTAAAGAACTTAAAATCAATTCTTCACATTTAGAATCTTCCAAATCCAATCCATATCACTGTGGCTAAAAGATGTAACGTCCTCTTCTAAACTATTAAGGTTCTGCAGAACAGTAAAATGCTGTTTTAAGACATTTTAAAGAAAATGGAACTTGACTAATTTAACTCCATATCAACCTTTTCTCTGGACTGATTCCCCCCAGCTCCTCACCCCTTTTTTGGCCACTTTTAATTTATCTTTATTAGTTTGTTACCTTAAAGACCCTTTTATTTATACTTTTTTATTCTGTTCTTTACCTCCATTGGTGTATCCTTCCTGCAGGAGATGTGCCAACTCTAGCTGCTCCAGCTGCTCCTGTAGCTCTGAGCGTGAGTGTGTGTGGGCCGGCAGGACGCCTGCCTGCTGTATAAACTGTTGCAGGTTGCACTGTCTCAGCTCCTTATTTAGCTCCTCCAGCTCCTCCTGTTTGGCCTGTGAGGGAAACAAACACAGATCAGTGATGAAAATGAGAGGCTAATTAAAACTTTGGTCAGAAACACTGAATACTCACACTTATTCTGCCTTATGAAAGTGGGTACGGTAAATTAAACATGCCAGGTCTTTAAAAAATAAAATAATTACATAAATATTCTGATTATTATACATATTAATTCAACATGAATAGCAGAATGATACTGTTTCCAAGCTAATATGGCTGTTGAAAACTGGAGTGTCACATTGCAAATACTGTAATAAGTCTCTACGTCTCCAGGGGGCAGCAGAGTCTATACATTTACCCTCATGGTAATGACGGAAACTACAGCCTATCAGCCATCATAAAACTCTCCAGCTACAATGAATCATCATTATTAAATCATTACCAAAAGCATTTTCCAGTTCCATCAAATTCCAGCAGCTTTACACATAAACGTTAATGGAAACATTATCTGATGCTCCATTTCACAGTGATTTTAATTATCCAAATGTCAAAGAGGAAAAGTTATGTTTCATTTTAATTATGTTTTTGAACACATGCAGAGCAGAAACCCCCGACAAGGCAGTGGTAACCCCTTTGAGTGTGATGCACACAAACAGCCAAGTCAATTAGTCTTAGTCGACCTCCTATTCCTGCTCAATCAATGTGTCTGCACAAAGCAGGAAGCAGCAGCGGCATGAGCCAGTGTGTGTGTGTGGTTACGTGTAATTGATGCTGGACCAAGGCATCCTGCTGAGGACATTCACACCTACAGATCTGCCTCCATTAGCCTAATGACAGGAGCGCTTTGCTCATCACCTTCAACACTCAAACGCTCTGCAGACAGACGCTACTGTTAGCTGACATGACCCAACATACACAGCTTTACATTGCTATGCACTGAGTGTTGTTGTTTATGCTGCCTGCACAAACATATCCTTTTAGTGGTTATCTTCAAATGTTAGCTCTTGAATAACCTGACTGTGTGGTATGACAGTGGAACACATTACACTACCATGCATGAAAAAAACGAACAAACAGAAGCTGCAGGTTGCTATAATTTCTAGATCAGGGGTGGGCAACCTGCGGCTCCGGAGCCTCATGCAGCTCTTTTGCCCCTCGCCAGTGGCTCTCTGGATTCAGAGGACAGAAGAGCAAAAAACGTCTTCTTTGACTTGCATTAAACTCTGATTATTGATGTTATTTCTGCATGCTTTAGCACCATCTGCCTTTTTTCTTTAAATGACAATTTCTTGGTTATTGCATTGTTAACTTTGCGTCATGTGTGCACCTCCCATGACCTCCCATGACCCCTGAGCTAAAGACGCTGCTGCATCTTTAGCTCGGGGTTCCCACTCTTTTATAGAAATCATTTTCCAGGACTTTTCCAGGACTTTTTCCAGTGCCACATAACCAACTGAAGTTCCATTGTTGCTGTGGGAAGTTTTAAATGAAATGAATCGATTTTGTTAATTTAGCCTAAATTTTATTTTGTCATTTTTTTAGTATTTCTTTTTGTCCCCATTGTTTTAAGGTTTTATATTTTATACCTTAACTTGCATTATTTTACCTACTCACATTTTCTGTGTACATTAGTTACCAAGTACATTTTTACTTCATTTCCTATGTTTCAAGCTAGAAGAAAGACAAGTAATTTTCCAGGACATTTCACTTTTTTCCTCATTTTCCATTTGTTTTCCATGACTGGAAAATTGGGCAATCATTTTCCAGGTTTTCCAGGACGAGTGGGAACCCTGTTAGCTGTGAGCTCACTTGATGTTCATTTTAAGTTCTGATGAAGATGTTTTGATGAACTCTCGTACTTTCAAGTGCTGCTGTGGCGGGATTCAAACTTTTTAAACAGAGGCATGTCGGCGATAAAGCTTTGGAAATGACGAGAAGCACGGGGAGACGATAATTCAGCCCGACTGTGACGGCATTGTTGAAGCGGGGGATTTTTACACAAAGGTATCAGGTGGATGTTTTTTATTACCATTTCTGCATTATGATTGCAGTCTTTTATTACACATCAAAATTGGCATGAAACTAAATATTGAGTAATTATGTAGGATAAGCTTCTAAAACACTGATGAGATGTCGAAAAGCACCTCAAAAATCACAAGACTACTTCATTAATATGACAAAATTGTGCATAATAATGATCAGAATGCAGGAAAGAAATGATTTTAGTTTAAAATGTGAGGGGAAGACCTACTGACCCCCATCTCACCTGATGATGTCAAATAAATATTTATGATTTCTCCACTGCAGGTAAAACCTGATCCTGTGGGGAAAAATTGAGTAACAACAATAGCAAAATAAAAAAATGAAAATAACACGGGCTAATATTAACTGATGGTTATTTTTTGTTGACAAACCTGAAAATAAAAGTAAACACACCATTGTTGTTATTTTAGTTCTAAATTAATCACTGCAGAATAATCTGGTATCACACTAATGTCAAGTTAAAGCAACAAAAGTACATGGCCCACTATAGAGCAGTCATGTCAGGTGGTAAAGCAGTTTGCTTATAGATCTAATGTCATTATAATGTAGAGTCAGCAGGTGCTGCTGTTCTCATTTTAAGGTTCAAATGTGTTTTGTGGCTCCAGACAGATTTTTTTGGTGGGCTTGGCGGGCAAAATGGCTCTTTTGATTGGAAAGGTTGCCGACCCCTGGTCTAGATTGATGACACCATCCCTCAGCTCCCTCCATCGGGTACTAAATCTGTCCAGTTCACCCCCAGAGTCTCACACATCTCCACGGGGAACACTGACTGATGACTCCAATGAGCGTATTGTTACTGTTAATTAGTTTTGCTGCCAGTTTTTTATTTATTAGGCCGAGCAGAATTAGGGGAAAGGCTCAAAAGGCCCTAAGTCTGGATTGTTTTTCATAAAGAATACATAGATACACTCTATTTCTCTCTGACAAAACATCTTCTACCACCCCGCAATAAAAGTTGAGTTTCATTTTCTTCATTAGGCCATCTGGAACTCCTCTGAATAAGCTCAACAAAGCAGATGTACAGTCTCTGGTCATGAGGAAATCTGAGCTTCACTTAAAAACATCTTGGGCATTATCAATATACCTACCTCTATGACAACTACCCAGTGTAAACAAACATTAACACCATAAACTAGGAGTCCAGGCTAAGCAAATACAATAAAAGCACTTTGCTTTACATTGACTCCTCCTGTGTCTTTTTTTTTTTTTGCTTAAAAAATCATAAAGGGACAAGACACAATTAGTAAACACCTTAAGAGCATGAATACCTGAGGAGCTGCTGTACTGGATCAGCAAGACCATAAACTGAGACATTTATATATTTTATATACTCACAGTTTTGTTTCATGTCCAAAGATTAAGTCTTTCTGAGAGCTATCACAGCGATTCTTCCTCTCTTATTACTTTTTGACAGCAAAGAAATTAGTTCTTACTTTGTGGAAAAGCACTACAGTTCATACCTCTAAAATGTGGTTAGTTGATCTAACTAACACTCCATTTGGAAAGAATAAGATATGTCTTGAAAGACAAACTTCAACAATTTGATAAAACCTGGAAACCCCTTATATTGTATCTTGCAGCTACTAGCCAACTACTACAGCCGTCCTAGCATACACTGCATAACAACTCATGAGGGTGGGTTTTACTCCTCTATTTATGTTACTTTATTTTATTTATCATGTTATGTTATGTTATGTTATGTTATGTTATGTTATGTTATGTTATGTTATGTTATGTTATGTTATGTTATGTTATGTTATGTTATGTTATGTTATGTTATGAATTATCTGTACTTTGTCTTTCTGTTCTTACACTGCATGTTATTACACTTTACTTTATTCTCAACTGCCTTGTTGAAATACTACCTTTATGCCTTTCTTTGTAACTATGTTTCACAAAACATCAAGATTGCATGCACAATTGTAAAAACTACAAAAAATGAGCCCAAATTATATTTGTTGAATGTATGTTTGACTCACTTGCTCAATAAAAGACATTGAACTAAATATTTAATATACAACCAGATATGAGTATCCAACCTTTATGAGCTGGGTAACTATTTAAGAATAAAACGCCCCATTAAATAATGTTAATTAATCAAGACTCATGAGTGTGTACTTGTAGGCTGCAGTGTGCAGGTAGGAGAGGGGTGCAGGTTCACAGTATAATTAGAGGCCAGTCTGTGCAGCACGTATGGGCTAAAGCCTTTCTCCAAAACCAGGACCTCTGTCCTTACCTGCAGCAGGGACTCTGCCTTCCCCAGAGCCTTGTCAGTCTCAGAAAGCTTCTCCTCCAGATCTGTCCCATGATGCTCCTGGTTCTGCAGCTCTGCCTTTAGCGCATCAAGGGACTCCTCCGGTATGCTGGCTTTCCCTTCAGCCTGGCTCTCCCTCTGGATCTCTTGTTCAAGTTGAGCAGAGCGAATCGAGAACTCGTGGAGTCGTCGCCCGCAGTCATCAAGCTGCGCATGGAGCTCGCTCAGCTTCCTCCTCATCCCTTGCTCCCTCTCCACCTCTGCCTGGAGCTCCTCCTCCCAGTACTGCTCGTGAGCGAGCTCGGCCTGGTTCCGCCGCAGCGCTAGCTCCAGAGCGTTCACTTCATCCTGCAAGCGGGAATCTGAGACAGGTGAGGGACACGGAGATGGGTAGGGGCGCTCCCAAGAATGGGACTCCCGCTCCAGGGCTTCTAACTGGGCCTCAAAGGCCCTCAGTCTCTCCTGTTGCTGCAAAACCTTCCTAAAGACCTCCTCTTTAGACGGGCCTACAGGTGGGGAAGGGGAGGGTGATGGCACGTGAGAGGGAACAGGACTAGGGGAGGGAGAGGGGGTGGCTCTTTGCTCTGGAGAGTCCCGAGGAGATCTCTTAAACTGCTTGGCCTTGGTTTTTGGAGAAGTGGATGGCCCCAGGTTGAAGGTGAGTGCTTTCTTAGGCTGGCTGCGTTTGGAAGGCTCAGGCTCAGGGTGTTTAGGGAGGGGGAGAGGGGTGAGTCTGTCTTGTTTTGAGCCAGGCGAATCACTGCTGCTGGGACCTGTGCGGCGCAGGAAGAACTGAACCTCACTGCCATGTTGGCCCAGCTTAGCCAGAGACTCCAGAGGTTTCTCTGTGGCCAGTAGTTGTCTCTCTGTGTCCCTGAGACGTTGGATCAGGACATAACGACCCGTCTGACCTGTGAACGGATGAAAGGAGACAGAGAGTAAGTGCAAAGACAATCCTTAAATGGAGTGAAACACCAAAAATACTTCCATTTACCCAGTAAAAAATACAGGTGACAAAAACACCCTTTAAAACCTGTTTTCTGGACAAATTTACAGAATTTTAATGTTTACTTAAATCTTTATTTCCCAGCCTCTGCAGCATTAATAATAAACATTAAAAAGTTTGGGCCCTTGACTCTAACCATAACTTATAGCCACTGGCGTAAAAGTCTAACCTTGCATTGCACAGACCTGCCTGATTCAATTGTCTGAAATCACAGATACATCTTGCAAAGCTCCAACCCCCAATGACTTTATCAACAAAAGCAGGAAAGCCTGGTCAGAAATATATACAATAAAAAAAGACCAAATATGAAGGATGCACCGAATATTCGTTGGCCGAATATACGGTATATTCGGTCAAATAATGCCAAAAAAGCCATATTCGGCCTTCGGTGGAGTGAGGTAATATAGTAAGGCGAATAGTAACTTATGCATTGAATCATGAAATCAACTATAACTTTGCAAAGGCTGTCACTTTTCCTAAAAATCAAACTCAAACATGCACCCAAATAATCGAAGATATTCGATTGACAAAGGTCCGCTGCACTCGGCCGTATAGCTTGGATGAAAAGCCGACGGCTGAGCCCCACAAATACGTGGAGGACGAGTGACTAAACTGTATTTCACAGAACACACAGCCTGGTCTTTGATTTGAAGTTTGCCATCAACGGTGTAGATCCAAAAATACTTCCACACAGCTCTCCTCAGAACATTCAGAGCTGTTAATGCCCGCTCGGAGTGGAAACTCTTTGTTTACTGAGGTCTAGAGAGCACCGAATGTGTCTGACGGTCAAGCTGCGCTCACAGCGCCCTCTGTTGGAAAGAACAGTTCACTGCTCCAGACGTGATGTGTCGCTACACTCAATATTTTACATTCAAATCCTTATTTACAATTCGGTTACAGATATTTATTCCCATATTCGATTGGTTATTCAAATATCGAATATAAAGTGACAGCCTTAAAGCAGTCTTGTGTCAAAAGGACAATTATTTATTTGTTGGTATTATTGGTATATTAAAAATAAAAAAATATAGTGAACTACTTAGCCTCCGCATTGGATATTTGGTATTCGGCCAGGCGTTTATATTTCATTTGGCTTCAGTTCGGCCACAAATTTTCATTTCGGTGCATCCCTACTAAATATGGCCTTAACGGTCTTAGTTTATTATTTGAAAGTCAAGTCAAGTCAAGTCAACTTTATTTATAGAGCACCTTCAAGAAGACAGCAGTCGATCAAAGTGCTGTACACAAATACATATAAATAAATAAATATAACAATAAAAAAGATCGAAAAACATTGTAATAAAACAGTAAAAATTTAAAAACTAGAAACTACAGTGCCTGTGATTTGTATGAGCTCATTGATGAAACGCCAGGGAAAAGAAGTAGGTCTTTAAGGAAGATTTAAAAATCTCTATGGTCTGGGAGGCTCTTATATGGATGGGGAGACTGTTCCACAGTCTAGGGGCAGCCGCTGCAAAGGCCCTGTCACCTCTTGACTTAAGTCTGGTTTTGGGAGCCTCCAACAGCAGCTGGTCAGAAGACCTTAGGGCTCTGGATGGGGAGTAGAGATGTAGGACTTCAGACAGGTACAGAGGGGCAAGACCATTGAGGGCTTTAAAGGCGATTAAAAGAATTTTAAAATCAATGCGAAAGCGGACTGGGAGCCAGTGGAGAGACGCCAAGACTGGTGTAATGCGGTCACGCTTTTTCTAGTAGTTGCTATGGCACAAATTGGATAAAAGAGAGAGAGAGGTCCATATGTTTTATCTCTCTAATCCAAAATGTGCCTGTGGTGTTTTCATTTGTTAGTTTGATGCTGACATATAGTGGAACTGTCATTACAGGGATAACTCATAGCATTAAATCATAGAAATAATCTATTACTAAACAATATAATTCAGTAGAATAGAGGATCTCTGAAGTTAGGGGTAGTTTAAATAAGTCTCTTAGCATTCTCTTCTTTTCTCATGTACTACTGACTAAGCAAACAGCATTCAGGTATCCTTACAGCCCCTCTCTTGCAGAGGTATGTATGTTAATTTGAGTCTTTTTCCAGTCAAAACAAAGAGAAAAATTAAATGGCAAACACATGTAAAAAGTGTAAAAGCACTGAAAACAAGATTATACAAGCTTGCATTAATGTTACCAATTATAACTAAACCCTAACAACTCATTCTGCAATGCCCTAACAAATAAAGCACATAAGCATGTATTGTGCTTGCTTGCTCTATAATATCATCTGCTTTAATGTCCTGTATACAGAGCATAGTGATGCACTCATCTTAAAAGCCCATGATGCATATGTTTTATTTTATTATACATTTTTTTGTCATAATTGTTTTGCATAGAGGTGTAGAGATGAGCCATTGGCATCACCCACATCTGCTGTATGGATGCTTCATTATCCTGATTAGGAGCTAATAGGCAGGACCAATCAGGGCTTCCTGAAATCTAATAACTCCCCTCCCAATAACAATGACTGGCTGGTTGTGGACATTGATAGAGAGCTCTGATATAGCTGCTTCTCTAATTAGACTAGTCTGTTGTAAGAATAACTTTAACTATATTTGCTGACTTAAATAAACTAGAGTTAAGGTGTACCATGTAGTCCAGGCATCCTTGTTTTGTTTTTTACTTGAGGCCCAAAGTGAAAAAAAGTTTTGACAAACCTGCTTTAAACCTCTATGGTAGTGAAAGCTGTTAGTCTGACTCCTCCCACTGCCTCTACACAAGCAAAGCTGACTGAAGAAATGACATCAAACGCATTACGATGGTGCTGATACCTCTAAATCTCTTTCTCAGAGGAGAGGAATAAAAGGCTGCTGTGTAAGACTCGACATGTAAAAAATGTTCAAATAAACTGAAGTTTCCACAAGGACCTTGAAATTAGGACAAACCCTCCCTAATGACTTGGCAGGCAGTTCACTCATGGAAGGAAGAGAGCGCTAAATCTGGATTTATGTTGTTCAACACCGCTGCAGAGTATGGTCTGAAACAGCCCGAGGACACGGGGACACAGAGCCAACTCAAACCCAAATGGACCCCTCTGACATACAACAGAGGTCATGATTTGATTCTACAGTGAACAAAAGGTGACGCACACAAATCTGCAGAGCACTGCAAGTGTAAGCCATCTTTGTTTTGATTCTCTCCTCAGGCTGTTATCTAATCACTTACGGCCCATTTAGATTACTTATCAAGCAAACAAACACTGTGTCAAGAGACAACAGCTTTAAAAGTAGCTTCCCAACAGCATGGCATAAGAAGTGATAAGGGTCTGAGGTCCTCACCGATCGCCTGAGCCAGAGCTATGACCACATCCTGGCAGGACGTCTCTTCAGACAAGCCGCACACTACCCGCACCACTCCGTCCACCCACACTTTGAGCTCCATCTGGACCACCAGGGACAGGGATGTAGGTCTTCAAATCAGCTTTTCTTCACTGTGTTCAACACTGCATGGCACTGACACTGAAATATAGAAACAGAACAACATGTTAGAACAACAATAGATGAAATATCAAAAGCTTTTAAGCTGTGGTTTTACATTTATAAGGTCAGGAAAACTTAACTACTTTGTATACATCTGAATCAATCCAGTGCTAATCAGAAGGTATTCCTTTAAAAGGGCACTGTTCATCTCAATAACTACAAATGATATCAGTGGTACTACAGTAAGGAGTATCTATGGACTTCACAAGACCAGACAATCAACCATTTCAAGCCATGAAAAGCAAATAAAAAATATTCCCTGTTTTATAATATTTGTTAGTTGGACAAGAAAATGTTACCTCTTGTTTTTTTTCATCTGTGCACGAATTATTTTCTTTTCTTTTTTGGTGCGAACTAAAATTTTTGTTTTTCATTCCACGCCCCTTTATAATAACCTGACAAGCCAGATGGACAGCTCCATATATCTGCCACAGAAATATTTCACTAGTCCATCTGGGTAGGAGCCCTTTGAATTTGTTTTCAGGGGCAGAATGTTCAAAAAAAAAAAAGCTTGTGATTGGACAATCGTTCTGCTCATCACATTCATCACAGACCAATCCACATCGAGCAGGCTGCCTCCAATAATGTAGCATACATAGTGGCTAATGTAGCGGCTAATGGCTAACAACAGCTAACAACAGTTAATGACTGTTAGTCGTTAACTTAGCTGCTAACAGCTAACGGCCTTATACTATCGTCTTACACTCAATTGTTCCCCACACAGATGATTCATTTAACACTTATATGTGACATGAACCTCGTCAAAGACAATCCCTACAAGTAAACTTCTGAGGAGGGCAGATTTCACCAAGTTTCACTAGGTAGCCATGAGGACAGTAGGCTAATCGGCATGTCCGTTCTAAACTTCTGGTTGTCGTCAAGTCCGCATTCTGCAGCTTCCGCCTCTCTCCCCTGATTGGGCCGTTAAGAATTCAGCCGAGTGAATTCATTGGACAACGGAGGCTGGCAAGACGGAAGTGTTGAATTGAAAAGTCCTAAAATGCTGATAAAAAATAACATTTCAACACTTTCAGTTGCCTTGTGGCAAGTCCATGGGAGTTTTAAATGAGTTTTTGGTGAAATGATCTACACAAAGACTGTGGATAATACATGCTTAAGATATTTTAAAGGTGCTATGAGGACAATGTATTTCCGGCAACATTAAGACTCTGCTACCCATGAGCACGCGCGGTGACTGTCGTAATGCTGCCTTCCAGTAACCTCGGAACTGGGAGTGACATCATCTCCGACTTATTGGCGTTCCAGTTGAAGATGGAAAAAAAACATGCCGATCTACCAGGCTATTGTTAGCTGTTGTTAGCACGCCCTGTGTTGTTGTTCACAAATATCACATGAAGAATGTGATTATCACTATGGCAGCATTTTTGTAAATATAAGTCTAACAATACTATGTATACAGCTGATCTAGAGCCACACACCCCAGTCAGAAGTGCAAATAAATGGATTATTACAGGAGCTAAATAACTGTTCACACTGGGGGCATCCATCTTCCATTGTCAACTCGGGGGTGGCGAGGTTTCACCGAGTTCCCAGTAGGAAATTCCGACTTCGGGGGACGTACCAGTTGCAGTTTCCTACTCGGAACTCGAAAATTTCTACTTCTGACTACAACTGGAACGCACCAAAAGACGTGACCCAAGCCAAAGCGTGTGTTTGTTGTGATGCTAATGAATGCAGCTCGGACCTTCCTCAGAACTCTGCATTGCTTTACAACTTCTTTTTTCAACAACTTACAGGATGCAAAGCGACGAGGTAATGTATCTCTTTCTAGTTATTTAGCGGTAGTTTTTGCTGTGCAAGCAATTTTTGGAAAACTTAGTATCGTAGTTTTGTAGCCGGCTATATATGGCTACTTACAGCCTGGTGCTCTATGACGTGTCTGAATAATATAAATTTGCATTAGTTTTAATTGTCTTGTTCCCGAAGTTGAATATCCAGGCCAGTCCAACCCTGTCCGACCCGACCGTGAAGCATCTTTAAAGTTATTTCAGCAACATAAAATAAATCAAAATATGAATCAATTAAATTTTTTAAGTTTTTTTAAGACACACGAAGGACAGTTGCCAACAAATACACAGATTTAGTTTGGGACATTAGTCTGCATCATTTTTGATCATTTTTTTCTTTTTAACTTCTGTAGACACACTATTGGCCCAGCCATGATTAGTATTTTGTTCAGGTCACACCAAACCCCTGAGGATGGATCTCTGTGTGAGTCCTTCCTACCCTAAACTACGGGCCATTTTGACAACATTTCTTAATTCTTTCTGGAGATGCATGTGCTTGGCAGTTTAGACAAAAACTGTCATCTGGACAAAAAGTTTTTGGAAAACAACAAAATAAGAAAAACATGTACAGTGGGTACTTGCTATTTTGTTAATTAATCATGAAATACTGTTTTCTTGTTTTCAGAACACACCTTTCACAGGTGCAGTTGCACTTTGAGCTCTTGGGATCAAGTTAAAGAGTCAACAAACTTTTTTTCTACGGGCTTCACAGTGTTGTGCCTCGTGATGTAATCTTATCCAAAATAGGCATAAAGTTGCAATGGGAAACGGGGGAAAAAAAAAACTCCAAAAATGAGGCTGCTATATCCATGAAGTCTTACTTGAATGTCAGTTTGATTAAATATCTGTTTGTACAGTTAACAGGGCAGACGTCACAGATGTTCCGAGCTGAACTGTACCTTTCCAGCACAGCAGCTCAAGAGGTGAAGCAGTGTTAAATTTTGTGAGGTTCCTGTTGGTTGACTAAGAGTCCCGGCAGTATCTTGTGGACCTGGGAGCATAAATGCCTTTTTAACCCCATTTTTACAACTTTATGCCTATTTTTGCCCTCCTTTATCTTTTCTTGGCCACTGTCCAAATACATTTTGGAATTTTTTACATGGTTTTTGAAATTTAATTTGCAAGAAATACACAAAAAACATGGCAGGAGAGGTAGACAAGTTTGATCTGCCTCAGCAGGACCAGAACTGGGTCTTACCAGACCTCAGAGAGCCGATCAGCAGGCAGGCTAACCTAAATGAATATCGTTATCCAGGCCTCCCAATACTGCAGTGCTCATAAAGTGAAATGCCCCAGGGCAGCGACAGGTTTATCTATAGGACTTGGCACACAAAATGAAACTTTGTAGCCTAGGTGGGTAAAAAGACAACTCTTCAGCCACAGTCAGACAGATGGTGTTTCCTTTCTCTCTGTCTCTCTGCTTTTCAATGGGAGGTGTTTAAAGCTGAGCCCACCATTATCTTGCCCCTCATTCAGCGCCTGGCTCTGCTCCACTGGCTGCCTATAGGGAGCTGCTTTGGAGGAATGCACTGACTTCATCTGCCAGCCGGAAGAATTCCTGCTTTTCTTAACAAAGCCCTCACCCCACCCTCTAAAAAAAAAAAAAAAAAAACTCTCCGAACCTCACCCCTCCACCCCCTCTGTCACTCCTGCTGACCTGGTTGCCCCAGCTCGCCACCATGACTTCTCTGCTGTTTGGACGCCAAACACCGCCTCTGCTGGGGAGCAACAGCCAATCTGATGTGGCAACAAGATCATACGGAGCAGCTTGACGTGACATGGCAAACAGACGAGGGGATGACGGCACAGCTTAGTAAGCACACCAAACAGGAGACTGACAAAGACCAATGATTACGTGATTAAAAAAAAAAAAAGGTGATCCACTGATATAAAAAGGAAGTAATGTCATCATAAAATACTGTGAACTTACAATGCAATGGGATGTTAATATTTTTCTTTATGAGTTCAAAGTATGCTGTGTTGCAATACATAATTAGGCCACCATGCCTGAGCCAGTGAGTATGTAGATAACACTGTACTTAAGCTATCACCCTGAAGACATGAGCAGGAAGGAAGAAAAACATTTAAAACTTGAAACCTTTGCGTTATGGAATGCAACATTACAGGCTCAAACCAAACTTTCTCCTATGCAAATTCGACACAATTCAAACAGGTTTGACTCTTGACATTTTTGTCAAACACATGACTGTGTGATAAAACTGCCTGTCTATTAACAAGACTAGAAAACCATCTTCCTCAAAGTGAAGCCACATTATTTCTAGACATTTCTGTGAATCCTGCTACATGCCTAAGGTCGAGCAAATCTGCATCCTCCATGTTAACAGACAGAACATGAGTCCATTAATAGGAACCAGAATTAGGGCTGAACGATTTGAGAAAATAATGTAATTGCGAATTTTTTCCCCAATATTGTGATTTACTCTGCGATAGTTTTAATGTTCCTCATCTTATGTATTCTTAAACAAACATAAGCAGTAGATCTTTTTATATTAAAACCAATATGACATTAAATTAATCTAAGGATAAAAGATTTGAGAAAAAGTGGAGAAGTGAAGAACAGAAGCAAAATAGGAATGAAATTGCAAAAACTGGGTAAAAATGGTATGAAAGCAGAAAAAGGTTAAGTGGCTTAGGAAAATTGATTATGGCAGCAAAATTGGGAATTAAATTTGTAATTAAATTTCATAAACCATTTCAAATTCCAAAAATGGTTCTGGCAGTGGCCAAAAAAAGACGAATGGGGCAAAATAGGCATATAGTTGTAAAAATGGGGTCAAAATTAGGTAAAAATGGTCCAAAAGTGGGAAAAAAAGCGTAAAAAATAGGCACGAAACTGGAAAAAACTACATCACAATGCCAAAAAATACTGAACCTTCTACGATTTGAAAATTGCAACAAGCCATATTGCCATTTAATCTAATTTGAAATTAATTGTTCAGAATTAGGGCTGTTCGGCAACAGAGCTCGAAAGTTTGGGAGCATTTCATCAAAACAAAAGAGAAGAAGACTGTGCAATGCAAAGTCTGCAAGGTGGAACTTTCCTCCCATGGCCACTGAAAAGGAAGCATGTCAAGGCTGATTCAATTTCTGACAAAGAGGACAGTCGTCTCGATGAGCTAATCGGCTGGTTAGTAATTTCAAATTTAATTCCCAATTTTGCTGCCATAATCAATTTTCCTGAGCCACTTTTGGATTTTTTTTTTTTTTGCCAATTTCTCCCTATTTGTTTTGCAATTTCATACCTATTTTGCACCTATGTATTAACCTTTTTCCGCGTTCATACCATTTTTACTCAGTTTTTACAATTTCATACCTATTTTGCTTCTGTTCTTCACTTCTCCACCTCTTCTCAAATCTTTTGTCCTTAGATTACTTTGATGTCATATTGGTTTTACTATAAAAAGATCTACTGCTTATGTTTGTTTAAGAATACATAAGATGAGGAACATTAAAACAATCGCAGAGTAAATTGCAATATTGGGGAAAAAAATGGCAATTAGATTATTTTCTCAAATCGTTCAGCCCTAATCAAGGCTGGCCAAAGGGATCTTTTGGCTTCACTTTTGTTCAACAACAGGAGGCAGCAGCAAGCAGTCCATTTCAGTGTAGCCAAAGATGTTCAGAATAACTACATCCTAATGTATATTATATGTAAAAAAAAACCTTGCCCTTACCTTACAGTCTTCTTTTGGGGTTTCTACACACTATAACAATCTCACTAAACAAAAACACCTCCCAACACGCACTGCCACTCTCCCATGATGCTTCATTCTCATCCCCTCTGGCTGCTGAAATGTGATAATCTGCACCAACAGGAAACAAACAGGCCTGTGTGTCTCAGGTTGCTGTCTGTTCTCTTTGTCACAAGCTAACAACAGTGAGAGGCAGACATCTGCCTGACCCTGCTTCTTTCATAGCACAGCTCTGGATCCTGTGTCACCTCTTACTGACAAACAGGTGCAGGAGAGGCAAGACACCTTAACACAGTCAGACACAATCATACAGAATTACTTATACCAAGGCTCAATGATGGTGAGGGCTGGAATAATGTTATAAACACAGCAAAGCCAAACAGACTGTCAATCAACACATTTGCTATCCAAAGAGGAGGGTGACTGTGAGTCAACATGCAAATACAGAAGACAAACAAGTGCAGCAGAAGGCTTTGCACTCAGTGCACGCACTCGCTCCTATCTGAACAGCTAAAATGATCCAAAACTCATAATTACATTTTCTTACTTCAATCCTTAAACCTCATTTCAACTGGGCCCATCGAAAAGCACATCCCACTCTCACTTCTGCTATCCTCTTACCCCGCCCTTCCCTCCCTCCCACCCGTACAAACAAACAAAACAGTTTCAGCAGAAACTCTGAACTCATATCTGCATTTTTGGAGAGGAAGTCAAGTTAATGTTCAATTGATCGGGGGTTACGAGCAAAGTGAGGCAATCAAAAATATACCAGTTAAGTTGTTGACACAAAGACATCAGCTGAACTTGCTGTCGGGCATATATGAGTGCTACACAGTGGAAGTCGGGGCTGGATCCATGACCTCGAAAATGGAGATGTGTCTGGTAGAAGTTATCACACTCACAGGCAGGGAATGAATTAGGGCTGAATGATTTGAGAAAATAATCTAATTGCGATTTTTTTCCCCAGTATTGCGATTTACTCTGCAATTGTTTTATCGTTCCTCATCTTATGTATTCTTAAACAAACATAAGCAGTAGATCTCTTTATGGTAAAACCAATATGAAATGGTAAAAACTGGGTAAAAATTGTATGAAAGCAGAAAAAGGTCAATAAATATATGCAAAATAGGTATGAAATTGCAAAAAAATGGGGGAAAATTGGCAAAAAAATCCAAAAGTGGCTTAGGAAAATTGATTATGGCAGCAAAATTGGGAATTAAATTTGAAATTACATTTCAAAAACCATTTCAAATTCCAAAAATGGTTCTGGCAGTGGCCAAAAAAAGACGAATGGGGCAAAATAGGCATATAGTTGTAAAAATGGGGTCAAAATTAGGTAAAAATGGTCCAAAAGTGGGAAAAAAAAGCGTAAAAAATAGGCACGAAACTGGAAAAAACTACATCACAATGCCAAAAAATACTGAACCTTCTACGATTTGAAAATTGCAACAAGCCATATTGCCATTCAATCTAATTTGCAATTAATTGTTCAGAATTAGGGCTGTTTGGCAACAGAGCTCGAAAGTTTGGGAGCATTTCATCAAAACAAAAGAGAAGAAGACTGTGCAATGCAAAGTCTGCAAGGTGGAACTTTCCTCCCATGGCAGTACGATGTCGATGCATAAGCATCTGAAAAGGAAGCACGTCGTGGCTGATTCAATTTCTGACAAAGAGGGACAGTCGTCTCGATGAGCTAATCGGCTGGTTAGCTGCTAACATTAGCGTCAATAGTCTGGTGATCAGATGTCCCAGATTTCGGGAACAGTCCCTGTTTTGGATGACCTGTCCCAGGTTACAGTTGTCCCCGAATATGTGCCCGATCCAGTGTTTTACTATTGCACGTCCACTCATTAAAAGTGAGTTTGGGTTTGATCTTCTACTTGTGTGAATCCATCATGATTATCACCCTGAAGCCCACTACAGACATGAGTGTAGTGGTGTTTGTCCTTTCCTCACCCCCTTTCCTGGTTATCATACCCACAGGAATCAACCCAACACATCCCCAAACACACTCACACGTTGTGCATGCACAGCACCACAGTCCTCACTCATATTGTGATTTTGACCATAAATATTAGTCCTACCTTTATTTCATGTAAATATTTAGATTCCTTGACCATGAAAACATACCATCAGCAACTGGTTTCATAATAATATCTATTTTAGTTCAGTAGTTATTCCCAAAAATCAAATTTTTCGTCATAGCGGATCCAGACGCTGATCCGGATCGACACCAAAATCAAATCAGTTCTTCCTTTTTCCATGCTGAACATTTCCTCAAAATTCCATCCAAATCCATCCAAAACTTTTTGAGTTATTTTGTTCACAGACAGACAGACAAACAAACTCTCCCGAAAACATAACCTCCTTGGCGGAGGTAACTACACAGGAGCCATAGTTGCCAGGTTTGCTTATTATAAGCAATTAGGGCCACCAGCTGCATGCTAGTGCAGTTCATGCATGATGTGACTGGTCAGCAAATCGCAAAAATAGCCATTTTTGGCAGCCCTAGTAGTCACATTGTACAGTATCAGTATGGAGATATCAGGCATGAATATCAAGATATGAAATTCTGTCCATATTGTTCAGCCCTAAACTGCAGTATCTCCAAGTACAACATGTGTTGTAACCACTTGTTTGAGAGTTTCGTCAAGTGACCTGATCAAAAAAAAAAAAAGAATCCAAAATGCTTGCTGCTGGGTCCCATGACATCTTTGTTGTCCTGGTTAGCAGTTTGTAAAAACCCATTATTTTAAACACACAAGGCCTTAAAACTCAAAAGCAGGCAACATCAGATTTAACTATCCAATTGAACTTTGAGTGTGTTAACCGAATAGCTGTTTCTGTAAAGTTAGAAGGAAATCCCTAAAAGCGATTTTGACATACTACATCCACAAGAATCAGAGATGCAGACACACAGACATACGTTTGATGGAAGGACAGATAGACAACCCAAAATCATGTTTTATGTCTCAACCATTGCTGACATGGAGACATTCTAAAGCAAATTAGGGATTTTATTTTGAGTAGAGACAGCAGATTAGACATACTGTATGATGAAAATGAAAGAAAGACAGACAAAGAGCAAATGAGAGAGGGAAGAGTTCTGACAGATGGAGAGTGGTAGAGAAAAGAGCAATGATTGGAGCCATGTGCCCTTCCCTCCCTCTTTCCCCTCTCATCATCGCTCACCCATCCAGCTAACCCCACTCTATGTCTTTCATCAGCCTGTCTGTGCCGCTGTCTGTCTCTGCTCAATAACAGCCTCCCAGCGCTTCAACTGGAGGCAGCAGTGGTTAGCATCACAGCCCGGCAGGCTCTGGGCATGAGTCGGCTCGTCTGTGTGACATGCTGCATGAGCAACTGATAGGTTGTCAACTGATTGGCCTTTCTTTGGTCAAGCTGATGCAATGCCAAAACTTAAGCTGTCTGTTAGTCACAGCACAGTGTTGGGAGTTAAGCTTCTGTAACACTTTAAAAACCTCAAACTAACCTGCCATTTCTTTATCGAAGCTAACCAGACAAATACATTCTAATACACTATATTGCCAAAAGTATTGGCTCACCTGCCTTGACTGGCATATAACATTAAGTGCCATCCCATTCCTAATCCATAGGGTTCAATATGACGTTGGTCCACCCTTTGCAGCTGTAACAGCTTCAACTCCTCTGCGAAGGCTGTCCACAAGGTTTAGGAGTGTTTATGGGAATTTTTGACCATTCTTCCAGAAGAGCATTTGTGAGCTCACACACTGATGTTGGACGAGAAGGCCTGGCTCTCAGTCTCTGCTCTAATTCATCCCAAAGGTGTTCTATCGTGTTGAGGTCAGGACTCTGTGCAGGCCAGTCAAGTTCATCCACACCACACGGAATTTCGCAATATAAAAAATGACGAAATAAAATTCAAAGACGCACAAAATAAAAGCACAAAACAAAAAACGCGAAGGGGCGCTGCACACCACTGAGAATGGTAATTTTTTCCCCTCCTTGCCTACCATAGCAAAACACTCACTTCAGTATGAAGGAAGACGAGGTCAAGGAATTAGCTGATGCTCTTTCGTCATGTAAATCGGTTGTGTGGACCTATTTTAGCCTCCCATGTAAATGATGAGAGAATGGTGAGAAGATTGCGGACAAAACAACAACCGTGTGCAAAATATGCCGCTACAGTTCGCCGTATGCTGCGGCGAGTACAACTACCATGATGTACCACTTACAACGCCACCACAAAGAGAAGCTACTGGAAGCTACATGGAAAAAACAACTAGCAAAAGACCAAACGACTCTACAGAAAGCATTCGCTGCACCACTGCTAGCTGCTAGTAAGCTAGCAAAGACATAACACAGAGTACAGGCTTTTTTATAGACAGAATTTGATCATACTTGAAGATCAGAAGTATATGCACTGTTATAGGCTAAATATTATAGTTCACAGTTCAGACATTTATAGGTCTAAACTGCAGCTCTGAGGACTGCTATTTGTTTTCCTTTTCATTCAAGAATGTACTTATCCTGATTGTTACAACAACAAAGCACTTTTTATTGAGATTTTATGTTTGTATTTATGTATCGTAAGTATTTTGTATCGTGAGCCCTGTTTCGTATTTCGTATCGTTTCGTGAGTTGACCACTTCGTTACACCCCTACTGTTAGCAAATAAGAGAGCAGTGGTGGTCCATTTACACGTACATGATTGGCACCAAAGTCCATTTGTCCTTACGGTTAGTGAACAGGAGTTTTGACTGAAATCTTTGCTGTTTAAATACAAGAGCCAAGCAGTACCTAATGCATGGGCCATCTGTTGCTGTTGCCATGGTACACAAACTTTACCCATACACTAAGATTTTACATGGTATCACATAGAAGTTTTAAATGTGTCTGCTTTTCATTGTTCCTGCTTTTTAAAATATGAGCAAGGTTTGTAATGTTTTACAAAAACACCTTATGTTTGTTTTACTTGGGGGACAACAACTCTTGTTTTGTTGTTTTCTTACACAAAAGGATCCAGACATCAGATTCATGTGCACACTAAACCACACACACACAAAGAACTTATGCAAACAGACACACCCTTAACTCCAAACTCTATTTAAAAAGTTCTGAAAGATTAATACCCGTCTGTCATGAGAAGCGAGAGAAAGCATTTGGAGTAAAGGAGCATTTCAGTAAAATTCCAGAGAAGGCCATAATTGTACAGTAACGTCTGCACACCCGAGCCCTGGGGCTACATGAAGAGTGTTTTCTGGGTGTGTAGAGGAGAAATATGTGTGTGCACAAGAAGTCATACCATGGTCAAAGGTTGAACTGCATGTGCACATGTTAATTCTTGTATCTGTGCGTGTTTTTGTGGGCTGACATGCAATTCAAGCCTATCTTTATGAGAGGTTGCGTCAGCTCATACTGATAACTGTGCTATCTATGTTGCTCAGAAGTCCGAGGAACAATAGCAGGAGAGACGGGCAGGCCACACATCAAGCTGCCTCTGACCTGAACCTCCAGGTGGATTTAGTCATTTGGAAACCAAACCACCGGCAAAGACTCTTCCCAAGTAAACCAAGACACATTAATGGGTGTCAAAGAAATATATCAGATGTTTTCGAATGGCTTTTAAGATATGGATATTCAATAATTTTAATTTATATTTAAACCAAAGAGAAAGAATGAGAACATACTCCCTTGGTTACTCAGATTTGGTGCAGGTGATTGAAACTGATGAGGAATTCAAGTTTCCAAATTCTTAACAGACAATGTCAAGGATTTGATTTCATTTGCATGCATTTATTTTTTTTTTATTTAAACCTTAAGACCTTAGAGACCTGAACTAATAAATAGAAAACTTTTTTCTTTGCACTGTGGACCAAAAACAACCATGCTATTTGTTGGTTTGCTGAAGTGTGATCGCTATCTTACGACAAGGTAACAGGCAAGAGTGCTAAACATAATCTAACGGAAGAGCATTAAGGCTATTTGTTCTACCAAAAAGCAATAACAAGAAATAGCAAGCAAATATGTAACATTCACAGGAGTCACACTGTAGTCATTTTCTTTTAAGTTTCTGAAGCATATAAAGGTTTAACCTGATTTGATAGCTTGATTGGTCTTAGTCAAAATGGCACCTAAATTAAAAAAAAACACCATTTTACCACTTTTCTTTTTTTTTTTAAAGTTATTTTTTTGGGTTTTTAATGGCCTTTATTTGATAGGACAGCTGAGAGAGACAGGAAAGCGGGTGAAGAGAGGGGGGATGACATGCAGCAAAGGGCTGTGGCCGGGATTCGAACCAGCAGCCGCTGCTGGGGATTGGCAGCCCCCATACATGGGGCGGACGCTCTACCAACTGAGCTAATGTCCGCCCCCATTTTACCACTTTTCAACAATCTATATGATTATTAAACAATATCTGTACGAACATTCTAATAAAAAATGACATTACAAAAACAACATTTGGGAAAAAGAGTGGAACGAGCTGGGAGCTTGCCATTCTACTTGTGTGATATAGATAGTATTTAGAATGATCCTTGCAATATTTCTCACCAAAAGACAGAAAGAGCATGTTCTAAATTGCAGAAATAGGTTTGCAGTGTCATTCTAGAAGCAAAACACTGCACGAGGAAGCTAAATAACTTACAGAGCAAATGATTTCGTTGCTATAGTTTTAAAGATATAAGTAATCCTACATGTACTGCACATCATTACATCAAACAATTTTTTGACAAGCAAGTTAAATTAATAAGGAGAAAGGCACTAACTTTTTTACGTCATTGGTTGCTATGGGCCTTCTTTCTATTTTTAACACGTTAGCAAGCAGTTAGCTAGTTGTGAATTGCACATGTGATCTGAGTTTTAAGTTTTGGTTTCTTTTTTTTTTTTCAAATTAGTCTTTCTTCTCAACTTAAGCTGGAAAAACTCAAGACAGTTGGTTTCAGGTCAGGTGTGGTCAGCCCAAGCTCTGTGTAGAGACTGGAGCATTTGGGGAGCTGTACTGGCACATTTGTAAGCTACCAACTGCATCACCTGTAAATTTTTGGCTTTCCAGAGATACATTTTTGTCTGATATTGTCTTAATTTTCAACTAGTTTTTCTCACAACTTTGATTTATCACTTGGGTCCAAAACTCAAAAATCTAGAGCAGACAGATACATTGTAATTTTAAGTCTTACTAGCTTTTATTTTTTACAATGTACAGCTCTGAACATTTTCTCAAAAACTCTAATAAACACGACAGTGTGTTTGATCCATTGCCTATAAAACACGTGAAGACATACACTTAGCATTTATGCTTGCACACCAAGTGTTAGCTTGGCAAATGCTGTTAATTTTCCAGCCCAGTTTGATTAAGGGCATAAACTTGTGAGCAATACAATCCTCTACCACATTTTCTATGCATCTAAGTCCAAACTAAATATAAATACTGTTTTTCCGATGTGACAAAATGCTTACAAAAGGCTTAAAACTTTTGTAAGAGGAAATTTTTGGTATTTGAGTGAAAAAAGATGTTACCCTCAGACAATATCTTGAGTCCACTTGGACCATGAGGCCTCAGGCTACCTTTCCCTTAAGGTAAACAAACAAAGCAAAAACCTAAGAGATACACCGACGCACAGAACTGTAGCAAATGTTGACGTTTCTCCTCCCAGAGAATGGAAGGCCCTCGCTCTGACTGGACACAGTTTATATAACGTGTTAGACATTTCTGTTGGAGGACAATGAACAGTACGCAGAGAAGCTGTGTCCTCTGTACCACTCCGGTCCAGGTTGGCAGAGACACAAAAACACTCAAATAGCCAGTAACACGCTGGCACCGAGCACCGTGGTCTCATCTGTGCTGCAGAGACACTATTGTTGTCCTGGTTCCACACTCAGCAGACAGTGTTGCCTCTTTTGTGGTCCCTGGCATCGCCGGGTCGCCTCGCCAGCTTTTAGTGCCGTTCTGCTGTGTCCACATGTTAGCACTGATAAAGCCAATAAAAAGGCAAAAAAGACTCTTTCTCCCGTCCTCCCTCGCCTTGTGTTTTGCATTGTTCCTCCTCCGTCTGTCTTCATTTCAGTGCGGTTTATGTGCTTGAAGACTGATGAAACATACAGGGACAGGCCATACGAGGCCTGTGTTTATACGCAGCACAATAATTAGAATTAGGTTTGAAAATGATCCTTTTAATAGCTAAAATCAAACGTTTATCAGGCTGAACATTCTTTCAATATCACCATATTCTTTAAAGATGCTATGAGGAGTTTCTAAGTAATTACAAAAAAGTCTCACTTTTAGATATATGCCTGATGGAAATACACACTTTAAGATGAGTTTTATAGCATCAAAATAGGTTATCTATAAATGCTATTCCTTAGCCTTCCGGTCGGGTTGGACAGGGCTGGACTGGCCTGGATACTCAACTTCAGGAACAAGACAATTAAAACTAGAGCAAATTTATATTATTCAGACACATCTTAGAGCACCGGGCTGTAAGTAGAGATATATAGTCGGCTACAAAACTACAATACTAAGTTTTCCAAAAATTGCTTGTTGTCACACATCAAAAACTACCACTACGTAACTAGAAAGAGATACATTACCTCGTGGCTTTGCATCCTGTAAGTTGTTGAAAAAAGAAGTTGTAAAGCAATGCAGAGTTCTGAGGAAGGTCAGGGCTGCATTCATTAGCATCACAACAAACACACACTTTGGCTTGGGTCACGTCTTCTGGTGCATTCCAGTTGTAGTCAGAAGTAGGAATTTCCGAGTTCCGAGTAGGAAACTGCAACTGGAACGTCCCCCCGAAGTCGGAATTTCCTACTGGGAACTCGGTGAAACCTCGCCACCCCCGAGTTGACAATGGAAGATGGATGCCCCCAGTGTGAACAGTTATTTAGCTCCTGTAATAATCCATTTATTTGCACTTCTGACTGGGGTGTGTCGCTCTAGATCAGCTGTATACATAGTATTGTTAGACTTGTATTGACAAAATGCTGCCATAGTGATAATCACATTCTTCATGTGATATTTGTGAACAACAACACAGGGCGTGCTAACAACAGCTAACAATAGCCTGGTAGATCGGCATATTTTTTTCAGACTTCAACTGGAACGCCGATAAGTCGGAGATGATGTCACTCCCAGTTCCGAGGTTACTGGAACGCAGCATTACGACAGTCACCGCGCGTGCTCATGGGTAGCAGAGTCTTAATGTCGCCGCAAATACATTCTCCTCATAGCACCTTTAAACACAGATGGAGCAGCAGGATTCGAGAAAAACACCATTATCATTATTTATGAAGAGGAAGGTGTTGCAGTCATAGCCCCAAGGCTTTTGAAAAATTCCCCACATAGCAGTTTAATGAAGAGGGCTGCTGAGGAATATCAAATCAAAGGTATGAACACAGCAATGATTACCTCTCCGTCTTTATTTCAAAGCATTTCCAACAATGATTCTACATATCCACTGCCTACTCTTTTTCAACCATCAAATTTTCTCTTTGAGTCCAAGTTGCCTTAAAATTGCAATTCACCAACAGATCCGGTCCTGCCCAAGGTTACTGACAGTTCAACTTTTTCCTTGCCACTCTTGAGTGCTATCTCATGGCAGATTAATGTTGGGTCTCTTCAATAATAAAATATTTGGTGTGAGCTTCTTTTTCTGTGAAATGTCCTGAAACTACTTTTTTGTAAGCTGACAGAAGCATGAAGTGAAAACATCAGACAGCCGTGGTGGCTCTGTGCTTGATAAAAAAATAAAATAAAATAACCCACGCAGATGACACAGCCTAAAAATGTTCACTGTGTGACTGACATCTCTGTATTATAAATATGTTTTCATAATTGTTGGATGATAATAGTTATATATTTTGAGACAGCTTACTAATATTTTAATCACATAGGGTGTAATAATATTAAAACAACCAGGCGTTTGGCAAAAATGTGTTAATTAAAGGTAAAAATGTAGAATGCATGAGTTCATTTAATCATTTCAATAGGGATGTAACGGTTAAATGGTATACCACGGTGACATTTCCCACAGTAATCATTACTGTGTCCTATTAAAATTACCGTTATACCGTGTTTGATCACCACACTGTCAATAACTCATGGTGATGCCACTCTTTGACTAGAAAAGCCAGAACTACGTGTGTCTGCTCCTCGGTGAAGCAGCCATCTCTCGCAAACAGAGTCACTCAGACTCCCCCTGGTTTCCTACTCGAAACGGCTAAAGTCTAAAGTCTGGTTGGAGTTTGGATTTTAAAGGATGTCGAGGGGAAACTGACTGACGACAATGCGCGTGATTAAAACTGCTGTAACTCCTCGAGTAAACGAGCAGAGAGAGAGAGAGAGGATTCAGAGAGCCATACCTGAGTGAATTATAGGAGGTTTATCAGGATTTTCTGTGTAAATAATGTATAAAGGTTGTAAATAACAACATTAGTATCAATCTGGAGTGTGTTCCTGCCGTTCTTTTGCCGGTAATTCGCCGTGTTTCGTCGTAATAGATCGTCTTTTTCTGTCATAGTTCGTGTTTTTAGGATTTAATCAATCGCAATTTGGAAATATTAAAGAAGGAGATGTGGAGGAGATCTGCCATGGAAAAGCGAGACAGGACCATCGTTAGTAAAACAAAAAATAAATAAACAAAAAGGTTAAAAAAATGGTCTAATATAACGAGCTGTAACATGGACACTAAAGGCTCATTTATGCTCGTCATACGCATGAAAAAGTATTCGTCCATTTCAAACGATGGTTCCGTCACTGCGCACATACTCCCATGCGTCTTTTACTTTGGCAATGGATGTTGACCATTGCATCCACCAGGGGGCACGAATCTGTCTCTCACCGACCTCCACTTCTCCTTTGCATCCAACGAGCTAACATTTAGCTCCCTCCCGATCTCCTCCCAGCTGTTTTGGAGTTTGATTTTGTCGTGGTGTCCCAGACAGGTAACATCATATGTATGTTTGTGATTTTGCACCAGCTCACACAACTTTTCTTTGAAGAGCCCCGACATATTCTTCTTCGTTTCTCTCCAGAGATGAGTATCAGAGTGACAGTAGCAACACTGCCAACACGGTTTCCGGTGGTACTGCTCCGTCTGGTCCGAATCCGTAAGCTTCAAGGATACTCGCAGAAATATGGACGAAAAGAACGCTAAGCACGGACAGAGAGCTCTGTCCGTATCCGTATCCGTATTTAACGTTGAGCATAAATGAACCTTAATACTGCAGGCAAACTAAAATGTGTGAGTGTTTTTAAAACAGGATAAATTTACAATTGTTTATGAAGAGAAACCTGTTTAAAGTACAAATCCGTTTTGTTTCTATTCTTGTAAATACACACAGTTTAAGCATTTGTAAGAAAATGATGACAAATACTTGCCAGAATTGTTTACTTTTATGTCTCCCGAAAAAAGTTTCAACAAATTTACTTATAGGACATTTTCTGACACAATTAATGACAAAAAAAGACAAAAGAACTGTTAAAATTATAATATTAAAGGGGTTAAATGATTTCAAGACTGTGTTAAAGTACTTTTTGAACATTTTGAGCACACTGCAACAATACCGCGATAATAATGATAACTGTGATAATTTTGGTCACAATAACCGTGATATGACCTTTTCATATCATTACATCTCTATGTTTCAAATAAAAATCCCACAATGTATATTACACTGCCAGGGGGCGCTCCATCAAATCAATAACAAAAGAAGACATGACAAAGACAATTCTTCTCTCCCTCACTTACACCGACACATACAAGGAGTGGGGAAAGACGATTTTGATGAGGCTCCAGGAGATTTTCTTGGTTTTCTCTGGCTAAACTAAGGCAGCAGAACTGGTTTATTGATTTAACATATTGGAGATATCCAGTAGTGTCTAGTATCTATCTAGTTTAGTGAGTAAAATGATTTACTTTCACATAGACTGCAGGAGAATAAATCGTAAATACAAATCATTTTATGTCTGTTTTTCCAGCTGTACAGTAAAAGCACTTGATGTTTACGAGGATATAGGTTTAAAGGGTGTGATATTACTTTTTTTAACAGATGCAGTGTGGAGAGCCGACAAGCAACACTGTGCAATGCTACGCAACATCTGATGCTTGCATCCAGTTGTTCGGTGGCAGGCAGTTACTGGCACTGTAACAAACTACGGGGCATGCATAATAAAGGCTCTTTACGCATAAAAGCAGACAAAACTGATGCCTACAGTGAAATGAAAGCTGCTGTTGACTGGATCCAGTTCTTGATTTCCACATTTACTTTGTTGCAGAGACAGAAAGAGATGTTTTTATTAAGCAGGAACATCCACAGATGCATCCAATCACTGAAAAAAAGCACTTCATGCTGACAGTTCTCAGCATACAAAGAGGCTGCAGAGCAAATGGAAAAGTGTTATAAAGTTTGTTTTATTCTTTAAAATTCTGGCTTAGGCTTTATTCATAAGAAATGTTAAGTTAATAAAATGTTTTCTACACAATGCCTGACTTAGGGATGGGTACCTTTCACATTTGAACCGATACCATACCGATTCCCAGTACCTGGGAATTGGTATCGGTACTCAACGGTACCAGTTTTCTGTACTTTTGCGTGTGTTTATGGGGTAATAAATATTAATTTGTTTGATATTAAGATCTCAATTTTTTTTAATGTAAATTTATTTCTCAATATTTAAAATTTGACAGATATATATCAAAACAACATTCAACTGTTTGTATTGTAACATTGTAGTTGTTCCAAAAATGTCTTCAACATGAAAACCAGTAACTAAAATGAACCACAACTTAATAAATTAACTGCAGCCCTCACTTTAACTTTAGGGCACTTTAACAATGGGTCAGACAGAGCTGTAAATAAAAAAAGCATTTGCATTAACGTTACGAAGTACGAGGAACCGACCTGATAATGATAACTGATGTTAAAATGCCAAGCTAATACCATCTTAAACAGGAGGCTTATTTACCTGGACCAGGTATCCTCCTTGTCCCATTTGCTGCCATCACCAAATGTTAAAGCCATTTCTTTTCCTGTGTTTCTGGCTGCAGACGACTAGTCTCCATTGGACACAGGCGTGCTAACAGTGCTGAATGAATCCTTTGTGCTCGTAGATCTGAGGCTATCAAAAATTGTGCACTCTTCAGCTTTAAGGAAAATTTTGTGCGTCACCAGGTGCTTCCTCAGATTTGAAGTATTTCCCCGCTGGCCTTACACTTGGCGTCACAAATATTGCAGCGAGCATAATCTCCATCACATTTAATAAAGTAGAGCCATACTTTAGAGCAATTTCTCTCAGCCATGCTTGCTTTGTTGACTGAGCCCGCGGCTGCTGACGTCATTATGCTATTGCTGTGCTGCGTTCAAGTCCGGTATGGAAATTCACCTCCTCTACCCAATAGTATGCCTGCTTCTTCCACTCCCTCACAGTCACAAGGATGTGTGTAGGTACCTAAACATGGCACCGTTTGATTTTACGTGAATCGGTACTCGGTAGTACCTACAGAATTCGGTCGGTACCTCTTAAAGTACCGAATTAGGTATCCATCCCTAGCCTGACCAGATCCTATCCAAAGCCAAGGGACTTTGTGGTCCCTTCATGCCACTTTATCACTAAATAGATGATTTTTATAAAGTTGTTTTGCTCTATTTTTGGACTAACTAATCACAGTTTTTGAAAATTGGGTCATACTTAGCAAAAAGGCCTCATCAGTAGGACCAAAGTTTCTCCAAAAAGTTTTCAGAGTTGCTTTAAGAATGCTCCACTTTTACAGAGTTTTAAAGCTAAGATCGGATCTCTCTGAGGGAGGTTTTATTATGTTTGTGAAAATAGGCCCATGTGAAACAAAGAAATGCAAGGAATGACATTGGCACATGTAGATGTCTCAATCTGTAAATGATTAAGCCTTTAACAAATATTGTTCAAGCTTGTGATGTTGGAGTCATGATGCTTTCTAGTTAGTCTTTAGGGTCTGTCAGATCCTCCGATACATGGAGGAGCTATTATCAGCACAGCTTCGGCTCTTGTGGTCGGAGAGCAGGGTGTGGTCTGCTTGGAACATCAGGAAAGATCTGTGAGCTTCTGCAGGATGTTAAGCCTCACAACTTCACCTCTCATACAGAGGAACTTTAGCTGTCATAGACAGTAACTAGGCAGTAAAATAGGACAATAACAGAGTTGCAGCTGGATAGTTTAGTGTGTCTGGGAGGTGTTAAACAAAACATCAAACAGCAGCCTATTCACTTTGTAGTTTGTGGAAAAACTTCTGAAGCTCTACTTGTACAGGGAAAACTGGGTTATGTGTGTTTTCGTTTGTGCTGCCAAGATAACATTTAGTTTTTATGTGGGCATTAGAGCACACATATGTTAAAAAGTGTTTATTTGACTGTGACAGTGGCTGTGCTGGAGAGGCCGGGCTGCTGCAGGCTCTTCACACACACTCTTTGTGTTAATTAGACTGAACGGTCGCCTGGTTTCACTGGCTAATGCAGCTTCACTGGAGCCCCGGCACACCTGATGAATAATGCATTTTCTCACAGCACATTAACTTGGTCATATTTTTTTTTTTTCAACAGAACAAAAATCCAAATGCTCTGACCATGTCTTTGAAAATGTCCCCCGTCCGCCTGTGTCTCTCCCTCTATTGACATGCTAATGACTCAGCATGGAGGAATCAGTAACAGCGCTAATAAGCTTCGGTCGTCATATTCGCACACAGGGATCTGACGCCGGAGCCCTTCTTGGTTATAATGATTGGCTCGTCCAAGTGTGAAATACCAATGAGAGGGGATCAGTGGTTCATTAATCCAGGGGACACCTTTGACTCTGAGTCAAGGGCAAATATAAGCTGTGATACCTAATATGTAGGAATGCAGACTTGCAAGTGTAAATCCCACATCAGCTGGACTAATATACATATTCAACTTTCAGCAACTTTCATGAACTACTGCCTACATCCCAAACATCTCAGCAGAAAAAATCAGAACTGATGACTAAGGAGGCTTACTGTGATAGCAGATTTTTAGACTGATACAGTTCAAGAAGGCTCCACGGTACTGGGAAAACAAAGACATTAATAATTATTATTTCTGCAAAAACAGAGATAAAGAATAAAGGAAATCGAATATAATTAAAATTAAACATGAAACGTATTAGGCCTATGTCATATTAAAAACTGGTATGATGTGCAATTAATGTGTTTAAATTGAGCGGGGGGGGGGGGGGGGGTCATTTTGAAGGAGGGGTGGGAGGGGCTGGCTGAGCCCTGAGGAGATGCTACATTCAAATTCATGCTACTTTCCAAAATTACCGACCCTAGCTTTAATGTGCACATACTGAGAAGGCACAAATTTCATCATTTCTTCATCTTAATATTTACACACTTTTTTAATTTGTTTGAAAAAACAAGATGACAAAGCTATTGTGATTTTTTGTACAACACTTGCTACTTTCACACACTGGCTACACAAATAAACAAGATCAATAATTAGCTAATTAGTTCCTTTAACCTACTTCATACTAGGGATGGGACAATACACTTAAACTCACGATACCCTGCACCTCGATATGCCCGGGTCACAATATGATAGGTCACGATACAATATCAAAAAAGTAAAAAAGAAAAAATATTACTGTCTAATAACAACTTATTTGTTTTTGTTTGAGTTGCACACAGGAAAACACAAGGCCTAACAGGCCAAACACAAACAATAACACTCTCTCTAATCCTCGAGAGGTTGACAGACAGATGACTTGTATCCAGGCAGAGCGTCCTCAATTTTGACCTCATTCGACTCCATCATTTTGGAGGTAAGGTAGTTGGTGCTAATGTTTGTTGTCGTCACTTCTGGTTACATGCACTATTACAAGACGTGACATCTTTATTTCATGATCCATTTTTCTCAAACTCGATGCATTTCGTCACATACTGTATCACGATATTTCATCCCATCCCTACTTCATACAGTCTAAATAAGCAGTTTGTTTGAACTGCCATGGTGGCATTTTCTTGTGGTCGGTGAAGAGTCTCTTTTTCCTTTGAAAGACATGTCCTTTAAAGATTTAATTTCAGGCTTTTGGTCTTTTATCAAAAACAACATGGCAAAAAAATTTTGAAAATTTGGTAGAAAATGGGGAGAAGCTGTTTTCAAGGATTACATCCTCTGCACATTCAAACTAGATGCTAGGCTACTGATGAAGCAAGTATCACATTATATGGACATGTTAGTACCTCTCAATACCATCAAACATAACAGTAAAAAAGAATAATATATCATTTATTTATTTAATATTTAATATTTTTATTTTATTTAATATTTAATATTTCACCATGGTCCGCTCACGCTACTCCTCCATTACAGTCTGTGTCACTCCACCTATGTTTTCATGCCTGTGCTGACCTCTGAACTGGAAACTTTGTGCAGTACAGCTCATTGTTTCAGGGGCGACCGCCGGCTACTCAACAACTTTCTTCTTCCAGTTTTGTGCAAAATGGACAAATATCTATCGGATGAAGATGTTGTGGAGGAGAACTTTGAATATGATGGGTGTCCTTACAGTTTCAAGCCAGAGTTTACAGATGAGGAGCTCATCGAAAGGAGGAAGCCGTACTGCGCATGCGCGGCAGCCGTGAAGAAAGTTTCCAGTTCAGAGGTCAGCGCAGTCAGGAAAACATGAGTGGAGCGACCCCGGACTGTCGTGGAGGAGTAGCGTGAGCGGACCATGATGAAATATCGGTGAAACTAATGAGTTTTTGGACGATTAATGCAGTTTTAGGGGCGGTGCTATACATACCCCGTGTGCTACCATTATACGGATGTCCGCCGCTCGATTTTGGATCTAAATATCTCCTGAAGCACTGTTTGGATCAGGAAAGCCTTCTGGGTGAGTATATTGTTCTACTTCATTCTATAAACAATGTGAAAGCTGTAGAAACTGAACTTATCCTTTAAAAGGCGGTATTGAATATCAAAAAAGTTTTAAATCATTTTTAGACTCATGAGGCTCATGAGAATTCCTACTGTAGATTACAGTAGCCTGAAATGGGCCTCGACATGGTCATTCACAATTTACCCATCACCTGTGGCTATCACTACAACTATACCCAGCCTGTGTAAAACAGCACAAGGTGTGAAATCGCAGTCATCATGAATCACCGGCGGTACTCACACACACACAGATGGTGACCTTAGCCTGAACCACAAGAAAGAAAATAAAGAGAGACAGAAAAGAGGTCATATTAAATTTCAATTCAAGAGAATGCTTGGAAAATAGGTGATCTTTTGTTGTTAAAGAGAAACACGGTGACACACATCCGTAAGTCTTTTAAAAGGTAGAGACACACCTACGGACATGTGGCCACACTCGTTTACACAATCCTGTCCACAATAAAGCAACAATGCGTTACTCATCTCACTGGGTAAAAGACACACTTATACCTGGTGTGTCATTTACTTGTTCGCTTTAAACCCGGAAATGGAGTGGAGGCGAGTGCATTAGAGACTAGGAATTTGTTCTCGCTGACTCATGGATCCGCCTACAGAGCCAGCAGCTAGTGGTGAGAATGATAATGTAGGATTGCAAATAGCCGCTGACTGTGAGGCCGGTGCAAAGCCGGTGTGTGAGCGAGCAGGCTGCCTGCAGGCTGAGCCCAGGATGCACAAGAGTCTGAATTGTCTGAGATGAGGAAGGAGGGTAAGAGACTGCTGATAGGCACCCACGTGTAATTACATACTGCACAACCTGACTCAGCAAAGCTTGCCAGGGAAGGAGGGCATCGCTCTGTTCTCAGCCACACTCGCAACATGAAACATACACACACATATGGTAGAGTAAGCAAAGTTAGTATACAAACACATACAGGCTGTTATCTCGTAGGTTATAGTGCGTTGGATGCATCAGAAGAACAGACGGCAGACAGGCTGTCTCAAACTTAACGAGGAGTCTTTATATAGAAAGTAAAAGTGAACCCACTCATTTGAAGGTGGCAATTTGCACTTCTCATCTGTGAAAATTAGTAGCTTTAAATTTGCAGGCTCATGCTATTTTCAGTTGCAGGTGCATGAGAGTGTGCACAGCGCTCACTTCCTGCTTGCGTGCATGTGTCATTGAGGAGTCAGCAGTGCCACTGCCTCCAGTGTCACACGAATGAAGCTGAACTCATTAGTAATTTAAAGGGCGCTTCCATGTCTGCGAATATCAATTATTCACTCCATTTTTTTAGGTCCTTTGACTTCTCATATTCTTAAAGCACAATCAAAAAGAGCAAGGGCTCATACTGAATGCATAAGAATATCAATGAATGCACACCAGTCCGAGGAAGTGTATGTAATTCAATTTACACAGCTGAATCGCCTTCGACTTTAGTGGTATTATAGGAAGGCTACTTCTTTACTGACTGAGGCTGGTGTTGGAGTTTCATCATACTTTAATCCCATGCAATCCCTGATGCAATTTACACTTGCTGTCCTTCTCCTAGCAGCACAAAAATGCCACTGCAGTGCCAAAGGAAACATATACCAAATGTTTTACTGCAAAGAAAGTGGCATTCCAAACTCGAAGCTGCTACCTTTATCATACACACCTAGTCCTATTGTGAATTTATTTAATTTTAACCTAAACAAGAATATACACAATCCTGCAGTGCAAATGGATCAGCCTGATTAAGTGTGTTTTATCTTGGAGATCCATCTTGTCAACCTCCAATCTACAGTGACCGATTAGCAAAGATGCTAACAGCTTCAGAAGCAGTTTTATCAACTCTAGACTACATTTCTTTGTTAAATGGAAAGCAATACCAACACTACAGACAGTTCTATAGAATAGATATTTTTTTGCTATTTTCAACATGTTTTACTGATAGTTTGCTCAACAAAGTGGCTAGTGTTCTGTCTTTAAATCGTGGCAGTAGCACCCGCCCATGAATATAACTGACATAATAATCTTCCATCTAAGATGGAAAAAAAAGGTTTTAACCAGCTTTTATTTAAACATGTCTGTTAAAGATACTACGAGGAGAATCTATTATCGGCGACATTAAGACTCTGCTACCCATGAGCACGCGCGGCGACTGTCGTAATGCTGCGTTCCAGTAACCTCGGAACTGGGAGTGACATCATCTCCGACTTATCGGCGTTCCAGTTGAAGTCAGAAAAAAACATGCCGATCTACCAGGCTATTGTTAGCTGTTGTTAGCACGCCCTGTGTTGTTGTTCACAAATATCACATGAAGAATGTGATTATCACTATGGCAGCATTTTTGTAAATATAAGTCTAACAATACTATGTATACAGCTGATCTAGAGCGACACACCCCAGTCAGAAGTGCAAATAAATGGATTATTACAGGAGCTAAATAACTGTTCACACTGGGGGCATCCATCTTCCATTGTCAACCCAGTAGGAAATTCCGACTTCAGGGGACATTCCAGTTGCAGTTTCCTACTCGGAACTCGGAAATTCCTTCCTCTGACCACAACTGGAACGCACCAAAAGACGTGACCCAAGCCAAAGCGTGTGTTTGTTGTGATGCTAATGAATGCAGCTCAGACCTTCCTCAGAACTCTGCATTGCTTTACAACTTCTTTTTTCAACAACTTACAGGATGCAAAGCCACGAAGTAATGTATCTCTTTCTAGTTACATATCGTAGTGTTGTAGCTGGCTATATATCCCTACTTAAAGCCCGGTGTTCCAAGACGTGTCTGAATAATATAAATTTGCTCTAGTTTTAATTAATTAATTTACTGTTGGGGATTTTCTACAATCTTTACTTCGTATCATGAGCCCTGTTTCGTATTTTGTATCTCTTTGTGAGTTGACCATTTCGTTACACCCCTATCATTAATATATGATTAATGTAACTGCTTTGGGTTCAGTTCTTAATGTCAAAACAATTTTTATTGATGTATCAGGTCAGAAGGTCACTTTTTAAACGTACAGCATTATTTTAACTGCAAATCCAGACCAGACTGAATAAATATCAAATTGAATTGTGAATCGAATCAATTTGAGACCTGGTAATATCGAATTGATCCAAAAAATCTGAATCAATACCCAGCCCTACCACTCAATTCATTTTATTTACCCCGATGTCCCAGTGAGCCCTACACAGATGATGTATGACAGTTTAAAACAAAGGGTGAGTATGAGACTTAATCCATGAGAGTGCAGTGCACATTCTTATGCAGGGATGTTAAGTTAATATAACAATGAAATAATATGATTTTGACATTTAGAAAACAAATATCCGACAGCTGAATGGATGTTTTTACTGATAAAAGTGAAGAGTTCCACCCTGGTGCCTCTGCAGCATCAACCTAAGGTCATTTCAAAAATACAAGTGTGGCTAATGGATTCCATTCACTGCTGGTTTCTATTAGATTCACCTTTGAAACTGAAGCTGAGTTCCTGGATGGGTCATTCTTGGAAAAAGCTGTCAGGAAGTTTTGAGGGAAAGCCACAGGTTGTTCCGATTCACATGTTGCTTCTTTGCTAAGGTCGCTCTCACACCCATCTAATATTTACCAAGGGAGTTTCAACACACACAGCCCTTGGAGAGAAGATACAGGTAAACACAGCCATGGAGCCAGAGAGACAACCAGAGTCAGCAGTGCATGTGTGTGTGGGTGGACCTTAAGGTAACCCATAGCAGCATTGTGATCCCACAACAGGCTGATAAGAAGAGGTCTTTCCGTAGAGATTCATCCTCAAAAAATGTAGCCGATAAAATCTACAATGTGGGGATCAAACTGACAAACACTAAGGAATGTGTGATACGTCACCGAACAGAAACAATGTTTTGACTTCAGTTTGTAGTCAGGCCTTTGTGCTCTGAACTCACTTTAATCTAAAATCACACTGTTTGCCTCTGGCTGGATGAAGTTTTATAGTCATATTCTGAACAAACAGCCTCTTAAAGTGAGACATTATTAGAACAGAGAGCAGGGCTGAGCTAACTTAGTGGTTACGAGGGAGGAAAAATTAAAAAAGATGAGAGAAAATGTATAAGACGGAACAAAGAGACTTCTCATAAATGTGGTCAGGCAGAGTGCAGCTTGTCCCCACAGGCTCCAATGGGATATTTTAGAACATGTTTTTTCTTAGAGGCACAGGTGTAGCAGCAGCAGTGCCAAGAATTCATACTTGTAATAATATGAGTGATTTTAATGTGCTAGGGAAGGACGAAGATTCATGTTTAGAGGGATACATTCTTGAAACACAACGCCAGAGGCAAACTCAGCCAGACCTAGAGCTGTGGTGTTGGCAGTGATATTCATTCCATTATTATAGCTGTGGATAAGAATTGATCAGACAAAACCCAATAAAGTTGGCACGTTGTGTAAATTGTAAATAAAAACAGAAAACAATGATTTGCAAATCCCTTTTAACCTATATTCAATTGAAAACACAGCAAAGACAAGATACTTAACATTCAAACTGGTAAACTTTGTTATTTTTTGCAAATATTAGCTCATTTGGAATTTGATGTCTGCAACATGTTTCAAAAAAGCTGGCACAAGTGTCAAAAAAGACTGAGAAAGTTGAGGAATGCTCATCAAACACTTATTTGGAACATCCCACAGGTGAACAGGCTAATTGGGAACAGGTGGGTGCCATGATTGGGTATAAAAGCAGCTTCCCTGAAATGCTCAGTCATTCACAAACAAGGATGGGGCGAGGGTCACCACTTTGTGAACAAATGCGTGAGCAAATTGTCCAACAGTTTAAGAACAACATTTCTCAACCAGCTATTGCAAGGAATTTAGGGATTTCATCATCTACGGTCCGTAATATCATCAAAAGGTTCAGAGAATCTGGAGAAACAAAGAGAGCAAAACATGATGAAAATCATGACTAAAAATTATTAGATATTGGTCAGTAACTGAACAGCACTAGTCCATGATACCCAGTCTTGAGTGTTCCCATTAGAAATACACAAAAAGGTGGCATCTGTTTGTGTTTCATGGGGATCTCAAGGCTTCGGGTGGGCCTCTCAATAAGCCTGATTTATAGTTTTGATGGGGAGGTGTCGCACAAGACTCTTTCTCCCTGTCATTACTCCAAGAAGGAGCACCCATCACGCCTCAGGCAACAGCAGGGGGAGGATGTGTGGCCAGTCAGGATAAGCAAGACAGAGAAAGGAGGGCAGGGTGCAGATTTATGCCTGATTCTAAGTATCCAAGAAGCACCTTAGGGAGTTAGGTATATCTGCCTGAGCTGTAGGGGTGGGACAAAAAATCATACACATCAGTATCTGGATTTTTTGTTTGACGATTTTTTAATTGATTTTTTTTGTTCTAAGATCTTTTTTTCCCAGTTTAAATGCTTCATTTTAGTCTGCGTTAATAAGCCACTTTTAAATGCAATCCAGGCTTTTGAAGAGAGAGTATAAACAGCTGGTTAAAATATATTGATGAATAAATCCTAATAACAGACTCATACAGTACAGGCCAAAAGTTTGAACACACCTTCTCATTCAATGCATTTTCTTTATTTTTATCACTAATTACATTGTAGATTCTCACTGAAGTAATTATGGTCACTCGTTTTTTCTTAAGTTAGCTAATTGGTTTTTGCCATAATATTAATTCTAACAGTTGTCTAATAGGGCTGTGGGCTGTGCATCAGCCTGACTTCTGAACAACACAAATGATGGTCCAACCCCATTAATAAGGCAAGAAACTCAATTAATTAACCCTGGAAAGGCACACCTGAGAAGAGAAAACCATTTCAGGTGACTACCTGTTGAAGCTCATAAAGAGAATGCCAACAGTGTGCAAAGCAGTAATCAGAGCAAAGGGTGGATACTTTGAAGAAACTAAATTATGTTTTCATCTATTTCACACTTTTTAATTGAAGGTGCTATGAGGAGAATCTATCTGTGGCGACATAAAGACTCTGCTACCCATGAGCACGTGCGGTGACTGTCATAATGCTGCGTTCCAGTAACCTCGCAACTGGGAGTGACATCATCTCAGACTTATCGGTGTTCCAGTTGAAGTCGGAAAAAAACATGCCGATCTACCAGGCTATTGTTAGCTGTTGTTAGCACGCCCTGCGTTGTTGTATGAAGAATGTGATTATCACTATGGCAGCATTTTTGTAAATATAAGTCTAACAATACTATGTATACAGCTGATCTAGAGCGACACACCCCAGTCAGAAGTGCAAATAAATGGATTATTACAGGAGCTAAATAACTGTTCACACTGGGGGCATCCATCTTCAATTGTCAACTCGGGGGTGGTGAGGTTTCACCGAGTTGCCAGTAGGAAATTCCGACTTCGGGGGACGTCCCAGTTGCAGTTTCCTACTCGGAACTCAGAAATTCTTACTTCTTACTACAACTGGAACGCACCAAAAGATGTGACCCAAGCCAAACCATGTGTTTGTTGTGTTGCTAATGAATGCAGCTCAGACCTTCCTCAGAACTCTGCATTGCTTTACAACTTCTTTTTTCAACAACTTACAGGATGCAAAGCCACGAGGTAATGTATCTCTTTCTAGTTACGTAGCGGTAGTTTTTGATGTGTGACAACAAGCAATTTTTGGAAAACTTAGTATCGTAGTTTTGTAGCCGGCTATATATCTCTACTTACAGTCCGGTGCTCTAAGATGTGTCTGAATAATATAAATTTGCTCTAGTTTTAATTGTCTTGTTCCTGAAGTTGAGTATCCAGGCCAGTCCAGCCCTGTCCGACCCGACCACTTAGCTAAGGAATAGCATTTATAGATAAAGTACATAATTCCACACGTGTTCATTTATAGTTTTGATACCTTCAGGGAGAATCTACAATGTAAATAGTGATGAAAACAAAGAAAATTCATTGAATGACAAAGTGTGTCCAAACTTTTGGCCTGTACTGTCGTCTGTAGGCATCATCATTGTTCTTCTTTTTTGCTGGAGTTAAAAAGCTAACTAAAGATTGCAAAAATCGGCAACATCATAGAATCGCAATTTAAATCGAATTAGCATCTAAAAAATAAAAAAAAAAAGGAATTGGGAGAAAAGTGTATCGTCCCAGCCCTACTGAGCTGCCTGCTCTTTTTCACAAAGCTACCTTTTAGCACTTCAACTGGAGATCACCAGGGTGATGGAGGCATAAACACACAGCTTTATGCTGACAAGACTGCTTCTGTTGAGTTTGCATACGAGAGATAAGTCAGAGAGCCTCTGGAGAGACAAAGAGAGAGAGCAGAGGGGAGTGATAAAGAGGAGGTTGACAAGATGACACAAAAACGAGTCGTTAAAGGGGGAATGTTCAGAGAGAAGGCACACAGACACAAAACTCAGCGTCTGAGATATGTCATAATAAAATCACACGGTGGTAAATGCATGGCTTTTATAGATCCTGCTGAAGTTTCACCTGCAGGATGTTGTTTGTGGTTGGAGACTAATGTTTTATCTTGACCTTGCTTCATCAAAACTGGAACAGTTTGGGTTTATAGGGAGAATTCAGGACAAACTACAAAGAGACACAGGTAACTCAGCAACCTGTGTCTTGGCACAGTCTGACAGGCTTTGCACCTTACAGCAGACAAGAAGGTTACCTGAGCCGTATCTGTTGATCTGTACAGATAAAAAGAAGTTTCATCTCCTGGCAGGGAGGGTGAGTCACAGCATGGTGGTCTAAAGCAAACACCCAGGTGCCACAGAAGTAGCAACACATTCACCTGTGACGAACAGAACTGCGGGCCTATTTCTTCATCACAGACGCATAACTGTCACTTTAACTGAAACAGGCTTTTCTGGATGGTCAAACTAAATACTAACTTATTTAATTATGTCTTAATTATACTGGCATCAAAATAAGTCATCAAAATAAAACAACTGTCATTAGGTTAACAATATGTAAAAGCTTAATGGAAAATGAAACCAAGGTTGGAAGCACTTTTGTGTCATCAAACTACGACAAAATAATGTTAACCCTTAGGTCACACTTAACGTTCTACACTCATTCACACTACTGCTTTCAATGTCAGCATTAGATCAGTCACAAACCAGATTTAACACTAGGGATGGGACGATACACTTAAACTCAGGATACGCTGCAAGTCGTTATATACCCGGGTCACGATACGATACGTCACAGTACAATATCAAAAAAGTAAAAAAGAAAAAATATTACTGTCTAATAACAACTTGTTTGTTTTTGTTTGAGTTGCACACAGGAAAACACAAGGCCTAACAGGCCAAACACAAACAATAACACTCTCTCTAACCCTAGAGAGGTTAGAGAGAGTGTATGCTAACGAGCGGTAGGCTCGTTTTCGCCGTCTTCGTCTTTTTTAATGAGAAAACCAAAATACTGCCAGACAGATGACTTGTATCCAGGCGGAGTGTCCTCAATTTCAACCTCATTTGACTCCATCATTTGGCCTTTTGGAGGCAAGGTAGTTGGTGCTAATGTTTGTTGTCGTCACTTCTGGTCACAAGCACTATTACCGGATGTGACGTCTTTATTTCGCGATCCATTTTTTTCACACTCGATGCATTTCATGACGTACTGTATCACAATATATTGCCAAACGATATTTCATCCCATCCATACTTAACACACCCTCAAAGATGAATTTAACCGACTAGTCTTACGCTGCGTTCACACCGCAAGCGACCCAGCTACCAAAATCGCGTCGCCCACTTACATAGCGTCGCGTGTCCATAAAAACCTCATTTTGGTCACAGTTGCTGTCGGCCGTCGCTCGGTGACGTCACGTCTGCTCCAGTTTCACCGCGCTTATATCATATATTAGGATGTATAAGCAGACATTATTCCAGCTGTATCCTTTTCAACTTATCAACCACAAAACACTGCAGCTGATGCCCTGCAGTAGCATTATCTGTGAGTTTACCGCGGTTCATCTAGGTGAAACTAATGTCCTTGCTGACTAATGTTTCCAGAATAACTGTCTGTCTAGGGTACCGTCACATGTGCACACACCTGCTGATTGATCAACTTTTTTTTACTTTCACATCACGCGACAAGCGATAAGTGATCTCTTATGGCCCTTTTCCATTAGCCCTACTCTGCTCTACTCGCCTTGTGCTGCTTTTCTATAAGGCCCAGTCACCTGCTCAACAGGGTGAGCGGCACTGCGGTGACGTCATTTTGAGCGCGACACAACAATCTGTGGCTTTTTGTCACAAACCGAGTAAAAAAGGAAAGCAGAAGAAGGCTGCAGGTGGTAAGAAGAAATACCCCTTGAGAAGCACAGGAGAGTTTTGGAAGCTATACAACAGAATGAAGCCGAGGATGAGAGCAATCCAGCTGCAAAGAAAAGACGTATGAGGGTAAGCTAACGGTAGCTACCGCTAGCATGCTAGGTCGTCGCGCTCATGACTCATCGATGACGACATCGTCTGACCAATCCGTAGCCGGCAGTCGGTGACGTCATCTTTTAGTATGGACTCAGCTCACTTGGAACCAGAGCGGAGTAGGTACTAAAACTAGCTTGTTTTAGGAGGTACCAGGCTAGTGGAAACACACTGCAAATCGAGTAGGGCCAAGGTGTGCTCGTGGAAAAGGGCCATAAATTCCTTCTATGTGCATTTCAGCTTCCAAAAGTTCATATTCCAGTTGCAGCCCTCAACTTCCCGGCGACATCTGCTTGTTTTGCTCCTTACATGCTCTATCAAACACATCTACATCCAATGACAGCTTTAACGTCAAAGCTCTCAGCATGAGGGACGAGCTTGTCACATCCACCTGCCTCTCCCCACTCCTGTCGGCTGATTTAGTATCTGAGCGGCCTGAAGCAGACATTTTCTCTTTCTTCAGTGGCGTCTTGACCCCCCTCCTGGCCCTGTCCAGGCCCTTGGCTGAGGCACCGCGTTATTTACTGCCCAGAGAGCTCTGTGTGCAGAGAGTCAACACTGCACGGCTGGTTGAGCAAGGGAGCAACCTGCTGCTCACTCTCTCCCTCGCACACACACATCCACACTCACACAGTCACATGACTGTCCCGGGGGGGTTTGGCAGAGATGTTTACCACGGCAACAATTGCTCCACACTCAAGAACTGAGAGACAAACAGACGGAGACATCCAGAGCTCCAGAAACTTTAAGCTGCCTGCGGTTTCTAACTGTTACGACAGGACAGGGAATGTGAAGCTCTGGGTTTGATGACGTGACGAAGCAAACGGCCATGAAGGCTGCAGGAAGTTCAGTCTGACAAGACATGACAGCTCTTTACCCAGGTGATCTTCACAGTCAGCTGGACACAGTAGGGTACATGTCCTTCTGTGGACTCGGCTCACTCTGGGAGAAGGTGATTTAAGGAAAAATGTTTACCTTAACATCAGGAATAAGTTCACACATATCAGCCAGAGAGGTGAATAAAAACTGGGCGATGTGGACCACAACACAAAACTCTGTCCTACTTGTAGATTGGATATATATTTTGTAAAATAAATTACAAGTAGCAATATCAGCAGTACGATTTTGTTGATTCTGTAAACATCAGATACTGGTGATCTCTGTTTGATACCAAGAAATCAAAACCCTCGACACAAACTGTGGGATATTAATTGACTTTTAACTACAATAGCAACATCGGCCTCCCATGGCCATAAAAACAAGAAAATGCACGTGACATGCTTGTTCGGTCAAGTGGCAAATGAAGCACTGACTCCAAACCCTACAGCAGCTTGCCTGTCCTGCCTGAACATGCTGAACATACTTGCTAATAATTTTAGTGGACTGGGAATCAAACAAATTAATTTTCAAGTTATGAAAAAAGATCTGAGATCTGAAAATTAGCTTTTTTGGTTACGACAGGTGCTGAGAGTTTCACCGTAGCTGGCTGTCTACTTGTCAAGTCATCCTGGGTTTTAATGCAAGGCTGGGTCAGACTCCCAGGATGCCTTTCACAGTAAAGTCTGGGTTGATTTATTTCATGATGACACTACGCAGGATTTCACACTAGGGATGTAATGGTTACCTGTAAAATGGTAAACCACAGTAAAATTTCCCACGGTAATCATTACCATGTCCTATTAAAATTACCGTTACACAGTGTTTGATCACCACACTGTGTCAGTAACTCACGGTGATGCTGCTCTTTGCCTGGAAAGGCAAAACTATGTGTGCCTGCCCGTCGATAAGCAGCCGTGTGTCGTAAGTTGCGTAATATGCAGTTTGTAATGTTTGGCCTCAGCAGCTGGAGCCTCGCTCAGACTCCCACAGCCAGGTTTTCCCACTTGAAACGGACAAAGTCTAAAGTCTGGTCGAAGTTTGGATTTTACAAGCATGTCGAGGGAAACTGATGACAGTCACCCTGTCTAAAACACCAAGCTGCGATGAAAGACAAAAATGCACGTGATTAAAACTGCTGTAACTCCTCGAGTAAACGAGCAGAGAGAGAGAGGATTCAGAGAGCCATACCTGAGTGAATTATAGGAGGTTTATCAGGATTTTCTGAGTAAATAATGTATAAAGATTGTAAATAACAGCATTAGTATCAATGTGGAGTGTGTTCCTGCCGTTCTCTCGCCATATTTCGTCATAATAGATGGTCGTTTTGCATCATAGTTTGTGTTTTATGGATTTAATCAATCGTAATTTGGAAATATTAAAGAAGGAGATGTGGAGGAGATCTGCTATGGAAAGAGGAGACCAGAGGGGAGCCATCAAGGGGGCTAACTGCTTCAGGGACTATTGTTAGTAAAACAAAAAATAAATTTAAAAAAAGGGCTGGACATGGTCTAACATAACAAGCTGTAACTTGGACACTAATGCTGCAGGCAAACTAAAATGTATGAGTGTTTGTAAAATTAGTTAAATTTATTTCTGGCCGTCTCAAAACTTTGAACATGTTCATTTACAATTGTTTATGAAGAGAAACCTGTTTAAAGTACAAATTCGTTTTTTTCTGTTCTTGTAAATACACACACTTTAAGCATTTATGACAGAATAATGACAAATACTTGTTAGACTTTTCATACCGTTACATCCCTATTTCACACAAAGCTTTTTTTAAGTTGGTTTCCAGGGGAGTCATTTCGTTATTATTGTGTTGAGTTGCCTAGCATTTTCCCTGGGCTTCTCTCTTATATCATAACCAAAAACATGTTTTAAATCATGTCAGCATTTGTACAAGTTGTTTCAGTTAATATAAAAACCATAAAGTGGGTGAAATTTATGTATAAAAAAAACATTTCTGTACTCTGTCCTTCTTCTGTCTTTTGCTGCTCCTATCCAGCCAACACATTTCAACTATCTTACGGTCAACAAGCAGATTTTTAATAGTGGTTCTCTCTGCTAAATTTTCATTAAGTATTAGGCCTAGCTCATTTACTTTAATAACCTGAACTACACTGCACACACATTATTGTCTATATCTTTTCTATATATTATCTACTGATATTTATTGTTATATGTCAAACACCCTATACATTACCCATTTTTGGCTTGTACTGCCATCAATAATCTTCTTCAACTGTTCTCAAAGTTCTTTAGGTTTTCCAAGAAACTTTACCTAGTAGACGTACTTCTCCAAACTCTACCTTGAATGAAGACTTCAAACCAGAACTTTCTACAGCTTTAAACACAACAGACTTCAGGTGTTCCTGAAATGTCTGTGTTTTAAGACCCAAAAGCAGATCCGCAGTGAAATTCCTTCTCCACATGTCCTCCTTCCTCTCTGTAATTATAGCCTCCCAGCTGACAAACTACAGGTCCTGTTGTGTTTATCTTTACCTCCTCGGGTACAACAGGTGACACACAGGCCTGGATATGCTGGGCTGGATGCCAGTCTCTTCTTGGTTGTGTGAACCAAGTACAAATTTCACACATAGGAGGACATAGGAGAAACATTGTGTGTGTAAAGATTTAAACTGCATGAAAAACTTAAATGTATATGAATATATTTTTAAATGATATTAATGAGGTTAGATGAGTCCCTGCTCTGTGAATCTAAATGTACAGGGTGATTTGTATGTATCTGTGTTTGTAACTGTTTCATGCCTATAACTTTGTAAATGTGTGACTGCCTGTCTTGGCCAGGACACTCTTGCAAATATGATTATATTTGCAAGAGTTATATTTCTGGTTTAATAAAGTTTGTCATTTATTATTGATGAAACACAGCTTAAGTGGATGTTGATTTGAATGATTACATGTCAAGTACTAGAAAAGCACTCGGAAAGCGCAGACCTCCGCCAGCACCACAGTCCGCTCCTATATTGTGATTTTTACCATAAATATTAGTCCTACCTTTATTTCATATAAATATTTAGATTCCTTGAACATGAAAACATACCATTAGCAAATGGATTCATAATGATATCTATTTTAGTTCAGTAGTTATTCACAATCGCATTTTTCTGGATCCAGACGTTGATCCGGATCAACACCAAAATCGAATCACTTTTTCCTTTTCCCATGCTGAACATTTCCTGAAAATTTCATCAAAATCCATCCATAACTTTTTGAGTTATTTTGTTCACAGACAGACAAACTCTCCTTTAAACTTAACCTCCTTGGTGGAGGTAACAAAGGATAGAGAAAGATTAGTTATACTGACAGCCACAATAAACAAATCCACAAATTGAGTAAGCAAAAGATTCAACTGTGGGATTAACAGGAAGTAATGCATCAAAAATAGATCGGTTCAGACCACTTTGTTTCACACCAGTGAAACCGCACCAAATGTAGGGAGATGGAGCGGATCGAGACCACCCCTTCATGGAGGTCTCGGACTGGCTGATTTGGTGCACACCAAAGTGCAGTGGTTGCATTCACATTGACACTAACGTACCAAACCCTGGGCCAAAACTTCTTTGGTGCGCACATCCTGAGATGCACTGATGGAGCTCTGTCCCCTCTCCACGAGGACCCACTCTGCTCAGACTGGTTGGCTCCTCAAACTAGTTGGAACTGATCCTCACCTGGTCTAAGTTACTGCATATTCTGAAGCTTGCCATTCAACCAAAGGAAATGGGAGATATCATTTTTAGCCCATCTTACCTTGCTAAAACTTGCATCACAGAACTTGTAGCCTTGCACAACAGACTGAGTAAAACATCCTGTACGAGAAGTTCATGTGTTATGAAACCTTAAGGGAAAAGTTTGCCAGTGTAAACTTGGAGAGGATGATTTATTTAAATGAGTACAGAGGGTTTAATAAATTGAAAACTGGGTTGACTTTGGATTGGAAATAGGGGTGTGTGAGGGAGGATGAGGAATGTGAATGTGTTGCGAGGAAGGACTGGATCAATCTTTTATCACTGCAGCGTGCTTTCATCCCTAATGGATCAGACATGAGCAGAACGCAGCGCTGCCTTCCGTCACATTGCACAAGCAAGAGGGGAAGGGCGCACGGAAAGAACAAGAGGGAGCAAGAGAGGTAGACAGAGCAACACATGGAAGAGAAAATGACAGCTACAGATAGAGAGAGGAAGAGAGAGGGGGGAAAAACACCTTTCACTAAAAATAATCTAAACCTGAAACATGCAAACACACCATTCCACCAACATGATGTCTTAGCGTTTTCAATTACCTCTGTCCCTGAGTGCATCTGCAGGAGTTTGGGAAACAGACCAGATAAGGACGGTGGGAAATTAAGTCACTTCTCAGCATGAAGAAGGATTTCAAATATTTCCATCAAGAGTCCCTGGAGATATCTGGGTGTACGGGGGTAAACTCACTTTTCCCTGCCATGTACTAAGTGACAGACTGACAAGAGACAGACAAGTAGACAGACAGACAGATTATTCCAGAAAAGAATACTCCATATGTGTGTTCAAGCACTGAAAGGGCAGTAAAAATAACATTGCAGAGAACAAGGTGGAATGACTCTCAAAGGACGCTGTGCTCTCTTGGTACTGAACAGACTTTTTCACATTATATAAAATAAAAACTATGGAGGCAGATAGAGCTACACAAGAGAAAAGAGGAAGAAGAGGACTTTAATAGCCCAGGAAGAGAGTTTAAAGTTTGTATTGTAATGAGTTTGACTGCTGGTTAGCACATTGTTCATCTTTCAATCATCACCTTTCGTCACCAGTAGGGTGAGCAATTAATTGCAAATTAGAGTAAATCGCAATGTGGCTTGTTGCAATTTTCAAATCGCAGAAGGTACACTTCTATCCCACTTTTGGACCATTTTTACCTTTTTTTAACCCCGTTTTTACAACTTTATGCCTATTTTTTGCCCCCATTCATCTTTTTTTGGCCACTGTCAGAACCATTTTTGGAATTTTTACATGGTTTTTGAAATTCAATTCCCAATTTTGCTGCCATAATCAATTTTCCTAAGCCACTTTTGTTTTGTTTTTTGCAATTTGACACCTAATTTGCACCTATTTATTAACCGTTTTCCGCTTTCAACCATTTTTACCCAGCTTTTACAATTTCATACCTATTTTGCTTCTGTTCTTCAGTTCTCCACTTTTTCTCAAATCTTTTATCCTTAGATTAATTTAATGTCATATAGGTTTTACTATAAAAAGATCTGCTGCTTATGTTTGTTTAAGAATACATAAGATGAGGAGCATTAAAACAATTGCAGAGTAAATTGCAATATTGGGGAAAAAAATCGCAATTAGATTATTTTCTCAAATCGTTCAGCCCTAGTCTCCAGCAGTAAATATAGTGAATTTCCAACACTCTGCTGTTAACAGGTAACAAATCAGTGACAAATAAAATAGCATATTGTGGCACTTCTTCGAAAAATTCACAACTCAGCATTTCAAATTAAGCTTAAAAGATAAATTGCACTAAAATAACTTGAGCTGAGACTTGTTAGTGGAGTAAAAATTTAGAAAACAAACTATTTTCTTGCATAGATATGAAATCATATATCTAAATGATGCAGAGTAAACTGAACAGAGCCGTGGACTGCATCCACACTCACACTCTGGACAAAATCAAACGTGGATAGAGACCCGCAGTTTGTCAAAAATATCCAGATGTGGTACTGATGCAAAAAAATCTCCAGCATGCATCTGCCCAGTTGACCCCGTATCCTTTTTCAATAATAAAATAGCAATAACTCTGCAGTACAGGAGGATCTGCCACATTCAAAGTCTACTATCAGGCAGATCCGTCTTGCAAAGCTTCTCAGCAGAAGCACTCTTCAATCAGTCTCCTTTAATAAAGGAGAGGAAGCAGCTACAAGTGACAGAGCCTGTAAGACAATGGCTGTCTGTATAGAAAGTTGTATGGAGATTTATCAGAACAACTGAACAACTAATCTTCAATAGATGAAAAACAAAGACCAATTCAGAAAACATCTCTCCCTACTCTTTCAGCAGGTTTAATAACCAACTGGATCATATTATGTACTTTACTCCTAAGCAGTAACACCCGCCTACATCATCACCTGATTGTCTCATAATGAAATGATTTACAATGATCATCCAGTCACTTTCTAGATAGGTTAAGTTCTGCCTTCTGCAGACACGGTCTATGTGCTGCAGCCCTGATGGACTTGTGTGTTCTGTATAGTGCAAATTAAACTGTCTGGAGTGACAGGCTAAAGTGGTGGTCAAAACAGCAGAGAGCGACATCATGCATCAGTGGAAGCAACTTTGGTGTTATTAGCAAAAGTAGTCTTACATTACATCGCAACAAAGTTTGAAAATTTTTACTTATGTGCTTCTTTCAAGATGTGCATTACTCATTTAACGCCCACCGTCAAATACGTTAATTCTTCTTCCAGATAAAAACTTTGCATTCTTCTTTGTAGAAGAGTGGATATTGGCTCATTTGGATAATGAAGCTGATGAATCTCTGCAAGGATGTGAAAATCCTTGAACACTAATCCCTGTTTGAGTCTATTATTGAAAAAAAAGTTATGAGCTTTATTCATTTGTTTTCTGTTTTCCTCTGGATCATTCTGAATCAGTGTTAACGGTCCACTTAACTGCAAATACACTACATTTCCAAAAGTATTCGTTCACCCATCCAAATAATCAGAATCAGGTGTTTGAGTCTCTTCCATGTCCACAGGTGTATAAAATCATCACCTAGGCATGCAGACTGCTTTAACAAACATTAGTGAAAGAATGGGTCACTCTCAGGAGCTCAGTGAATTCCAGTGTGGAACTGTGATAGGATGCCACCTGAGCAACAAATCCAGTCGGGACATTTCCTCACTCCTAAATATTCCACAGTCAACTGTCAGCTGGATTATAAGAACGTGGAAGTGTAGTGGTAGGCCACGTAAACTGACGGAGCGGGGTCAGCGGATGCTGAGGCGCATAGTGAGAAGAGGTCGCCAACTTTCTGCAGAGTCAATCTCTACAGACCTCCAAACTTCATGTGGCCTTCAGATTAGCTCAAGAACAGTGCAGAGAGCTTCATGGATGGGTTTCCATGGTCGAGCAGCTGCATCCAAGCCTCACATCACCAAGTGCAATGCAAAGCGTGGATGCAGTGGTGTAAAGCACGCCACCACTGGACTCTAGAGCAGTGGAGACGCGTTCTTTGGAGTGACCAATCACGCTTCTCCATCTGACAATCTGATGGACCAGTCTGGGTTTGGAGGTTGCCAGGAGAACCATACTTGTGGGACTGCATTGTGCCAAGTGTAAAGTTTGGTGGAGGGGGGATTATGGTGTGGGGGTGTTTTTCAGGAGCTGGGCTTGGCCCCTTAGTTCCAGTCAAAGGAACTCTGAATGCTTCAGCACACCAAGACATTTTGGACAATTCCATGCTCCAACTTTGTGGGAACAGTTTGGAGCTGGCCCCTTCCTCTTCCAACATGACTGTGCACCAGAGCACAAAGCAGGTCCATAAAGACATGGAGGACAGAGTCTGGTGTGGATCAACTGGCCTGCACAGAGTCCTGACCTCAACCCCATAGAACACCTTTGGGATGAATCAGAGCAGAGACTGAGAGTAAGGCCATCTCGTCCAACATCAGTGTGTGAGCTCACAAACGCTCTTCTGGAAGAATGGTCAAAAATTCCCATAAACACTCCTAAACCTTGTGGACAGCCTTCACAGAAGAGTTGAAGCTGTTATAGCTGCAAAGGGTGGACCGACGTCATATTGAACCCTATGGATTAGGAATGGGATGGCACTGAAGTTCATTTGAGAGTCAAGACAGGTGAGCAAATACTTTTGGCAATATAGTGTATATTAGGCTCATTTGGTATCTGTGATTTTTTTTTAATGTCCCCTTTATTTGTACTTTACCCTTTTCCGGCCTGTAACTGGTGTGCTGTCTTGGCAAGGTCTCAGTCGAAAAAAAAAAAGTGTTAAGCTTAAAATAATAGTAATAATTATATAATAATAGTTCAAAATTAGCTATGAGAATTTTTTATTCTTCGAAAAATAAAGACAGTCCAGCCTTGATAAAGAGTCCTCATGTTCTTGTGTTGTTTGTACAAGCATGAGCGTCACAGCAGCCTGTGTTAGATAAAAAGGGCTCGTCAGAGTGACAGCATTGTTTCAGTTCAGTCTTTCTTGCCACATGTGGCTGTGTGTCACAATGATGGTCTATTTGTTATGTTATATAGTTAATTTCCACAGAATTCATACAACACTGTATTGAAACTAAAGATTTATTAGCAGAAATTAGGGCTGAACGATTTGAGAAAATAATCTAACTGCGATGTTTTTCCCCAATATTGCGATTTACTCTGCAATTGTTGTAATGTTCCTCATCTTCTGTATTCTTAAACAAACATGAGCAGTCGATCTTTTAATAGTATAACCAATATGACATTAAATTAATCTAAGGATAAAAGATTTGAGAAAAAGTGGAGAAGTGAAGAACAGAAGCAAAATAGGTATGAAATTGTAAAAACTGGGTAAAAAAATGGTACAAAAGCGGAAAAAAAGTTAATAGGTGCAAAATAGGTATGAAATTGCAAAAGAAAAATGGCAAAAAAAATTCAAAAGTGACTAAGGAAAATTGATTATAGCAGCAAAATTGGGATTACCATGTAAAAATTCCAAACATGGTCTGACAGTGGCCAAAAAAAAACAAAAAAATAACGATGAATGGGAGCAAGATAGGCATAAAGTTGTAAAGACTGGGTTAAAAAAAAGGTTAAAATAGGCATGAAATTGCAAGAAACTACATCTCAATGCCAAAATGTTCAACACATTTTGGGTTAAAAAATATTGCACTGTCTGCGATTTGAAAATTGCAACAAGCCATACTGCGATTTAATCTAATTTGCAATTAATTGTTGCTCTGAACAATCAACCACCACCCAGAATGTCCTGGATGCGTTTAAAAAAAAAAAAAAAACAGTTACAGATGATAAAAAGGACAAGGTGTGCATAAGCCCTAAGCGGTGTACCAAGTTTGTTGGTCTCTTTCTTAAACCGGTACCTACTGGTAGATTTATAATTGCTCCTGTCATCACTAAACTGTTTCATTGAAAATGTCAACAGGGACTAATATGTTTGAATAATGATAATCTAGTGCAGGTAAACACAACAGAAACATGTGACACTAATTACAGCCAGAGACTCTGAGTTAAAATAAACAGATTAATATACAACAAAGTGATAGATGAGTGAAAAATGTCCTTTCCACCTCCAAGCTTCTGCCCCAACATTATCTCTTTGAAACCAAGTTCAGACTTAGAAACACGTAAACAGACAACATGAGGAAGTAGTGTGCAGCTCTCACAGTCAGTCAGGAATGAAATAATCAGCTCCCAGGGGTGAGGGGTTGGGGGGGTTTCCAATCGATGGCTCTGATTGGATAACAAATTCAGCCTGCTAATGAGCTCCTAGCCCCACTATCTGACACAAACCATGCTGGGAAATGTTAAATAAGACGCAAGGCTTGCATAGTGATGAGTCAGTGTTTGAGTTGGCTTAACGGTGGTTTGTTGCTTTAGACTTGCACAGTGTTGGCATTTAAAATGTTTTTTATCTTCACAGATAAATACTGAGAAAACATACAGAGGGACAGCTGAACTCTGTCCATGCTTTTATGAATTAATCTTTAACCGTTCTGGGAGTGGAAGTGGCACAACTTGGGAATTTTGCTGCTCACACTCATGCAAGTGTTTCCAAACTCATTAGAGGAGACATATCATGCTGATGCATGATTTAATACTTACATATAATATAATAAATTTGAAAACAAGACCTTACACCCCCTTAATTTTCAAAAAATGAGACATTGTATTTTTTCTGATACCCTAGAACGAGATTTGATGCCTCTGAAAATAGGTCGACACGAGGTACCTTTCTTTTTATTGGAGTAATCTGATAAAACAGCTCGTCCTCTGTGATGTCCGTTAGCCACAAAACCGTCACCGAGGAACACATCCACCAGCAGGGGTATATAGGTCCCTAGCTCACATTCACTCATTACCAGCTCTGGCCTGTAGGGGGACTCAATACGCGGTCGCTGCTTTGAGCCTGCCGGAAAATACAGTAGAAGAAGAAGGACAGGCTGGCTCAGCCCTCGATAGAATTGACCAATCAGAGCACAAAGGGCTGTGACGTTGCGAGGTTACTCAAGGTCATCCTCAGATCCGAGCATTTCAACGAGAGCTTCATAATGGTCTAAAATGAGGATTTTGAGAACGCTATTGTGGGGCAATGAAGGAACTAAATGACTTGTACTGAGGGCAGAAATGCTTTACAGGCATCCTAGTCTGGCATAGTGAAAAGAAGAAACAAGCATGATATGTCCTCTTTAAGCTAATACAGATATCAATATACACAATGGTCTTTTCAGGTTAGTCAGGTTAGTCATCTTCACCTTCTCTTTTATAAAACTAAACACGGTCAGTTCTCCATCAGATATCATGGTGTAAAAATGTGGAATGACAAAAGACATGTAGCTGAGAGCTCATCATCATTGCACGTTTTTAAAAGGAAACTGTCTTTGCATTTAATTCACGAAGGTTGGTTTTACTTTAGTTTTTTTGTTTTGGTTTTTTCCTATGTTTTAAAATGTTATCTAATTTTGTCAACTCTTTTATGGTCTCTCTATATTTTTTGTTTCTTTGTTAAATCTGTTTGTTTTACTGTTGAGTATTACTATTTCATTTTGTTTCTTCACACATGGTTGAACACATGCATGTATTACTTTGTGTTCTTACTGAAACCTTGACTGTTCTCTGCTTTCTCTTTTTCTTACAGAAAGGTGAGCTCATTTGCATAAGCCTAATGGCTTCTTGACCTCTCCTGACACATTTCTTAATATTTCCAGTTTGATCTTTTGTATCTTTTATAGTGCAAAATCTAATAAACAATAAATAAAGTACTGCAAAGAACTCCTTATATCTACAGTGGTAATCAGTTACTTGATTATGGCAGTCTTTCTGAACCTTGCAGTGCAGAAGGACCTGTCAGATTCACTGTCTGAAATCACACAGATCCATCTTGCCAAGCCCTGATCTCCTACGACTACGGCCAAAAGCCAGACAGCCCAATCAGGGAAGAGAGACAGAAGCTGAAGGTGTAACAACAGTGGGAAGTGATGCATGTCAGAAAACAATGGCAGCTTCTGAGGCGGTCTCCGTGGATGTGGTAATATCTGCAGTTTTATCAGAAACTGACCTCATTTCTTTTTTAAAAGAGCAAAGAATGTCCAAAAAATTCCTTACTGGACATCCTGTTTTTAATGGAAGCCTGAAGTTGTGGTTACTCCCTTATTTCGGGCAAAAAATGATCCCCTGACAAGTTTTGAGGGAGAATTTCGTGAGTATTGTTGTTGACGAGGTTCATATCACATATAAGTGGTGAATGATACATCTGTGTGGCATAATTTAATGTCAGACAATAGTCAAAGGACTGAAACGTAGCTTAAGCCAATTGCTAACAACAGGGTCTAGCTGCTACTACGGCTGCACCTAACGATTATTTTCATAATCGATTAATCGGCCAATTATCTTAAGCGATTAATCGATTAATCGGATAATGACACATTTTTACAATTTCCTTTACAATTTAGCTTAAAGCTGTTTTAGGTATTTTCTAAACAACAGTAAAGACAATGAAAAGCATTTTTCCTTCAGTAATAATATTTTATTACAGCTTTTTTCTTTCTTGACTCACTGTGCAAAACTGCAAGTACATTAACAGACTTGTTTGCATGTTGTTTAAATAAATGCTCACAAACTTTTTTTTTCTTGAAACAAAGCAGGCAAAGTAGTATCAGTCTTGTCTATAAAGTATTCAATAAAATAAGGTGCTGCTGAATGTAACAAACAAAAATAATCTGTATATCGAGGCGAGTCTTCGTCCGTCTCCAACACGCCGACGTGCTTTCTCAGCAAGTACTCTTTCATAGAGGTCAGGCTGCCTAGCTTACGGCAAGAGAGCGGGCTCATCTCCTAACTAACCGACTGTAAGCTACAATTTCATGCACCAAAACACCCGCGATTCGTTGCCGATGAAAATTGATCATTAAATCAGTTGACAACGAATTTAATTACCGATTGGTTGTTGCAGCCCCAGCTGCTACGTCATACTGTGGCTTAAAAAAGATTGGCCTGTGATGAGTGTGACTAGCAAAACAATCGTCCAATCACCAGCTGCAGTTGGTTTTGAGGTTCTGCCCTCTGAAAACATTTTCTATGGGCTCTTTTCCAGATGGATTAATAAAATATTTCTGTGGTGGATATTTGGAGCTGTCTGTCTGGCATGTGAGACTAAGTCTTTCTGTTTTTAAATCAATAAAGAGCAAGATGAAAAGCATTTTAATTCACATTTAATGACAGATACATTGATATTTTTGCCCGCATGTCCTGATACACAGCAGTAAACTTCACCAACGGGAAGTTAATGTTCGCAACACTGTCATCACTGGTCCCAGCACACAAATGAAGTGCATTTGCTTCACAGAGTGTCTCTGCCCTCATCACAAACTATTTAGTGTTGTTTGCTTTAGGTCTGAAGAAGTACTAAGAAGCAGCCTCGTGCTCTATTTTTGGTGAAGGCAGCAGATGATACTCTGTGTGTACACATTGGTAACCTAATTTGTATAGCTCCGCCAATTATAATCATGCCACGTCCTACTGTTTAAAAAAAATAAAGCTACTCAGTTGCTATTACATTCAAATGGTCAAATTTTTACAGCCAAACAAGAGCAAATTCACATTTTTAGTAGCAGCTCAGTGGTACCAGAAGAGAAACAAACTACACATTCAGTTACAGCTACAATGCTGCAATGGACACACAAGACTAGATTAAACTTCTTACTTATACTTTGGTGAGCAAAGGGTTGCTTCTCAAAACAGTGGCTTGTTTAGGGAGAAAAGGGGGATGTAACAAGTTTAAATCCAAGAAAAATGCATGACCCCTTTAAATTCTGTAATATATCAACGACACACTTTAACAATAAAACCCCCAAATAAACCACAATATGATTATTAGGTCATACTGTCCTGCCTCAGCAAAAGCAAAAGAAGCTTCATCTTCCTTTCAGTTTGGTACATTCATACATTCTGCTCTGACCACATGTTCCCAGCACATATTAGTAAAACACTTTACTAACAATTCAAAATTTCTAGCAAACACTTTTTAAAATATATGCAAATCCAGAGTCTTGTACATTCTCTCATTAAAGAACATAAGCTGAGCTTCGAACTGACCGAACTTATAGCATTCTAGCCAAGGGATGTCAAACAGTCTTCCAAACTCTATCAAAGGGTTGGGAGACAGACCTTACATATACATATGAATATATGTTCTATTCCCCCTCTGTGTAAATAGACAGAAGGAGAGAAGCCTGTGGAGCATAATCGAACATGTGTAAATGAATCTTGTTGGACATACATGAGAATATATATATGAAACTAAATGAAAATAAAGAGAAGATTGTTAGGGGAAAAAAAAACTTTATATCTGCAAATAATCATCATCTTTTTCAACATCTTAATCCTAGGGCCAGGTTAAAAAAAATCGATTTAAATTGATTTAAATCGATTTTCCTTTAACTGGTTCATAATGGATCCATAAAATCCAAAGATGGATCTTTTAACTAGGGTAGTTTTTCCTTCTTTGGATGTGCAGAGAAGCAGCCTGTGGTATCAACCCTGCTAGTCTGGTGTGATCAGCGTTTAGCGTTGCTTTCTACTGAACAAGATCTCATGAGATGTTACTGCAAACAAACATGGTGGAAGCTCTATATGGGCACCACTGGAGAGTTTAAAAGCTGATGTTTGGATGGACAGTATTTTAGATTGAACAAGTACAAAGGAAAATACGAGTTGTACAAAAAAACAAGTATTATGCAGAATATACATTAATGCATATCATTAAAATATGATTAATGTAACTGCTTTGGGTTTAGTTCTTCATGTTAAAAACAATTTTTAATGATGTACCAGGTAGGGATGAGAATCGAAAACCAATTCTAGTTAAGAATCGTTAACAGCTCCATCAAAGAATCGATATCATTAATCTTTTTGCTAATCAATTCCCTTACCAATTCCATTCAATTGACAGGGTTCAGAAGCGTCAGAATTGTGGCTTCATTTTAATTACACCTACTGCACAACCTTAAGTGAGTGGAAACACCAGCAACTTGTAGAAGCAGTTATCTATACTGTGTTGTATGTTTGGCATTGTTGCCACTGAAAATCAGACCATTTGCCCACATGCAAAATTTGCAGGAATCGATAAGAGAATTGTAAAGAACTGGATCGATTAGCAGGATCGTTAACAGCATTGGTGTTGATAAAATCTTATCAATTTCCACCCCTAGTACCAGGTCAAAAGGTCACTTTTTAAATTTACAGCACTATTTTAACCAAGATATCCCAGACTGAATAAATATCGAATCGAATGGATCCAGAAAATCTGAATCAATACCCAGCCCTAGTCAATCCTGATGTTACGCAGATAACTGTGTGTATCCCTGGAGAAGATGACTGCCCTATTCTGATTGTTCTGTCAACAGAAAATGTTGGGTAACAACCTCGACAAAGACAGTAGTTTTGAAAGGACCCAACACAAATTTTAAATGCCCAAAAAAAAGTGGAGTAAAGTTTCACCCAAACAGGTTTGGGTCCTTTTGTTTCATAGAGGGAGAGCACTTGGGTGGCGGGTCTTGTGTCAACAGGTACATGTGAAGACACATCTTCCCTCCCCAGAGACAAAACAAGACTTTTGTTTCTCTGTCACTCCAAAAACCACACTGTACACTTCTTAATAAAAGCATAACAGAGCCTGAAACACGCAGCAAAAGCCCACAGCCGGGTGTTCAGACTTCAGAGAAACTTCCCGACACCGTCATTCAAATCGGCAAGGACACATTCAGACACACTCACCCAGAGAGAGGATTTATCCTTCTTCTTCAGCAGGGTTTAATTCTCTCCGTCTCCTCTCCTCATGAGGGGGAAATCCTTCACTTCTTACAGAGCAGCAGAGCCGGTTGTGCGTCCAGAAACACGTTAAATAAAAGAGTGGGAGAGGGAGAGTGTGGGGAGTGTGCAGGTCCAGCGGAGGTCAGAGGCAGCTGAATGTGGTCAATGGGGGGAGACTCCGCTGTCCTCTCCTCGCTAGCTGCCCCAGGAATGCACGAGTCCTCAGATCTGAGACTACTGGAGTCCTCTCCCTCTCTCTGCCTGTCTCAACCCCTCCTCCCTCACCCACACAGAAACACACCCTCCCAGTCACTCCTCTGTGGCTCACTCTCTCACTCTCCTTCTCCCCACCCTTTGGCGCTGCGCTGACAGATCAGGTACCTCCCCCTTTTTCAGGTAGTTCTCCTCTTCGTATCAATTTCCACATTTTTTGTGTATTCTCTAAAGCCACAAAGGACTGCCTGTAATGAAACTCAGAGATCAGAGCAGATAAACTTGAAGCTCTTTGCATGCACGTGTATTTGCATGCGAGTCTCTTCTGTTTGTACGATCTATAACCTGAGGCAGTAGGCATCCACCCTCTGGCCCGCGGTCACATGAACAGCTGATTACACAAATGAGCCCGTCAGGTGATTTTCTCTTCCTTTTTCCTAGAATGAGGTCATAGTCCTGCAGACCAGGTGCAATCGCAGAGACTGCGTGAGTGTGTGTGGGTCTGAGTTTGAGTTGGACAACGCCCTGTGGGAAAATGACAGCAATCTCATTCTGACCACTCTGGTCCAGAGAGGAGCACACAAAAGCCAAATGAGTGTCAGGAACTCATTCAGTTATGGCAGACTAGTTTATGCTGCATAAATGAGATTTCTCCCATCTAACTGAGGTAAATGTGATCGTGGATTACAAATTTATTGTTTATAGTAACGCTCAGTCTGACAACTTCTAGGAGGAGATAGCACCAGTCCCATAGCATGAATTATTAAATCTAAAAGATATTTATATTTTAAAAAATGATTTGTGTTTTACTTTCAACAAGTTAAAAATCATGGTAATGTTGTTGTTATTTTTGTGTGAGTTACATCTGTTCACTTCAGTAGTAATGTAGTGGAACTTGATGAGGATCCAAAAACTTGTCTTTGACAAACATTTATTGAGAGTAAGGATGCACAGAATATTCGGTGGCTGAATATATTCAACCTGAATAATGTAATAAAAGCCATATTCGGCCTTTGGTGGTGTGAGGTAATAGCAAGGCCGAATAGTACCGTGTGACGCAATGACGAAATCAACTACGTCATTGCGTGTGACTGTGGCTAAGCAGATTAACGCTGCTTTCACACCGCAAGCGACCCAGCAACCACAATCGCGTCACCCACTGACGTAGCATCGCGCGTCCATAAATACCTGATTTTGGTCACCGTTGCCGTCGGCCGTCGCTCGGTGACGTCACGTCCGCTCGAGTTTCACCGCGATCTTTTCATATATCATATCATAGGATGTATAAGCAGACATTATTCCAGCTGCATCCTTTTCACTCTCTTATCAACCACAAAACACTGCAGCTGATGATGCAGCAGCATTATCTTTGAGTTTACCACGGTCCGTCTAGGTGGAACTAATGTCCTCACTGACATTAGTTCCGCCTAGACAGAACTCATCCGCCCTGTAGTCCGGATGAATAGCTGTCTGTCTGGGGTACCGTCACACGCACACACACCGCTGATTGGCTGATGCTGCACAGCCACACATGACATCGCCTGAATAGATTAACTTTTTTTTAACTTTGACTTCGCGCGACGAGTGAAGTGGTCGTCTTGTACGCGGCTGTCGCATCACAGGAGGGTTAGCCCCGGCCCATCGCGGCTGTACATTGACTTAGTGTGGAGAGCGATCGCCGAGGTAGTACAAGTAGCGTCCAGTATGAACGCACCTTAAGGCTGTCACTTTTCCTAAAAGTCAAACTCAATCATGCACCCATTAATCTAAGATAATCAATTACACCCCCACCCTCACCCACCCCCCCAAGTAAGGGACAGAGACTCTCTTATCCACCCTGCCAAAGAAAGAACAGTCACACGGGGTTAAACTCTTGACGAAGCGCTGCTGCACTCGGCCGTATAGCTTGGATAAAAAGACGACAGCTGAGCCCGCAAATACGTGGAGGACGAGTGACTAAACTGTATTTCTCAGAACACACAGCCTGGTCTTTGATTTTAAGTTTGCCATCAACGGTGTAGAACCAAAACTACTTCCACACAGCTCTCCTCAGAACATTCAGAGCTGTTAATGTCCGCTCGGAGTGGAAAGTCTTTGTTTACTGAGGTCAAGAGAGCAGCGGATGTGTCTGATGGTCAAGCTGCGCTCACAGCGCCCTCTGTTGGATGGAATGGTCCACTGCTCCAGACCTGATGTGTTGCCATACTCAATATTTTACATTCAAATATTTATTTACTATTCAGTTACGGATATTTATTCCCATATTCGATTGGTTATTCAAATATCGAATATAAAGTGACAGCCTTAAAGCAGACTTGTGTCAAAAGGACAATTATTTATTTGTTGGTATTATTGGTTTATTGGTTTATATCCACTTCAATCCACTTTAGTATTTTTTAATGCATGTTTTGTTTTGTTTGAAGGCTTAATATGAATGAAAAACTTTATTGGGCTTTTTTTGAAAAGCAAAGGCTACTAGAATATAAAAAAAGTCATAATATTCAATAACAAATGCTTTCTTTTAAAAACATGTCTAAAAATGTACTCTAAGCTATTAATGCACTATTTGAAAATATAGCGAACTACTTTGCCTCCACATTGGATATTCGGTATTCGGCCAAGCGTTTAAATTTTATTCGGCTTCGGCCAAAAATTTTTATTTCAGTGCATCTCTAATTAAGAGTAAATAAAAGAAAAAAACAAACTTGAAGTATATATTTTTGCTGTAATCAAACTATTCACTTGTGAATCACACAAAAATCTGAAATAAAAAATACAAAATTATGTCAAATCCGAATACAGGCATGATACCCAATTTGCCCTTCGATGGCTGTTATGGATTAACGATGCAAAAATACTGAAATGGTAAAAATATGCAAAGATTAAATTTTTATGCAACTTAAAACACAGTTTGTTGAATTTACCACCAGGTAGTTTGACATGGTACTGCAACCTACTGGGTATACAACTTATTCCAAATATCCTCAACTGCAGAGAAGATCATACATGAAAGGGTTAAATATTTTTTGGATCTTTTTTTAAACTATGGTATCTTTCAGTCTCAAGGTCTATGCAGAGAGCTGAGCAACATAAAGATCGTTAGCGCCCAATGACTACTGTATTGATCCACTGTATTCAGTCTTTAATTTAATTATGATTAATCACTATTAATCAATTTAATCACTTCAGAACATTTTTGCATTCTACAACGAAACAGTGATAATAATGTAAACTATAAGTATGTGCTACTTTACGCTTGTTTATCATTTTAAATCAGTTAGTCTTTACAGTTACACAATAACAACAAAAATATCTGACATAAGATTTTAGAAGTCGCCAGAAAGCAAATTTTTAAAAATGCTCGGTCAAAACATTGAAAAGGTTACAGAAACCAAATTTCTTGGGGTAATAATAAATGAAAATCTTAACTGGAAACCACACATAAAACATTTACAGTCCAAAGTCGCAAAAACGATTGCCATATTAAATAAAGCAAAACAGGTTCTGAACAATAAATCACTTCACATTCTGTATAGTTCTCTAGTTTCACCATGTTTAACCTACTGTGCTGAGATTTAGGGCAACACCTACAAAAGCTCGCTCTAATCTCTATTCATTCTCCAAAAAAGAGCAGTTAGGGTCATAAACAGAGCAGCTTATAGAGATCACAAACATTTACTGTTTTTATAGTCAAAACTACAGTCAAAAATTCATGGATCAAATAGAATTTCAAACAGCACAAATTATGTTAAAAGCAAAAAATGATCAACTACCTGGAAATATAAAGGGTATGTTCAAGCAGAGAGAGGGGAATTATAACTTAAGGGTAGGGATAGGCGATATGGCAAAAATATCATATCACGATTTTATCACAATTCTTTTTTACTTTGATTTTTCTAGACTAATTTGCATGTTTGACCATTTTTTCCCTATGTTTAACATATAAACATGTAAAACCCTAAAAGAAAAGAAAAGGACAATTAAAGCTAAAGAAACTTTCTGTACGGGTTTTAATTTAAATAGTGCGCTTTTTATAAATATGTGCAATAAATGTAAACATAAAAGGTAATGAACAACAGTATCAACATTATCTCTTCAAGTGCAACAATTCAAAACAAATGTTATCTAACTGCAATGTCTATAATCTGAGTGAATAATACAGCTGCTTTACAACAGATTTTTGATCAGACATCTTCAAGCTTTTATCTCCTTTTTTCTTTGCGCCATGGCTTCACGCTACATAACCAAACAGGAGATCCCACCATGCACTGCACGTAATGTGCTACGATTGGCTGCACCCACACAGACGATCTGACGATCTTTCTGCTTTATGACGATATTAAATCGTTATAATCCTTAACGACTTAATATATTCATACCACACACCCCTACTTAAGGGATTGTTTTATTTAAAGACTGTAAAATGAGAACTACCAGGAAAAGCTCTTGGGTGTACGGTGTAAAACTTTGGAATAGTCTGTGTGATGAATTAAAACAATGTCCAGACATCGAGCAGTTTAAGAAAAAGTGTAAAACCATGATTTGGAAAAGGTACAGGGATGAGACGGTATGAAGATTTAGTTTCTGTTCCTTTGTTTGTTTATTTATTTATTTTTGATTTTTTGTCAGTACTGTCCTTGTCACATGGAAGTGGATAAATTATAGACTAGCTGTGTAAGGTGAAGGGGTGGGACTAGATAAGTTTCGACTTCCTCCTTTTTGAGCATGCAAAGACACATTTTGTTGTTTTGCACTTTGGTTGCTGTTTTTACTTTATGTTTAAAACATTGTTGTTATGTTCAAATAAAGAAAGACAGAAAGAAAGAAAGGAACTGTAATGCTAAAACTAGCCAATAGTGACTGCCATAATGGTTCATCGAATGGTTCCTGTTTTGCAGCCCAAAAATAGTGTCGATATAGGTGTCAATATTTTAATTAAAACTCTGGTCCACTTACAAACAAAGGGTCTTGGTCCACTTCCGAGTGAGCCAGAGCTTACTGACATGTAAAAAACACATAAGGGTATATAAAACTAGAGAATTAATAGGCTCTTTAAATTTAAAGGCAGAGCTAGCACAGCTATGTTAGCATTAAAGGTGCTATGTGGAGAATCTAGTTCCGGCGACACAAAGACTCTGCTACCCATGAGCACGCACGCCGACTGTCGTAATGCTGCGTTCCAGTAACCTCGGAACTGGGAGTGACATCATCTCCGACTTATTGGCGTTCCAGTTGAAGTCGAAAAAAAAAACAAGCCAATCTACCAGGCTACTGTTAGCTGTTGTTAGCACGCCCTGCGTTGTTGTTCACAAATATCACATGAAGAAGCTACTCGGGACTTGGAAATTCCTACTTCTGAATACAACTGGAATGCACCAAAAGACGTGACAATTTTTGGAAAACTTTGTATCGTAGTTTTGTAGCCGGCTATATATGGCTACTTACAGCCCGGTGCTCTAAGACGTGTCTGAATAATATAAATTTGCTCTAGTTTTAATTGTCTTTCTTCCTGAAGTTGAGTATCCAGGCCAGTCCAGCCCTGTCCGACCCGACCATGAAGCTAAGGAATAGCATGTATAGATAACCTATTTTGATGCTATAAAACTCATCTTAAAGTGTGTATTTCCATCAGGCATATATCTAAAAGTGAGACTTTTTGGTAATTACTTTGAAACTCCTCATAGCATCTTTAACTAAACCCTACTAAACCTGCAAAGCGCTCAATTTTGACTATTTTCTAACCATAGAGTTGAAATTGGCTTTGTTTTTGGCTACCTGTTATGATCTGCATATGAAATTACTTTTTACGAAACTCTGCGCAAGTCTGGAGAGCTTTCTGTATGTTTAAATTCGTTCAGAGAAACAGTGCAGTCAAACAGTATTTTGGGAAATAGAGATGAAGTTGTATGAAGGCTGGGTTAGGTTATACTAAATCCAGTAATGTGTTTGGATACATGGACCAAAGACAAGGATGTTAACCTGACTGGAGCACAGAAGGCTGACACTTGTAACATGAGTCACACACAGCAAACCTACCTTAAAGTTTTAACCCTCTAATGGTATGATCCTGGGATTTATATGCAGTACTAGGTTTTGAATATTTTCTGTGTTTTCTCTGCATTACTTGGCTAAATATATTTCAAATTTGTGCTTAATTAAATAGATTGGCAGCCCTGGATAAGTATCTTATGTATGATGTGTTTACATGAGGTGTTTCTTTTTTGAACAGGTTTTTATTCTGATTAATTGAATCCAAGTAAACAAAGCTTTTGTCAAAGTCCCACGCTGCTTTCCAATCTCCACAGTTCCCTCAAACACACAAACAGAGCTTAGACATGCGTGACCAATGGGTCAGGCACAGTGTGTGAAGCCCCTCTGTGTGAACCAAGCCCTTCTTTTTCACTCACACCTCACTTTATCTGCCAAGAGAACACACTGAAATTCCACATTTGGAGCATTAATAGCTTCTTTTGTTGCTCAGATGATGTACTAAAGCTGGTGTGAGACGGTTCAGCTGGATGTTACACAATAAAATTCAAACTGATGTCTCAAGATAAACAAGCACAAATAGGCTCGCCCACAATAAACTTTTTGCTAAGAAAAAGAAGTTAAATGTCAAATCAAGTCACAGCATGTCAATGAAACAACCTTTTTACATTTCCACTTATCATTAGGAAATACTGCTCCCCAACAGATAAAGTCATTTTTCTAACAATTGCTACCACAGTTACCACTAAACCAAATGTTCCTGACAATAGTTTTACATTAAAGCAGCTTCTATTAGCTTGAGACGGTTAGCGGTTAAACTAAGTACGCAGTAAATACTGAGCAGTTATTTTCTACCAGATGAACCAGGCTGTAGATCTTATTCTGTTAGTGTTATTCTTACATACTATAATGACCCACAGATTTAGATAGTCACTTAAATTTAAGGAATGCAGGATAGTGCAGTGAGATTGCTGTTCCCATACAACAACAAGGTTCTAATTAGGATCTCTGTTTGGGTCTGTATGTGTGAAGTTTGCATGTATTTGCTTACTCCTAGTTGTCCAGCTTCATCCCACGGGCCCAATACAATCTCATAAGGTCAACCTGGCACTCAAATTGCAGAGAGGCACAAGTGTTATGGTGTGGCCACACCGGACGCGAATTCGCAAAGACGCGCGTCGAGATTACATACAAAGTTTGGACGCAGATTCGCCCCGGGCGGAGAGTTGGACGCGTTTGGCGCAGCACATATGGAGCGCCCAGCGCGTTTGGGGCGTCAAACGCCTCTACACTTGAGTTGAAAATGTTGAACTTTCGATGCAAATTCGTGTGACGCTGTGCTGCGGCAGCCAATCAGCGATGACATTCCCCCCTGACGTCATTGATTCGATGACGTGTGACGCTCCGGCCACCTGCTCCAGCTCAAACCCCGCCGAAAGATGGTTCGACGATTCGATGTGTGTACTCTACAGAGACTGGAACAAAAAGGAGCAGGCTTGGGTGAAAGTCACTGAGGAGACAGGTTTTGAAGGTAAGTTCTGTAAATATTCATTTTAGGCTGGATTTGCCTGCACGGGTCATCACTGAGTCCGACAAGCTCCGGCTCTCTACTCCGCCTGCGCAGTCGCCCCTCAGCTTGTCAAAATGGTCCAGCATCCAGCCTCGGGCGTTACGTGCGGCGCATCACAGGCACTACGCGCAGTCAAATACGCCAATTCGCGTCCGTTGTGGCCGCGGCTTTAGGGTGCAATGTTGTTTGTCTCTTAATGTTAGCCCTATGATTGGTTTGTAACCAATGTACATCCTCTTTAAAACAAAGCTGGACTAATCTCCAGCCTTCCACAACCCTGTGCAGGATAATAAATGTCTTTAACAAGTAGATAAATGGATAATTTCATTCTAACCTCTTTAATTTTGGTACTGGTGCTGTGTTACAACTATGTGCTGGTCACAATAGAAAATAAGATGAACAGTTGGACTTCTTTATGAATCATTATTGAAATACAGTTTTTAAAATCATGTACCATCCAGAAACAATTTAGTTGCTATAATGCTCTTTTTTCTCGATCTTCTGCTGTTATTAGTTTGTAAACATTGCGTCAGCTCTGAGTGCAAACTTAAAAACTGATGCACATGCTCACATATGTTAGGATCCACATTTACTTCCATAAACACAGCCTGCAGCAGGTGACATCACATCTTCTTCTGTGCATGTGGGTCACTTCAGAGTAGAGCTGAAAGGCTTCCTCGAATTATCCCGATTACTCGATTACAAAATATCCTCGAGGCAAATTGTGTGTCTCGAAGCCTCGTTTAATATATAATTATACATATAAAATATATATCTGGACTACTATACAGTGCACAGTGTTTGGTACAGACGGTCATTTCTGTGGCACAACGCGCCTGCTACCTCCGCTGCTGCGCGGCTTGTAAACTCATGAAGGAAGAGAAAAGAGAGGGACAGAAAGGAGAGAGTCCACAGAAGAAATGGCAGAGAGTGTCCCAAGTGTGTGGTCACTACAAGAAGGGACGAAAAGAAAATACAGTGCAGTGTGTCTGATGTCAAACGGAGTTAGCTTAGCACGTAGCTTAGCATGATAGCACGTCGTCACTGCTGCAGCACAACAGGATGACACTCATGATACATCAACAGAAGCAGCTAATGTGATCAATAACTGAGATATGGGCTAGTAAATAACCTACTTTGATTATGGCTCCGTGTAAAGGCTGGTTCAGAACGTAAATCAATGCGGAGACTACTTGCCCAGAATCATGTGTATTTTGTTCACATACTTTTCACATCCAATAACTTTACATTTAATTTGATTGCAGAGAGTAGAAGAGGAAACACTGACAGTGAGTAGAGGAAGCAGGTGTAGGGAATGCTTTCATATGTTATAGAAATGTACATTAGCTAGTTAAATGATCTTAGTATCTATGCATGATATTATTTGGTCCTAGAAATAAAGTAAGCAAAATAAGATCATCAATATGGTACAGTAGTAAAGGCAATAATTTAGCAAAAAGAGACAAGCATGAATACAAATAAACTAAAAATAACCAAACTTGAAATAAATACAGAAAAAAGCAAGATATGGCCCAGAGTAAAAATAAAAGTATAGATTTTGGTTTTGAGATCCCATTTATGCTCAGAATGTTCAAAATAAGAAGAATAAGTTAATAATAATAATAATGTGCAGTGATTCAATGTAAAAAAAAAAAAATGCAGTGAGCGCAATGTAACTGTTATCCGATTAATCGCCGAAATATTTGATAGAGTAATCAATTACAAAAAGAATCGATAGCTGCAGCCCTACTTCAGAGGCATGTTCATACTGAAGTCTTATGGCAGTCACATTTAAATCAGAAATGAGCATTAAGACCTGCAGTGAACAAAAGGCTGATGTTAGTTTCTAAAAGCCATTGCAGTAAAGAAAAACTCTATTTACAGCGAAAGTTAACCCACAACTAACCTCTCTCATAATATATATTTAATTTGCTGTTATCATGTCACAGTGTTATCTAAACAGATTAATGAGAACACTCAGAGGGCCAGACAACCAATGTTACAGCATTTGTGTCAAGAAGATGCCCCAAAAAAGAAATGCCTTGCATTGATGAAATTAATTTGATGAACTGAATCATCCAAACAAAAGACCAGAGTGAAGAATGCCATAGCTTTTAGCCAGGCTGAATCAGAGAGGCCCACAGAGAGTCATGGCACATCTTTGTGTGCTGCGGACTCACTGCTCTGTCCATGGAGCAAAGCTTTTGGCACATCTAAAAGCTGTGTTTGTCTGACAAATCACTTAAAACATGCTTAGCAGGGGGAGAGAGCCTCCAGGCGCAGTGCTTCGGTACTGAGGGCCACAGTGAGAAAAGGCTGAGGTGCTGAAGAGGAGTGACACTTTAAAAGCACAAGAGAAGTAAGTACACTTTATGACTTCTGACAGGCTAATGCCCTTCAGTCAATCATGTGCTTGTCCATCCTCAGACCCATATGACTTCATTTAAAGGGACTGTGAGGAGTTTCTAAGTAATTACAAAAAAAGTCTCACTTTTAGATAAATGCCTGATGGAAATACACACTTTAAGATGAGTTTTATAGCATCAAAAAGGTTATCTATAAATGCTATTCCTTAGCCTTCCGGTCGGGTCGGACAGGGCTGGACTGACCTGGATACTCAACTTCAGGAGCAAGACAGTTAAAACTACAGCAAATTTATATTATTCAGACACGTCTTAGAGCACCACGCTGTAAGTAGCCATATATAGCCGGCTACAAAACTACAATACTAAGTTTTCCAAAAATTGCTTGTTGTCACACATCAAAAACTACCGCTACGTAACTAGAAAGAGATACATTACCACGTCGCTTTGCATCCTGCAAGTTGTTGAAAAAAGAAGTTGTAAAGCAATGCAGAGTTCTGAGGAAGGTCCGAGCTGCATTCATTAGCATCACAACAAACACACACTTTGGCTTGGGTCACGTCTTTTGGTGCGTTCGAGTTGTAATCAGAGGTAGGAATTTCCGGGTTCCGAGTAGGAAACTGTAACTGGGACGTCCCCCAAAGTCTGAATTTCCTACTGGGAACTCGGTGAAACCTCGCCACCCCCGAGTTGACAATGGAAGATGGATGCCCCCAGTGTGAACAGTTATTTAGCTCCTGTAATAATCAGTTTATTGTCACTTCTGACTGGGGTGTGTCGCTCTAGATCAGCTGTATACATAGTATTGTTAGACTTATATTTACAAAAATGCTGCCATAGTGATAATCACATTCTTCATACAACAACGCAGGGCGTGCTAACAACAGCTAACAATAGCCTGGTAGATTGGCATGTTTTTTTCCGACTTCAACTGGAACGCCAATAAGTCGGAGATGATGTCACTCCCAGTTCCGAGGTTACTGGAACGCAGCATTACGACAGTCGCCGCGCGTGCTCATGGGTAGCAGAGTCTTTATGTCGCCGGTAATAGATTCTCCTCATAGCACCTTTAAGCACTTTCTTTGGAAGACACTGCTCAGAAAAGGTTAATATGAGGTGAGTCGTCTTTATTGGTCAGGGAGTCTGCAGACAGAAAGGGAAGGGAGCTGAAATCAGATTGTGAGGGAGGGTGGGGGGTATTGTGAAGAACTGGAGGATAATGAGTCCAAAGCCTCACAGACTTCTCCGACACCTTCCAGGCATTCCTCAGGGCACCTCCCATTGCTTACATCCCATCCTCCCCTGTCAAGCCCCACACATCATCCCTCTTGTCTGCGTGACTCAAGCATTCTTGTGGCCCCCTTTTCCTCCTCCTCCAATCCTCCTCCTGCTTTCAGCTAAAGACAACAAAGACGAGGCCTTAAAAGCTCTGAAACCTGCACTTCATGTGGAAATCCTGCACTTTTTCAACACCCTGTCCATTGGTCCCAACTGTGAAAGAAACCTTGATTGCACTCCGTTCAACACTCCAAAGTGATCAGATCGCTTACAATCATCATACCGCTAGCTCAACAAGTGGCAGTAGGTGTAAATTCCTCCAAAAAGCAGAGTGCCAGCCGTAAATCAGCACAGAGAAGACAGGAAGATGGCTCTGCGATGGAGGAATGGACCGCTGGGGTCTGGCAGCAGTTCAATAGACTCCATGAAGGAGAGGAGAGTGAGGGGAATACATGCTGATAGTGTCTTTGTTGGCCATTATTCACAAAGAATGAATAGCATTAAGTTGCTGCTACGCCTCAACCCTTCAGTCCCCTCGTGAGACCTCCACCCCCCCCTTTTCCACTCCATATTTATTCATACTTTAAAGCTAGGGTTGGCGATCTGATTTAGATACACTTTTTGTAATACTGGTTAAAATGGTCTTTATGACCCGATGGTAATCAACTCATAATGTGTTCTTAAACAAGAGCGAAAAATATCCGCTATCTACAGCAGAAGTAAAACAGGGAAAACACCAACCAATAATCATGCCGGGACACCTGTTTTTAAACCAATCAAATCCCGTCGCCATTCTGCCCGCCTGCTGCGCGTGCATTTTCCCAGCATGCACAGACTCGGTGTGTGTAGCCGAGCTCAGATGGATCAGAGTCCGCTGGAGAATGCTTACCTTTCAAGTTTTGTCTTTAAAAATAAGGGAAGCCCGCTACGAGCCGTCCCACAACCCCAACCAAGCTCCAGTATCCCTCACATTTTAAGACAGGTGTAAAGAAATCTAAAATAAACTCTTTGTTTTTCTAAGTTTGTTCTGCTGCTCTAATCTCACGATAGCTGCCAACCAGGCTACTGCAGGTGGACGTTCTCGCGAGGCTTTTTCTTCTTCTTTGGTTTTACGGCGGTTAGCATCCATCATTTTGGAGTATTACCGCCCCCTTCAGGCTAGAGACAGAGTTCAGTTTGGGGAGGCAGAGGAATGTTTTTATTATTATATCGTCTAGGAGTGGGAGAAAAAAAAATCGATTCACATAAGTATCGCGATTTGTTGTCTGCTGATTTTTAAATCGATTTCCAAGGGGATCTTCAAGGGGAATGGTTTCTTCGTTGATAAAACACTCTATGGTCTCTTCCTCCCAGTCGTCCACGTTGCTGTCCAACTCATCAGTGTCCAAAGTTTTGGCATATATTTATTTTGAAACACGCACACCGGACCAAGGGACGCGAGTGTGGCTGTAGAGCAGGGGCAGAGAGAGAGAGGAAAAGAGAGACACACAGTGTGATAGAGGGCGAGTAAGAGTACTCACAATGCTGAGAGTACTTTGTCAAGTACTGGCTGACTCTGAATCTGAGGAATATTTACTCTCTGAGGATGACGGCCAGTCGTCCAGTGAGGACAAAACTGGTGGCGGGAGCGAGTCCGCGCGCCATGACAGTCTCCGATCAGCACATACCGAGGCCGATGCTTTGCCTCTCCATGACCGGCGAGCGCCGAGGAGGGGACTGGTCTGGGATGCAGGGAAGCTCAAAACACCGCGAAAAGTGACGGTGTTAGCGGGAATGAGAAAGACCGCGGAGCTCTGGACAGACGAGGGAGAAGCCGGGGGTAAAAAGCACAGTGAAGGCAGCAGAGGTGTTCATGATTGGCCCGTAAATTACAGTGATGAGGGTGGGTGGGAAAACTAACCACTTTGAAACTATAGCCTTTTTAAATCTTGATAGCAAAATATCATAGAATATTTTCTTGAAAAAGCTCTGGTGCCTAAAGGGTTAATAAGCCACTTTTAAATGCAATCCAGGCTTTTGAAAAGAGAGTATAAACAGATGGTTACAATATATTGCTAAATAAATCCTAAAAACAGACTCACATGTGATGTGTATTTTTCCTGATAAAGTCTGTTGTCATCATCATTGTTCATCTTTTTCGTTGCTGTTAAAAAAACTAACTCAAGATTGCAAAAATCGGCAATATCGTAGAATCGCAATTTAAATCAAATCGGCACCCAAAAAAATCGCAATAAATCGAATCGGGAGAAAAGTGAATCATCCCAGCCCTAATATCGTCACACGGGAGATTTACGGGAGAATACTAATACAGGAGGACGTCGGGAAAGAAGGTAAAATACGTTAGTTTTATGGCCAAAACGGGAGACTTGACAGCTATGTGGAGATTTGCAGATGGACTACCATCAGCTGTGAGTACTTACTAACTTTCAGTGTTTGCTTTTTGTTTGTTTTTTTTACTTTACTATGATAATGTTTCAGTGTTTTCTTGCTGCTGAGGGTTTGGAGTTGAATCAGTCTTCAGGATATATCAGCGGGGGGGGGGGGGGGCGAGGGGGGGCCTGAGGAGATGCTACATTCAAATTCATGCTAGTTTTCCAACATTGCCAACCCCAGCTTTAACTGAAAACAGCATTCAACAGGTGGACAAATACAAAAGACAAAAGCATGGACAGGAAATTAAAGTTAGCTATTTTTAAAGGCCCAAACAAGTTAGAAAACTTTTGTTGACGTTGGTTTTTATACGAGACAAGGCAAGGCAGTAATGTCCTGTTTGTGCCGAAAACACACTTAAGTATAGCCCTGGTGTCTCATTATGGTCATGCCAGAAGTGAAGCTGTGCCTCGTGTATCATTATGACAGCAGAGAGGACTTTCCTCAGTGAAGGTAATTGTCATGTTGAGATGTAAATACAGAACAAGCAGTACCAAAGCACTCAGAGCCTTTTGTTTTCTTCCCAGAAATCTCACTCACATCATGATTCATGTTTTGGAAGCAAATGTAAGAGAGTGTATCATCTCTATTCCAACAACAGTTGTAATGAAAATATATCAACAAGGTGAACCTGAGGGCGAGGAGATAACAAGAGAGTGTGAAGTGTAAGCTGCAGAAAGAAAGGCTGAACCAGATCAAGATAAACACAGGAAGTAAACAAACTTTGTATCCCTCAAAACACAGTGAAAAGAGAAAAGACAAGCTTTAGTTCACCTCCATCTTACTCTTTAGGCAACACTTGATCAGCACATAAGAGCATCTCTGTTGGCTTTTAGCAGCTTCCAAGTTGTCAGAAGTTTGGCTGCTCTCCGGCACCCTTTCTATCGTGTCTTTTCCTGCTCGGTTATTCATCACCAGCCCAGACTGGCTCAGGAATAAATGTATTAAAAACACTGTTTGCCTCTGACATGGTCTTATGCTGCCTTTTAAAGCGTATAAAACTATTTTTAGAGGTAAAACAAATGTGGAAATTATAAGTTATCGTTCAGCCATGTTACAGAAAACTGCAGCCTTGAAATGTTTCACCTCTTCTTTCTTTTGTTCTAGTCGGATGCTGACATCCTCTTTCTAGATGTAATGTCAGCCCCAGCTTTTTAGAAAAAAACTGGATCATTACTGTCACACTCTGCACCTCTGTGCTTCACCTTTCTGTAAAAAGACTGAAACAAACAAGTAGGTGGGAGCTGAGAAGATTCTAAAAGAAATAATGCTAAATTATGTTACTGGACGTAGGGCTGGGTATTAATTCAGATTTTCTGGATCGATTTAATTCGATATTTAATCAGTCTGGGATATCTTAGTTAAAATAGTGCTGTAAATTTAAAAAGTGACCTTTTGACCTGGTACATCATTAAAAATTGTTTTAACATGAAGAACTAAACCCAAAGCAGTTACATTAATCATATTTTAATGATATGCATTAATGCATATTCTGCATATTACTTGTTTTTTGTCTAACTTGTATTTTCCTTTGTACTTGTTAAATCTAAAATACTGTCCATCCAAACATCAGCTTTTAAACTTGCCTGTGGTGCCCATATAGAGCTTCCACCATGTTTGTTTGCAGTAACATCTCATGAGATCTTGTTCAGTAGAAAGCAACGCTAAACGCTGATCGCACCAGACTAGCAGGGTTGATACCACAGGCTGCTTCTCTGCACATCCAAAGAAGGAAAAACTACCCAAGCTAAAAGATCCATCTTTGGATTTTATGGATCGATTGTGTGATTTAGATTTACACTATCTCCAGGTGTTTCTTAGTCAACTGTAGAATATTGCTATATATCACAACATTGTGATATTGTGGTGTATCGTGATATTATCGTATTGTGACCCAGGTATCGTGATTAAGGATGTATACCGTGACCTGTACTTTCATGTACCGGTCCCTAGTTGGGTCGGTACCCGAATACTGTTAAGAATCTGGAAAAACGGTACTGTTATCGGTACATAAACGTCTCTTCAACTGTCATGTTGTTATGACACTACCGCCGTCCGGCTCAAGCATGTCGATGAGGGCTAAGCGGCTCGAAGGTTTGGGCTCACTTTAACAAAGTTAATGAAAACTTGGCCCGATGCAATCTTTGTCAGAGAGGAGTTGTGTCCAAGGGGGGAAATACGGGCAACATTACCAAACACTTGGAGCACGCGCATAGCATAAAGCTAAAGGAGTGCAGGCTTTTACATTGCTATAGCAAAACAAGTAGAGTAAGCAGCCCGGCTAACACTAAAGACTGCAGCACCGACAGAGACTCTATTATCCGCCTCTTCGGTAAAAACCCTGCCGAAAACAACACAGTCACACGGGGTTAAACTCTTGACGAAGCGGCGCTGCACTCAGCCGTATAACTTGGATGAAAAGCCGACGGCACAGCTCTCCTCAGATGATTCAGAACTGTTAATGTCCGCTCTGAGTGGAAACTCTTTGTTTACTGAGGTCAAGACAGCAGCAGATGTGACTGACGGTCAAGCTGCGCTCACAGCGCCCTCTGTTGGATGAAACGGTCCACGGCTCCAGGCGACCTGATGTGCTGCTACACTCAATATTTTACATTCGAATATTTATTTACTATTCGGTTACGGATATTTATCCCCATATTTGAACGGTTATTTGAATATCGAATATAAAGTGACAGCCCTAGTAGTCATCATTACAGCATCGATTTTAGCCCCACTGATATCTGGGTCTGTCTGTACATGCAGTCTGTTGGGCGGCATGAAGGGGTTTAGCCATCTCCTTAGCTTTCTTTTTGCCTCTGAGAAGCATTTTTGATGCATTATCTCTATTCTTTTGAAGCTTTACTATTACCTTGTGGTAATAAAAAAGGTTGAATCTTTTAATATCTTGTAAGGTTTTTATTTTTTACACAAAATTACATGTTGTAGTATCGATAAGAGTATCGATAAGTATCGAAACCGAAAAGGAGTGTCGGTATCTGTATCGGTATGGATAAAATCATAACAATATACATGCCTAATCGTGATACATATCGTATCGTGAGGTTCCTGCCAATACTTACCCCATCCCATATATTGTCTGTAATATTGGGAAAATGTACAGTGAATGTACTATAATGGTTTACCTCACTATCCTGTGACTTTTGTGAATCCAAGTATAATTTATCAAAGAATAAAATGATGCTTAACTTGCCTCACACCTGTTTCTAACATCAATGGACTGTAATCATAAAAGAAACAGGTCAATTTTGGCTAAGAAGAGATTTCTTGACAAAAATATATGAATTTTTGGGGTATTGACAATAATAAGTTTAGAATGGTCCATCTGGTGTTCGTGGTTATCCACAGCTTTCCCAAAGAATTTAGACATTTTTCTTGAGTTTGAGCACAAGTAAAAATACCAAACTTTACAATAACATAACTGCCAATGACCTTGTGCATTTGCCACAGATCCTGGCCACAGTAAGGATTCTAGAGAAAAACTCACAAACAACAAGTTAGTCTTTCCCTGACGATGTGAGCTGGAAGAACGACAGCGCAGAAAAAAAGTTGTGCAAGAACTGGAACTGCTGGTTTAAAGATGAACCCTATTAAAAGAAAATCATTTTTAACACAGGAAATGTGAGTCAGGTGGGAGCAGGTCAGGGGCCGGAGGTGAACAAAGCCTTTTAAGCCCTGACACAGAGCAAGGCAGAGGCCCCCCGGATGCACTAACACACACCCAGTCAGTCTGTCTACACCTTTCTCTGCACACCTCCGCCTGTAATTTGTGAGTCAAACAATGTTTTCTTACATCTGTTATCCAATGAAAATGTTTTTCCATTGTCCCCTTGCGCCAAGATGTCAGCCTCACTTGTCTCTCCATTTATTTAAATCACTGTTTATAATGCTGATCTATTCCACAGAGTGTGTGTGTGTGTGTCTGTGTAACAGGACTATCCAAACACCTGCGGGAACAACAGCATTAAAAAGCTTTCACTGCACTGGGCCTGTCATCTCTTCCTTTCTGTGGCTTTACCGGATCAAAGGGAAGCTGGAGCTGTGTTAGAGTATGAAAGACTTCTGCTGCTACAATCATACACTTGATGCACACAGACAGACGTACACATGCAAAGACAGAGTGACACCACAGCACAACAGAGTCATATCTCTCCAATCACACATGCAATCCTAACAGGAGGCATTTAAGATTAAAGCAGAGCCTATATGCAAAATGACTGCCCAGAACTTCAAATACAGACACTTAAAGACCTTTTGAATTTTAACAAGGCCGCAGAGACCGCCATCACCATCTTCATCAGGCTGGAGGAGGGCCTGAGTGTGTGTGAAGTGGGTGTGTGCGTGGAGCTGAATTATTCATGTATGTGTGTGGGTGTGTGTGTGTTGGTGGATATGCCAGATTACTAATCAACGGTGTCAAGACAAAGGCCATATGTGTATAAGTCCGTGCATCCCTCCCATGTATCTCCCACATACTCTCCCCTACATCTGCTTAAAAGCCGATCTTCAGGAATGTTAGGATTGTTGGGTCAGCAGTGGTGACATCATGGCAGCCTGTCAGAAGCAACAACAAGACCTCTGCGCCAGTTTTCTCTTGGTTGCATCAGCTGCGTGAATGGTACCAGGCTGTGGATCCATGGCACCCACTCCAGACCCACTTACTGCTGACTATGTGAGTACCTGAAACTGAGATATCCGCCCCATTACGTTCTTTAGAAAGTGGTTAGCAAGAAAGTAGTCATAATGTCACTATGGCAACATACTGTCGCTTTGACATGTGAAATAATAACTTACTTGAAGAGCCAAAAACAAATATTAAAAAAAAGGTATGGTACCCTTCACATTGTTACTTGAAGTTGAACAACTACAGACAAAACTGCATGACTCTTTATGATCGCTCTTATGGTGGCCTTTCAACACTAGTCCCATGGATGTTTTTGACTAAGCAGCAGCCTCAGGTGTTATAAAATGCAGCCACGAAAAAGGTGCCAAAAACACAGATCCACAGGTGTCTGCCTTGTGCTGCAGACACACCTGAAGTCCCATTAAGCATACAGCTGTAGTCTTATTTACTTACTGGATGTATTTTAGATTTATTTTAGTCCTCTCCCTGTACTGGGGGTGATTTCCTATGTACAGGTAATTAGGGCTGGGTATCGATTCAGATTTTCTGGATCAATTCGATTCGATATTAAGAGGTCTCAAATCGATTCGATTCACAATTCGATTCGATATTTGTTCAGTCTGGGTTATCTGTAAAAATAATGCTGTAAATGACTTTTCGACCTGGAACATTATTAAAACTGTTTTTACATTAGCAACTGAACCCAAAGCTGTTACATTAATCACATATTAATGATATGCATTAATGCATATTCTGCATGTTACTTGTTTTTTGTCCAACTTGTCTTTTCGTTCATGCTTGTTAAATCTGAAATATCTTCAAACGTCAACTTTTAAACTCTCCGGTGGTGCCCCTTCCTCCATGTTTTTTTGGCTGCTTGCAGTAACATCTCACGAGATCTTGTTCAGTAGAAAGCAGCGCTAAACGCGAGACTAGCAGAGTTGATACCACAGGCTGCTTCTCGGACAGCCCAGTGAAGAAAAAACTACCCACGTTAAAAGATCGATCTTTGGATTTTATGGATCGATTATGAACCATTTAAAGTGAAATCAATTAAAATCGATTAAATTGATTTTTTTAACCAGCCCTACAAGAAATACATATTTATCTCCACAATTTTAATCAATACAGGATTTTGGCCATGCCCAATGTGATGCATAGCTGGACTGGCAAAAAGGCCAGTGCAGTCTCATCTCAGCCTCTCTATGTGTCAGCAGGTTGATATAAAGTTAGGTTGAGGTGTGTTTACAGTACGGTAAGGACTGACAGCCAAACACACTAAAAAATGTTGAGTTATTTTGGTAACCCAATTTATCTGTTGCTAGTGTTGAGTTGAATTTTTGGGTTATTTTTAGAAAGAGTAACCCATTTTCTGGATTATAGGGCTATTATTTTAACCCAACAATGTCACAACCAGATCCACTCCCACTCGGCGTCAGATCATCTCGCTCTCATGCCAAGAACTTCAGACCTGCTATCCGGACTGATCACCCGTTGCCGACCTGTTCTGTTCCTGTTACCACCTTTATCGGCTGATCCTCGGCTAGACTACAAGGTACCGACCCATTTCTGTCCTGCACCCACCTGCCTGCCTGATCCCCGGTTGCCGACCTTGCCTTCTGTTCTTGACGCTGAGTACCTGTTTGTGAATCTTGACCTGTGGTGGCAGCCTGATCTCTTGCAATCAGAACCGTTTCCAGCTCTGAAAGACAAAGTGAGTCCTAACCTGCAGCACCTTAAAGACTCTGAGTTGCGGTGTGTGTAGCTCCTGTGTGGCTGAGTGGACTACGTCACTACCTCGTGTTTCAACGATCCCTGCTTTCTACAACTGTTCCTGTGTCTGTTCAATAAACTTGGTTATTGTAAACTGCAAAATCTGTGTCGCTTCTGGGTCCCAACTACCTCTGTGTCAAACTACTGGGAGCACTGAATTGTGCAACCCAATAATTGGGTTAGGAATAACTCAACATTGTAGTTAGCATAACCCAACTTTTGTGTTAAATAATACAACCCAAAAATTGGGTCTAAAAAAAGAACCCAACCTGTTGGGTTAAAATAACCCAAAAAGGGGTTCGTCCTTTTCTGAACCAGCAGTTGGGTTAAAATTGGGTTATTTTTTTAACCCAACTGTTTTCAGTGTGAAGCATTCCAAAGGCTCCTGTTATAGTGAAATGGCTGAAATCACTCTGATTTTTCAGTTTGCTGAAAACATAAGTCCAGACCCATCTTGCAAAGCTACAAGTTAGGCTGAATGACTTGCAGAGGCACTGGCCAATCAGCATCCACAGAGGAGAAAGTGCAAACAACAGGCAGAACCAATTCCAAGCCTGTAAACAATGGTTTGTTGTA